>JARGCV010000091.1:0-692500 GCA_034064705.1 Bothrops alternatus
ACTATGTTTTTTCCGGATCAAACATCTGACTGAAAAGTTATGCCTCGGCTTAGATTGCATTTGTTGGCAAATTGCCAATTAAGCATGAAAAGTGAAAATGTGAAACTGACCTGAATTTCGAAATGTATACATATATTCAGGTTCCCCACAGGTTGGGGAACCCGAAAAACTATGTTTTTTCCGGATCCGACCTCTCCCTCAAAAGTTAGGCCTCGGCCTAGATTGCATTTGTTGGCAAATTGCCAATTAAGCATGAAAAGTGAAAATGTGAAACTGACCTCAAATTCGAAATATATACATATATTCGGGTTCCCCACAGGTTGGGGAATCCGAAAAACCATGTTTTTTCCGGATCCAACATCTGACTGAAAAGTTATGCCTCGGCTTAGATTGCATTTGTTGGCAAATTGCCAATTAAGCATAAAAAGTGAAAATGTGAAACTGACCTCAAATTCGAAATGTATACATATATTCATGTTCCCCACAAGTTGGGGAACCCGAAAAAACATGTCTTTTCCGGATCCGACCTCTCCCTCAAAAGTTAGGTCTCGGCCTAGATTGCATTTGTTGGCAAATTGCCAATTAAGCATGAAAACCCAAAATGTGAAACTGACCTGAATTTCGAAATGTATACATATATTCAGGTTCCCCACAGGTTGGGGAACCCGAAAATCTATGTTTTTTCCGGATCCGACCTCTCCCTCAAAAGTTAGGCCTCGGCCTAGATTGCATTTGTTGGCGTAGCCAATTCAGCATGAAAAGCAAAAATGTGAAATTGACCTCAAATTCGAAATGTATACATATATTCAGGTTCCCCAAAGGTTGGGAAACCCGACAAACCATGTTTTTTCCGGATCCAACATCTGACTGAAAAGTTGTGCCTCGGCTTTGATTGCATTTGTTGGCAAATTGCCAATTAAGCATGAAAAGTGAAAATGTGAAACTGACCTCAAATTCGAAATGTATACATATATTCAGGTTCCCCACAAGTTGGGGAACCCGAAAAAACATGTCTTTTCCGGATCCGACCTCTCCCTCAAAAGTTAGGCCTCGGCCTAGATTGCATTTGTTGGCAAATTGCCAATTAAGCATGAAAACCCAAAATGTGAAACTGACCTGAATTTCGAAATGTATACATATATTCAGGTTCCCCAAAGGTTGGGAAACCCGAAAAACCATGTTTTTTCCGGATCCAACCTCTCCCTCAAAAGTTAGGCCTCGGCCTATATTGCATTTGTTGGCAAATTGCCAATTAAGCATGAAAAGTGAAAATGTGAAACTGACCTGAATTTCGAAATGTATACATATATTCAAGTTCCCCACAGGTTGGGGAACCCGAAAAACTATGTTTTTTCCGGATCCGACCTCTCCCTCAAAAGTTAGGCCTCGGCTTAGATTGCATTGGTTGACAAACAGCCAATTAAGCATGAAAACCCAAAATGTGAAACTGACCTGAATTTCGAAATGTATACATATATTCAGGTTCCCCACAAGTTGGGGAACCCGAAAAACTATGTTTTTTCCGGATCCGACCTCTCCCTCAAAAGTTAGGCCTCGGCCTAGATTGCATTTGTTGGCAAATTGCCAATTAAGCATGAAAAGTGAAAATGTGAAACTGACCTCAAATTCAAAATGTATACATATATTCAGGTTCCCCACAAGTTGGGGAACCCGAAAAAACATGTCTTTTCCGGATCCGACCTCTCCCTCAAAAGTTAGGTCTCGGCCTAGATTGCATTTGTTGGCAAATTGCCAATTAAGCATGAAAACCCAAAATGTGAAACTGACCTGAATTTCGAAATGTATACATATATTCAGGTTCCCCACAGGTTGGGGAACCCGAAAAACTATGTTTTTTCCGGATCAAACATCTGACTGAAAAGTTATGCCTCGGCTTAGATTGCATTTGTTGGCAAATTGCCAATTAAGCATGAAAAGTGAAAATGTGAAACTGACCTGAATTTCGAAATGTATACATATATTCAGGTTCCCCACAGGTTGGGGAACCCGAAAAACTATGTTTTTTCCGGATCCGACCTCTCCCTCAAAAGTTAGGCCTCGGCCTAGATTGCATTTGTTGGCAAATTGCCAATTAAGCATGAAAAGTGAAAATGTGAAACTGACCTCAAATTCGAAATATATACATATATTCGGGTTCCCCACAGGTTGGGGAATCCGAAAAACCATGTTTTTTCCGGATCCAACATCTGACTGAAAAGTTATGCCTCGGCTTAGATTGCATTTGTTGGCAAATTGCCAATTAAGCATAAAAAGTGAAAATGTGAAACTGACCTCAAATTCGAAATGTATACATATATTCATGTTCCCCACAAGTTGGGGAACCCGAAAAAACATGTCTTTTCCGGATCCGACCTCTCCCTCAAAAGTTAGGTCTCGGCCTAGATTGCATTTGTTGGCAAATTGCCAATTAAGCATGAAAACCCAAAATGTGAAACTGACCTGAATTTCGAAATGTATACATATATTCAGGTTCCCCACAGGTTGGGGAACCCGAAAATCTATGTTTTTTCCGGATCCGACCTCTCCCTCAAAAGTTAGGCCTCGGCCTAGATTGCATTTGTTGGCGTAGCCAATTAAGCATGAAAAGCAAAAATGTGAAATTGACCTCAAATTCGAAATGTATACATATATTCAGGTTCCCCAAAGGTTGGGAAACCCGACAAACCATGTTTTTTCCGGATCCAACATCTGACTGAAAAGTTGTGCCTCGGCTTTGATTGCATTTGTTGGCAAATTGCCAATTAAGCATGAAAAGTGAAAATGTGAAACTGACCTCAAATTCGAAATATATACATATATTCGGGTTCCCCACAGGTTGGGGAATCCGAAAAACCATGTTTTTTCCGGATCCAACATCTGACTGAAAAGTTATGCCTCGGCTTAGATTGCATTTGTTGGCAAATTGCCAATTAAGCATGAAAAGTGAAAATGTGAAACTGACCTCAAATTCGAAATATATACATATATTCGGGTTCCCCACAGGTTGGGGAACCCGAAAAAACATGTCTGTTCCGGATCCGACCTCTGCCTCAAAAGTTAGGCCTCGGCCTAGATTGCATTTGTTGGCAAATTGCCAATTAAGCATGAAAAGTGAAAATGTGAAACTGACCTGAATTTCGAAATGTATACATATATTCAGGTTCCCCAAAGGTTGGGGAACCCGAAAAACTATGTTTTTTCCGGATCCGACCTCTCCCTCAAAAGTTATGCCTCGGCCTAGATTGCATTTGTTGGGAAATTGCCAATTAAGCATGAAAAGGGAAAATGTGAAACTGACCTCAAATTCGAAATATATACATATATTCGGGTTCCCCACAGGTTGGGGAACCCGAAAAACCATGTTTTTTCCGGATCCAACATCTGACTGAAAAGTTATGCCTCGGCTTAGATTGCATTTGTTGGCAAATTGCCAATTAAGCATAAAAAGTGAAAATGTGAAACTGACCTCAAATTCGAAATGTATACATATATTCAGGTTCCCCACAAGTTGGGGAACCCGAAAAAACATGTCTTTTCCGGATCCGACCTCTCCCTCAAAAGTTAGGCCTCGGCCTAGATTGCATTTGTTGGCAAATTGCAAATTAAGCATGAAAACCCAAAATGTGAAACTGACCTGAATTTCGAAATGTATACATATATTCAGGTTCCCCAAAGGTTGGGAAACCCGAAAAACCATGTTTTTTCCGGATCCAACCTCTCCCTCAAAAGTTAGGCCTCGGCCTATATTGCATTTGTTGGCAAATTGCCAATTAAGCATGAAAAGTGAAAATGTGAAACTGACCTGAATTTCGAAATGTATACATATATTCAGGTTCCCCAAAGGTTGGGAAACCCGAAAAACCATGTTTTTTCCGGATCCAACCTCTCCCTCAAAAGTTAGGCCTCGGCTTAGATTGCATTGGTTGACAAATAGCCAATTAAGCATGAAAACCCACAATGTGAAACTGACCTGAATTTCGAAATGTATACATATATTCAGGTTCCCCACAAGTTGGGGAACCCGAAAAACTGTTTTTTCCGGATCCGACCTCTCCCTCAAAAGTTAGGCCTCGGCCTAGATTGCATTTGTTGGCAAATTGCCAATTAAACATGAAAAGTGAAAATGTGAAACTGACCTCAAATTCAAAATGTATACATATATTCAGGTTCCCCACAAGTTGGGGAACCCGAAAAAACATGTCTTTTCCGGATCCGACCTCTCCCTCAAAAGTTAGGTCTCAGCCTAGATTGCATTTGTTGGCAAATTGCCAATTAAGCATGAAAACCCAAAATGTGAAACTGACCTGAATTTCGAAATGTATACATATATTCAGGTTCCCCACAGGTTGGGGAACCCGAAAAACTATGTTTTTTCCGGATCCGACCTCTCCCTCAAAAGTTAGGCCTCGGCCTAGATTGCATTTGTTGGCGTAGCCAATTAAGCATGAAAAGCAAAAATGTGAAATTGACCTCAAATTCGAAATGTATACATATATTCATGTTCCCCACAAGTTGGGGAACCCGAAAAAACATGTTTTTTCCGGATCCGACCTCTCCCTCAAAAGTTAGGTCTCAGCCTAGATTGCATTGGTTGACAAACAGCCAATTAAGCATGAAAACCCAAAATGTGAAACTGACCTGAATTTCGAAATGTATACATATATTCAGGTTCCCCAAAGGTTGGGAAACCCGACAAACCATGTTTTTTCCGGATCCAACATCTGACTGAAAAGTTGTGCCTCGGCTTAGATTGCATTTGTTGGCAAATTGCCAATTAAGCATGAAAAGTGAAAATGTGAAACTGACCTCAAATTCAAAATGTATACATATATTCAGGTTCCCCACAAGTTGGGGAACCCGAAAAAATATGTCTTTTCCGGATCCGACCTCTCCCTCAAAAGTTAGGTCTCAGCCTAGATTGCATTTGTTGGCAAATTGCCAATTAAGCATGAAAACCCAAAATGTGAAACTGACCTGAATTTCGAAATGTATACATATATTCAGGTTCCCCACAGGTTGGGGAACCCGAAAAACTATGTTTTTTCCGGATCCGACCTCTCCCTCAAAAGTTAGGCCTCGGCCTAGATTGCATTTGTTGGCGTAGCCAATTAAGCATGAAAAGCAAAAATGTGAAATTGACCTCAAATTCGAAATGTATACATATATTCATGTTCCCCACAAGTTGGGGAACCCGAAAAAACATGTTTTTTCCGGATCCGACCTCTCCCTCAAAAGTTAGGCCTCGGCCTAGATTGCATTTGTTGGCAAATTGCCAATTAAGCATGAAAACCCAAAATGTGAAACTGACCTGAATTTCGAAATGTATACATATATTCAGGTTCCCCAAAGGTTGGGAAACCCGAAAAACCATGTTTTTTCCGGATCCAACCTCTCCCTCAAAAGTTAGGCCTCGGCCTATATTGCATTTGTTGGCAAATTGCCAATTAAGCATGAAAAGTGAAAATGTGAAACTGACCTGAATTTCGAAATGTATACATATATTCAAGTTCCCCACAGGTTGGGGAACCCGAAAAACTATGTTTTTTCCGGATCCGACCTCTCCCTCAAAAGTTAGGCCTCGGCTTAGATTGCATTGGTTGACAAACAGCCAATTAAGCATGAAAACCCAAAATGTGAAACTGACCTGAATTTCGAAATGTATACATATATTCAGGTTCCCCACAAGTTGGGGAACCCGAAAAACTATGTTTTTTCCGGATCCGACCTCTCCCTCAAAAGTTAGGCCTCGGCCTAGATTGCATTTGTTGGCAAATTGCCAATTAAGCATGAAGAGTGAAAATGTGAAACTGACCTCAAATTCAAAATGTATACATATATTCAGGTTCCCCACAAGTTGGGGAACCCGAAAAAACATGTCTTTTCCGGATCCGACCTCTCCCTCAAAAGTTAGGTCTCGGCCTAGATTGCATTTGTTGGCAAATTGCCAATTAAGCATGAAAACCCAAAATGTGAAACTGACCTGAATTTCGAAATGTATACATATATTCAGGTTCCCCACAGGTTGGGGAACCCGAAAAACTATGTTTTTTCCGGATCAAACATCTGACTGAAAAGTTATGCCTCGGCTTAGATTGCATTTGTTGGCAAATTGCCAATTAAGCATGAAAAGTGAAAATGTGAAACTGACCTGAATTTCGAAATGTATACATATATTCAGGTTCCCCACAGGTTGGGGAACCCGAAAAACTATGTTTTTTCCGGATCCGACCTCTCCCTCAAAAGTTAGGCCTCGGCCTAGATTGCATTTGTTGGCAAATTGCCAATTAAGCATGAAAAGTGAAAATGTGAAACTGACCTCAAATTCGAAATATATACATATATTCGGGTTCCCCACAGGTTGGGGAATCCGAAAAACCATGTTTTTTCCGGATCCAACATCTGACTGAAAAGTTATGCCTCGGCTTAGATTGCATTTGTTGGCAAATTGCCAATTAAGCATAAAAAGTGAAAATGTGAAACTGACCTCAAATTCGAAATGTATACATATATTCATGTTCCCCACAAGTTGGGGAACCCGAAAAAACATGTCTTTTCCGGATCCGACCTCTCCCTCAAAAGTTAGGTCTCGGCCTAGATTGCATTTGTTGGCAAATTGCCAATTAAGCATGAAAACCCAAAATGTGAAACTGACCTGAATTTCGAAATGTATACATATATTCAGGTTCCCCACAGGTTGGGGAACCCGAAAATCTATGTTTTTTCCGGATCCGACCTCTCCCTCAAAAGTTAGGCCTCGGCCTAGATTGCATTTGTTGGCAAATTGCCAATTAAGCATGAAAACCCAAAATGTGAAACTGACCTGAATTTCGAAATGTATACATATATTCAGGTTCCCCACAGGTTGGGGAACCCGAAAATCTATGTTTTTTCCGGATCCGACCTCTCCCTCAAAAGTTAGGCCTCGGCCTAGATTGCATTTGTTGGCGTAGCCAATTAAGCATGAAAAGCAAAAATGTGAAATTGACCTCAAATTCGAAATGTATACATATATTCAGGTTCCCCAAAGGTTGGGAAACCCGACAAACCATGTTTTTTCCGGATCCAACATCTGACTGAAAAGTTGTGCCTCGGCTTTGATTGCATTTGTTGGCAAATTGCCAATTAAGCATGAAAAGTGAAAATGTGAAACTGACCTCAAATTCGAAATATATACATATATTCGGGTTCCCCACAGGTTAGGGAATCCGAAAAACCATGTTTTTTCCGGATCCAACATCTGACTGAAAAGTTATGCCTCGGCTTAGATTGCATTTGTTGGCAAATTGCCAATTAAGCATGAAAAGTGAAAATGTGAAACTGACCTCAAATTCGAAATATATACATATATTCGGGTTCCCCACAGGTTGGGGAACCAGAAAAAACATGTCTGTTCCGGATCCGACCTCTGCCTCAAAAGTTAGGCCTCGGCCTAGATTGCATTTGTTGGCAAATTGCCAATTAAGCATGAAAAGTGAAAATGTGAAACTGACCTGAATTTCGAAATGTATACATATATTCAGGTTCCCCAAAGGTTGGGGAACCCGAAAAACTATGTTTTTTCCGGATCCGACCTCTCCCTCAAAAGTTAGGCCTCGGCCTAGATTGCATTTGTTGGGAAATTGCCAATTAAGCATGAAAAGGGAAAATGTGAAACTGACCTCAAATTCGAAATATATACATATATTCGGGTTCCCCACAGGTTGGGGAACCCGAAAAACCATGTTTTTTCCGGATCCAACATCTGACTGAAAAGTTATGCCTCGGCTTAGATTGCATTTGTTGGCAAATTGCCAATTAAGCATAAAAAGTGAAAATGTGAAACTGACCTCAAATTCGAAATGTATACATATATTCAGGTTCCCCACAAGTTGGGGAACCCGAAAAAACATGTCTTTTCCGGATCCGACCTCTCCCTCAAAAGTTAGGCCTCGGCCTAGATTGCATTTGTTGGCAAATTGCCAATTAAGCATGAAAACCCAAAATGTGAAACTGACCTGAATTTCGAAATGTATACATATATTCAGGTTCCCCAAAGGTTGGGAAACCCGAAAAACCATGTTTTTTCCGGATCCAACCTCTCCCTCAAAAGTTAGGCCTCGGCCTATATTGCATTTGTTGGCAAATTGCCAATTAAGCATGAAAAGTGAAAATGTGAAACTGACCTGAATTTCGAAATGTATACATATATTCAGGTTCCCCAAAGGTTGGGAAACCCGAAAAACCATGTTTTTTCCGGATCCAACCTCTCCCTCAAAAGTTAGGCCTCGGCTTAGATTGCATTGGTTGACAAATAGCCAATTAAGCATGAAAACCCACAATGTGAAACTGACCTGAATTTCGAAATGTATACATATATTCAGGTTCCCCACAAGTTGGGGAACCCGAAAAACTATGTTTTTTCCGGATCCGACCTCTCCCTCAAAAGTTAGGCCTCGGCCTAGATTGCATTTGTTGGCAAATTGCCAATTAAGCATGAAAAGTGAAAATGTGAAACTGACCTCAAATTCAAAATGTATACATATATTCAGGTTCCCCACAAGTTGGGGAACCCGAAAAAACATGTCTTTTCCGGATCCGACCTCTCCCTCAAAAGTTAGGTCTCAGCCTAGATTGCATTTGTTGGCAAATTGCCAATTAAGCATGAAAACCCAAAATGTGAAACTGACCTGAATTTCGAAATGTATACATATATTCAGGTTCCCCACAGGTTGGGGAACCCGAAAAACTATGTTTTTTCTGGATCCGACCTCTCCCTCAAAAGTTAGGCCTCGGCCTAGATTGCATTTGTTGGCGTAGCCAATTAAGCATGAAAAGCAAAAATGTGAAATTGACCTCAAATTCGAAATGTATACATATATTCATGTTCCCCACAAGTTGGGGAACCCGAAAAAACATGTTTTTTCCGGATCCGACCTCTCCCTCAAAAGTTAGGTCTCAGCCTAGATTGCATTGGTTGACAAACAGCCAATTAAGCATGAAAACCCAAAATGTGAAACTGACCTGAATTTCGAAATGTATACATATATTCAGGTTCCCCAAAGGTTGGGAAACCCGACAAACCATGTTTTTTCCGGATCCAACATCTGACTGAAAAGTTGTGCCTCGGCTTAAATTGCATTTGTTGGCAAATTGCCAATTAAGCATGAAAAGTGAAAATGTGAAACTGACCTGAATTTCGAAATGTATACATATATTCAGGTTCCCCACAGGTTGGGGAACCCGGAAAACTATGTTTTTTCCGGATCCGACCTCTCCCTCAAAAGTTAGGCCTCGGCCTAGATTGCATTTGTTGGGAAATTGACAATTAAGCATGAAAAGTGAAAATGTGAAACTGACCTCAAATTCGAAATATATACATATATTCGGGTTCCCCACAGGTTGGGGAACCCGAAAAACCATGTTTTTTCCGGATCCAACATCTGACTGAAAAGTTATGCCTCGGCTTAGATTGCATTTGTTGGCAAATTGCCAATTAAGCATGAAAACCCAAAATGTGAAACTGACCCCAAATTCGAAATGTATACATATATTCAGGTTCCCCACAGGTTGGGGAACCCGAAAAACCATGTTTTTTCCGGATCCAACATCTGACTGAAAAGTTATGCCTCGGCTTAGATTGCATTTGTTGGCAAATTGCCAATTAAGCATGAAAACCCAAAATGTGAAACTGACCTTAGTTTCGAAATGTATACATATATTCAGGTTCCCCACAGGTTGGGGAACCCGAAAAACCATGTTTTTTCCGGACCCAACATCTCACTGAAAAGTTATGCCTCGGCTTATTTTGCATTGGTTGACAAATAGCCAATTAAGAATGAAAACCCAAAATGTGAAACTGACCTGAATTTCGAAATGTATACATATATTCAGGTTCCCCACAGGTTGGGGAACCCAAAAAACTATGTTTTTTCCGGATCCGACCTCTCCCTCAAAAGTTAGGCCTCGGCCTAGATTGCATTGGTTGACAAATAGCCAATTAAGAATGAAAACCGAAAATGTGAAACTGACCTCAAATTCAAAATGTATACATATATTCAGGTTCCCCACAAGTTGGGGAACCCGAAAAAACATGTCTTTTCCGGATCCGACCTCTCCCTCAAAAGTTAGGTCTCAGCCTAGATTGCATTTGTTGGCAAATTGCCAATTAAGCATGAAAACCCAAAATGTGAAACTGACCTGAATTTCGAAATGTATACATATATTCAGGTTCCCCACAGGTTGGGGAACCCGAAAAACTATGTTTTTTCCGGATCCGACCTCTCCCTCAAAAGTTAGGCCTCGGCCTAGATTGCATTGGTTGACAAACAGCCAATTAAGCATGAAAACCCAAAATGTGAAACTGACCTGAATTTCGAAATGTATACATATATTCAGGTTCCCCAAAGGTTGGGAAACCCGACAAACCATGTTTTTTCCGGATCCAACATCTGACTGAAAAGTTGTGCCTCGGCTTAGATTGCATTTGTTGGCAAATTGCCAATTAAGCATGAAAAGTGAAAATGTGAAAGTGACCTGAATTTCGAAATGTATACATATATTCAGGTTCCCCACAGGTTGGGGAACCCGGAAAACTATGTTTTTTCCGGATCCGACCTCTCCCTCAAAAGTTAGGCCTTGGCCTAGATTGCATTTGTTGGGAAATTGACAATTAAGCATGAAAAGTGAAAATGTGAAACTGACCTCAAATTCGAAATATATACATATATTCGGGTTCCCCACAGGTTGGGGAACCCGAAAAACCATGTTTTTTCCGGATCCAACATCTGACTGAAAAGTTATGCCTCGGCTTAGATTGCATTTGTTGGCAAATTGCCAATTAAGCATGAAAAGTGAAAATGTGAAACTGACCTCAAATTCGAAATGTATACATATATTCAGGTTCCCCACAGGTTGGGGAACCCGAAAAACCATGTTTTTTCCGGATCCAACATCTGACTGAAAAGTTATGCCTCGGCTTAGATTGCATTTGTTGGCAAATTGCCAATTAAGCATGAAAACCCAAAATGTGAAACTGACCTGAATTTCGAAATGTATACATATATTCAGGTTCCCCACAGGTTGGGGAACCCGAAAAACTATGTTTTTTCCGGATCCGACCTCTCCCTCAAAAGTTAGGCCTCGGCCTAGATTGCATTTGTTGGCGTAGCCAATTAAGCATGAAAACCCAAAATGTGAAACTGACCTTAGTTTCGAAATGTATACATATATTCAGGTTCCCCACAGGTTGGGGAACCCGAAAAACCATGTTTTTTCCGGACCCAACATCTCACTGAAAAGTTATGCCTCGGCTTATTTTGCATTGGTTGACAAATAGCCAATTAAGAATGAAAACCCAAAATGTGAAACTGACCTGAATTTCGAAATGTATACATATATTCAGGTTCCCCACAGGTTGGGGAACCCAAAAAACTATGTTTTTTCCGGATCCGACCTCTCCCTCAAAAGTTAGGTCTCAGCCTAGATTGCATTGGTTGACAAACAGCCAATTAAGCATGAAAACCCAAAATGTGAAACTGACCTGAATTTCGAAATGTATACATATATTCAGGTTCCCCAAAGGTTGGGAAACCCGACAAACCATGTTTTTTCCGGATCCAACATCTGACTGAAAAGTTGTGCCTCGGCTTAGATTGCATTTGTTGGCAAATTGCCAATTAAGCATGAAAAGTGAAAATGTGAAACTGACCTCAAATTCGAAATGTATACATATATTCAGGTTCCCCACAAGTTGGGGAACCCGAAAAAACATGTCTTTTCCGGATCCGACCTCTCCCTCAAAAGTTAGGCCTCGGCCTAAATTGCATTTGTTGGCAAATTGCCAATTAAGCATGAAAACCCAAAATGTGAAACTGACCTGAATTTCGAAATGTATACATATATTCAGGTTCCCCAAAGGTTGGGAAACCCGAAAAACTATGTTTTTTCCGGATCCGACCTCTCCCTCAAAAGTTAGGCCTCGGCTTAGATTGCATTGGTTGACAAATAGCCAATTAAGCATGAAAACCCACAATGTGAAACTGACCTGAATTTCGAAATGTATACATATATTCAGGTTCCCCACAAGTTGGGGAACCCGGAAAACTATGTTTTTTCCGGATCCGACCTCTCCCTCAAAAGTTAGGCCTCGGCTTAGATTGCATTGGTTGACAAACAGCCAATTAAGCATGAAAACCCAAAATGTGAAACTGACCTGAATTTCGAAATGTATACATATATTCAGGTTCCCCACAAGTTGGGGAACCCGGAAAACTATGTTTTTTCCGGATCCGACCTCTCCCTCAAAAGTTAGGCCTCGGCCTAGATTGCATTTGTTGGCAAATTGCCAATTAAGCATGAAAAGTGAAAATGTGAAACTGACCTCAAATTCAAAATGTATACATATATTCAGGTTCCCCACAAGTTGGGGAACCCGAAAAAACATGTCTTTTCCGGATCCGACCTCTCCCTCAAAAGTTAGGTCTCAGCCTAGATTGCATTTGTTGGCAAATTGCCAATTAAGCATGAAAACCCAAAATGTGAAACTGACCTGAATTTCGAAATGTATACATATATTCAGGTTCCCCACAGGTTGGGGAACCCGAAAAACTATGTTTTTTCCGGATCCGACCTCTCCCTCAAAAGTTAGGCCTCGGCCTAGATTGTATTTGTTGGCGTAGCCAATTAAGCATGAAAAGCAAAAATGTGAAATTGACCTCAAATTCGAAATGTATACATATATTCATGTTCCCCACAAGTTGGGGAACCCGAAAAAACATGTTTTTTCCGGATCCGACCTCTCCCTCAAAAGTTAGGTCTCAGCCTAGATTGCATTGGTTGACAAACAGCCAATTAAGCATGAAAACCCAAAATGTGAAACTGACCTGAATTTCGAAATGTATACATATATTCAGGTTCCCCAAAGGTTGGGAAACACGACAAACCATGTTTTTTCCGGATCCAACATCTGACTGAAAAGTTGTGCCTCGGCTTAGATTGCATTTGTTGGCAAATTGCCAATTAAGCATGAAAAGTGAAAATGTGAAACTGACATGAATTTCGAAATGTATACATATATTCAGGTTCCCCACAGGTTGGGGAACCCGAAAAACTATGTTTTTTCCGGATCCAACATCTGACTGAAAAGTTATGCCTCGGCTTAGATTGCATTTGTTGGCAAATTGCCAATTAAGCATGAAAAGTGAAAATGTGAAACTGACCTGAATTTCGAAATGTATACATATATTCAGGTTCCCCACAGGTTGGGGAACCCGGAAAACTATGTTTTTTCCGGATCCGACCTCTCCCTCAAAAGTTAGGCCTCGGCCTAGATTGCATTTGTTGGCGTAGCCAATTAAGCATGAAAAGCAAAAATGTGAAATTGACCTCAAATTCGAAATGTATACATATATTCATGTTCCCCACAAGTTGGGGAACCCGAAAAAAAAATGTTTTTTCTGGATCCGACCTCTCCCTCAAAAGTTAGGTCTCAGCCTAGATTGCATTGGTTGACAAACAGCCAATTAAGCATGAAAACCCAAAATGTGAAACTGACCTGAATTTCGAAATGTATACATATATTCAGGTTCCCCAAAGGTTGGGAAACCCGACAAACCATGTTTTTTCCGGATCCAACATCTGACTGAAAAGTTGTGCCTCGGCTTAGATTGCATTTGTTGGCAAATTGCCAATTAAGCATGAAAAGTGAAAATGTGAAAGTGACCTGAATTTCGAAATGTATACATATATTCAGGTTCCCCACAGGTTGGGGAACCCGGAAAACTATGTTTTTTCCGGATCCGACCTCTCCCTCAAAAGTTAGGCCTCGGCCTAGATTGCATTTGTTGGCAAATTGCCAATTAAGCATGAAAAGTGAAAATGTGAAACTGACCTCAAATTCGAAATGTATACATATATTCAGGTTCCCCACAGGTTGGGGAACCCGAAAAACCATGTTTTTTCCGGATCCAACATCTGACTGAAAAGTTATGCCTCGGCTTAGATTGCATTTGTTGGCAAATTGCCAATTAAGCATGAAAACCCAAAATGTGAAACTGACCTGAATTTCGAAATGTATACATATATTCAGGTTCCCCACAGGTTGGGGAACCCGAAAAACTATGTTTTTTCCGGATCCGACCTCTCCCTCAAAAGTTAGGCCTCGGCCTAGATTGCATTTGTTGGCGTAGCCAATTAAGCATGAAAACCCAAAATGTGAAACTGACCTTAGTTTCGAAATGTATACATATATTCAGGTTCCCCACAGGTTGGGGAACCCGAAAAACCATGTTTTTTCCGGACCCAACATCTCACTGAAAAGTTATGCCTCGGCTTATTTTGCATTGGTTGACAAATAGCCAATTAAGAATGAAAACCCAAAATGTGAAACTGACCTGAATTTCGAAATGTATACATATATTCAGGTTCCCCACAGGTTGGGGAACCCAAAAAACTATGTTTTTTCCGGATCCGACCTCTCCCTCAAAAGTTAGGTCTCAGCCTAGATTGCATTGGTTGACAAACAGCCAATTAAGCATGAAAACCCAAAATGTGAAACTGACCTGAATTTCGAAATGTATACATATATTCAGGTTCCCCAAAGGTTGGGAAACCCGACAAACCATGTTTTTTCCGGATCCAACATCTGACTGAAAAGTTGTGCCTCGGCTTAGATTGCATTTGTTGGCAAATTGCCAATTAAGCATGAAAAGTGAAAATGTGAAACTGACCTCAAATTCGAAATGTATACATATATTCAGGTTCCCCACAAGTTGGGGAACCCGAAAAAACATGTCTTTTCCGGATCCGACCTCTCCCTCAAAAGTTAGGCCTCGGCCTAAATTGCATTTGTTGGCAAATTGCCAATTAAGCATGAAAACCCAAAATGTGAAACTGACCTGAATTTCGAAATGTATACATATATTCAGGTTCCCCAAAGGTTGGGAAACCCGAAAAACTATGTTTTTTCCGGATCCGACCTCTCCCTCAAAAGTTAGGCCTCGGCTTAGATTGCATTGGTTGACAAATAGCCAATTAAGCATGAAAACCCACAATGTGAAACTGACCTGAATTTCGAAATGTATACATATATTCAGGTTCCCCACAAGTTGGGGAACCCGGAAAACTATGTTTTTTCCGGATCCGACCTCTCCCTCAAAAGTTAGGCCTCGGCTTAGATTGCATTGGTTGACAAACAGCCAATTAAGCATGAAAACCCAAAATGTGAAACTGACCTGAATTTCGAAATGTATACATATATTCAGGTTCCCCACAAGTTGGGGAACCCGGAAAACTATGTTTTTTCCGGATCCGACCTCTCCCTCAAAAGTTAGGCCTCGGCCTAGATTGCATTTGTTGGCAAATTGCCAATTAAGCATGAAAAGTGAAAATGTGAAACTGACCTCAAATTCAAAATGTATACATATATTCAGGTTCCCCACAAGTTGGGGAACCCGAAAAAACATGTCTTTTCCGGATCCGACCTCTCCCTCAAAAGTTAGGTCTCAGCCTAGATTGCATTTGTTG
Organism: Bothrops alternatus; assembly: GCA_034064705.1. Lineage (NCBI taxonomy): Eukaryota > Metazoa > Chordata > Lepidosauria > Squamata > Viperidae > Bothrops > Bothrops alternatus. Next base: position 15,502 of record JARGCV010000091.1, read on the forward strand.
GCAAATTGCCAATTAAGCATGAAAACCCAAAATGTGAAACTGACCTGAATTTCGAAATGTATACATATATTCAGGTTCCCCACAGGTTGGGGAACCCGAAAAACTATGTTTTTTCCGGATCCGACCTCTCCCTCAAAAGTTAGGCCTCGGCCTAGATTGTATTTGTTGGCGTAGCCAATTAAGCATGAAAAGCAAAAATGTGAAATTGACCTCAAATTCGAAATGTATACATATATTCATGTTCCCCACAAGTTGGGGAACCCGAAAAAACATGTTTTTTCCGGATCCGACCTCTCCCTCAAAAGTTAGGTCTCAGCCTAGATTGCATTGGTTGACAAACAGCCAATTAAGCATGAAAACCCAAAATGTGAAACTGACCTGAATTTCGAAATGTATACATATATTCAGGTTCCCCAAAGGTTGGGAAACACGACAAACCATGTTTTTTCCGGATCCAACATCTGACTGAAAAGTTGTGCCTCGGCTTAGATTGCATTTGTTGGCAAATTGCCAATTAAGCATGAAAAGTGAAAATGTGAAACTGACATGAATTTCGAAATGTATACATATATTCAGGTTCCCCACAGGTTGGGGAACCCGAAAAACTATGTTTTTTCCGGATCCAACATCTGACTGAAAAGTTATGCCTCGGCTTAGATTGCATTTGTTGGCAAATTGCCAATTAAGCATGAAAAGTGAAAATGTGAAACTGACCTGAATTTCGAAATGTATACATATATTCAGGTTCCCCACAGGTTGGGGAACCCGGAAAACTATGTTTTTTCCGGATCCGACCTCTCCCTCAAAAGTTAGGCCTCGGCCTAGATTGCATTTGTTGGCGTAGCCAATTAAGCATGAAAAGCAAAAATGTGAAATTGACCTCAAATTCGAAATGTATACATATATTCATGTTCCCCACAAGTTGGGGAACCCGAAAAAAAAATGTTTTTTCTGGATCCGACCTCTCCCTCAAAAGTTAGGTCTCAGCCTAGATTGCATTGGTTGACAAACAGCCAATTAAGCATGAAAACCCAAAATGTGAAACTGACCTGAATTTCGAAATGTATACATATATTCAGGTTCCCCAAAGGTTGGGAAACCCGACAAACCATGTTTTTTCCGGATCCAACATCTGACTGAAAAGTTGTGCCTCGGCTTAGATTGCATTTGTTGGCAAATTGCCAATTAAGCATGAAAAGTGAAAATGTGAAAGTGACCTGAATTTCGAAATGTATACATATATTCAGGTTCCCCACAGGTTGGGGAACCCGGAAAACTATGTTTTTTCCGGATCCGACCTCTCCCTCAAAAGTTAGGCCTCAGCCTAGATTGCATTTGTTGGCAAATTGCCAATTAAGCATGAAAAGTGAAAATGTGAAACTGACCTCAAATTCGAAATGTATACATATATTCAGGTTCCCCACAGGTTGGGGAACCCGAAAAACCATGTTTTTTCCGGATCCAACATCTGACTGAAAAGTTATGCCTCGGCTTAGATTGCATTTGTTGGCAAATTGCCAATTAAGCATGAAAACCCAAAATGTGAAACTGACCTGAATTTCGAAATGTATACATATATTCAGGTTCCCCACAGGTTGGGGAACCCGAAAAACTATGTTTTTTCCGGATCCGACCTCTCCCTCAAAAGTTAGGCCTCGGCCTAGATTGCATTTGTTGGCGTAGCCAATTAAGCATGAAAACCCAAAATGTGAAACTGACCTTAGTTTCGAAATGTATACATATATTCAGGTTCCCCACAGGTTGGGGAACCCGAAAAACCATGTTTTTTCCGGACCCAACATCTCACTGAAAAGTTATGCCTCGGCTTATTTTGCATTGGTTGACAAATAGCCAATTAAGAATGAAAACCCAAAATGTGAAACTGACCTGAATTTCGAAATGTATACATATATTCAGGTTCCCCACAGGTTGGGGAACCCAAAAAACTATGTTTTTTCCGGATCCGACCTCTCCCTCAAAAGTTAGGTCTCAGCCTAGATTGCATTGGTTGACAAACAGCCAATTAAGCATGAAAACCCAAAATGTGAAACTGACCTGAATTTCGAAATGTATACATATATTCAGGTTCCCCAAAGGTTGGGAAACCCGACAAACCATGTTTTTTCCGGATCCAACATCTGACTGAAAAGTTGTGCCTCGGCTTAGATTGCATTTGTTGGCAAATTGCCAATTAAGCATGAAAAGTGAAAATGTGAAACTGACCTCAAATTCGAAATGTATACATATATTCAGGTTCCCCACAAGTTGGGGAACCCGAAAAAACATGTCTTTTCCGGATCCGACCTCTCCCTCAAAAGTTAGGCCTCGGCCTAAATTGCATTTGTTGGCAAATTGCCAATTAAGCATGAAAACCCAAAATGTGAAACTGACCTGAATTTCGAAATGTATACATATATTCAGGTTCCCCAAAGGTTGGGAAACCCGAAAAACTATGTTTTTTCCGGATCCGACCTCTCCCTCAAAAGTTAGGCCTCGGCTTAGATTGCATTGGTTGACAAATAGCCAATTAAGCATGAAAACCCACAATGTGAAACTGACCTGAATTTCGAAATGTATACATATATTCAGGTTCCCCACAAGTTGGGGAACCCGGAAAACTATGTTTTTTCCGGATCCGACCTCTCCCTCAAAAGTTAGGCCTCGGCTTAGATTGCATTGGTTGACAAACAGCCAATTAAGCATGAAAACCCAAAATGTGAAACTGACCTGAATTTCGAAATGTATACATATATTCAGGTTCCCCACAAGTTGGGGAACCCGGAAAACTATGTTTTTTCCGGATCCGACCTCTCCCTCAAAAGTTAGGCCTCGGCCTAGATTGCATTTGTTGGCAAATTGCCAATTAAGCATGAAAAGTGAAAATGTGAAACTGACCTCAAATTCAAAATGTATACATATATTCAGGTTCCCCACAAGTTGGGGAACCCGAAAAAACATGTCTTTTCCGGATCCGACCTCTCCCTCAAAAGTTAGGTCTCAGCCTAGATTGCATTTGTTGGCAAATTGCCAATTAAGCATGAAAACCCAAAATGTGAAACTGACCTGAATTTCGAAATGTATACATATATTCAGGTTCCCCACAGGTTGGGGAACCCGAAAAACTATGTTTTTTCCGGATCCGACCTCTCCCTCAAAAGTTAGGCCTCGGCCTAGATTGTATTTGTTGGCGTAGCCAATTAAGCATGAAAAGCAAAAATGTGAAATTGACCTCAAATTCGAAATGTATACATATATTCATGTTCCCCACAAGTTGGGGAACCCGAAAAAACATGTTTTTTCCGGATCCGACCTCTCCCTCAAAAGTTAGGTCTCAGCCTAGATTGCATTGGTTGACAAACAGCCAATTAAGCATGAAAACCCAAAATGTGAAACTGACCTGAATTTCGAAATGTATACATATATTCAGGTTCCCCAAAGGTTGGGAAACACGACAAACCATGTTTTTTCCGGATCCAACATCTGACTGAAAAGTTGTGCCTCGGCTTAGATTGCATTTGTTGGCAAATTGCCAATTAAGCATGAAAAGTGAAAATGTGAAACTGACATGAATTTCGAAATGTATACATATATTCAGGTTCCCCACAGGTTGGGGAACCCGAAAAACTATGTTTTTTCCGGATCCAACATCTGACTGAAAAGTTATGCCTCGGCTTAGATTGCATTTGTTGGCAAATTGCCAATTAAGCATGAAAAGTGAAAATGTGAAACTGACCTGAATTTCGAAATGTATACATATATTCAGGTTCCCCACAGGTTGGGGAACCCGAAAAACTATGTTTTTTCCGGATCCGACCTCTCCCTCAAAAGTTAGGCCTCGGCCTAGATTGCATTTGTTGGCAAATTGCCAATTAAGCATGAAAAGTGAAAATGTGAAACTCACCTCAAATTCGAAATATATACATATATTCGGGTTCCCCACAGGTTGGGGAATCCGAAAAACCATGTTTTTTCCGGATCCAACATCTGACTGAAAAGTTATGCCTCGGCTTAGATTGCATTTGTTGGCAAATTGCCAATTAAGCATGAAAAGTGAAAATGTGAAACTGACCTCAATTTTCGAAATATATACATATATTCGGGTTCCCCACAGGTTGGGGAACCCAAAAAAACATGTCTTTTCCGGATCCGACCTCTCCCTCAAAAGTTAGGCCTCGGCCTAGATTGCATTTGTTGGCAAATTGCCAATTAAGCATAAAAAGTGAAAATGTGAAACTGACCTCAAATTCGAAATGTATACATATATTCAGGTTCCCCACAAGTTGGGGAACCCGAAAAAACATGTCTTTTCCGGATCCGACCTCTCCCTCAAAAGTTAGGCCTCGGCCTAGATTGCATTGGTTGACAAATAGCCAATTAAGAATGAAAACCGAAAATGTGAAACTGACCTGAATTTCGAAATGTATACATATATTCAGGTTCCCCAAAGGTTGGGAAACCTGAAAAACCATGTTTTTTCCGGATCCAACCTCTCCCTCAAAAGTTAGGCCTCGGCCTAGATTGCATTCGTTGGCAAATTGCCAATTAAGCATGAAAAGTGAAAATGTGAAACTGACCTGAATTTCGAAATGTATACATATATTCAAGTTCCCCACAGGTTGGGGAACCCGAAAAACTATGATTTTTCCAGATCCGACCTCTCCCTCAAAAGTTAGGCCTCAGCTTAGATTGCATTGGTTGACAAATAGCCAATTAAGCATGAAAACCCACAATGTGAAACTGACCTGAATTTCGAAATGTATACATATATTCAGGTTCCCCACAAGTTGGGGAACCCGGAAAACTATGTTTTTTCCGGATCCGACCTCTCCCTCAAAAGTTAGGCCTCGGCCTAGATTGCATTTGTTGGCAAATTGCCAATTAAGCATGAAAAGTGAAAATGTGAAACTGACCTCAAATTCAAAATGTATACATATATTCAGGTTCCCCACAAGTTGGGGAACCCGAAAAAACATGTCTTTTCCGGATCCGACCTCTCCCTCAAAAGTTAGGTCTCAGCCTAGATTGCATTTGTTTGCAAATTGCCAATTAAGCATGAAAACCCAAAATGTGAAACTGACCTGAATTTCGAAATGTATACATATATTCAGGTTCCCCACAGGTTGGGGAACCCGAAAAACTATGTTTTTTCCGGATCCGACCTCTCCCTCAAAAGTTAGGCCTCGGCCTAGATTGTATTTGTTGGCGTAGCCAATTAAGCATGAAAAGCAAAAATGTGAAATTGACCTCAAATTCGAAATGTATACATATATTCATGTTCCCCACAAGTTGGGGAACCCGAAAAAACATGTTTTTTCCGGATCCGACCTCTCCCTCAAAAGTTAGGTCTCAGCCTAGATTGCATTGGTTGACAAACAGCCAATTAAGCATGAAAACCCAAAATGTGAAACTGACCTGAATTTCGAAATGTATACATATATTCAGGTTCCCCAAAGGTTGGGAAACCCGACAAACCATGTTTTTTCCGGATCCAACATCTGACTGAAAAGTTGTGCCTCGGCTTAGATTGCATTTGTTGGCAAATTGCCAATTAAGCATGAAAAGTGAAAATGTGAAACTGACCTCAAATTCGAAATGTATACATATATTCAGGTTCCCCACAAGTTGGGGAACCCGAAAAAACATGTCTTTTCCGGATCCGACCTCTCCCTCAAAAGTTAGGCCTCGGCCTAAATTGCATTTGTTGGCAAATTGCCAATTAAGCATGAAAACCCAAAATGTGAAACTGACCTGAATTTCGAAATGTATACATATATTCAGGTTCCCCAAAGGTTGGGAAACCCGAAAAACTATGTTTTTTCCGGATCCGACCTCTCCCTCAAAAGTTAGGCCTCGGCTTAGATTGCATTGGTTGACAAATAGCCAATTAAGCATGAAAACCCACAATGTGAAACTGACCTGAATTTCGAAATGTATACATATATTCAGGTTCCCCACAAGTTGGGGAACCCGGAAAACTATGTTTTTTCCGGATCCGACCTCTCCCTCAAAAGTTAGGCCTCGGCTTAGATTGCATTGGTTGACAAACAGCCAATTAAGCATGAAAACCCAAAATGTGAAACTGACCTGAATTTTGAAATGTATACATATATTCAGGTTCCCCACAAGTTGGGGAACCCGGAAAACTATGTTTTTTCCGGATCCGACCTCTCCCTCAAAAGTTAGGCCTCGGCCTAGATTGCATTTGTTGGCAAATTGCCAATTAAGCATGAAAAGTGAAAATGTGAAACTGACCTCAAATTCAAAATGTATACATATATTCAGGTTCCCCACAAGTTGGGGAACCCGAAAAAACATGTCTTTTCCGGATCCGACCTCTCCCTCAAAAGTTAGGTCTCAGCCTAGATTGCATTTGTTGGCAAATTGCCAATTAAGCATGAAAACCCAAAATGTGAAACTGACCTGAATTTCGAAATGTATACATATATTCAGGTTCCCCACAGGTTGGGGAACCCGAAAAAACATGTTTTTTCCGGATCCGACCTCTCCCTCAAAAGTTAGGTCTCAGCCTAGATTGCATTGGTTGACAAACAGCCAATTAAGCATGAAAACCCAAAATGTGAAACTGACCTGAATTTCGAAATGTATACATATATTCAGGTTCCCCAAAGGTTGGGAAACACGACAAACCATGTTTTTTCCGGATCCAACATCTGACTGAAAAGTTGTGCCTCGGCTTAGATTGCATTTGTTGGCAAATTGCCAATTAAGCATGAAAAGTGAAAATGTGAAACTGACCTGAATTTCGAAATGTATACATATATTCAGGTTCCCCACAGGTTGGGGAACCCGAAAAACTATGTTTTTTCCGGATCCAACATCTGACTGAAAAGTTATGCCTCGGCTTAGATTGCATTTGTTGGCAAATTGCCAATTAAGCATGAAAAGTGAAAATGTGAAACTGACCTGAATTTCGAAATGTATACATATATTCAGGTTCCCCACAGGTTGGGGAACCCGAAAAACTATGTTTTTTCCGGATCCGACCTCTCCCTCAAAAGTTAGGCCTCGGCCTAGATTGCATTTGTTGGCAAATTGCCAATTAAGCATGAAAAGTGAAAATGTGAAACTCACCTCAAATTCGAAATATATACATATATTCGGGTTCCCCACAGGTTGGGGAATCCGAAAAACCATGTTTTTTCCGGATCCAACATCTGACTGAAAAGTTATGCCTCGGCTTAGATTGCATTTGTTGGCAAATTGCCAATTAAGCATGAAAAGTGAAAATGTGAAACTGACCTCAATTTTCGAAATATATACATATATTCGGGTTCCCCACAGGTTGGGGAACCCAAAAAAACATGTCTTTTCCGGATCCGACCTCTCCCTCAAAAGTTAGGCCTCGGCCTAGATTGCATTTGTTGGCAAATTGCCAATTAAGCATAAAAAGTGAAAATGTGAAACTGACCTCAAATTCGAAATGTATACATATATTCAGGTTCCCCACAAGTTGGGGAACCCGAAAAAACATGTCTTTTCCGGATCCGACCTCTCCCTCAAAAGTTAGGCCTCGGCCTAGATTGCATTGGTTGACAAATAGCCAATTAAGAATGAAAACCGAAAATGTGAAACTGACCTGAATTTCGAAATGTATACATATATTCAGGTTCCCCAAAGGTTGGGAAACCTGAAAAACCATGTTTTTTCCGGATCCAACCTCTCCCTCAAAAGTTAGGCCTCGGCCTAGATTGCATTCGTTGGCAAATTGCCAATTAAGCATGAAAAGTGAAAATGTGAAACTGACCTGAATTTCGAAATGTATACATATATTCAAGTTCCCCACAGGTTGGGGAACCCGAAAAACTATGATTTTTCCAGATCCGACCTCTCCCTCAAAAGTTAGGCCTCAGCTTAGATTGCATTGGTTGACAAATAGCCAATTAAGCATGAAAACCCACAATGTGAAACTGACCTGAATTTCGAAATGTATACATATATTCAGGTTCCCCACAAGTTGGGGAACCCGGAAAACTATGTTTTTTCCGGATCCGACCTCTCCCTCAAAAGTTAGGCCTCGGCCTAGATTGCATTTGTTGGGAAATTGACAATTAAGCATGAAAAGTGAAAATGTGAAACTGACCTGAATTTCAAAATGTATAGATATATTCAGGTTCCCCACAGGTTGGGGAACCCGAAAAACTATGTTTTTTCCGGATCCGACCTCTCCCTCAAAAGTTATGCCTCGGCCTAGATTGCATTTGTTGGGAAATTGCCAATTAAGCATGAAAAGTGAAAATGTGAAACTGACCTCAAATTCGAAATGTATACATATATTCAGGTTCCCCACAAGTTGGGGAACCCGAAAAAACATGTCTTTTCCGGATCCGACCTCTCCCTCAAAAGTTAGGCCTCGGCTTAGATTGCATTTGTTGGCAAATTGCCAATTAAGCATAAAAAGTGAAAATGTGAAACTGACCTCAAATTCGAAATGTATACATATATTCAGGTTCCCCACAGGTTGGGGAACCCGAAAAACTATGTTTTTTCCGGATCCAACATCTGACTGAAAAGTTATGCCTCGGCTTAGATTGCATTTGTTGGCAAATTGCCAATTAAGCATGAAAAGTGAAAATGTGAAACTGACCTGAATTTCGAAATGTATACATATATTCAGGTTCCCCACAGGTTGGGGAACCCGAAAAACTATGTTTTTTCCGGATCCGACCTCTCCCTCAAAAGTTAGGCCTCGGCCTATATTGCATTTGTTGGCAAATTGCCAATTAAGCATGAAAAGTGAAAATGTGAAACTGACCTGAATTTCGAAATGTATACATATATTCAAGTTCCCCACAGGTTGGGGAACCCGAAAAACTATGTTTTTTCCGGATCCGACCTCTCCCTCAAAAGTTAGGCCTCGGCTTAGATTGCATTGGTTGACAAACAGCCAATTAAGCATGAAAACCCAAAATGTGAAACTGACCTGAATTTCGAAATGTATACATATATTCAGGTTCCCCACAGGTTGGGGAACCCGAAAAACTATGTTTTTTCCGGATCCGACCTCTCCCTCAAAAGTTAGGCCTCGGCCTAGATTGCATTTGTTGGCAAATTGCCAATTAAGCATGAAAAGTGAAAATGTGAAACTGACCTCAAATTCAAAATGTATACATATATTCAGGTTCCCCAAAAGTTGGGGAACCCGAAAATCTATGTTTTTTCCGGATCCGAGCTCTCCCTCAAAAGTTAGGCCTCGGCCTAGATTGCATTTGTTGGCAAATTGCCAATTAAGCATGAAAAGTGAAAATGTGAAACTGACCTCAAATTCAAAATGTATACATATATTCAGGTTCCCCACAAGTTGGGGAACCCGAAAAAACATGTCTTTTCCGGATCCGACCTCTCCCTCAAAAGTTAGGTCTCAGCCTAGATTGCATTTGTTGGCAAATTGCCAATTAAGCATGAAAACCCAAAATGTGAAACTGACCTGAATTTCGAAATGTATACATATATTCAGGTTCCCCAAAGGTTGGGGAACCCGAAAAACTATGTTTTTTCCGGATCCGACCTCTCCCTCAAAAGTTATGCCTCGGCCTAGATTGCATTTGTTGGGAAATTGCCAATTAAGCATGAAAAGGGAAAATGTGAAACTGACCTCAAATTCGAAATATATACATATATTCGGGTTCCCCACAGGTTGGGGAACCCGAAAAACCATGTTTTTTCCGGATCCAACATCTGACTGAAAAGTTATGCCTCGGCTTAGATTGCATTTGTTGGCAAATTGCCAATTAAGCATAAAAAGTGAAAATGTGAAACTGACCTCAAATTCGAAATGTATACATATATTCAGGTTCCCCACAAGTTGGGGAACCCGAAAAAACATGTCTTTTCCGGATCCGACCTCTCCCTCAAAAGTTAGGCCTCGGCCTAGATTGCATTTGTTGGCAAATTGCCAATTAAGCATGAAAACCCAAAATGTGAAACTGACCTGAATTTCGAAATGTATACATATATTCAGGTTCCCCACAAGTTGGGGAACCCGAAAAACTATGTTTTTTCCGGATCCGACCTCTCCCTCAAAAGTTAGGCCTCGGCCTAGATTGCATTTGTTGGCAAATTGCCAATTAAGCATGAAAAGTGAAAATGTGAAACTGACCTCAAATTCAAAATGTATACATATATTCAGGTTCCCCACAGGTTGGGGAACCCGAAAAACTATGTTTTTTCCGGATCCGACCTCTCCCTCAAAAGTTAGGCCTCGGCCTAGATTGCATTTGTTGGCGTAGCCAATTAAGCATGAAAAGCAAAAATGTGAAATTGACCTCAAATTCGAAATGTATACATATATTCATGTTCCCCACAACTTGGGGAACCCGAAAAAACATGTTTTTTCCGGATCCGACCTCTCCCTCAAAAGTTAGGTCTCAGCCTAGATTGCATTGGTTGACAAACAGCCAATTAAGCATGAAAACCCAAAATGTGAAACTGACCTGAATTTCGAAATGTATACATATATTCAGGTTCCCCAAAGGTTGGGAAACCCGACAAACCATGTTTTTTCCGGATCCAACATCTGACTGAAAAGTTGTGCCTCGGCGTAGATTGCATTTGTTGGCAAATTGCCAATTAAACATGAAAAGTGAAAATGTGAAACTGACCTGAATTTCGAAATGTATACATATATTCAGGTTCCCCACAGGTTGGGGAACCCGAAAAACTATGTTTTTTCCGGATCTGACCTCTCCCTCAAAAGTTAGGCCTCGGCCTAGATTGCATTTGTTGGCAAATTGCCAATTAAGCATGAAAAGTGAAAATGTGAAACTGACCTCAAATTCGAAATATATACATATATTCGGGTTCCCCACAGGTTGGGGAATCCGAAAAACCATGTTTTTTCCGGATCCAACATCTGACTGAAAAGTTATGCCTCGGCTTAGATTGCATTTGTTGGCAAATTGCCAATTAAGCATGAAAAGTGAAAATGTGAAACTGACCTCAAATTCGAAATATATACATATATTCAGGTTCCCCACAAGTTGGGGAACCCGAAAAAACATGTCTTTTCCGGATCCGACCTCTCCCTCAAAAGTTAGGCCTCGGCCTAGATTGCATTTGTTGGCAAATTGCCAATTAAGCATGAAAACCCAAAATGTGAAACTGACCTGAATTTCGAAATGTATACATATATTCATGTTCCCCAAAGGTTGGGAAACCCGAAAAACCATGTTTTTCCCGGATCCAACCTCTCCCTCAAAAGTTAGGCCTCGGCCTATATTGCATTTGTTGGCAAATTGCCAATTAAGCATGAAAAGTGAAAATGTGTAACTGACCTGAATTTCGAAATGTATACATATATTCAAGTTCCCCACAGGTTGGGGAAACCGAAAAACTATGTTTTTTCCGGATCCGACCTCTCCCTCAAAAGTTAGGCCTCGGCTTAGATTGCATTGGTTGACAAACAGCCAATTAAGCATGAAAACCCAAAATGTGAAACTGACCTGAATTTCGAAATGTATACATATATTCAGGTTCCCCACAAGTTGGGGAACCCGAAAAACTATGTTTTTTCCGGATCCGACCTCTCCCTCAAAAGTTAGGCCTCGGCCTAGATTGCATTTGTTGGCAAATTGCCAATTAAGCATGAAAAGTGAAAATGTGAAACTGACCTCAAATTCAAAATGTATACATATATTCAGGTTCCCCACAAGTTGGGGAACCCGAAAAAACATGTCTTTTCCGGATCCGACCTCTCCCTCAAAAGTTAGGTCTCGGCCTAGATTGCATTTGTTGGCAAATTGCCAATTAAGCATGAAAACCCAAAATGTGAAACTGACCTGAATTTCGAAATGTATACATATATTCAGGTTCCCCACAGGTTGGGGAACCCGAAAATCTATGTTTTTTCCGGATCCGACCTCTCCCTCAAAAGTTAGGCCTCGGCCTAGATTGCATTTGTTGGCAAATTGCCAATTAAGCATGAAAAGTGAAAATGTGAAACTGACCTCAAATTCGAAATATATACATATATTCGGGTTCCCCACAGGTTGGGGAATCCGAAAAACCATGGTTTTTCCGGATCCAACATCTGACTGAAAAGTTATGCCTCGGCTTAGATTGCATTTGTTGGCAAATTGCCAATTAAGCATGAAAAGTGAAAATGTGAAACTGACCTCAAATTCGAAATATATACATATATTCGGGTTCCCCACAGGTTGGGGAACCCGAAAAAACATGTTTTTTCCGGATCCGACCTCTCCCTCAAAAGTTAGGTCTCAGCCTAGATTGCATTGGTTGACAAACAGCCAATTAAGCATGAAAACCCAAAATGTGAAACTGACCTGAATTTCGAAATGTATACATATATTCAGGTTCCCCACAGGTTGGGGAACCCGAAAAACTATGTTTTTTCCGGATCCAACATCTGACTGAAAAGTTATGCCTCGGCTTAGATTGCATTTGTTGGCAAATTGCCAATTAAGCATGAAAAGTGAAAATGTGAAACTGACCTGAATTTCGAAATGTATACATATATTCAGGTTCCCCACAGGTTGGGGAACCCGAAAAACTATGTTTTTTCCGGATCCGACCTCTCCCTCAAAAGTTAGGCCTCGGCCTAGATTGCATTTGTTGGCAAATTGCCAATTAAGCATGAAAAGTGAAAATGTGAAACTGACCTCAAATTCGAAATATATACATATATTCGGGTTCCCCACAGGTTGGGGAACCCGAAAAAACATGTCTTTTCCGGATCCAACCTCTCCCTCAAAAGTTAGGCCTCGGCCTAGATTGCATTTGTTGGCAAATTGCCAATTAAGCATGAAAAGTGAAAATGTGAAACTGACCTCAAATTCGAAATATATACATATATTCGGGTTCCCCAAACGTTGGGGAACCCGAAAAACTATGTTTTTTCCGGATCCGACCTCTCCCTCAAAAGTTATGCCTCGGCCTAGATTGCATTTGTTGGGAAATTGCCAATTAAGCATGAAAAGTGAAAATGTGAAACTGACCTCAAATTCGAAATATATACATATATTCGGGTTCCCCACAGGTTGGGGAACCCGAAAAAACATGTCTTTTCCGGATCCAAGATCTGACTGAAAGGTTATGCCTCGGCTTAGATTGCATTTGTTGGCAAATTGCCAATTAAGCATAAAAAGTGAAAATGTGAAACTGACCTCAAATTCGAAATGTATACATATATTCAGGTTCCCCACAAGTTGGGGAACCCGAAAAAACATGTCTTTTCCGGATCCGACCTCTCCCTCAAAAGTTAGGCCTCGGCCTAGATTGCATTTGTTGGCAAATTGCCAATTAAGCATGAAAACCCAAAATGTGAAACTGACCTGAATTTCGAAATGTATACATATATTCAGGTTCCCCAATGGTTGGGAAACCCGAAAAACCATGTTTTTTCCGGATCCAACCTCTCCCTCAAAAGTTAGGCCTCGGCCTATATTGCATTTGTTGGCAAATTGCCAATTAAGCATGAAAAGTGAAAATGTGAAACTGACCTGAATTTCGAAATGTATACATATATTCAAGTTCCCCACAGGTTGGGGAACCCGAAAAACTATGTTTTTTCCGGATCCGACCTCTCCCTCAAAAGTTAGGCCTCGGCTTAGATTGCATTTGTTGGCAAATTGCCAATTAAGCATGAAAAGTGAAAATGTGAAACTGACCTCAAATTCAAAATGTATACATATATTCAGGTTCCCCACAAGTTGGGGAACCCGAAAAAACATGTCTTTTCCGGATCCGACCTCTCCCTCAAAAGTTAGGTCTCGGCCTAGATTGCATTTGTTGGCAAATTGCCAATTAAGCATGAAAACCCAAAATGTGAAACTGACCTGAATTTCGAAATGTATACATATATTCAGGTTCCCCACAGGTTGGGGAACCCGAAAATCTATGTTTTTTCCGGATCCGACCTCTCCCTCAAAAGTTAGGCCTCGGCCTAGATTGCATTTGTTGGCGTAGCCAATTAAGCATGAAAAGCAAAAATGTGAAATTGACCTCAAATTCGAAATGTATACATATATTCATGTTCCCCACAAGTTGGGGAACCCGAAAAAACATGTTTTTTCCGGATCCGACCTCTCCCTCAAAAGTTAGGTCTCAGCCTAGATTGCATTGGTTGACAAACAGCCAATTAAGCATGAAAACCCAAAATGTGAAACTGACCTGAATTTCGAAATGTATACATATATTCAGGTTCCCCACAGGTTGGGGAACCCGAAAAACTATGTTTTTTCCGGATCCAACATCTGACTGAAAAGTTATGCCTCGGCTTAGATTGCATTTGTTGGCAAATTGCCAATTAAGCATGAAAAGTGAAAATGTGAAACTGACCTGAATTTCGAAATGTATACATATATTCAGGTTCCCCACAGGTTGGGGAACCCGAAAAACTATGTTTTTTCCGGATCCGACCTCTCCCTCAAAAGTTAGGCCTCGGCCTAGATTGCATTTGTTGGCAAATTGCCAATTAAGCATGAAAAGTGAAAATGTGAAACTGACCTCAAATTCGAAATATATACATATATTCGGGTTCCCCACAGGTTGGGGAATCCGAAAAACCATGTTTTTTCCGGATCCAACATCTGACTGAAAAGTTATGCCTCGGCTTAGATTGCATTTGTTGGCAAATTGCCAATTAAGCATAAAAAGTGAAAATGTGAAACTGACCTCAAATTCGAAATGTATACATATATTCATGTTCCCCACAAGTTGGGGAACCCGAAAAAACTTTTTTTTCCGGATCCGACCTCTCCCTCAAAAGTTAGGTCTCGGCCTAGATTGCATTTGTTGGCAAATTGCCAATTAAGCATGAAAACCCAAAATGTGAAACTGACCTGAATTTCGAAATGTATACATATATTCAGGTTCCCCACAGGTTGGGGAACCCGAAAATCTATGTTTTTTCCGGATCCGACCTCTCCCTCAAAAGTTAGGCCTCGGCCTAGATTGCATTTGTTGGCATAGCCAATTAAGCATGAAAAGCAAAAATGTGAAATTGACCTCAAATTCGAAATGTATACATATATTCATGTTCCCCACAAGTTGGGGAACCCGAAAAAACATTTTTTTTTTCCGGATCCGACCTCTCCCTCAAAAGTTAGGTCTCGGCCTAGATTGCATTTGTTGGCAAATTGCCAATTAAGCATGAAAACCCAAAATGTGAAACTGACCTGAATTTCGAAATGTATACATATATTCAGGTTCCCCACAGGTTGGGGAACCCGAAAATCTATGTTTTTTCCGGATCCGACCTCTCCCTCAAAAGTTAGGCCTCGGCCTAGATTGCATTTGTTGGCATAGCCAATTAAGCATGAAAAGTGAAAATGTGAAACTGACCTCAAATTCAAAATGTATACATATATTCAGGTTCCCCACAAGTTGGGGAACCCGAAAAAACATGTCTTTTCCGGATCCGACCTCTCCCTCAAAAGTTAGGTCTCGGCCTAGATTGCATTTGTTGGCAAATTGCCAATTAAGCATGAAAACCCAAAATGTGAAACTGACCTGAATTTCGAAATGTATACATATATTCAGGTTCCCCACAGGTTGGGGAACCCGAAAATCTATGTTTTTTCCGGATCCGACCTCTCCCTCAAAAGTTAGGCCTCGGCCTAGATTGCATTTGTTGGCAAATTGCCAATTAAGCATGAAAAGTGAAAATGTGAAACTGACCTCAAATTCGAAATATATACATATATTCGGGTTCCCCACAGGTTGGGGAATCCGAAAAACCATGGTTTTTCCGGATCCAACATCTGACTGAAAAGTTATGCCTCGGCTTAGATTGCATTTGTTGGCAAATTGCCAATTAAGCATGAAAAGTGAAAATGTGAAACTGACCTCAAATTCGAAATATATACATATATTCGGGTTCCCCACAGGTTGGGGAACCCGAAAAAACATGTCTTTTCCGGATCCGACCTCTCCCTCAAAAGTTAGGCCTCGGCCTAGATTGCATTTGTTGGCAAATTGCCAATTAAGCATGAAAACCCAAAATGTGAAACTGACCTGAATTTCGAAATGTATACATATATTCAGGTTCCCCAAAGGTTGGGAAACCCGACAAACCATGTTTTTTTCCGGATCCAACATCTGACTGAAAAGTTAGGCCTCGGCTTAGATTGCATTTGTTGGCAAATTGCCAATTAAGCATGAAAAGTGAAAATGTGAAACTGACCTCAAATTCGAAATATATACATATATTCGGGTTCCCCACAGGTTGGGGAACCCGAAAAAACATGTTTTTTCCGGATCCGACCTCTCCCTCAAAAGTTAGGTCTCAGCCTAGATTGCATTGGTTGACAAACAGCCAATTAAGCATGAAAACCCAAAATGTGAAACTGACCTGAATTTCGAAATGTATACATATATTCAGGTTCCCCACAGGTTGGGGAACCCGAAAAACTATGTTTTTTCCGGATCCAACATCTGACTGAAAAGTTATGCCTCGGCTTAGATTGCATTTGTTGGCAAATTGCCAATTAAGCATGAAAAGTGAAAATGTGAAACTGACCTGAATTTCGAAATGTATACATATATTCAGGTTCCCCACAGGTTGGGGAACCCGAAAAACTATGTTTTTTCCGGATCCGACCTCTCCCTCAAAAGTTAGGCCTCGGCCTAGATTGCATTTGTTGGCAAATTGCCAATTAAGCATGAAAAGTGAAAATGTGAAACTGACCTCAAATTCGAAATATATACATATATTCGGGTTCCCCACAGGTTGGGGAACCCGAAAAAACATGTCTTTTCCGGATCCAACCTCTCCCTCAAAAGTTAGGCCTCGGCCTAGATTGCATTTCTTGGCAAATTGCCAATTAAGCATGAAAAGTGAAAATGTGAAACTGACCTGAATTTCGAAATGTATACATATATTCAGGTTCCCCAAACGTTGGGGAACCCGAAAAACTATGTTTTTTCCGGATCCGACCTCTCCCTCAAAAGTTATGCCTCGGCCTAGATTGCATTTGTTGGGAAATTGCCAATTAAGCATGAAAAGTGAAAATGTGAAACTGACCTCAAATTCAAAATATATACATATATTCGGGTTCCCCACAGGTTGGGGAACCCGAAAAAACATGTCTTTTCCGGATCCAAGATCTGACTGAAAGGTTATGCCTCGGCTTAGATTGCATTTGTTGGCAAATTGCCAATTAAGCATAAAAAGTCAAAATGTGAAACTGACCTCAAATTCGAAATGTATACATATATTCAGGTTCCCCACAAGTTGGGGAACCCGAAAAAACATGTCTTTTCCGGATCCGACCTCTCCCTCAAAAGTTAGGCCTCGGCCTAGATTGCATTTGTTGGCAAATTGCCAATTAAGCATGAAAACCCAAAATGTGAAACTGACCTGAATTTCGAAATGTATACATATATTCAGGTTCCCCAAAGGTTGGGAAACCCGAAAAACCATGTTTTTTCCGGATCCAACCTCTCCCTCAAAAGTTAGGCCTCGGCCTATATTGCATTTGTTGGCAAATTGCCAATTAAGCATGAAAAGTGAAAATGTGAAACTGACCTGAATTTCGAAATGTATACATATATTCAAGTTCCCCACAGGTTGGGGAACCCGAAAAACTATGTTTTTTCCGGATCCGACCTCTCCCTCAAAAGTTAGGCCTCGGCTTAGATTGCATTTGTTGGCAAATTGCCAATTAAGCATGAAAAGTGAAAATGTGAAACTGACCTCAAATTCAAAATGTATACATATATTCAGGTTCCCCACAAGTTGGGGAACCCGAAAAAACATGTCTTTTCCGGATCCGACCTCTCCCTCAAAAGTTAGGTCTCGGCCTAGATTGCATTTGTTGGCAAATTGCCAATTAAGCATGAAAACCCAAAATGTGAAACTGACCTGAATTTCGAAATGTATACATATATTCAGGTTCCCCACAGGTTGGGGAACCCGAAAATCTATGTTTTTTCCGGATCCGACCTCTCCCTCAAAAGTTAGGCCTCGGCCTAGATTGCATTTGTTGGCGTAGCCAATTAAGCATGAAAAGCAAAAATGTGAAATTGACCTCAAATTCGAAATGTATACATATATTCATGTTCCCCACAAGTTGGGGAACCCGAAAAAACATGTTTTTTCCGGATCCGACCTCTCCCTCAAAAGTTAGGTCTCAGCCTAGATTGCATTGGTTGACAAACAGCCAATTAAGCATGAAAACCCAAAATGTGAAACTGACCTGAATTTCGAAATGTATACATATATTCAGGTTCCCCACAGGTTGGGGAACCCGAAAAACTATGTTTTTTCCGGATCCAACATCTGACTGAAAAGTTATGCCTCGGCTTAGATTGCATTTGTTGGCAAATTGCCAATTAAGCATGAAAAGTGAAAATGTGAAACTGACCTGAATTTCGAAATGTATACATATATTCAGGTTCCCCACAGGTTGGGGAACCCGAAAAACTATGTTTTTTCCGGATCCGACCTCTCCCTCAAAAGTTAGGCCTCGGCCTAGATTGCATTTGTTGGCAAATTGCCAATTAAGCATGAAAAGTGAAAATGTGAAACTGACCTCAAATTCGAAATATATACATATATTCGGGTTCCCCACAGGTTGGGGAATCCGAAAAACCATGTTTTTTCCGGATCCAACATCTGACTGAAAAGTTATGCCTCGGCTTAGATTGCATTTGTTGGCAAATTGCCAATTAAGCATAAAAAGTGAAAATGTGAAACTGACCTCAAATTCGAAATGTATACATATATTCATGTTCCCCACAAGTTGGGGAACCCGAAAAAACATTTTTTTTCCGGATCCGACCTCTCCCTCAAAAGTTAGGTCTCGGCCTAGATTGCATTTGTTGGCAAATTGCCAATTAAGCATGAAAACCCAAAATGTGAAACTGACCTGAATTTCGAAATGTATACATATATTCAGGTTCCCCACAGGTTGGGGAACCCGAAAATCTATGTTTTTTCCGGATCCGACCTCTCCCTCAAAAGTTAGGCCTCGGCCTAGATTGCATTTGTTGGCATAGCCAATTAAGCATGAAAAGCAAAAATGTGAAATTGACCTCAAATTCGAAATGTATACATATATTCATGTTCCCCACAAGTTGGGGAACCCGAAAAAACATTTTTTTTTTCCGGATCCGACCTCTCCCTCAAAAGTTAGGTCTCAGCCTAGATTGCATTGGTTGACAAACAGCCAATTAAGCATGAAAACCCAAAATGTGAAACTGACCTGAATTTCGAAATGTATACATATATTCAGGTTCCCCACAGGTTGGGGAACCCGAAAAACTATGTTTTTTCCGGATCCAACATCTGACTGAAAAGTTATGCCTCGGCTTAGATTGCATTTGTTGGCAAATTGCCAATTAAGCATGAAAAGTGAAAATGTGAAACTGACCTGAATTTCGAAATGTATACATATATTCAGGTTCCCCACAGGTTGGGGAACCCGAAAAACTATGTTTTTTCCGGATCCGACCTCTCCCTCAAAAGTTAGGCCTCGGCCTAGATTGCATTTGTTGGCAAATTGCCAATTAAGCATGAAAAGTGAAAATGTGAAACTGACCTCAAATTCGAAATATATACATATATTCGGGTTCCCCACAGGTTGGGGAATCCGAAAAACCATGTTTTTTCCGGATCCAACATCTGACTGAAAAGTTATGCCTCGGCTTAGATTGCATTTGTTGGCAAATTGCCAATTAAGCATAAAAAGTGAAAATGTGAAACTGACCTCAAATTCGAAATGTATACATATATTCATGTTCCCCACAAGTTGGGGAACCCGAAAAAACATTTTTTTTCCGGATCCGACCTCTCCCTCAAAAGTTAGGTCTCGGCCTAGATTGCATTTGTTGGCAAATTGCCAATTAAGCATGAAAACCCAAAATGTGAAACTGACCTGAATTTCGAAATGTATACATATATTCAGGTTCCCCACAGGTTGGGGAACCCGAAAATCTATGTTTTTTCCGGATCCGACCTCTCCCTCAAAAGTTAGGCCTCGGCCTAGATTGCATTTGTTGGCATAGCCAATTAAGCATGAAAAGCAAAAATGTGAAATTGACCTCAAATTCGAAATGTATACATATATTCATGTTCCCCACAAGTTGGGGAACCCGAAAAAACATTTTTTTTTTCCGGATCCGACCTCTCCCTCAAAAGTTAGGTCTCAGCCTAGATTGCATTGGTTGACAAACAGCCAATTAAGCATGAAAACCCAAAATGTGAAACTGACCTGAATTTCGAAATGTATACATATATTCAGGTTCCCCAAAGGTTGGGAAACCCGACAAACCATGTTTTTTCCGGATCCAACATCTGACTGAAAAGTTGTGCCTCGGCTTAGATTGCATTTGTTGGCAAAATGCCAATTAAGCATGAAAAGTGAAAATGTGAAACTGACCTGAATTTCGAAATGTATACATATATTCAGGTTCCCCACAGGTTGGGGAACCCGAAAAACTATGTTTTTTCCGGATCCGACCTCTCCCTCAAAAGTTAGGCCTCGGCCTAGATTGCATTTGTTGGCAAATTGCCAATTAAGCATGAAAAGTGAAAATGTGAAACTGACCTCAAATTAAAAATGTATACATATATTCAGGTTCCCCACAAGTTGGGGAACCCGAAAAAACATGTCTTTTCCGGATCCGACCTCTCCCTCAAAAGTTAGGTCTCGGCCTAGATTGCATTTGTTGGCAAATTGCCAATTAAGCATGAAAACCCAAAATGTGAAACTGACCTGAATTTCGAAATGTATACATATATTCAGGTTCCCCACAGGTTGGGGAACCCGAAAATCTATGTTTTTTCCGGATCCGACCTCTCCCTCAAAAGTTAGGCCTCGGCCTAGATTGCATTTGTTGGCAAATTGCCAATTAAGCATGAAAAGTGAAAATGTGAAACTGACCTCAAATTCGAAATATATACATATATTCGGGTTCCCCACAGGTTGGGGAATCCGAAAAACCATGGTTTTTCCGGATCCAACATCTGACTGAAAAGTTATGCCTCGGCTTAGATTGCATTTGTTGGCAAATTGCCAATTAAGCATGAAAAGTGAAAATGTGAAACTGACCTCAAATTCGAAATATATACATATATTCGGGTTCCCCACAGGTTGGGGAACCCGAAAAAACATGTCTTTTCCGGATCCGACCTCTCCCTCAAAAGTTAGGCCTCGGCCTAGATTGCATTTGTTGGCAAATTGCCAATTAAGCATGAAAACCCAAAATGTGAAACTGACCTGAATTTCGAAATGTATACATATATTCAGGTTCCCCACAGGTTGGGGAACCCGAAAAACTATGTTTTTTCCGGATCCAACATCTGACTGAAAAGTTATGCCTCGGCTTAGATTGCATTTGTTGGCAAATTGCCAATTAAGCATGAAAAGTGAAAATGTGAAACTGACCTGAATTTCGAAATGTATACATATATTCAGGTTCCCCACAGGTTGGGGAACCCGAAAATCTATGTTTTTTCCGGATCCGACCTCTCCCTCAAAAGTTATGCCTCGGCTTAGATTGCATTTGTTGGCAAATTGCCAATTAAGCATAAAAAGTGAAAATGTGAAACTGACCTCAAATTCGAAATATATACATATATTCGGGTTCCCCACAGGTTGGGGAACCCGAAAAAACATGTCTTTTCCGGATCCAACCTCTCCCTCAAAAGTTAGGCCTCGGCCTAGATTGCATTTGTTGGCAAATTGCCAATTAAGCATGAAAAGTGAAAATGTGAAACTGACCTGAATTTCGAAATGTATACATATATTCAGGTTCCCCAAAGGTTGGGGAACCCGAAAAACTATGTTTTTTCCGGATCCGACCTGTCCCTCAAAAGTTATGCCTCGGCCTAGATTGCATTTGTTGGGAAATTGCCAATTAAGCATGAAAAGTGAAAATGTGAAACTGACCTCAAATTCGAAATATATACATATATTCGGGTTCCCCACAGGTTGGGGAACCCGAAAAACCATGTTTTTTCCGGATCCAAGATCTGACTGAAAGGTTATGCCTCGGCTTAGATTGCATTTGTTGGCAAATTGCCAATTAACCATAAAAAGTGAAAATGTGAAACTGACCTCAAATTCGAAATGTATACATATATTCAGGTTCCCCACAAGTTGGGGAACCCGAAAAAACATGTCTTTTCCGGATCCGACCTCT
Organism: Bothrops alternatus; assembly: GCA_034064705.1. Classification (NCBI taxonomy): domain Eukaryota; kingdom Metazoa; phylum Chordata; class Lepidosauria; order Squamata; family Viperidae; genus Bothrops; species Bothrops alternatus. The sequence continues at coordinate 37,624 of JARGCV010000091.1, forward strand.
CCCTCAAAAGTTAGGCCTCGGCCTAGATTGCATTTGTTGGCAAATTGCCAATTAAGCATGAAAACCCAAAATGTGAAACTGACCTGAATTTCGAAATGTATACATATATTCAGGTTCCCCACAGGTTGGGGAACCCGAAAATCTATGTTTTTTCCGGATCCGACCTCTCCCTCAAAAGTTAGGCCTCGGCCTAGATTGCATTTGTTGGCGTAGCCAATTAAGCATGAAAAGCAAAAATGTGAAATTGACCTCAAATTCGAAATGTATACATATATTCATGTTCCCCACAAGTTGGGGAACCCGAAAAAACATGTTTTTTCCGGATCCGACCTCTCCCTCAAAAGTTAGGTCTCAGCCTAGATTGCATTGGTTGACAAACAGCCAATTAAGCATGAAAACCGAAAATGTGAAACTGACCTGAATTTCGAAATGTATACATATATTCAGGTTCCCCACAGGTTGGGGAACCCGAAAATCTATGTTTTTTCCGGATCCGACCTCTCCCTCAAAAGTTAGGCCTCGGCCTAGATTGCATTTGTTGGCGTAGCCAATTAAGCATGAAAAGCAAAAATGTGAAACTGACCTGAATTTCGAAATGTATACATATATTCAGGTTCCCCAAAGGTTGGGAAACCCGACAAACCATGTTTTTTCCGGATCCAACATCTGACTGAAAAGTTGTGCCTCGGCTTAGATTGCATTTGTTGGCAAATTGCCAATTAAGCATAAAAAGTGAAAATGTGAAACTGACCTCAAATTCGAAATGTATACATATATTCATGTTCCCCACAAGTTGGGGAACCCGAAAAAACATGTCTTTTCCGGATCCGACCTCTCCCTCAAAAGTTAGGCCTCGGCCTAGATTGCATTTGTTGGCAAATTGCCAATTAAGCATGAAAACCCAAAATGTGAAACTGACCTGAATTTCGAAATGTATACATATATTCAGGTTCCCCACAGGTTGGGGAACCCGAAAAACTATGTTTTTTCCGGATCCGACCTCTCCCTCAAAAGTTAGGCCTCGGCCTAGATTGCATTTGTTGGCAAATTGCCAATTAAGCATGAAAAGTGAAAATGTGAAACTGACCTCAAATTCAAAATGTATACATATATTCAGGTTCCCCACAAGTTGGGGAACCCGAAAAAACATGTCTTTTCCGGATCCGACCTCTCCCTCAAAAGTTAGGTCTCGGCCTAGATTGCATTTGTTGGCAAATTGCCAATTAAGCATGAAAACCCAAAATGTGAAACTGACCTGAATTTCGAAATGTATACATATATTCAGGTTCCCCACAGGTTGGGGAACCCGAAAATCTATGTTTTTTCCGGATCCGACCTCTCCCTCAAAAGTTAGGCCTCGGCCTAGATTGCATTTGTTGGCAAATTGCCAATTAAGCATGAAAAGTGAAAATGTGAAACTGACCTCAAATTCGAAATATACACATATATTCGGGTTCCCCACAGGTTGGGGAATCCGAAAAACCATGGTTTTTCCGGATCCAACATCTGACTGAAAAGTTATGCCTCGGCTTAGATTGCATTTGTTGGCAAATTGCCAATTAAGCATGAAAAGTGAAAATGTGAAACTGACCTCAAATTCGAAATATATACATATATTCGGGTTCCCCACAGGTTGGGGAACCCGAAAAAACATGTCTTTTCCGGATCCGACCTCTCCCTCAAAAGTGAGGCCTCGGCCTAGATTGCATTTGTTGGCAAATTGCCAATTAAGCATGAAAACCCAAAATGTGAAACTGACCTGAATTTCGAAATGTATACATATATTCGGGTTCCCCACAGGTTGGGGAACCCGAAAAAACATGTCTTTTCCGGATCCGACCTCTCCCTCAAAAGTGAGGCCTCGGCCTAGATTGCATTTGTTGGCAAATTGCCAATTAAGCATGAAAAGTGAAAATGTGAAACTGACCTCAAATTCGAAATATATACATATATTCGGGTTCCCCACAGGTTGGGGAACCCGAAAAAACATGTCTTTTCCGGATCCAACCTCTCCCTCAAAAGTTAGGCCTCGGCCTAGATTGCATTTGTTGGCAAATTGCCAATTAAGCATGAAAAGTGAAAATGTGAAACTGACCTGAATTTCGAAATGTATACATATATTCAGGTTCCCCAAAGGTTGGGGAACCCGAAAAACTATGTTTTTTCCGGATCCGACCTCTCCCTCAAAAGTTATGCCTCGGCCTAGATTGCATTTGTTGGGAAATTGCCAATTAAGCATGAAAAGTGAAAATGTGAAACTGACCTCAAATTCGAAATATATACATATATTCGGGTTCCCCACAGGTTGGGGAACCCGAAAAACCATGTTTTTTCCGGATCCAAGATCTGACTGAAAGGTTATGCCTCGGCTTAGATTGCATTTGTTGGCAAATTGCCAATTAAGCATAAAAAGTGAAAATGTGAAACTGACCTCAAATTCGAAATGTATACATATATTCAGGTTCCCCACAAGTTGGGGAACCCGAAAAAACATGTCTTTTCCGGATCCGACCTCTCCCTCAAAAGTTAGGCCTCGGCCTAGATTGCATTTGTTGGCAAATTGCCAATTAAGCATGAAAACCCAAAATGTGAAACTGACCTGAATTTCGAAATGTATACATATATTCAGGTTCCCCACAGGTTGGGGAACCCGAAAATCTATGTTTTTTCCGGATCCGACCTCTCCCTCAAAAGTTAGGCCTCGGCCTAGATTGCATTTGTTGGCGTAGCCAATTAAGCATGAAAAGCAAAAATGTGAAATTGACCTCAAATTCGAAATGTATACATATATTCATGTTCCCCACAAGTTGGGGAACCCGAAAAAACATGTTTTTTCCGGATCCGACCTCTCCCTCAAAAGTTAGGTCTCAGCCTAGATTGCATTGGTTGACAAACAGCCAATTAAGCATGAAAACCCAAAATGTGAAACTGACCTGAATTTCGAAATGTATACATATATTCAGGTTCCCCACAGGTTGGGGAACCCGAAAAACTATGTTTTTTCCGGATCCAACATCTGACTGAAAAGTTATGCCTCGGCTTAGATTGCATTTGTTGGCAAATTGCCAATTAAGCATGAAAAGTGAAAATGTGAAACTGACCTGAATTTCGAAATGTATACATATATTCAGGTTCCCCACAGGTTGGGGAACCCGAAAAACTATGTTTTTTCCGGATCCGACCTCTCCCTCAAAAGTTAGGCCTCGGCCTAGATTGCATTTGTTGGCAAATTGCCAATTAAGCATGAAAAGTGAAAATGTGAAACTGACCTCAAATTCGAAATATATACATATATTCGGGTTCCCCACAGGTTGGGGAATCCGAAAAACCATGTTTTTTCCGGATCCAACATCTGACTGAAAAGTTATGCCTCGGCTTAGATTGCATTTGTTGGCAAATTGCCAATTAAGCATAAAAAGTGAAAATGTGAAACTGACCTCAAATTCGAAATGTATACATATATTCATGTACCCCACAAGTTGGGGAACCCGAAAAAACATGTCTTTTCCGGATCCGACCTCTCCCTCAAAAGTTAGGTCTCGGCCTAGATTGCATTTGTTGGCAAATTGCCAATTAAGCATGAAAACCCAAAATGTGAAACTGACCTGAATTTCGAAATGTATACATATATTCAGGTTCCCCACAGGTTGGGGAACCCGAAAATCTATGTTTTTTCCGGATCCGACCTCTCCCTCAAAAGTTAGGCCTCGGCCTAGATTGCATTTGTTGGCAAATTGCCAATTAAGCATGAAAAGTGAAAATGTGAAACTGACCTGAATTTCGAAATGTATACATATATTCAGGTTCCCCACAGGTTGGGGAACCCGAAAAACTATGTTTTTTCCGGATCCGACCTCTCCCTCAAAAGTTAGGCCTCGGCCTAGATTGCATTTGTTGGCAAATTGCCAATTAAGCATGAAAAGTGAAAATGTGAAACTGACCTCAAATTCGAAATATATACATATATTCGGGTTCCCCACAGGTTGGGGAACCCGAAAAAACATGTCTTTTCCGGATCCAACCTCTCCCTCAAAAGTTAGGCCTCGGCCTAGATTGCATTTGTTGGCAAATTGCCAATTAAGCATGAAAAGTGAAAATGTGAAACTGACCTGAATTTCGAAATGTATACATATATTCAGGTTCCCCAAAGGTTGGGGAACCCGAAAAACTATGTTTTTTCCGGATCCGACCTCTCCCTCAAAAGTTATGCCTCGGCCTAGATTGCATTTGTTGGGAAATTGCCAATTAAGCATGAAAAGTGAAAATGTGAAACTGACCTCAAATTCGAAATATATACATATATTCGGGTTCCCCACAGGTTGGGGAACCCGAAAAACCATGTTTTTTCCGGATCCAAGATCTGACTGAAAGGTTATGCCTCGGCTTAGATTGCATTTGTTGGCAAATTGCCAATTAAGCATAAAAAGTGAAAATGTGAAACTGACCTCAAATTCGAAATGTATACATATATTCAGGTTCCCCACAAGTTGGGGAACCCGAAAAAACATGTCTTTTCCGGATCCGACCTCTCCCTCAAAAGTTAGGCCTCGGCCTAGATTGCATTTGTTGGCAAATTGCCAATTAAGCATGAAAACCCAAAATGTGAAACTGACCTGAATTTCGAAATGTATACATATATTCAGGTTCCCCACAGGTTGGGGAACCCGAAAATCTATGTTTTTTCCGGATCCGACCTCTCCCTCAAAAGTTAGGCCTCGGCCTAGATTGCATTTGTTGGCGTAGCCAATTAAGCATGAAAAGCAAAAATGTGAAATTGACCTCAAATTCGAAATGTATACATATATTCATGTTCCCCACAAGTTGGGGAACCCGAAAAAACATGTTTTTTCCGGATCCGACCTCTCCCTCAAAAGTTAGGTCTCAGCCTAGATTGCATTGGTTGACAAACAGCCAATTAAGCATGAAAACCCAAAATGTGAAACTGACCTGAATTTCGAAATGTATACATATATTCAGGTTCCCCACAGGTTGGGGAACCTGAAAAACTATGTTTTTTCCGGATCCAACATCTGACTGAAAAGTTATGCCTCGGCTTAGATTGCATTTGTTGGCAAATTGCCAATTAAGCATGAAAAGTGAAAATGTGAAACTGACCTGAATTTCGAAATGTATACATATATTCAGGTTCCCCACAGGTTGGGGAACCCGAAAAACTATGTTTTTTCCGGATCCGACCTCTCCCTCAAAAGTTAGGCCTCGGCCTAGATTGCATTTGTTGGCAAATTGCCAATTAAGCATGAAAAGTGAAAATGTGAAACTGACCTCAAATTCGAAATATATACATATATTCGGGTTCCCCACAGGTTGGGGAATCCGAAAAACCATGTTTTTTCCGGATCCAACATCTGACTGAAAAGTTATGCCTCGGCTTAGATTGCATTTGTTGGCAAATTGCCAATTAAGCATAAAAAGTGAAAATGTGAAACTGACCTCAAATTCGAAATGTATACATATATTCATGTTCCCCAGAAGTTGGGGAACCCGAAAAAACATGTCTTTTCCGGATCCGACCTCTCCCTCAAAAGTTAGGTCTCGGCCTAGATTGCATTTGTTGGCAAATTGCCAATTAAGCATGAAAACCCAAAATGTGAAACTGACCTGAATTTCGAAATGTATACATATATTCAGGTTCCCCACAGGTTGGGGAACCCGAAAATCTATGTTTTTTCCGGATCCGACCTCTCCCTCAAAAGTTAGGCCTCGGCCTAGATTGCATTTGTTGGCGTAGCCAATTAAGCATGAAAAGCAAAAATGTGAAATTGACCTCAAATTCGAAATGTATACATATATTCATGTTCCCCACAAGTTGGGGAACCCGAAAAAACATTTTTTTTTTCCGGATCCGACCTCTCCCTCAAAAGTTAGGTCTCAGCCTAGATTGCATTGGTTGACAAACAGCCAATTAAGCATGAAAACCCAAAATGTGAAACTGACCTGAATTTCGAAATGTATACATATATTCAGGTTCCCCAAAGGTTGGGAAACCCGACAAACCATGTTTTTTCCGGATCCAACATCTGACTGAAAAGTTGTGCCTCGGCTTAGATTGCATTTGTTGGCAAATTGCCAATTAAGCATGAAAAGTGAAAATGTGAAACTGACCTGAATTTCGAAATGTATACATATATTCAGGTTCCCCACAGGTTGGGGAACCCGAAAAACTATGTTTTTTCCCGGATCCGACCTCTCCCTCAAAAGTTAGGCCTCGGCCTAGATTGCATTTGTTGGCAAATTGCCAATTAAGCATGAAAAGTGAAAATGTGAAACTGACCTCAAATTCAAAATGTATACATATATTCAGGTTCCCCACAAGTTGGGGAACCCGAAAAAACATGTCTTTTCCGGATCCGACCTCTCCCTCAAAAGTTAGGTCTCGGCCTAGATTGCATTTGTTGGCAAATTGCCAATTAAGCATGAAAACCCAAAATGTGAAACTGACGTGAATTTCGAAATGTATACATATATTCAGGTTCCCCACAGGTTGGGGAACCCGAAAATCTATGTTTTTTCCGGATCCGACCTCTCCCTCAAAAGTTAGGCCTCGGCCTAGATTGCATTTGTTGGCAAATTGCCAATTAAGCATGAAAAGTGAAAATGTGAAACTGACCTCAAATTCGAAATATATACATATATTCGGGTTCCCCACAGGTTGGGGAATCCGAAAAACCATGGTTTTTCCGGATCCAACATCTGACTGAAAAGTTATGCCTCGGCTTAGATTGCATTTGTTGGCAAATTGCCAATTAAGCATGAAAAGTGAAAATGTGAAACTGACCTCAAATTCGAAATATATACATATATTCGGGTTCCCCACAGGTTGGGGAACCCGAAAAAACATGTCTTTTCCGGATCCGACCTCTCCCTCAAAAGTGAGGCCTCGGCCTAGATTGCATTTGTTGGCAAATTGCCAATTAAGCATGAAAACCCAAAATGTGAAACTGACCTGAATTTCGAAATGTATACATATATTCAGGTTCCCCACAGGTTGGGGAACCCGAAAATCTATGTTTTTTCCGGATCCGACCTCTCCCTCAAAAGTTAGGCCTCGGCCTAGATTGCATTTGTTGGCGTAGCCAATTAAGCATGAAAAGCAAAAATGTGAAATTGACCTCAAATTCGAAATGTATACATATATTCATGTTCCCCACAGGTTGGGGAACCCGAAAAACTATGTTTTTTCCGGATCCAACATCTGACTGAAAAGTTATGCCTCGGCTTAGATTGCATTTGTTGGCAAATTGCCAATTAAGCATGAAAAGTGAAAATGTGAAACTGACCTGAATTTCGAAATGTATACATATATTCAGGTTCCCCACAGGTTGGGGAACCCGAAAAACTATGTTTTTTCCGGATCCGACCTCTCCCTCAAAAGTTAGGCCTCGGCCTAGATTGCATTTGTTGGCAAATTGCCAATTAAGCATGAAAAGTGAAAATGTGAAACTGACCTCAAATTCGAAATATATACATATATTCGGGTTCCCCACAGGTTGGGGAACCCGAAAAAACATGTCTTTTCCGGATCCGACCTCTCCCTCAAAAGTTAGGCCTCGGCCTAGATTGCATTTGTTGGCAAATTGCCAATTAAGCATGAAAAGTGAAAATGTGAAACTGACCTGAATTTCGAAATGTATACATATATTCAGGTTCTCCAAAGGTTGGGGAACCCGAAAAACTATGTTTTTTCCGGATCCGACCTCTCCCTCAAAAGTTATGCCTCGGCCTAGATTGCATTTGTTGGGAAATTGCCAATTAAGCATGAAAAGTGAAAATGTGAAACTGACCTCAAATTCGAAATATATACATATATTCGGGTTCCCCACAGGTTGGGGAACCCGAAAAACCATGTTTTTTCCGGATCCAAGATCTGACTGAAAAGTTATGCCTCGGCTTAGATTGCATTTGTTGGCAAATTGCCAATTAAGCATAAAAAGTGAAAATGTGAAACTGACCTCAAATTCGAAATGTATACATATATTCAGGTTCCCCACAAGTTGGGGAACCCGAAAAAACATGTCTTTTCCGGATCCGACCTCTCCCTCAAAAGTTAGGCCTCGGCCTAGATTGCATTTGTTGGCAAATTGCCAATTAAGCATGAAAACCCAAAATGTGAAACTGACCTGAATTTCGAAATGTATACATATATTCAGGTTCCCCAAAGGTTGGGAAACCCGAAAAACCATGTTTTTTCCGGATCCAACCTCTCCCTCAAAAGTTAGGCCTCGGCCTATATTGCATTTGTTGGCAAATTGCCAATTAAGCATGAAAAGTGAAAATGTGAAACTGACCTGAATTTCGAAATGTATACATATATTCAAGTTCCCCACAGGTTGGGGAACCCGAAAAACTATGTTTTTTCCGGATCCGACCTCTCCCTCAAAAGTTAGGCCTCGGCTTAGATTGCATTGGTTCACAAACAGCCAATTAAGCATGAAAACCCAAAATGTGAAACTGACCTGAATTTTGAAATGTATACATATATTCAGGTTCCCCACAAGTTGGGGAACCCGAAAAAACATGTCTTTTCCGGATCCGACCTCTCCCTCAAAAGTTAGGCCTCGGCCTAGATTGCATTTGTTGGCAAATTGCCAATTAAGCATGAAAACCCAAAATGTGAAACTGACCTGAATTTCGAAATGTATACATATATTCAGGTTCCCCACAGGTTGGGGAACCCGAAAATCTATGTTTTTTCCGGATCCGACCTCTCCCTCAAAAGTTAGGCCTCGGCCTAGATTGCATTTGTTGGCGTAGCCAATTAAGCATGAAAAGCAAAAATGTGAAATTGACCTCAAATTCGAAATGTATACATATATTCATGTTCCCCACAAGTTGGGGAACCCGAAAAAACATGTTTTTTCCGGATCCGACCTCTCCCTCAAAAGTTAGGTCTCAGCCTAGATTGCATTGGTTGACAAACAGCCAATTAAGCATGAAAACCCAAAATGTGAAACTGACCTGAATTTCGAAATGTATACATATATTCAGGTTCCCCACAGGTTGGGGAACCCGAAAAACTATGTTTTTTCCGGATCCAACATCTGACTGAAAAGTTATGCCTCGGCTTAGATTGCATTTGTTGGCAAATTGCCAATTAAGCATGAAAAGTGAAAATGTGAAACTGACCTGAATTTCGAAATGTATACATATATTCAGGTTCCCCACAGGTTGGGGAACCCGAAAAACTATGTTTTTTCCGGATCCGACCTCTCCCTCAAAAGTTAGGCCTCGGCCTAGATTGCATTTGTTGGCAAATTGCCAATTAAGCATGAAAAGTGAAAATGTGAAACTGACCTCAAATTCGAAATATATACATATATTCGGGTTCCCCACAGGTTGGGGAATCCGAAAAACCATGTTTTTTCCGGATCCAACATCTGACTGAAAAGTTATGCCTCGGCTTAGATTGCATTTGTTGGCAAATTGCCAATTAAGCATAAAAAGTGAAAATGTGAAACTGACCTCAAATTCGAAATGTATACATATATTCATGTTCCCCAGAAGTTGGGGAACCCGAAAAAACATGTCTTTTCCGGATCCGACCTCTCCCTCAAAAGTTAGGTCTCGGCCTAGATTGCATTTGTTGGCAAATTGCCAATTAAGCATGAAAACCCAAAATGTGAAACTGACCTGAATTTCGAAATGTATACATATATTCAGGTTCCCCACAGGTTGGGGAACCCGAAAATCTATGTTTTTTCCGGATCCGACCTCTCCCTCAAAAGTTAGGCCTCGGCCTAGATTGCATTTGTTGGCGTAGCCAATTAAGCATGAAAAGCAAAAATGTGAAATTGACCTCAAATTCGAAATGTATACATATATTCATGTTCCCCACAAGTTGGGGAACCCGAAAAAACATTTTTTTTTTCCGGATCCGACCTCTCCCTCAAAAGTTAGGTCTCAGCCTAGATTGCATTGGTTGACAAACAGCCAATTAAGCATGAAAACCCAAAATGTGAAACTGACCTGAATTTCGAAATGTATACATATATTCAGGTTCCCCAAAGGTTGGGAAACCCGACAAACCATGTTTTTTCCGGATCCAACATCTGACTGAAAAGTTGTGCCTCGGCTTAGATTGCATTTGTTGGCAAATTGCCAATTAAGCATGAAAAGTGAAAATGTGAAACTGACCTGAATTTCGAAATGTATACATATATTCAGGTTCCCCACAGGTTGGGGAACCCGAAAAACTATGTTTTTTCCCGGATCCGACCTCTCCCTCAAAAGTTAGGCCTCGGCCTAGATTGCATTTGTTGGCAAATTGCCAATTAAGCATGAAAAGTGAAAATGTGAAACTGACCTCAAATTCAAAATGTATACATATATTCAGGTTCCCCACAAGTTGGGGAACCCGAAAAAACATGTCTTTTCCGGATCCGACCTCTCCCTCAAAAGTTAGGTCTCGGCCTAGATTGCATTTGTTGGCAAATTGCCAATTAAGCATGAAAACCCAAAATGTGAAACTGACGTGAATTTCGAAATGTATACATATATTCAGGTTCCCCACAGGTTGGGGAACCCGAAAATCTATGTTTTTTCCGGATCCGACCTCTCCCTCAAAAGTTAGGCCTCGGCCTAGATTGCATTTGTTGGCAAATTGCCAATTAAGCATGAAAAGTGAAAATGTGAAACTGACCTCAAATTCGAAATATATACATATATTCGGGTTCCCCACAGGTTGGGGAATCCGAAAAACCATGGTTTTTCCGGATCCAACATCTGACTGAAAAGTTATGCCTCGGCTTAGATTGCATTTGTTGGCAAATTGCCAATTAAGCATGAAAAGTGAAAATGTGAAACTGACCTCAAATTCGAAATATATACATATATTCGGGTTCCCCACAGGTTGGGGAACCCGAAAAAACATGTCTTTTCCGGATCCGACCTCTCCCTCAAAAGTGAGGCCTCGGCCTAGATTGCATTTGTTGGCAAATTGCCAATTAAGCATGAAAACCCAAAATGTGAAACTGACCTGAATTTCGAAATGTATACATATATTCAGGTTCCCCACAGGTTGGGGAACCCGAAAATCTATGTTTTTTCCGGATCCGACCTCTCCCTCAAAAGTTAGGCCTCGGCCTAGATTGCATTTGTTGGCGTAGCCAATTAAGCATGAAAAGCAAAAATGTGAAATTGACCTCAAATTCGAAATGTATACATATATTCATGTTCCCCACAGGTTGGGGAACCCGAAAAACTATGTTTTTTCCGGATCCAACATCTGACTGAAAAGTTATGCCTCGGCTTAGATTGCATTTGTTGGCAAATTGCCAATTAAGCATGAAAAGTGAAAATGTGAAACTGACCTGAATTTCGAAATGTATACATATATTCAGGTTCCCCACAGGTTGGGGAACCCGAAAAACTATGTTTTTTCCGGATCCGACCTCTCCCTCAAAAGTTAGGCCTCGGCCTAGATTGCATTTGTTGGCAAATTGCCAATTAAGCATGAAAAGTGAAAATGTGAAACTGACCTCAAATTCGAAATATATACATATATTCGGGTTCCCCACAGGTTGGGGAACCCGAAAAAACATGTCTTTTCCGGATCCGACCTCTCCCTCAAAAGTTAGGCCTCGGCCTAGATTGCATTTGTTGGCAAATTGCCAATTAAGCATGAAAAGTGAAAATGTGAAACTGACCTGAATTTCGAAATGTATACATATATTCAGGTTCTCCAAAGGTTGGGGAACCCGAAAAACTATGTTTTTTCCGGATCCGACCTCTCCCTCAAAAGTTATGCCTCGGCCTAGATTGCATTTGTTGGGAAATTGCCAATTAAGCATGAAAAGTGAAAATGTGAAACTGACCTCAAATTCGAAATATATACATATATTCGGGTTCCCCACAGGTTGGGGAACCCGAAAAACCATGTTTTTTCCGGATCCAAGATCTGACTGAAAAGTTATGCCTCGGCTTAGATTGCATTTGTTGGCAAATTGCCAATTAAGCATAAAAAGTGAAAATGTGAAACTGACCTCAAATTCGAAATGTATACATATATTCAGGTTCCCCACAAGTTGGGGAACCCGAAAAAACATGTCTTTTCCGGATCCGACCTCTCCCTCAAAAGTTAGGCCTCGGCCTAGATTGCATTTGTTGGCAAATTGCCAATTAAGCATGAAAACCCAAAATGTGAAACTGACCTGAATTTCGAAATGTATACATATATTCAGGTTCCCCAAAGGTTGGGAAACCCGAAAAACCATGTTTTTTCCGGATCCAACCTCTCCCTCAAAAGTTAGGCCTCGGCCTATATTGCATTTGTTGGCAAATTGCCAATTAAGCATGAAAAGTGAAAATGTGAAACTGACCTGAATTTCGAAATGTATACATATATTCAAGTTCCCCACAGGTTGGGGAACCCGAAAAACTATGTTTTTTCCGGATCCGACCTCTCCCTCAAAAGTTAGGCCTCGGCTTAGATTGCATTGGTTCACAAACAGCCAATTAAGCATGAAAACCCAAAATGTGAAACTGACCTGAATTTTGAAATGTATACATATATTCAGGTTCCCCACAAGTTGGGGAACCCGAAAAAACATGTCTTTTCCGGATCCGACCTCTCCCTCAAAAGTTAGGTCTCGGCCTAGATTGCATTTGTTGGCAAATTGCCAATTAAGCATGAAAACCCAAAATGTGAAACTGACCTGAATTTCGAAATGTATACATATATTCAGGTTCCCCACAGGTTGGGGAACCCGAAAATCTATGTTTTTTCCGGATCCGACCTCTCCCTCAAAAGTTAGGCCTCGGCCTAGATTGCATTTGTTGGCGTAGCCAATTAAGCATGAAAAGCAAAAATGTGAAATTGACCTCAAATTCGAAATGTATACATATATTCATGTTCCCCACAAGTTGGGGAACCCGAAAAAACATGTTTTTTCCGGATCCGACCTCTCCCTCAAAAGTTAGGTCTCAGCCTAGATTGCATTGGTTGACAAAGCCAATTAAGCATGAAAACCCAAAATGTGAAACTGACCTGAATTTCGAAATGTATACATATATTCAGGTTCCCCACAGGTTGGGGAACCCGAAAAACTATGTTTTTTCCGGATCCAACATCTGACTGAAAAGTTATGCCTCGGCTTAGATTGCATTTGTTGGCAAATTGCCAATTAAGCATGAAAAGTGAAAATGTGAAACTGACCTGAATTTCGAAATGTATACATATATTCAGGTTCCCCACAGGTTGGGGAACCCGAAAAACTATGTTTTTTCCGGATCCGACCTCTCCCTCAAAAGTTAGGCCTCGGCCTAGATTGCATTTGTTGGCAAATTGCCAATTAAGCATGAAAAGTGAAAATGTGAAACTGACCTCAAATTCGAAATATATACATATATCCGGGTTCCCCACAGGTTGGGGAATCCGAAAAACCATGTTTTTTCCGGATCCAACATCTGACTGAAAAGTTATGCCTCGGCTTAGATTGCATTTGTTGGCAAATTGCCAATTAAGCATAAAAAGTGAAAATGTGAAACTGACCTCAAATTCGAAATGTATACATATATTCATGTTCCCCACAAGTTGGGGAACCCGAAAAAACATGTCTTTTCCGGATCCGACCTCTCCCTCAAAAGTTAGGTCTCGGCCTAGATTGCATTTGTTGGCAAATTGCCAATTAAGCATGAAAACCCAAAATGTGAAACTGACCTGAATTTCGAAATGTATACATATATTCAGGTTCCCCACAGGTTGGGGAACCCGAAAATCTATGTTTTTTCCGGATCCGACCTCTCCCTCAAAAGTTAGGCCTCGGCCTAGATTGCATTTGTTGGCGTAGCCAATTAAGCATGAAAAGCAAAAATGTGAAATTGACCTCAAATTCGAAATGTATACATATATTCATGTTCCCCACAAGTTGGGGAACCCGAAAAAACATGTTTTTTCCGGATCCGACCTCTCCCTCAAAAGTTAGGTCTCAGCCTAGATTGCATTGGTTGACAAACAGCCAATTAAGCATGAAAACCCAAAATGTGAAACTGACCTGAATTTCGAAATGTATACATATATTCAGGTTCCCCAAAGGTTGGGAAACCCGACAAACCATGTTTTTTCCGGATCCAACATCTGACTGAAAAGTTGTGCCTCGGCTTAGATTGCATTTGTTGGCAAATTGCCAATTAAGCATGAAAAGTGAAAATGTGAAACTGACCTGAATTTCGAAATGTATACATATATTCAGGTTCCCCACAGGTTGGGGAACCCGAAAAACTATGTTTTTTCCGGATCCGACCTCTCCCTCAAAAGTTAGGCCTCGGCCTAGATTGCATTTGTTGGCAAATTGCCAATTAAGCATGAAAAGTGAAAATGTGAAACTGACCTCAAATTCAAAATGTATACATATATTCAGGTTCCCCACAAGTTGGGGAACCCGAAAAAACATGTCTTTTCCGGATCCGACCTCTCCCTCAAAAGTTAGGTCTCGGCCTAGATTGCATTTGTTGGCAAATTGCCAATTAAGCATGAAAACCCAAAATGTGAAACTGACCTGAATTTCGAAATGTATACATATATTCAGGTTCCCCACAGGTTGGGGAACCCGAAAATCTATGTTTTTTCCGGATCCGACCTCTCCCTCAAAAGTTAGGCCTCGGCCTAGATTGCATTTGTTGGCAAATTGCCAATTAAGCATGAAAAGTGAAAATGTGAAACTGACCTCAAATTCGAAATATATACATATATTCGGGTTCCCCACAGGTTGGGGAATCCGAAAAACCATGTTTTTTCCGGATCCAACATCTGACTGAAAAGTTATGCCTCGGCTTAGATTGCATTTGTTGGCAAATTGCCAATTAAGCATGAAAAGTGAAAATGTGAAACTGACCTCAAATTCGAAATGTATACATATATTCGGGTTCCCCACAAGTTGGGGAACCCGAAAAACTATGTTTTTTCCGGATCCGACCTCTCCCTCAAAAGTTAGGTCTCAGCCTAGATTGCATTGGTTGACAAACAGCCAATTAAGCATGAAAACCCAAAATGAGAAACTGACCTGAATTTCGAAATGTATACATATATTCAGGTTCCCCACAGGTTGGGGAACCCGAAAAACTATGTTTTTTCCGGATCCGACCTCTCCTTCAAAAGTTAGGCCTCGGCCTAGATTGCATTTGTTGGCAAATTGCCAATTAAGCATGAAAAGTGAAAATGTGAAACTGACCTCAAATTCAAAATGTATACATATATTCAGGTTCCCCACAAGTTGGGGAACCCGAAAAAACATGTCTTTTCCGGATCCGACCTCTCCCTCAAAAGTTAGGTCTCGGCCTAGATTGCATTTGTTGGCAAATTGCCAATTAAGCATGAAAACCCAAAATGTGAAACTGACCTGAATTTCGAAATGTATACATATATTCAGGTTCCCCACAGGTTGGGGAACCCGAAAAACTATGTTTTTTTCCGGATCCAACATCTGATTGAAAAGTTATGCCTCGGCTTAGATTGCATTTGTTGGCAAATTGCCAATTAAGCATGAAAAGTGAAAATGTGAAACTGACCTGAATTTCGAAATGTATACATATATTCAGGTTCCCCACAGGTTGGGGAACCCGAAAAACTATGTTTTTTCCGGATCCGACCTCTCCCTCAAAAGTTAGGCCTCGGCCTAGATTGCATTTGTTGGCAAATTGCCAATTAAGCATGAAAAGTGAAAATGTGAAACTGACCTCAAATTCGAAATATATACATATATTCGGGTTCCCCACAGGTTGGGGAACCCGAAAAAACATGTCTTTTCCGGATCCGACCTCTCCCTCAAAAGTTAGGCCTCGGCCTAGATTGCATTTGTTGGCAAATTGCCAATTAAGCATGAAAAGTGAAAATGTGAAACTGACCTGAATTTCGAAATGTATACATATATTCAGGTTCCCCAAAGGTTGGGGAACCCGAAAAACTATGTTTTTTCCGGATCGGACCTCTCCCTCAAAAGTTATGCCTCCGCCTAGATTGCATTTGTTGGGAAATTGCCAATTAAGCATGAAAAGTGAAAATGTGAAACTGACCTCAAATTCGAAATGTATACATATATTCATGTTCCCCACAAGTTGGGGAACCCGAAAAAACATGTTTTTTCCGGATCCGACCTCTCCCTCAAAAGTTAGGTCTCAGCCTAGATTGCATTGGTTGACAAACAGCCAATTAAGCATGAAAACCCAAAATGTGAAACTGACCTGAATTTCGAAATGTATACATATATTCAGGTTCCCCAAAGGTTGGGAAACCCAACAAACCATGTTTTTTCCGGATCCGACCTCTCCCTCAAAAGTTAGGCCTCGGCCTAGATTGCATTTGTTGGCAAATTGCCAATTAAGCATGAAAAGTGAAAATGTGAAACTGACCTCAAATTCAAAATGTATACATATATTCAGGTTCCCCACAGGTTGGGGAACCCGAAAAAACATGTCTTTTCCGGATCCGACCTCTCCCTCAAAAGTTAGGTCTCGGCCTAGATTGCATTTGTTGGCAAATTGCCAATTAAGCATGAAAACCCAAAATGTGAAACTGACCTGAATTTCGAAATGTATACATATATTCAGGTTCCCCACAAGTTGGGGAACCCGAAAAACTATGTTTTTTCCGGATCCGACCTCTCCCTCAAAAGTTAGGCCTCGGCCTAGATTGCATTTGTTGGCAAATTGCCAATTAAGCATGAAAAGTGAAAATGTGAAACTGACCTCAAATTCAAAATGTATACATATATTCAGGTTCCCCACAAGTTGGGGAACCCGAAAAAACATGTCTTTTCCGGATCCGACCTCTCCCTCAAAAGTTAGGTCTCGGCCTAGATTGCATTTGTTGGCAAATTGCCAATTAAGCATGAAAACCCAAAATGTGAAACTGACCTGAATTTCGAAATGTATACATATATTCAGGTTCCCCACAGGTTGGGGAACCCGAAAATCTATGTTTTTTCCGGATCCGACCTCTCCCTCAAAAGTTAGGCCTCGGCCTAGATTGCATTTGTTGGCGTAGCCAATTAAGCATGAAAAGCAAAAATGTGAAATTGACCTCAAATTCGAAATGTATACATATATTCATGTTCCCCACAAGTTGGGGAACCCGAAAAAACATGTTTTTTCCGGATCCGACCTCTCCCTCAAAAGTTAGGCCTCGGCCTAGATTGCATTTGTTGGCAAATTGCCAATTAAGCATGAAAAGTGAAAATGTGAAACTGACCTCAAATTCGAAATGTATACATATATTCGGGTTCCCCACAAGTTGGGGAACCCGAAAAACTATGTTTTTTCCGGATCCGACCTCTCCCTCAAAAGTTAGGTCTTAGCCTAGATTGCATTGGTTGACAAACAGCCAATTAAGCATGAAAACCCAAAATGTGAAACTGACCTGAATTTCGAAATGTATACATATATTCAGGTTCCCCACAGGTTGGGGAACCCGAAAAACTATGTTTTTTCCGGATCCGACCTCTCCCTCAAAAGTTAGGCCTCGGCCTAGATTGCATTTGTTGGCAAATTGCCAATTAAGCATGAAAAGTGAAAATGTGAAACTGACCTCAAATTCAAAATGTATACATATATTCAGGTTCCCCACAAGTTGGGGAACCCGAAAAAACATGTCTTTTCCGGATCCGACCTCTCCCTCAAAAGTTAGGTCTCGGCCTAGATTGCATTTGTTGGCAAATTGCCAATTAAGCATGAAAACCCAAAATGTGAAACTGACCTGAATTTCGAAATGTATACATATATTCAGGTTCCCCACAGGTTGGGGAACCCGAAAATCTATGTTTTTTCCGGATCCGACCTCTCCCTCAAAAGTTAGGCCTCGGCCTAGATTGCATTTGTTGGCAAATTGCCAATTAAGCATGAAAAGTGAAAATGTGAAACTGACCTCAAATTCGAAATATATACATATATTCGGGTTCCCCACAGGTTGGGGAATCCGAAAAACCATGTTTTTTCCGGATCCAACATCTGACTGAAAAGTTATGCCTCGGCTTAGATTGCATTTGTTGGCAAATTGCCAATTAAGCATGAAAAGTGAAAATGTGAAACTGACCTCAAATTCGAAATGTATACATATATTCGGGTTCCCCACAAGTTGGGGAACCCGAAAAACTATGTTTTTTCCGGATCCGACCTCTCCCTCAAAAGTTAGGTCTCAGCCTAGATTGCATTGGTTGACAAACAGCCAATTAAGCATGAAAACCCAAAATGAGAAACTGACCTGAATTTCGAAATGTATACATATATTCAGGTTCCCCACAGGTTGGGGAACCCGAAAAACTATGTTTTTTCCGGATCCGACCTCTCCTTCAAAAGTTAGGCCTCGGCCTAGATTGCATTTGTTGGCAAATTGCCAATTAAGCATGAAAAGTGAAAATGTGAAACTGACCTCAAATTCAAAATGTATACATATATTCAGGTTCCCCACAAGTTGGGGAACCCGAAAAAACATGTCTTTTCCGGATCCGACCTCTCCCTCAAAAGTTAGGTCTCGGCCTAGATTGCATTTGTTGGCAAATTGCCAATTAAGCATGAAAACCCAAAATGTGAAACTGACCTGAATTTCGAAATGTATACATATATTCAGGTTCCCCACAGGTTGGGGAACCCGAAAAACTATGTTTTTTTCCGGATCCAACATCTGATTGAAAAGTTATGCCTCGGCTTAGATTGCATTTGTTGGCAAATTGCCAATTAAGCATGAAAAGTGAAAATGTGAAACTGACCTGAATTTCGAAATGTATACATATATTCAGGTTCCCCACAGGTTGGGGAACCCGAAAAACTATGTTTTTTCCGGATCCGACCTCTCCCTCAAAAGTTAGGCCTCGGCCTAGATTGCATTTGTTGGCAAATTGCCAATTAAGCATGAAAAGTGAAAATGTGAAACTGACCTCAAATTCGAAATATATACATATATTCGGGTTCCCCACAGGTTGGGGAACCCGAAAAAACATGTCTTTTCCGGATCCGACCTCTCCCTCAAAAGTTAGGCCTCGGCCTAGATTGCATTTGTTGGCAAATTGCCAATTAAGCATGAAAAGTGAAAATGTGAAACTGACCTGAATTTCGAAATGTATACATATATTCAGGTTCCCCAAAGGTTGGGGAACCCGAAAAACTATGTTTTTTCCGGATCGGACCTCTCCCTCAAAAGTTATGCCTCCGCCTAGATTGCATTTGTTGGGAAATTGCCAATTAAGCATGAAAAGTGAAAATGTGAAACTGACCTCAAATTCGAAATGTATACATATATTCATGTTCCCCACAAGTTGGGGAACCCGAAAAAACATGTTTTTTCCGGATCCGACCTCTCCCTCAAAAGTTAGGTCTCAGCCTAGATTGCATTGGTTGACAAACAGCCAATTAAGCATGAAAACCCAAAATGTGAAACTGACCTGAATTTCGAAATGTATACATATATTCAGGTTCCCCAAAGGTTGGGAAACCCAACAAACCATGTTTTTTCCGGATCCGACCTCTCCCTCAAAAGTTAGGCCTCGGCCTAGATTGCATTTGTTGGCAAATTGCCAATTAAGCATGAAAAGTGAAAATGTGAAACTGACCTCAAATTCAAAATGTATACATATATTCAGGTTCCCCACAGGTTGGGGAACCCGAAAAAACATGTCTTTTCCGGATCCGACCTCTCCCTCAAAAGTTAGGTCTCGGCCTAGATTGCATTTGTTGGCAAATTGCCAATTAAGCATGAAAACCCAAAATGTGAAACTGACCTGAATTTCGAAATGTATACATATATTCAGGTTCCCCACAAGTTGGGGAACCCGAAAAACTATGTTTTTTCCGGATCCGACCTCTCCCTCAAAAGTTAGGCCTCGGCCTAGATTGCATTTGTTGGCAAATTGCCAATTAAGCATGAAAAGTGAAAATGTGAAACTGACCTCAAATTCAAAATGTATACATATATTCAGGTTCCCCACAAGTTGGGGAACCCGAAAAAACATGTCTTTTCCGGATCCGACCTCTCCCTCAAAAGTTAGGTCTCGGCCTAGATTGCATTTGTTGGCAAATTGCCAATTAAGCATGAAAACCCAAAATGTGAAACTGACCTGAATTTCGAAATGTATACATATATTCAGGTTCCCCACAGGTTGGGGAACCCGAAAATCTATGTTTTTTCCGGATCCGACCTCTCCCTCAAAAGTTAGGCCTCGGCCTAGATTGCATTTGTTGGCGTAGCCAATTAAGCATGAAAAGCAAAAATGTGAAATTGACCTCAAATTCGAAATGTATACATATATTCATGTTCCCCACAAGTTGGGGAACCCGAAAAAACATGTTTTTTCCGGATCCGACCTCTCCCTCAAAAGTTAGGCCTCGGCCTAGATTGCATTTGTTGGCAAATTGCCAATTAAGCATGAAAAGTGAAAATGTGAAACTGACCTCAAATTCGAAATGTATACATATATTCGGGTTCCCCACAAGTTGGGGAACCCGAAAAACTATGTTTTTTCCGGATCCGACCTCTCCCTCAAAAGTTAGGTCTTAGCCTAGATTGCATTGGTTGACAAACAGCCAATTAAGCATGAAAACCCAAAATGTGAAACTGACCTGAATTTCGAAATGTATACATATATTCAGGTTCCCCACAGGTTGGGGAACCCGAAAAACTATGTTTTTTCCGGATCCGACCTCTCCCTCAAAAGTTAGGCCTCGGCCTAGATTGCATTTGTTGGCAAATTGCCAATTAAGCATGAAAAGTGAAAATGTGAAACTGACCTCAAATTCAAAATGTATACATATATTCAGGTTCCCCACAAGTTGGGGAACCCGAAAAAACATGTCTTTTCCGGATCCGACCTCTCCCTCAAAAGTTAGGTCTCGGCCTAGATTGCATTTGTTGGCAAATTGCCAATTAAGCATGAAAACCCAAAATGTGAAACTGACCTGAATTTCGAAATGTATACATATATTCAGGTTCCCCACAGGTTGGGGAACCCGAAAAACTATGTTTTTTTCCGGATCCAACATCTGACTGAAAAGTTATGCCTCGGCTTAGATTGCATTTGTTGGCAAATTGCCAATTAAGCATGAAAAGTGAAAATGTGAAACTGACCTGAATTTCGAAATGTATACATATATTCAGGTTCCCCACAGGTTGGGGAACCCGAAAATCTATGTTTTTTCCGGATCCGACCTCTCCCTCAAAAGTTAGGCCTCGGCCTAGATTGCATTTGTTGGCGTAGCCAATTAAGCATGAAAAGCAAAAATGTGAAATTGACCTCAAATTCGAAATATATACATATATTCGGGTTCCCCACAGGTTGGGGAATCCGAAAAACCATGTTTTTTCCGGATCCAACATCTGACTGAAAAGTTATGCCTCGGCTTAGATTGCATTTGTTGGCAAATTGCCAATTAAGCATGAAAAGTGAAAATGTGAAACTGACCTCAAATTCGAAATGTATACATATATTCGGGTTCCCCACAAGTTGGGGAACCCGAAAAACTATGTTTTTTCCGGATCCGACCTCTCCCTCAAAAGTTAGGTCTCAGCCTAGATTGCATTGGTTGACAAACAGCCAATTAAGCATGAAAACCCAAAATGTGAAACTGACCTGAATTTCGAAATGTATACATATATTCAGGTTCCCCACAGGTTGGGGAACCCGAAAAACTATGTTTTTTCCGGATCCGACCTCTCCCTCAAAAGTTAGGCCTCGGCCTAGATTGCATTTGTTGGCAAATTGCCAATTAAGCATGAAAAGTGAAAATGTGAAACTGACCTCAAATTCAAAATGTATACATATATTCAGGTTCCCCACAAGTTGGGGAACCCGAAAAAACATGTCTTTTCCGGATCCGACCTCTCCCTCAAAAGTTAGGTCTCGGCCTAGATTGCATTTGTTGGCAAATTGCCAATTAAGCATGAAAACCCAAAATGTGAAACTGACCTGAATTTCGAAATGTATACATATATTCAGGTTCCCCACAGGTTGGGGAACCCGAAAAACTATGTTTTTTTCCGGATCCAACATCTGACTGAAAAGTTATGCCTCGGCTTAGATTGCATTTGTTGGCAAATTGCCAATTAAGCATGAAAAGTGAAAATGTGAAACTGACCTGAATTTCGAAATGTATACATATATTCAGGTTCCCCACAGGTTGGGGAACCCGAAAAACTATGTTTTTTCCGGATCCGACCTCTCCCTCAAAAGTTAGGCCTCGGCCTAGATTGCATTTGTTGGCAAATTGCCAATTAAGCATGAAAAGTGAAAATGTGAAACTGACCTCAAATTCGAAATATATACATATATTCGGGTTCCCCACAGGTTGGGGAACCCGAAAAAACATGTCTTTTCCGGATCCGACCTCTCCCTCAAAAGTTAGGCCTCGGCCTAGATTGCATTTGTTGGCAAATTGCCAATTAAGCATGAAAAGTGAAAATGTGAAACTGACCTGAATTTCGAAATGTATACATATATTCAGGTTCCCCAAAGGTTGGGGAACCCGAAAAACTATGTTTTTTCCGGATCCGACCTCTCCCTCAAAAGTTATGCCTCCGCCTAGATTGCATTTGTTGGGAAATTGCCAATTAAGCATGAAAAGTGAAAATGTGAAACTGACCTCAAATTCGAAATATATACATATATTCGGGTTCCCCACAGGTTGGGGAACCCGAAAAACCATGTTTTTTCCGGATCCAAGATCTGACTGAAAAGTTATGCCTCGGCTTAGATTGCATTTGTTGGCAAATTGCCAATTAAGCATAAAAAGTGAAAATGTGAAACTGACCTCAAATTCGAAATGTATACATATATTCAGGTTCCCCACAAGTTGGGGAACCCGAAAAAAGATGTCTTTTCCGGATCCGACCTCTCCCTCAAAAGTTAGGTCTCGGCCTAGATTGCATTTGTTGGCAAATTGCCAATTAAGCATGAAAACCCAAAATGTGAAACTGACCTGAATTTCGAAATGTATACATATATTCAGGTTCCCCACAGGTTGGGGAACCCGAAAATCTATGTTTTTTCCGGATCCGACCTCTCCCTCAAAAGTTAGGCCTCGGCCTAGATTGCATTTGTTGGCGTAGCCAATTAAGCATGAAAAGCAAAAATGTGAAATTGACCTCAAATTCGAAATGTATACATATATTCATGTTCCCCACAAGTTGGGGAACCCGAAAAAACATTTTTTTTTTCCGGATCCGACCTCTCCCTCAAAAGTTAGGCCTCGGCCTAGATTGCATTTGTTGGCAAATTGCCAATTAAGCATGAAAAGTGAAAATGTGAAACTGACCTCAAATTCAAAATGTATACATATATTCAGGTTCCCCACAAGTTGGGGAACCCGAAAAAACATGTCTTTTCCGGATCCGACCTCTCCCTCAAAAGTTAGGTCTCGGCCTAGATTGCATTTGTTGGCAAATTGCCAATTAAGCATGAAAACCCAAAATGTGAAACTGACGTGAATTTCGAAATGTATACATATATTCAGGTTCCCCACAGGTTGGGGAACCCGAAAATCTATGTTTTTTCCGGATCCGACCTCTCCCTCAAAAGTTAGGCCTCGGCCTAGATTGCATTTGTTGGCAAATTGCCAATTAAGCATGAAAAGTGAAAATGTGAAACTGACCTCAAATTCGAAATATATACATATATTCGGGTTCCCCACAGGTTGGGGAATCCGAAAAACCATGGTTTTTCCGGATCCAACATCTGACTGAAAAGTTATGCCTCGGCTTAGATTGCATTTGTTGGCAAATTGCCAATTAAGCATGAAAAGTGAAAATGTGAAACTGACCTCAAATTCGAAATATATACATATATTCGGGTTCCCCACAGGTTGGGGAACCCGAAAAAACATGTCTTTTCCGGATCCGACCTCTCCCTCAAAAGTGAGGCCTCGGCCTAGATTGCATTTGTTGGCAAATTGCCAATTAAGCATGAAAACCCAAAATGTGAAACTGACCTGAATTTCGAAATGTATACATATATTCAGGTTCCCCACAGGTTGGGGAACCCGAAAATCTATGTTTTTTCCGGATCCGACCTCTCCCTCAAAAGTTAGGCCTCGGCCTAGATTGCATTTGTTGGCGTAGCCAATTAAGCATGAAAAGCAAAAATGTGAAATTGACCTCAAATTCGAAATGTATACATATATTCATGTTCCCCACAGGTTGGGGAACCCGAAAAACTATGTTTTTTCCGGATCCAACATCTGACTGAAAAGTTATGCCTCGGCTTAGATTGCATTTGTTGGCAAATTGCCAATTAAGCATGAAAAGTGAAAATGTGAAACTGACCTGAATTTCGAAATGTATACATATATTCAGGTTCCCCACAGGTTGGGGAACCCGAAAAACTATGTTTTTTCCGGATCCGACCTCTCCCTCAAAAGTTAGGCCTCGGCCTAGATTGCATTTGTTGGCAAATTGCCAATTAAGCATGAAAAGTGAAAATGTGAAACTGACCTCAAATTCGAAATATATACATATATTCGGGTTCCCCACAGGTTGGGGAACCCGAAAAAACATGTCTTTTCCGGATCCGACCTCTCCCTCAAAAGTTAGGCCTCGGCCTAGATTGCATTTGTTGGCAAATTGCCAATTAAGCATGAAAAGTGAAAATGTGAAACTGACCTGAATTTCGAAATGTATACATATATTCAGGTTCTCCAAAGGTTGGGGAACCCGAAAAACTATGTTTTTTCCGGATCCGACCTCTCCCTCAAAAGTTATGCCTCGGCCTAGATTGCATTTGTTGGGAAATTGCCAATTAAGCATGAAAAGTGAAAATGTGAAACTGACCTCAAATTCGAAATATATACATATATTCGGGTTCCCCACAGGTTGGGGAACCCGAAAAACCATGTTTTTTCCGGATCCAAGATCTGACTGAAAAGTTATGCCTCGGCTTAGATTGCATTTGTTGGCAAATTGCCAATTAAGCATAAAAAGTGAAAATGTGAAACTGACCTCAAATTCGAAATGTATACATATATTCAGGTTCCCCACAAGTTGGGGAACCCGAAAAAACATGTCTTTTCCGGATCCGACCTCTCCCTCAAAAGTTAGGCCTCGGCCTAGATTGCATTTGTTGGCAAATTGCCAATTAAGCATGAAAACCCAAAATGTGAAACTGACCTGAATTTCGAAATGTATACATATATTCAGGTTCCCCAAAGGTTGGGAAACCCGAAAAACCATGTTTTTTCCGGATCCAACCTCTCCCTCAAAAGTTAGGCCTCGGCCTATATTGCATTTGTTGGCAAATTGCCAATTAAGCATGAAAAGTGAAAATGTGAAACTGACCTGAATTTCGAAATGTATACATATATTCAAGTTCCCCACAGGTTGGGGAACCCGAAAAACTATGTTTTTTCCGGATCCGACCTCTCCCTCAAAAGTTAGGCCTCGGCTTAGATTGCATTGGTTCACAAACAGCCAATTAAGCATGAAAACCCAAAATGTGAAACTGACCTGAATTTTGAAATGTATACATATATTCAGGTTCCCCACAAGTTGGGGAACCCGAAAAAACATGTCTTTTCCGGATCCGACCTCTCCCTCAAAAGTTAGGTCTCGGCCTAGATTGCATTTGTTGGCAAATTGCCAATTAAGCATGAAAACCCAAAATGTGAAACTGACCTGAATTTCGAAATGTATACATATATTCAGGTTCCCCACAGGTTGGGGAACCCGAAAATCTATGTTTTTTCCGGATCCGACCTCTCCCTCAAAAGTTAGGCCTCGGCCTAGATTGCATTTGTTGGCGTAGCCAATTAAGCATGAAAAGCAAAAATGTGAAATTGACCTCAAATTCGAAATGTATACATATATTCATGTTCCCCACAAGTTGGGGAACCCGAAAAAACATGTTTTTTCCGGATCCGACCTCTCCCTCAAAAGTTAGGTCTCAGCCTAGATTGCATTGGTTGACAAAGCCAATTAAGCATGAAAACCCAAAATGTGAAACTGACCTGAATTTCGAAATGTATACATATATTCAGGTTCCCCACAGGTTGGGGAACCCGAAAAACTATGTTTTTTCCGGATCCAACATCTGACTGAAAAGTTATGCCTCGGCTTAGATTGCATTTGTTGGCAAATTGCCAATTAAGCATGAAAAGTGAAAATGTGAAACTGACCTGAATTTCGAAATGTATACATATATTCAGGTTCCCCACAGGTTGGGGAACCCGAAAAACTATGTTTTTTCCGGATCCGACCTCTCCCTCAAAAGTTAGGCCTCGGCCTAGATTGCATTTGTTGGCAAATTGCCAATTAAGCATGAAAAGTGAAAATGTGAAACTGACCTCAAATTCGAAATATATACATATATCCGGGTTCCCCACAGGTTGGGGAATCCGAAAAACCATGTTTTTTCCGGATCCAACATCTGACTGAAAAGTTATGCCTCGGCTTAGATTGCATTTGTTGGCAAATTGCCAATTAAGCATAAAAAGTGAAAATGTGAAACTGACCTCAAATTCGAAATGTATACATATATTCATGTTCCCCACAAGTTGGGGAACCCGAAAAAACATGTCTTTTCCGGATCCGACCTCTCCCTCAAAAGTTAGGTCTCGGCCTAGATTGCATTTGTTGGCAAATTGCCAATTAAGCATGAAAACCCAAAATGTGAAACTGACCTGAATTTCGAAATGTATACATATATTCAGGTTCCCCACAGGTTGGGGAACCCGAAAATCTATGTTTTTTCCGGATCCGACCTCTCCCTCAAAAGTTAGGCCTCGGCCTAGATTGCATTTGTTGGCGTAGCCAATTAAGCATGAAAAGCAAAAATGTGAAATTGACCTCAAATTCGAAATGTATACATATATTCATGTTCCCCACAAGTTGGGGAACCCGAAAAAACATGTTTTTTCCGGATCCGACCTCTCCCTCAAAAGTTAGGTCTCAGCCTAGATTGCATTGGTTGACAAACAGCCAATTAAGCATGAAAACCCAAAATGTGAAACTGACCTGAATTTCGAAATGTATACATATATTCAGGTTCCCCAAAGGTTGGGAAACCCGACAAACCATGTTTTTTCCGGATCCAACATCTGACTGAAAAGTTGTGCCTCGGCTTAGATTGCATTTGTTGGCAAATTGCCAATTAAGCATGAAAAGTGAAAATGTGAAACTGACCTGAATTTCGAAATGTATACATATATTCAGGTTCCCCACAGGTTGGGGAACCCGAAAAACTATGTTTTTTCCGGATCCGACCTCTCCCTCAAAAGTTAGGCCTCGGCCTAGATTGCATTTGTTGGCAAATTGCCAATTAAGCATGAAAAGTGAAAATGTGAAACTGACCTCAAATTCAAAATGTATACATATATTCAGGTTCCCCACAAGTTGGGGAACCCGAAAAAACATGTCTTTTCCGGATCCGACCTCTCCCTCAAAAGTTAGGTCTCGGCCTAGATTGCATTTGTTGGCAAATTGCCAATTAAGCATGAAAACCCAAAATGTGAAACTGACCTGAATTTCGAAATGTATACATATATTCAGGTTCCCCACAGGTTGGGGAACCCGAAAATCTATGTTTTTTCCGGATCCGACCTCTCCCTCAAAAGTTAGGCCTCGGCCTAGATTGCATTTGTTGGCAAATTGCCAATTAAGCATGAAAAGTGAAAATGTGAAACTGACCTCAAATTCGAAATATATACATATATTCGGGTTCCCCACAGGTTGGGGAATCCGAAAAACCATGTTTTTTCCGGATCCAACATCTGACTGAAAAGTTATGCCTCGGCTTAGATTGCATTTGTTGGCAAATTGCCAATTAAGCATGAAAAGTGAAAATGTGAAACTGACCTCAAATTCGAAATGTATACATATATTCGGGTTCCCCACAAGTTGGGGAACCCGAAAAACTATGTTTTTTCCGGATCCGACCTCTCCCTCAAAAGTTAGGTCTCAGCCTAGATTGCATTGGTTGACAAACAGCCAATTAAGCATGAAAACCCAAAATGAGAAACTGACCTGAATTTCGAAATGTATACATATATTCAGGTTCCCCACAGGTTGGGGAACCCGAAAAACTATGTTTTTTCCGGATCCGACCTCTCCTTCAAAAGTTAGGCCTCGGCCTAGATTGCATTTGTTGGCAAATTGCCAATTAAGCATGAAAAGTGAAAATGTGAAACTGACCTCAAATTCAAAATGTATACATATATTCAGGTTCCCCACAAGTTGGGGAACCCGAAAAAACATGTCTTTTCCGGATCCGACCTCTCCCTCAAAAGTTAGGTCTCGGCCTAGATTGCATTTGTTGGCAAATTGCCAATTAAGCATGAAAACCCAAAATGTGAAACTGACCTGAATTTCGAAATGTATACATATATTCAGGTTCCCCACAGGTTGGGGAACCCGAAAAACTATGTTTTTTTCCGGATCCAACATCTGATTGAAAAGTTATGCCTCGGCTTAGATTGCATTTGTTGGCAAATTGCCAATTAAGCATGAAAAGTGAAAATGTGAAACTGACCTGAATTTCGAAATGTATACATATATTCAGGTTCCCCACAGGTTGGGGAACCCGAAAAACTATGTTTTTTCCGGATCCGACCTCTCCCTCAAAAGTTAGGCCTCGGCCTAGATTGCATTTGTTGGCAAATTGCCAATTAAGCATGAAAAGTGAAAATGTGAAACTGACCTCAAATTCGAAATATATACATATATTCGGGTTCCCCACAGGTTGGGGAACCCGAAAAAACATGTCTTTTCCGGATCCGACCTCTCCCTCAAAAGTTAGGCCTCGGCCTAGATTGCATTTGTTGGCAAATTGCCAATTAAGCATGAAAAGTGAAAATGTGAAACTGACCTGAATTTCGAAATGTATACATATATTCAGGTTCCCCAAAGGTTGGGGAACCCGAAAAACTATGTTTTTTCCGGATCGGACCTCTCCCTCAAAAGTTATGCCTCCGCCTAGATTGCATTTGTTGGGAAATTGCCAATTAAGCATGAAAAGTGAAAATGTGAAACTGACCTCAAATTCGAAATGTATACATATATTCATGTTCCCCACAAGTTGGGGAACCCGAAAAAACATGTTTTTTCCGGATCCGACCTCTCCCTCAAAAGTTAGGTCTCAGCCTAGATTGCATTGGTTGACAAACAGCCAATTAAGCATGAAAACCCAAAATGTGAAACTGACCTGAATTTCGAAATGTATACATATATTCAGGTTCCCCAAAGGTTGGGAAACCCAACAAACCATGTTTTTTCCGGATCCGACCTCTCCCTCAAAAGTTAGGCCTCGGCCTAGATTGCATTTGTTGGCAAATTGCCAATTAAGCATGAAAAGTGAAAATGTGAAACTGACCTCAAATTCAAAATGTATACATATATTCAGGTTCCCCACAGGTTGGGGAACCCGAAAAAACATGTCTTTTCCGGATCCGACCTCTCCCTCAAAAGTTAGGTCTCGGCCTAGATTGCATTTGTTGGCAAATTGCCAATTAAGCATGAAAACCCAAAATGTGAAACTGACCTGAATTTCGAAATGTATACATATATTCAGGTTCCCCACAAGTTGGGGAACCCGAAAAACTATGTTTTTTCCGGATCCGACCTCTCCCTCAAAAGTTAGGCCTCGGCCTAGATTGCATTTGTTGGCAAATTGCCAATTAAGCATGAAAAGTGAAAATGTGAAACTGACCTCAAATTCAAAATGTATACATATATTCAGGTTCCCCACAAGTTGGGGAACCCGAAAAAACATGTCTTTTCCGGATCCGACCTCTCCCTCAAAAGTTAGGTCTCGGCCTAGATTGCATTTGTTGGCAAATTGCCAATTAAGCATGAAAACCCAAAATGTGAAACTGACCTGAATTTCGAAATGTATACATATATTCAGGTTCCCCACAGGTTGGGGAACCCGAAAATCTATGTTTTTTCCGGATCCGACCTCTCCCTCAAAAGTTAGGCCTCGGCCTAGATTGCATTTGTTGGCGTAGCCAATTAAGCATGAAAAGCAAAAATGTGAAATTGACCTCAAATTCGAAATGTATACATATATTCATGTTCCCCACAAGTTGGGGAACCCGAAAAAACATGTTTTTTCCGGATCCGACCTCTCCCTCAAAAGTTAGGCCTCGGCCTAGATTGCATTTGTTGGCAAATTGCCAATTAAGCATGAAAAGTGAAAATGTGAAACTGACCTCAAATTCGAAATGTATACATATATTCGGGTTCCCCACAAGTTGGGGAACCCGAAAAACTATGTTTTTTCCGGATCCGACCTCTCCCTCAAAAGTTAGGTCTTAGCCTAGATTGCATTGGTTGACAAACAGCCAATTAAGCATGAAAACCCAAAATGTGAAACTGACCTGAATTTCGAAATGTATACATATATTCAGGTTCCCCACAGGTTGGGGAACCCGAAAAACTATGTTTTTTCCGGATCCGACCTCTCCCTCAAAAGTTAGGCCTCGGCCTAGATTGCATTTGTTGGCAAATTGCCAATTAAGCATGAAAAGTGAAAATGTGAAACTGACCTCAAATTCAAAATGTATACATATATTCAGGTTCCCCACAAGTTGGGGAACCCGAAAAAACATGTCTTTTCCGGATCCGACCTCTCCCTCAAAAGTTAGGTCTCGGCCTAGATTGCATTTGTTGGCAAATTGCCAATTAAGCATGAAAACCCAAAATGTGAAACTGACCTGAATTTCGAAATGTATACATATATTCAGGTTCCCCACAGGTTGGGGAACCCGAAAATCTATGTTTTTTCCGGATCCGACCTCTCCCTCAAAAGTTAGGCCTCGGCCTAGATTGCATTTGTTGGCAAATTGCCAATTAAGCATGAAAAGTGAAAATGTGAAACTGACCTCAAATTCGAAATATATACATATATTCGGGTTCCCCACAGGTTGGGGAATCCGAAAAACCATGTTTTTTCCGGATCCAACATCTGACTGAAAAGTTATGCCTCGGCTTAGATTGCATTTGTTGGCAAATTGCCAATTAAGCATGAAAAGTGAAAATGTGAAACTGACCTCAAATTCGAAATGTATACATATATTCGGGTTCCCCACAAGTTGGGGAACCCGAAAAACTATGTTTTTTCCGGATCCGACCTCTCCCTCAAAAGTTAGGTCTCAGCCTAGATTGCATTGGTTGACAAACAGCCAATTAAGCATGAAAACCCAAAATGAGAAACTGACCTGAATTTCGAAATGTATACATATATTCAGGTTCCCCACAGGTTGGGGAACCCGAAAAACTATGTTTTTTCCGGATCCGACCTCTCCTTCAAAAGTTAGGCCTCGGCCTAGATTGCATTTGTTGGCAAATTGCCAATTAAGCATGAAAAGTGAAAATGTGAAACTGACCTCAAATTCAAAATGTATACATATATTCAGGTTCCCCACAAGTTGGGGAACCCGAAAAAACATGTCTTTTCCGGATCCGACCTCTCCCTCAAAAGTTAGGTCTCGGCCTAGATTGCATTTGTTGGCAAATTGCCAATTAAGCATGAAAACCCAAAATGTGAAACTGACCTGAATTTCGAAATGTATACATATATTCAGGTTCCCCACAGGTTGGGGAACCCGAAAAACTATGTTTTTTTCCGGATCCAACATCTGATTGAAAAGTTATGCCTCGGCTTAGATTGCATTTGTTGGCAAATTGCCAATTAAGCATGAAAAGTGAAAATGTGAAACTGACCTGAATTTCGAAATGTATACATATATTCAGGTTCCCCACAGGTTGGGGAACCCGAAAAACTATGTTTTTTCCGGATCCGACCTCTCCCTCAAAAGTTAGGCCTCGGCCTAGATTGCATTTGTTGGCAAATTGCCAATTAAGCATGAAAAGTGAAAATGTGAAACTGACCTCAAATTCGAAATATATACATATATTCGGGTTCCCCACAGGTTGGGGAACCCGAAAAAACATGTCTTTTCCGGATCCGACCTCTCCCTCAAAAGTTAGGCCTCGGCCTAGATTGCATTTGTTGGCAAATTGCCAATTAAGCATGAAAAGTGAAAATGTGAAACTGACCTGAATTTCGAAATGTATACATATATTCAGGTTCCCCAAAGGTTGGGGAACCCGAAAAACTATGTTTTTTCCGGATCGGACCTCTCCCTCAAAAGTTATGCCTCCGCCTAGATTGCATTTGTTGGGAAATTGCCAATTAAGCATGAAAAGTGAAAATGTGAAACTGACCTCAAATTCGAAATGTATACATATATTCATGTTCCCCACAAGTTGGGGAACCCGAAAAAACATGTTTTTTCCGGATCCGACCTCTCCCTCAAAAGTTAGGTCTCAGCCTAGATTGCATTGGTTGACAAACAGCCAATTAAGCATGAAAACCCAAAATGTGAAACTGACCTGAATTTCGAAATGTATACATATATTCAGGTTCCCCAAAGGTTGGGAAACCCAACAAACCATGTTTTTTCCGGATCCGACCTCTCCCTCAAAAGTTAGGCCTCGGCCTAGATTGCATTTGTTGGCAAATTGCCAATTAAGCATGAAAAGTGAAAATGTGAAACTGACCTCAAATTCAAAATGTATACATATATTCAGGTTCCCCACAGGTTGGGGAACCCGAAAAAACATGTCTTTTCCGGATCCGACCTCTCCCTCAAAAGTTAGGTCTCGGCCTAGATTGCATTTGTTGGCAAATTGCCAATTAAGCATGAAAACCCAAAATGTGAAACTGACCTGAATTTCGAAATGTATACATATATTCAGGTTCCCCACAAGTTGGGGAACCCGAAAAACTATGTTTTTTCCGGATCCGACCTCTCCCTCAAAAGTTAGGCCTCGGCCTAGATTGCATTTGTTGGCAAATTGCCAATTAAGCATGAAAAGTGAAAATGTGAAACTGACCTCAAATTCAAAATGTATACATATATTCAGGTTCCCCACAAGTTGGGGAACCCGAAAAAACATGTCTTTTCCGGATCCGACCTCTCCCTCAAAAGTTAGGTCTCGGCCTAGATTGCATTTGTTGGCAAATTGCCAATTAAGCATGAAAACCCAAAATGTGAAACTGACCTGAATTTCGAAATGTATACATATATTCAGGTTCCCCACAGGTTGGGGAACCCGAAAATCTATGTTTTTTCCGGATCCGACCTCTCCCTCAAAAGTTAGGCCTCGGCCTAGATTGCATTTGTTGGCGTAGCCAATTAAGCATGAAAAGCAAAAATGTGAAATTGACCTCAAATTCGAAATGTATACATATATTCATGTTCCCCACAAGTTGGGGAACCCGAAAAAACATGTTTTTTCCGGATCCGACCTCTCCCTCAAAAGTTAGGCCTCGGCCTAGATTGCATTTGTTGGCAAATTGCCAATTAAGCATGAAAAGTGAAAATGTGAAACTGACCTCAAATTCGAAATGTATACATATATTCGGGTTCCCCACAAGTTGGGGAACCCGAAAAACTATGTTTTTTCCGGATCCGACCTCTCCCTCAAAAGTTAGGTCTTAGCCTAGATTGCATTGGTTGACAAACAGCCAATTAAGCATGAAAACCCAAAATGTGAAACTGACCTGAATTTCGAAATGTATACATATATTCAGGTTCCCCACAGGTTGGGGAACCCGAAAAACTATGTTTTTTCCGGATCCGACCTCTCCCTCAAAAGTTAGGCCTCGGCCTAGATTGCATTTGTTGGCAAATTGCCAATTAAGCATGAAAAGTGAAAATGTGAAACTGACCTCAAATTCAAAATGTATACATATATTCAGGTTCCCCACAAGTTGGGGAACCCGAAAAAACATGTCTTTTCCGGATCCGACCTCTCCCTCAAAAGTTAGGTCTCGGCCTAGATTGCATTTGTTGGCAAATTGCCAATTAAGCATGAAAACCCAAAATGTGAAACTGACCTGAATTTCGAAATGTATACATATATTCAGGTTCCCCACAGGTTGGGGAACCCGAAAAACTATGTTTTTTTCCGGATCCAACATCTGACTGAAAAGTTATGCCTCGGCTTAGATTGCATTTGTTGGCAAATTGCCAATTAAGCATGAAAAGTGAAAATGTGAAACTGACCTGAATTTCGAAATGTATACATATATTCAGGTTCCCCACAGGTTGGGGAACCCGAAAATCTATGTTTTTTCCGGATCCGACCTCTCCCTCAAAAGTTAGGCCTCGGCCTAGATTGCATTTGTTGGCGTAGCCAATTAAGCATGAAAAGCAAAAATGTGAAATTGACCTCAAATTCGAAATATATACATATATTCGGGTTCCCCACAGGTTGGGGAATCCGAAAAACCATGTTTTTTCCGGATCCAACATCTGACTGAAAAGTTATGCCTCGGCTTAGATTGCATTTGTTGGCAAATTGCCAATTAAGCATGAAAAGTGAAAATGTGAAACTGACCTCAAATTCGAAATGTATACATATATTCGGGTTCCCCACAAGTTGGGGAACCCGAAAAACTATGTTTTTTCCGGATCCGACCTCTCCCTCAAAAGTTAGGTCTCAGCCTAGATTGCATTGGTTGACAAACAGCCAATTAAGCATGAAAACCCAAAATGTGAAACTGACCTGAATTTCGAAATGTATACATATATTCAGGTTCCCCACAGGTTGGGGAACCCGAAAAACTATGTTTTTTCCGGATCCGACCTCTCCCTCAAAAGTTAGGCCTCGGCCTAGATTGCATTTGTTGGCAAATTGCCAATTAAGCATGAAAAGTGAAAATGTGAAACTGACCTCAAATTCAAAATGTATACATATATTCAGGTTCCCCACAAGTTGGGGAACCCGAAAAAACATGTCTTTTCCGGATCCGACCTCTCCCTCAAAAGTTAGGTCTCGGCCTAGATTGCATTTGTTGGCAAATTGCCAATTAAGCATGAAAACCCAAAATGTGAAACTGACCTGAATTTCGAAATGTATACATATATTCAGGTTCCCCACAGGTTGGGGAACCCGAAAAACTATGTTTTTTTCCGGATCCAACATCTGACTGAAAAGTTATGCCTCGGCTTAGATTGCATTTGTTGGCAAATTGCCAATTAAGCATGAAAAGTGAAAATGTGAAACTGACCTGAATTTCGAAATGTATACATATATTCAGGTTCCCCACAGGTTGGGGAACCCGAAAAACTATGTTTTTTCCGGATCCGACCTCTCCCTCAAAAGTTAGGCCTCGGCCTAGATTGCATTTGTTGGCAAATTGCCAATTAAGCATGAAAAGTGAAAATGTGAAACTGACCTCAAATTCGAAATATATACATATATTCGGGTTCCCCACAGGTTGGGGAACCCGAAAAAACATGTCTTTTCCGGATCCGACCTCTCCCTCAAAAGTTAGGCCTCGGCCTAGATTGCATTTGTTGGCAAATTGCCAATTAAGCATGAAAAGTGAAAATGTGAAACTGACCTGAATTTCGAAATGTATACATATATTCAGGTTCCCCAAAGGTTGGGGAACCCGAAAAACTATGTTTTTTCCGGATCCGACCTCTCCCTCAAAAGTTATGCCTCCGCCTAGATTGCATTTGTTGGGAAATTGCCAATTAAGCATGAAAAGTGAAAATGTGAAACTGACCTCAAATTCGAAATATATACATATATTCGGGTTCCCCACAGGTTGGGGAACCCGAAAAACCATGTTTTTTCCGGATCCAAGATCTGACTGAAAAGTTATGCCTCGGCTTAGATTGCATTTGTTGGCAAATTGCCAATTAAGCATAAAAAGTGAAAATGTGAAACTGACCTCAAATTCGAAATGTATACATATATTCAGGTTCCCCACAAGTTGGGGAACCCGAAAAAAGATGTCTTTTCCGGATCCGACCTCTCCCTCAAAAGTTAGGTCTCGGCCTAGATTGCATTTGTTGGCAAATTGCCAATTAAGCATGAAAACCCAAAATGTGAAACTGACCTGAATTTCGAAATGTATACATATATTCAGGTTCCCCACAGGTTGGGGAACCCGAAAATCTATGTTTTTTCCGGATCCGACCTCTCCCTCAAAAGTTAGGCCTCGGCCTAGATTGCATTTGTTGGCGTAGCCAATTAAGCATGAAAAGCAAAAATGTGAAATTGACCTCAAATTCGAAATGTATACATATATTCATGTTCCCCACAAGTTGGGGAACCCGAAAAAACATTTTTTTTTTCCGGATCCGACCTCTCCCTCAAAAGTTAGGCCTCGGCCTAGATTGCATTTGTTGGCAAATTGCCAATTAAGCATGAAAAGTGAAAATGTGAAACTGACCTCAAATTCAAAATGTATACATATATTCAGGTTCCCCACAAGTTGGGGAACCCGAAAAAACATGTCTTTTCCGGATCCGACCTCTCCCTCAAAAGTTAGGTCTCGGCCTAGATTGCATTTGTTGGCAAATTGCCAATTAAGCATGAAAACCCAAAATGTGAAACTGACCTGAATTTCGAAATGTATACATATATTCAGGTTCCCCACAGGTTGGGGAACCCGAAAAAACATGTCTTTTCCGGATCCAACATCTGACTGAAAAGTTATGCCTCGGCTTAGATTGCATTTGTTGGCAAATTGCCAATTAAGCATGAAAAGTGAAAATGTGAAACTGACCTGAATTTCGAAATGTATACATATATTCAGGTTCCCCACAGGTTGGGGAACCCGAAAAACTATGTTTTTTCCGGATCCGACCTCTCCCTCAAAAGTTAGGCCTCGGCCTAGATTGCATTTGTTGGCAAATTGCCAATTAAGCATGAAAAGTGAAAATGTGAAACTGACCTCAAATTCGAAATATATACATATATCCGGGTTCCCCACAGGTTGGGGAATCCGAAAAACCATGTTTTTTCCGGATCCAACATCTGACTGAAAAGTTATGCCTCGGCTTAGATTGCATTTGTTGGCAAATTTCCAATTAAGCATAAAAAGTGAAAATGTGAAACTGACCTCAAATTCGAAATGTATACATATATTCATGTTCCCCACAAGTTGGGGAACCCGAAAAAACATGTCTTTTCCGGATCCGACCTCTCCCTCAAAAGTTAGGTCTCGGCCTAGATTGCATTTGTTGGCAAATTGCCAATTAAGCATGAAAACCCAAAATGTGAAACTGACCTGAATTTCGAAATGTATACATATATTCAGGTTCCCCACAGGTTGCGGAACCCGAAAATCTATGTTTTTTCCGGATCCGACCTCTCCCTCAAAAGTTATGCCTCCGCCTAGATTGCATTTGTTGGGAAATTGCCAATTAAGCATGAAAAGTGAAAATGTGAAACTGACCTCAAATTCGAAATATATACATATATTCGGGTTCCCCACAGGTTGGGGAACCCGAAAAACCATGTTTTTTCCGGATCCAAGATCTGACTGAAAAGTTATGCCTCGGCTTAGATTGCATTTGTTGGCAAATTGCCAATTAAGCATAAAAAGTGAAAATGTGAAACTGACCTCAAATTCGAAATGTATACATATATTCAGGTTCCCCACAAGTTGGGGAACCCGAAAAAAGATGTCTTTTCCGGATCCGACCTCTCCCTCAAAAGTTAGGTCTCGGCCTAGATTGCATTTGTTGGCAAATTGCCAATTAAGCATGAAAACCCAAAATGTGAAACTGACCTGAATTTCGAAATGTATACATATATTCAGGTTCCCCACAGGTTGGGGAACCCGAAAATCTATGTTTTTTCCGGATCCGACCTCTCCCTCAAAAGTTAGGCCTCGGCCTAGATTGCATTTGTTGGCGTAGCCAATTAAGCATGAAAAGCAAAAATGTGAAATTGACCTCAAATTCGAAATGTATACATATATTCATGTTCCCCACAAGTTGGGGAACCCGAAAAAACATTTTTTTTTTCCGGATCCGACCTCTCCCTCAAAAGTTAGGCCTCGGCCTAGATTGCATTTGTTGGCAAATTGCCAATTAAGCATGAAAAGTGAAAATGTGAAACTGACCTCAAATTCAAAATGTATACATATATTCAGGTTCCCCACAAGTTGGGGAACCCGAAAAAACATGTCTTTTCCGGATCCGACCTCTCCCTCAAAAGTTAGGTCTCGGCCTAGATTGCATTTGTTGGCAAATTGCCAATTAAGCATGAAAACCCAAAATGTGAAACTGACCTGAATTTCGAAATGTATACATATATTCAGGTTCCCCACAGGTTGGGGAACCCGAAAAAACATGTCTTTTCCGGATCCAACATCTGACTGAAAAGTTATGCCTCGGCTTAGATTGCATTTGTTGGCAAATTGCCAATTAAGCATGAAAAGTGAAAATGTGAAACTGACCTGAATTTCGAAATGTATACATATATTCAGGTTCCCCACAGGTTGGGGAACCCGAAAAACTATGTTTTTTCCGGATCCGACCTCTCCCTCAAAAGTTAGGCCTCGGCCTAGATTGCATTTGTTGGCAAATTGCCAATTAAGCATGAAAAGTGAAAATGTGAAACTGACCTCAAATTCGAAATATATACATATATCCGGGTTCCCCACAGGTTGGGGAATCCGAAAAACCATGTTTTTTCCGGATCCAACATCTGACTGAAAAGTTATGCCTCGGCTTAGATTGCATTTGTTGGCAAATTTCCAATTAAGCATAAAAAGTGAAAATGTGAAACTGACCTCAAATTCGAAATGTATACATATATTCATGTTCCCCACAAGTTGGGGAACCCGAAAAAACATGTCTTTTCCGGATCCGACCTCTCCCTCAAAAGTTAGGTCTCGGCCTAGATTGCATTTGTTGGCAAATTGCCAATTAAGCATGAAAACCCAAAATGTGAAACTGACCTGAATTTCGAAATGTATACATATATTCAGGTTCCCCACAGGTTGCGGAACCCGAAAATCTATGTTTTTTCCGGATCCGACCTCTCCCTCAAAAGTTAGGCCTCGGCCTAGATTGCATTTGTTGGCGTAGCCAATTAAGCATGAAAAGCAAAAATGTGAAATTGACCTCAAATTCGAAATGTATACATATATTCATGTTCCCCACAAGTTGGGGAACCCGAAAAAACATTTTTTTTTTCCGGATCCGACCTCTCCCTCAAAAGTTAGGCCTCGGCCTAGATTGCATTTGTTGGCAAATTGCCAATTAAGCATGAAAAGTGAAAATGTGAAACTGACCTCAAATTCAAAATGTATACATATATTCAGGTTCCCCACAAGTTGGGGAACCCGAAAAAACATGTCTTTTCCGGATCCGACTTCTCCCTCAAAAGTTAGGTCTCGGCCTAGATTGCATTTGTTGGCAAATTGCCAATTAAGCATGAAAACCCAAAATGTGAAACTGACCTGAATTTCGAAATGTATACATATATTCAGGTTCCCCACAGGTTGGGGAACCCGAAAAAACATGTCTTTTCCGGATCCAACATCTGACTGAAAAGTTATGCCTCGGCTTAGATTGCATTTGTTGGCAAATTGCCAATTAAGCATGAAAAGTGAAAATGTGAAACTGACCTGAATTTCGAAATGTATACATATATTCAGGTTCCCCACAGGTTGGGGAACCCGAAAAACTATGTTTTTTCCGGATCCGACCTCTCCCTCAAAAGTTAGGCCTCGGCCTAGATTGCATTTGTTGGCAAATTGCCAATTAAGCATGAAAAGTGAAAATGTGAAACTGACCTCAAATTCGAAATATATACATATATCCGGGTTCCCCACAGGTTGGGGAATCCGAAAAACCATGTTTTTTCCGGATCCAACATCTGACTGAAAAGTTATGCCTCGGCTTAGATTGCATTTGTTGGCAAATTGCCAATTAAGCATAAAAAGTGAAAATGTGAAACTGACCTCAAATTCGAAATGTATACATATATTCATGTTCCCCACAAGTTGGGGAACCCGAAAAAACATGTCTTTTCCGGATCCGACCTCTCCCTCAAAAGTTAGGTCTCGGCCTAGATTGCATTTGTTGGCAAATTGCCAATTAAGCATGAAAACCCAAAATGTGAAACTGACCTGAATTTCGAAATGTATACATATATTCAGGTTCCCCACAGGTTGCGGAACCCGAAAATCTATGTTTTTTCCGGATCCGACCTCTCCCTCAAAAGTTAGGCCTCGGCCTAGATTGCATTTGTTGGCGTAGCCAATTAAGCATGAAAAGCAAAAATGTGAAATTGACCTCAAATTCGAAATGTATACATATATTCATGTTCCCCACAAGTTGGGGAACCCGAAAAAACATGTTTTTTCCGGATCCGACCTCTCCCTCAAAAGTTAGGTCTCAGCCTAGATTGCATTGGTTGACAAACAGCCAATTAAGCATGAAAACCCAAAATGTGAAACTGACCTGAATTTCGAAATGTATACATATATTCAGGTTCCCCAAAGGTTGGGAAACCCGACAAACCATGTTTTTTCCGGATCCAACATCTGACTGAAAAGTTGTGCCTCGGCTTAGATTGCATTTGTTGGCAAATTGCCAATTAAGCATGAAAAGTGAAAATGTGAAACTGACCTGAATTTCGAAATGTATACATATATTCAGGTTCCCCACAGGTTGGGGAACCCGAAAAACTATGTTTTTTCCGGATCCGACCTCTCCCTCAAAAGTTAGGCCTCGGCCTAGATTGCATTTGTTGGCAAATTGCCAATTAAGCATGAAAAGTGAAAATGTGAAACTGACCTCAAATTCAAAATGTATACATATATTCAGGTTCCCCACAAGTTGGGGAACCCGAAAAAACATGTCTTTTCCGGATCCGACCTCTCCCTCAAAAGTTAGGTCTCGGCCTAGATTGCATTTGTTGGCAAATTGCCAATTAAGCATGAAAACCCAAAATGTGAAACTGACCTGAATTTCGAAATGTATACATATATTCAGGTTCCCCACAGGTTGGGGAACCCGAAAATCTATGTTTTTTCCGGATCCGACCTCTCCCTCAAAAGTTAGGCCTCGGCCTAGATTGCATTTGTTGGCAAATTGCCAATTAAGCATGAAAAGTGAAAATGTGAAACTGACCTCAAATTCGAAATATATACATATATTCGGGTTCCCCACAGGTTGGGGAATCCGAAAAACCATGTTTTTTCCGGATCCAACATCTGACTGAAAAGTTATGCCTCGGCTTAGATTGCATTTGTTGGCAAATTGCCAATTAAGCATGAAAAGTGAAAATGTGAAACTGACCTCAAATTCGAAATGTATACATATATTCGGGTTCCCCACAAGTTGGGGAACCCGAAAAACTATGTTTTTTCCGGATCCGACCTCTCCCTCAAAAGTTAGGTCTCAGCCTAGATTGCATTGGTTGACAAACAGCCAATTAAGCATGAAAACCCAAAATGTGAAACTGACCTGAATTTCGAAATGTATACATATATTCAGGTTCCCCACAGGTTGGGGAACCCGAAAAACTATGTTTTTTCCGGATCCGACCTCTCCTTCAAAAGTTAGGCCTCGGCCTAGATTGCATTTGTTGGCAAATTGCCAATTAAGCATGAAAAGTGAAAATGTGAAACTGACCTCAAATTCAAAATGTATACATATATTCAGGTTCCCCACAAGTTGGGGAACCCGAAAAAACATGTCTTTTCCGGATCCGACCTCTCCCTCAAAAGTTAGGTCTCGGCCTAGATTGCATTTGTTGGCAAATTGCCAATTAAGCATGAAAACCCAAAATGTGAAACTGACCTGAATTTCGAAATGTATACATATATTCAGGTTCCCCACAGGTTGGGGAACCCGAAAAACTATGTTTTTTTCCGGATCCAACATCTGATTGAAAAGTTATGCCTCGGCTTAGATTGCATTTGTTGGCAAATTGCCAATTAAGCATGAAAAGTGAAAATGTGAAACTGACCTGAATTTCGAAATGTATACATATATTCAGGTTCCCCACAGGTTGGGGAACCCGAAAAACTATGTTTTTTCCGGATCCGACCTCTCCCTCAAAAGTTAGGCCTCGGCCTAGATTGCATTTGTTGGCAAATTGCCAATTAAGCATGAAAAGTGAAAATGTGAAACTGACCTCAAATTCGAAATATATACATATATTCGGGTTCCCCACAGGTTGGGGAACCCGAAAAAACATGTCTTTTCCGGATCCGACCTCTCCCTCAAAAGTTAGGCCTCGGCCTAGATTGCATTTGTTGGCAAATTGCCAATTAAGCATGAAAAGTGAAAATGTGAAACTGACCTGAATTTCGAAATGTATACATATATTCAGGTTCCCCAAAGGTTGGGGAACCCGAAAAACTATGTTTTTTCCGGATCCGACCTCTCCCTCAAAAGTTATGCCTCCGCCTAGATTGCATTTGTTGGGAAATTGCCAATTAAGCATGAAAAGTGAAAATGTGAAACTGACCTCAAATTCGAAATGTATACATATATTCATGTTCCCCACAAGTTGGGGAACCCGAAAAAACATGTTTTTTCCGGATCCGACCTCTCCCTCAAAAGTTAGGTCTCAGCCTAGATTGCATTGGTTGACAAAGCCAATTAAGCATGAAAACCCAAAATGTGAAACTGACCTGAATTTCGAAATGTATACATATATTCAGGTTCCCCACAGGTTGGGGAACCCGAAAAACTATGTTTTTTCCGGATCCAACATCTGACTGAAAAGTTATGCCTCGGCTTAGATTGCATTTGTTGGCAAATTGCCAATTAAGCATGAAAAGTGAAAATGTGAAACTGACCTGAATTTCGAAATGTATACATATATTCAGGTTCCCCACAGGTTGGGGAACCCGAAAAACTATGTTTTTTCCGGATCCGACCTCTCCCTCAAAAGTTAGGCCTCGGCCTAGATTGCATTTGTTGGCAAATTGCCAATTAAGCATGAAAAGTGAAAATGTGAAACTGACCTCAAATTCGAAATATATACATATATCCGGGTTCCCCACAGGTTGGGGAATCCGAAAAACCATGTTTTTTCCGGATCCAACATCTGACTGAAAAGTTATGCCTCGGCTTAGATTGCATTTGTTGGCAAATTGCCAATTAAGCATAAAAAGTGAAAATGTGAAACTGACCTCAAATTCGAAATGTATACATATATTCATGTTCCCCACAAGTTGGGGAACCCGAAAAAACATGTCTTTTCCGGATCCGACCTCTCCCTCAAAAGTTAGGTCTCGGCCTAGATTGCATTTGTTGGCAAATTGCCAATTAAGCATGAAAACCCAAAATGTGAAACTGACCTGAATTTCGAAATGTATACATATATTCAGGTTCCCCACAGGTTGGGGAACCCGAAAATCTATGTTTTTTCCGGATCCGACCTCTCCCTCAAAAGTTAGGCCTCGGCCTAGATTGCATTTGTTGGCGTAGCCAATTAAGCATGAAAAGCAAAAATGTGAAATTGACCTCAAATTCGAAATGTATACATATATTCATGTTCCCCACAAGTTGGGGAACCCGAAAAAACATGTTTTTTCCGGATCCGACCTCTCCCTCAAAAGTTAGGTCTCAGCCTAGATTGCATTGGTTGACAAACAGCCAATTAAGCATGAAAACCCAAAATGTGAAACTGACCTGAATTTCGAAATGTATACATATATTCAGGTTCCCCAAAGGTTGGGAAACCCGACAAACCATGTTTTTTCCGGATCCAACATCTGACTGAAAAGTTGTGCCTCGGCTTAGATTGCATTTGTTGGCAAATTGCCAATTAAGCATGAAAAGTGAAAATGTGAAACTGACCTGAATTTCGAAATGTATACATATATTCAGTTTCCCCACAGGTTGGGGAACCCGAAAAACTATGTTTTTTCCGGATCCGACCTCTCCCTCAAAAGTTAGGCCTCGGCCTAGATTGCATTTGTTGGCAAATTGCCAATTAAGCATGAAAAGTGAAAATGTGAAACTGACCTCAAATTCAAAATGTATACATATATTCAGGTTCCCCACAAGTTGGGGAACCCGAAAAAACATGTCTTTTCCGGATCCGACCTCTCCCTCAAAAGTTAGGTCTCGGCCTAGATTGCATTTGTTGGCAAATTGCCAATTAAGCATGAAAACCCAAAATGTGAAACTGACCTGAATTTCGAAATGTATACATATATTCAGGTTCCCCACAGGTTGGGGAACCCGAAAATCTATGTTTTTTCCGGATCCGACCTCTCCCTCAAAAGTTAGGCCTCGGCCTAGATTGCATTTGTTGGCAAATTGCCAATTAAGCATGAAAAGTGAAAATGTGAAACTGACCTCAAATTCGAAATATATACATATATTCGGGTTCCCCACAGGTTGGGGAATCCGAAAAACCATGTTTTTTCCGGATCCAACATCTGACTGAAAAGTTATGCCTCGGCTTAGATTGCATTTGTTGGCAAATTGCCAATTAAGCATGAAAAGTGAAAATGTGAAACTGACCTCAAATTCGAAATGTATACATATATTCGGGTTCCCCACAAGTTGGGGAACCCGAAAAACTATGTTTTTTCCGGATCCGACCTCTCCCTCAAAAGTTAGGTCTCAGCCTAGATTGCATTGGTTGACAAACAGCCAATTAAGCATGAAAACCCAAAATGAGAAACTGACCTGAATTTCGAAATGTATACATATATTCAGGTTCCCCACAGGTTGGGGAACCCGAAAAACTATGTTTTTTCCGGATCCGACCTCTCCTTCAAAAGTTAGGCCTCGGCCTAGATTGCATTTGTTGGCAAATTGCCAATTAAGCATGAAAAGTGAAAATGTGAAACTGACCTCAAATTCAAAATGTATACATATATTCAGGTTCCCCACAAGTTGGGGAACCCGAAAAAACATGTTTTTTCCGGATCCGACCTCTCCCTCAAAAGTTAGGTCTCGGCCTAGATTGCATTTGTTGGCAAATTGCCAATTAAGCATGAAAACCCAAAATGTGAAACTGACCTGAATTTCGAAATGTATACATATATTCAGGTTCCCCACAGGTTGGGGAACCCGAAAAACTATGTTTTTTTCCGGATCCAACATCTGATTGAAAAGTT
The DNA here is from genome assembly GCA_034064705.1 of Bothrops alternatus. Taxonomy (NCBI): domain Eukaryota; kingdom Metazoa; phylum Chordata; class Lepidosauria; order Squamata; family Viperidae; genus Bothrops; species Bothrops alternatus. The sequence goes on from JARGCV010000091.1 coordinate 82,458, forward strand.
ATGCCTCGGCTTAGATTGCATTTGTTGGCAAATTGCCAATTAAGCATGAAAAGTGAAAATGTGAAACTGACCTGAATTTCGAAATGTATACATATATTCAGGTTCCCCACAGGTTGGGGAACCCGAAAAACTATGTTTTTTCCGGATCCGACCTCTCCCTCAAAAGTTAGGCCTCGGCCTAGATTGCATTTGTTGGCAAATTGCCAATTAAGCATGAAAAGTGAAAATGTGAAACTGACCTCAAATTCGAAATATATACATATATTCGGGTTCCCCACAGGTTGGGGAACCCGAAAAAACATGTCTTTTCCGGATCCGACCTCTCCCTCAAAAGTTAGGCCTCGGCCTAGATTGCATTTGTTGGCAAATTGCCAATTAAGCATGAAAAGTGAAAATGTGAAACTGACCTGAATTTCGAAATGTATACATATATTCAGGTTCCCCAAAGGTTGGGGAACCCGAAAAACTATGTTTTTTCCGGATCCGACCTCTCCCTCAAAAGTTATGCCTCCGCCTAGATTGCATTTGTTGGGAAATTGCCAATTAAGCATGAAAAGTGAAAATGTGAAACTGACCTCAAATTCGAAATGTATACATATATTCATGTTCCCCACAAGTTGGGGAACCCGAAAAAACATGTTTTTTCCGGATCCGACCTCTCCCTCAAAAGTTAGGTCTCAGCCTAGATTGCATTGGTTGACAAACAGCCAATTAAGCATGAAAACCCAAAATGTGAAACTGACCTGAATTTCGAAATGTATACATATATTCAGGTTCCCCAAAGGTTGGGAAACCCGACAAACCATGTTTTTTCCGGATCCGACCTCTCCCTCAAAAGTTAGGCCTCGGCCTAGATTGCATTTGTTGGCAAATTGCCAATTAAGCATGAAAAGTGAAAATGTGAAACTGACCTCAAATTCAAAATGTATACATATATTCAGGTTCCCCACAGGTTGGGGAACCCGAAAAAACATGTCTTTTCCGGATCCGACCTCTCCCTCAAAAGTTAGGTCTCGGCCTAGATTGCATTTGTTGGCAAATTGCCAATTAAGCATGAAAACCCAAAATGTGAAACTGACCTGAATTTCGAAATGTATACATATATTCAGGTTCCCCACAGGTTGGGGAACCCGAAAATCTATGTTTTTTCCGGATCCGACCTCTCCCTCAAAAGTTAGGCCTCGGCCTAGATTGCATTTGTTGGCAAATTGCCAATTAAGCATGAAAAGTGAAAATGTGAAACTGACCTCAAATTCGAAATATATACATATATTCGGGTTCCCCACAGGTTGGGGAACCCGAAAAACTATGTTTTTTCCGGATCCGACCTCTCCCTCAAAAGTTAGGTCTCAGCCTAGATTGCATTGGTTGACAAACAGCCAATTAAGCATGAAAACCCAAAATGTGAAACTGACCTGAATTTCGAAATGTATACATATATTCAGGTTCCCCACAGGTTGGGGAACCCGAAAAACTATGTTTTTTCCGGATCCGACCTCTCCCTCAAAAGTTAGGCCTCGGCCTAGATTGCATTTGTTGGCAAATTGCCAATTAAGCATGAAAAGTGAAAATGTGAAACTGACCTCAAATTCAAAATGTATACATATATTCAGGTTCCCCACAAGTTGGGGAACCCGAAAAAACATGTCTTTTCCGGATCCGACCTCTCCCTCAAAAGTTAGGTCTCGGCCTAGATTGCATTTGTTGGCAAATTGCCAATTAAGCATGAAAACCCAAAATGTGAAACTGACCTGAATTTCGAAATGTATACATATATTCAGGTTCCCCACAGGTTGGGGAACCCGAAAAACTATGTTTTTTTCCGGATCCAACATCTGACTGAAAAGTTATGCCTCGGCTTAGATTGCATTTGTTGGCAAATTGCCAATTAAGCATGAAAAGTGAAAATGTGAAACTGACCTGAATTTCGAAATGTATACATATATTCAGGTTCCCCACAGGTTGGGGAACCCGAAAAACTATGTTTTTTCCGGATCCGACCTCTCCCTCAAAAGTTAGGCCTCGGCCTAGATTGCATTTGTTGGCAAATTGCCAATTAAGCATGAAAAGTGAAAATGTGAAACTGACCTCAAATTCGAAATATATACATATATTCGGGTTCCCCACAGGTTGGGGAACCCGAAAAAACATGTCTTTTCCGGATCCGACCTCTCCCTCAAAAGTTAGGCCTCGGCCTAGATTGCATTTGTTGGCAAATTGCCAATTAAGCATGAAAAGTGAAAATGTGAAACTGACCTGAATTTCGAAATGTATACATATATTCAGGTTCCCCAAAGGTTGGGGAACCCGAAAAACTATGTTTTTTCCGGATCCGACCTCTCCCTCAAAAGTTATGCCTCCGCCTAGATTGCATTTGTTGGGAAATTGCCAATTAAGCATGAAAAGTGAAAATGTGAAACTGACCTCAAATTCGAAATATATACATATATTCGGGTTCCCCACAGGTTGGGGAACCCGAAAAACCATGTTTTTTCCGGATCCAAGATCTGACTGAAAAGTTATGCCTCGGCTTAGATTGCATTTGTTGGCAAATTGCCAATTAAGCATAAAAAGTGAAAATGTGAAACTGACCTCAAATTCGAAATGTATACATATATTCAGGTTCCCCACAAGTTGGGGAACCCGAAAAAAGATGTCTTTTCCGGATCCGACCTCTCCCTCAAAAGTTAGGTCTCGGCCTAGATTGCATTTGTTGGCAAATTGCCAATTAAGCATGAAAACCCAAAATGTGAAACTGACCTGAATTTCGAAATGTATACATATATTCAGGTTCCCCACAGGTTGGGGAACCCGAAAATCTATGTTTTTTCCGGATCCGACCTCTCCCTCAAAAGTTAGGCCTCGGCCTAGATTGCATTTGTTGGCGTAGCCAATTAAGCATGAAAAGCAAAAATGTGAAATTGACCTCAAATTCGAAATGTATACATATATTCATGTTCCCCACAAGTTGGGGAACCCGAAAAAACATTTTTTTTTTCCGGATCCGACCTCTCCCTCAAAAGTTAGGCCTCGGCCTAGATTGCATTTGTTGGCAAATTGCCAATTAAGCATGAAAAGTGAAAATGTGAAACTGACCTCAAATTCAAAATGTATACATATATTCATGTTCCCCACAAGTTGGGGAACCCGAAAAAACATGTTTTTTCCGGATCCGACCTCTCCCTCAAAAGTTAGGTCTCAGCCTAGATTGCATTGGTTGACAAAGCCAATTAAGCATGAAAACCCAAAATGTGAAACTGACCTGAATTTCGAAATGTATACATATATTCAGGTTCCCCACAGGTTGGGGAACCCGAAAAACTATGTTTTTTCCGGATCCAACATCTGACTGAAAAGTTATGCCTCGGCTTAGATTGCATTTGTTGGCAAATTGCCAATTAAGCATGAAAAGTGAAAATGTGAAACTGACCTGAATTTCGAAATGTATACATATATTCAGGTTCCCCACAGGTTGGGGAACCCGAAAAACTATGTTTTTTCCGGATCCGACCTCTCCCTCAAAAGTTAGGCCTCGGCCTAGATTGCATTTGTTGGCAAATTGCCAATTAAGCATGAAAAGTGAAAATGTGAAACTGACCTCAAATTCGAAATATATACATATATCCGGGTTCCCCACAGGTTGGGGAATCCGAAAAACCATGTTTTTTCCGGATCCAACATCTGACTGAAAAGTTATGCCTCGGCTTAGATTGCATTTGTTGGCAAATTGCCAATTAAGCATAAAAAGTGAAAATGTGAAACTGACCTCAAATTCGAAATGTATACATATATTCATGTTCCCCACAAGTTGGGGAACCCGAAAAAACATGTCTTTTCCGGATCCGACCTCTCCCTCAAAAGTTAGGTCTCGGCCTAGATTGCATTTGTTGGCAAATTGCCAATTAAGCATGAAAACCCAAAATGTGAAACTGACCTGAATTTCGAAATGTATACATATATTCAGGTTCCCCACAGGTTGGGGAACCCGAAAATCTATGTTTTTTCCGGATCCGACCTCTCCCTCAAAAGTTAGGCCTCGGCCTAGATTGCATTTGTTGGCGTAGCCAATTAAGCATGAAAAGCAAAAATGTGAAATTGACCTCAAATTCGAAATGTATACATATATTCATGTTCCCCACAAGTTGGGGAACCCGAAAAAACATGTTTTTTCCGGATCCGACCTCTCCCTCAAAAGTTAGGTCTCAGCCTACATTGCATTGGTTGACAAACAGCCAATTAAGCATGAAAACCCAAAATGTGAAACTGACCTGAATTTCGAAATGTATACATATATTCAGGTTCCCCAAAGGTTGGGAAACCCGACAAACCATGTTTTTTCCGGATCCAACATCTGACTGAAAAGTTGTGCCTCGGCTTAGATTGCATTTGTTGGCAAATTGCCAATTAAGCATGAAAAGTGAAAATGTGAAACTGACCTGAATTTCGAAATGTATACATATATTCAGTTTCCCCACAGGTTGGGGAACCCGAAAAACTATGTTTTTTCCGGATCCGACCTCTCCCTCAAAAGTTAGGCCTCGGCCTAGATTGCATTTGTTGGCAAATTGCCAATTAAGCATGAAAAGTGAAAATGTGAAACTGACCTCAAATTCAAAATGTATACATATATTCAGGTTCCCCACAAGTTGGGGAACCCGAAAAAACATGTCTTTTCCGGATCCGACCTCTCCCTCAAAAGTTAGGTCTCGGCCTAGATTGCATTTGTTGGCAAATTGCCAATTAAGCATGAAAACCCAAAATGTGAAACTGACCTGAATTTCGAAATGTATACATATATTCAGGTTCCCCACAGGTTGGGGAACCCGAAAATCTATGTTTTTTCCGGATCCGACCTCTCCCTCAAAAGTTAGGCCTCGGCCTAGATTGCATTTGTTGGCAAATTGCCAATTAAGCATGAAAAGTGAAAATGTGAAACTGACCTCAAATTCGAAATATATACATATATTCGGGTTCCCCACAGGTTGGGGAATCCGAAAAACCATGTTTTTTCCGGATCCAACATCTGACTGAAAAGTTATGCCTCGGCTTAGATTGCATTTGTTGGCAAATTGCCAATTAAGCATGAAAAGTGAAAATGTGAAACTGACCTCAAATTCGAAATGTATACATATATTCGGGTTCCCCACAAGTTGGGGAACCCGAAAAACTATGTTTTTTCCGGATCCGACCTCTCCCTCAAAAGTTAGGTCTCAGCCTAGATTGCATTGGTTGACAAACAGCCAATTAAGCATGAAAACCCAAAATGAGAAACTGACCTGAATTTCGAAATGTATACATATATTCAGGTTCCCCACAGGTTGGGGAACCCGAAAAACTATGTTTTTTCCGGATCCGACCTCTCCTTCAAAAGTTAGGCCTCGGCCTAGATTGCATTTGTTGGCAAATTGCCAATTAAGCATGAAAAGTGAAAATGTGAAACTGACCTCAAATTCAAAATGTATACATATATTCAGGTTCCCCACAAGTTGGGGAACCCGAAAAAACATGTTTTTTCCGGATCCGACCTCTCCCTCAAAAGTTAGGTCTCGGCCTAGATTGCATTTGTTGGCAAATTGCCAATTAAGCATGAAAACCCAAAATGTGAAACTGACCTGAATTTCGAAATGTATACATATATTCAGGTTCCCCACAGGTTGGGGAACCCGAAAAACTATGTTTTTTTCCGGATCCAACATCTGATTGAAAAGTTATGCCTCGGCTTAGATTGCATTTGTTGGCAAATTGCCAATTAAGCATGAAAAGTGAAAATGTGAAACTGACCTGAATTTCGAAATGTATACATATATTCAGGTTCCCCACAGGTTGGGGAACCCGAAAAACTATGTTTTTTCCGGATCCGACCTCTCCCTCAAAAGTTAGGCCTCGGCCTAGATTGCATTTGTTGGCAAATTGCCAATTAAGCATGAAAAGTGAAAATGTGAAACTGACCTCAAATTCGAAATATATACATATATTCGGGTTCCCCACAGGTTGGGGAACCCGAAAAAACATGTCTTTTCCGGATCCGACCTCTCCCTCAAAAGTTAGGCCTCGGCCTAGATTGCATTTGTTGGCAAATTGCCAATTAAGCATGAAAAGTGAAAATGTGAAACTGACCTGAATTTCGAAATGTATACATATATTCAGGTTCCCCAAAGGTTGGGGAACCCGAAAAACTATGTTTTTTCCGGATCCGACCTCTCCCTCAAAAGTTATGCCTCCGCCTAGATTGCATTTGTTGGGAAATTGCCAATTAAGCATGAAAAGTGAAAATGTGAAACTGACCTCAAATTCGAAATGTATACATATATTCATGTTCCCCACAAGTTGGGGAACCCGAAAAAACATGTTTTTTCCGGATCCGACCTCTCCCTCAAAAGTTAGGTCTCAGCCTAGATTGCATTGGTTGACAAACAGCCAATTAAGCATGAAAACCCAAAATGTGAAACTGACCTGAATTTCGAAATGTATACATATATTCAGGTTCCCCAAAGGTTGGGAAACCCGACAAACCATGTTTTTTCCGGATCCGACCTCTCCCTCAAAAGTTAGGCCTCGGCCTAGATTGCATTTGTTGGCAAATTGCCAATTAAGCATGAAAAGTGAAAATGTGAAACTGACCTCAAATTCAAAATGTATACATATATTCAGGTTCCCCACAGGTTGGGGAACCCGAAAAAACATGTCTTTTCCGGATCCGACCTCTCCCTCAAAAGTTAGGTCTCGGCCTAGATTGCATTTGTTGGCAAATTGCCAATTAAGCATGAAAACCCAAAATGTGAAACTGACCTGAATTTCGAAATGTATACATATATTCAGGTTCCCCACAGGTTGGGGAACCCGAAAATCTATGTTTTTTCCGGATCCGACCTCTCCCTCAAAAGTTAGGCCTCGGCCTAGATTGCATTTGTTGGCAAATTGCCAATTAAGCATGAAAAGTGAAAATGTGAAACTGACCTCAAATTCGAAATATATACATATATTCGGGTTCCCCACAGGTTGGGGAATCCGAAAAACCATGTTTTTTCCGGATCCAACATCTGACTGAAAAGTTATGCCTCGGCTTAGATTGCATTTGTTGGCAAATTGCCAATTAAGCATGAAAAGTGAAAATGTGAAACTGACCTCAAATTCGAAATGTATACATATATTCGGGTTCCCCACAAGTTGGGGAACCCGAAAAACTATGTTTTTTCCGGATCCGACCTCTCCCTCAAAAGTTAGGTCTCAGCCTAGATTGCATTGGTTGACAAACAGCCAATTAAGCATGAAAACCCAAAATGTGAAACTGACCTGAATTTCGAAATGTATACATATATTCAGGTTCCCCACAGGTTGGGGAACCCGAAAAACTATGTTTTTTCCGGATCCGACCTCTCCCTCAAAAGTTAGGCCTCGGCCTAGATTGCATTTGTTGGCAAATTGCCAATTAAGCATGAAAAGTGAAAATGTGAAACTGACCTCAAATTCAAAATGTATACATATATTCAGGTTCCCCACAAGTTGGGGAACCCGAAAAAACATGTCTTTTCCGGATCCGACCTCTCCCTCAAAAGTTAGGTCTCGGCCTAGATTGCATTTGTTGGCAAATTGCCAATTAAGCATGAAAACCCAAAATGTGAAACTGACCTGAATTTCGAAATGTATACATATATTCAGGTTCCCCACAGGTTGGGGAACCCGAAAAACTATGTTTTTTTCCGGATCCAACATCTGACTGAAAAGTTATGCCTCGGCTTAGATTGCATTTGTTGGCAAATTGCCAATTAAGCATGAAAAGTGAAAATGTGAAACTGACCTGAATTTCGAAATGTATACATATATTCAGGTTCCCCACAGGTTGGGGAACCCGAAAAACTATGTTTTTTCCGGATCCGACCTCTCCCTCAAAAGTTAGGCCTCGGCCTAGATTGCATTTGTTGGCAAATTGCCAATTAAGCATGAAAAGTGAAAATGTGAAACTGACCTCAAATTCGAAATATATACATATATTCGGGTTCCCCACAGGTTGGGGAACCCGAAAAAACATGTCTTTTCCGGATCCGACCTCTCCCTCAAAAGTTAGGCCTCGGCCTAGATTGCATTTGTTGGCAAATTGCCAATTAAGCATGAAAAGTGAAAATGTGAAACTGACCTGAATTTCGAAATGTATACATATATTCAGGTTCCCCAAAGGTTGGGGAACCCGAAAAACTATGTTTTTTCCGGATCCGACCTCTCCCTCAAAAGTTATGCCTCCGCCTAGATTGCATTTGTTGGGAAATTGCCAATTAAGCATGAAAAGTGAAAATGTGAAACTGACCTCAAATTCGAAATATATACATATATTCGGGTTCCCCACAGGTTGGGGAACCCGAAAAACCATGTTTTTTCCGGATCCAAGATCTGACTGAAAAGTTATGCCTCGGCTTAGATTGCATTTGTTGGCAAATTGCCAATTAAGCATAAAAAGTGAAAATGTGAAACTGACCTCAAATTCGAAATGTATACATATATTCAGGTTCCCCACAAGTTGGGGAACCCGAAAAAAGATGTCTTTTCCGGATCCGACCTCTCCCTCAAAAGTTAGGTCTCGGCCTAGATTGCATTTGTTGGCAAATTGCCAATTAAGCATGAAAACCCAAAATGTGAAACTGACCTGAATTTCGAAATGTATACATATATTCAGGTTCCCCACAGGTTGGGGAACCCGAAAATCTATGTTTTTTCCGGATCCGACCTCTCCCTCAAAAGTTAGGCCTCGGCCTAGATTGCATTTGTTGGCGTAGCCAATTAAGCATGAAAAGCAAAAATGTGAAATTGACCTCAAATTCGAAATGTATACATATATTCATGTTCCCCACAAGTTGGGGAACCCGAAAAAACATTTTTTTTTTCCGGATCCGACCTCTCCCTCAAAAGTTAGGCCTCGGCCTAGATTGCATTTGTTGGCAAATTGCCAATTAAGCATGAAAAGTGAAAATGTGAAACTGACCTCAAATTCAAAATGTATACATATATTCAGGTTCCCCACAAGTTGGGGAACCCGAAAAAACATGTCTTTTCCGGATCCGACCTCTCCCTCAAAAGTTAGGTCTCGGCCTAGATTGCATTTGTTGGCAAATTGCCAATTAAGCATGAAAACCCAAAATGTGAAACTGACCTGAATTTCGAAATGTATACATATATTCAGGTTCCCCACAGGTTGGGGAACCCGAAAAAACATGTCTTTTCCGGATCCAACATCTGACTGAAAAGTTATGCCTCGGCTTAGATTGCATTTGTTGGCAAATTGCCAATTAAGCATGAAAAGTGAAAATGTGAAACTGACCTGAATTTCGAAATGTATACATATATTCAGGTTCCCCACAGGTTGGGGAACCCGAAAAACTATGTTTTTTCCGGATCCGACCTCTCCCTCAAAAGTTAGGCCTCGGCCTAGATTGCATTTGTTGGCAAATTGCCAATTAAGCATGAAAAGTGAAAATGTGAAACTGACCTCAAATTCGAAATATATACATATATCCGGGTTCCCCACAGGTTGGGGAATCCGAAAAACCATGTTTTTTCCGGATCCAACATCTGACTGAAAAGTTATGCCTCGGCTTAGATTGCATTTGTTGGCAAATTGCCAATTAAGCATAAAAAGTGAAAATGTGAAACTGACCTCAAATTCGAAATGTATACATATATTCATGTTCCCCACAAGTTGGGGAACCCGAAAAAACATGTCTTTTCCGGATCCGACCTCTCCCTCAAAAGTTAGGTCTCGGCCTAGATTGCATTTGTTGGCAAATTGCCAATTAAGCATGAAAACCCAAAATGTGAAACTGACCTGAATTTCGAAATGTATACATATATTCAGGTTCCCCACAGGTTGCGGAACCCGAAAATCTATGTTTTTTCCGGATCCGACCTCTCCCTCAAAAGTTAGGCCTCGGCCTAGATTGCATTTGTTGGCGTAGCCAATTAAGCATGAAAAGCAAAAATGTGAAATTGACCTCAAATTCGAAATGTATACATATATTCATGTTCCCCACAAGTTGGGGAACCCGAAAAAACATGTTTTTTCCGGATCCGACCTCTCCCTCAAAAGTTAGGTCTCAGCCTAGATTGCATTGGTTGACAAACAGCCAATTAAGCATGAAAACCCAAAATGTGAAACTGACCTGAATTTCGAAATTTATACATATATTCAGGTTCCCCAAAGGTTGGGAAACCCGACAAACCATGTTTTTTCCGGATCCAACATCTGACTGAAAAGTTGTGCCTCGGCTTAGATTGCATTTGTTGGCAAATTGCCAATTAAGCATGAAAAGTGAAAATGTGAAACTGACCTGAATTTCGAAATGTATACATATATTCAGGTTCCCCACAGGTTGGGGAACCCGAAAAACTATGTTTTTTCCGGATCCGACCTCTCCCTCAAAAGTTAGGCCTCGGCCTAGATTGCATTTGTTGGCAAATTGCCAATTAAGCATGAAAAGTGAAAATGTGAAACTGACCTCAAATTCAAAATGTATACATATATTCAGGTTCCCCACAAGTTGGGGAACCCGAAAAAACATGTCTTTTCCGGATCCGACCTCTCCATCAAAAGTTAGGTCTCGGCCTAGATTGCATTTGTTGGCAAATTGCCAATTAAGCATGAAAACCCAAAATGTGAAACTGACCTGAATTTCGAAATGTATACATATATTCAGGTTCCCCACAGGTTGGGGAACCCGAAAATCTATGTTTTTTCCGGATCCGACCTCTCCCTCAAAAGTTAGGTCTCGGCCTAGATTGCATTTGTTGGCAAATTGCCAATTAAGCATGAAAACCCAAAATGTGAAACTGACCTGAATTTCGAAATGTATACATATATTCAGGTTCCCCACAGGTTGGGGAACCCGAAAAACTATGTTTTTTTCCGGATCCAACATCTGATTGAAAAGTTATGCCTCGGCTTAGATTGCATTTGTTGGCAAATTGCCAATTAAGCATGAAAAGTGAAAATGTGAAACTGACCTGAATTTCGAAATGTATACATATATTCAGGTTCCCCACAGGTTGGGGAACCCGAAAAACTATGTTTTTTCCGGATCCGACCTCTCCCTCAAAAGTTAGGCCTCGGCCTAGATTGCATTTGTTGGCAAATTGCCAATTAAGCATGAAAAGTGAAAATGTGAAACTGACCTCAAATTCGAAATATATACATATATTCGGGTTCCCCACAGGTTGGGGAACCCGAAAAAACATGTCTTTTCCGGATCCGACCTCTCCCTCAAAAGTTAGGCCTCGGCCTAGATTGCATTTGTTGGCAAATTGCCAATTAAGCATGAAAAGTGAAAATGTGAAACTGACCTGAATTTCGAAATGTATACATATATTCAGGTTCCCCAAAGGTTGGGGAACCCGAAAAACTATGTTTTTTCCGGATCCGACCTCTCCCTCAAAAGTTATGCCTCCGCCTAGATTGCATTTGTTGGGAAATTGCCAATTAAGCATGAAAAGTGAAAATGTGAAACTGACCTCAAATTCGAAAGGTATACATATATTCAGGTTCCCCACAAGTTGGGGAACCCGAAAAAACATGTCTTTTCCGGATCCGACCTCTCCCTCAAAAGTTAGGTCTCGGCCTAGATTGCATTTGTTGGCAAATTGCCAATTAAGCATGAAAACCCAAAATGTGAAACTGACCTGAATTTCGAAATGTATACATATATTCAGGTTCCCCACAGGTTGGGGAACCCGAAAATCTATGTTTTTTCCGGATCCGACCTCTCCCTCAAAAGTTAGGCCTCGGCCTAGATTGCATTTGTTGGCAAATTGCCAATTAAGCATGAAAAGTGAAAATGTGAAACTGACCTCAAATTCGAAATATATACATATATTCGGGTTCCCCACAGGTTGGGGAATCCGAAAAACCATGTTTTTTCCGGATCCAACATCTGACTGAAAAGTTATGCCTCGGCTTAGATTGCATTTGTTGGCAAATTGCCAATTAAGCATGAAAAGTGAAAATGTGAAACTGACCTCAAATTCGAAATGTATACATATATTCGGGTTCCCCACAAGTTGGGGAACCCGAAAAACTATGTTTTTTCCGGATCCGACCTCTCCCTCAAAAGTTAGGTCTCAGCCTAGATTGCATTGGTTGACAAACAGCCAATTAAGCATGAAAACCCAAAATGTGAAACTGACCTGAATTTCGAAATGTATACATATATTCAGGTTCCCCACAGGTTGGGGAACCCGAAAAACTATGTTTTTTCCGGATCCGACCTCTCCCTCAAAAGTTAGGCCTCGGCCTAGATTGCATTTGTTGGCAAATTGCCAATTAAGCATGAAAAGTGAAAATGTGAAACTGACCTCAAATTCAAAATGTATACATATATTCAGGTTCCCCACAAGTTGGGGAACCCGAAAAAACATGTCTTTTCCGGATCCGACCTCTCCCTCAAAAGTTAGGTCTCGGCCTAGATTGCATTTGTTGGCAAATTGCCAATTAAGCATGAAAACCCAAAATGTGAAACTGACCTGAATTTCGAAATGTATACATATATTCAGGTTCCCCACAGGTTGGGGAACCCGAAAAACTATGTTTTTTTCCGGATCCAACATCTGACTGAAAAGTTATGCCTCGGCTTAGATTGCATTTGTTGGCAAATTGCCAATTAAGCATGAAAAGTGAAAATGTGAAACTGACCTGAATTTCGAAATGTATACATATATTCAGGTTCCCCACAGGTTGGGGAACCCGAAAAACTATGTTTTTTCCGGATCCGACCTCTCCCTCAAAAGTTAGGCCTCGGCCTAGATTGCATTTGTTGGCAAATTGCCAATTAAGCATGAAAAGTGAAAATGTGAAACTGACCTCAAATTCGAAATATATACATATATTCGGGTTCCCCACAGGTTGGGGAACCCGAAAAAACATGTCTTTTCCGGATCCGACCTCTCCCTCAAAAGTTAGGCCTCGGCCTAGATTGCATTTGTTGGCAAATTGCCAATTAAGCATGAAAAGTGAAAATGTGAAACTGACCTGAATTTCGAAATGTATACATATATTCAGGTTCCCCAAAGGTTGGGGAACCCGAAAAACTATGTTTTTTCCGGATCCGACCTCTCCCTCAAAAGTTATGCCTCCGCCTAGATTGCATTTGTTGGGAAATTGCCAATTAAGCATGAAAAGTGAAAATGTGAAACTGACCTCAAATTCGAAATATATACATATATTCGGGTTCCCCACAGGTTGGGGAACCCGAAAAACCATGTTTTTTCCGGATCCGACCTCTCCCTCAAAAGTTAGGTCTCAGCCTAGATTGCATTGGTTGACAAACAGCCAATTAAGCATGAAAACCCAAAATGTGAAACTGACCTGAATTTCGAAATGTATACATATATTCAGGTTCCCCAAAGGTTGGGAAACACGACAAACCATGTTTTTTCCGGATCCGACCTCTCCCTCAAAAGTTAGGCCTCGGCCTAGATTGCATTTGTTGGCAAATTGCCAATTAAGCATGAAAAGTGAAAATGTGAAACTGACCTCAAATTCAAAATGTATACATATATTCAGGTTCCCCACAAGTTGGGGAACCCGAAAAAACATGTCTTTTCCGGATCCGACCTCTCCCTCAAAAGTTAGGTCTCGGCCTAGATTGCATTTGTTGGCAAATTGCCAATTAAGCATGAAAACCCAAAATGTGAAACTGACCTGAATTTCGAAATGTATACATATATTCAGGTTCCCCACAGGTTGGGGAACCCGAAAATCTATGTTTTTTCCGGATCCGACCTCTCCCTCAAAAGTTAGGCCTCGGCCTAGATTGCATTTGTTGGCAAATTGCCAATTAAGCATGAAAAGTGAAAATGTGAAACTGACCTCAAATTCGAAATATATACATATATTCGGGTTCCCCACAGGTTGGGGAATCCGAAAAACCATGTTTTTTCCGGATCCAACATCTGACTGAAAAGTTATGCCTCGGCTTAGATTGCATTTGTTGGCAAATTGCCAATTAAGCATGAAAAGTGAAAATGTGAAACTGACCTCAAATTCGAAATGTATACATATATTCGGGTTCCCCACAAGTTGGGGAACCCGAAAAACTATGTTTTTTCCGGATCCGACCTCTCCCTCAAAAGTTAGGTCTCAGCCTAGATTGCATTGGTTGACAAACAGCCAATTAAGCATGAAAACCCAAAATGTGAAACTGACCTGAATTTCGAAATGTATACATATATTCAGGTTCCCCACAGGTTGGGGAACCCGAAAAACTATGTTTTTTCCGGATCCGACCTCTCCCTCAAAAGTTAGGCCTCGGCCTAGATTGCATTTATTGGCAAATTGCCAATTAAGCATGAAAAGTGAAAATGTGAAACTGACCTCAAATTCAAAATGTATACATATATTCAGGTTCCCCACAAGTTGGGGAACCCGAAAAAACATGTCTTTTCCGGATCCGACCTCTCCCTCAAAAGTTAGGTCTCGGCCTAGATTGCATTTGTTGGCAAATTGCCAATTAAGCATGAAAACCCAAAATGTGAAACTGACCTGAATTTCGAAATGTATACATATATTCAGGTTCCCCACAGGTTGGGGAACCCGAAAAACTATGTTTTTTTCCGGATCCAACATCTGACTGAAAAGTTATGCCTCGGCTTAGATTGCATTTGTTGGCAAATTGCCAATTAAGCATGAAAAGTGAAAATGTGAAACTGACCTGAATTTCGAAATGTATACATATATTCAGGTTCCCCACAGGTTGGGGAACCCGAAAAACTATGTTTTTTCCGGATCCGACCTCTCCCTCAAAAGTTAGGCCTCGGCCTAGATTGCATTTGTTGGCAAATTGCCAATTAAGCATGAAAAGTGAAAATGTGAAACTGACCTCAAATTCGAAATATATACATATATTCGGGTTCCCCACAGGTTGGGGAACCCGAAAAAACATGTCTTTTCCGGATCCGACCTCTCCCTCAAAAGTTAGGCCTCGGCCTAGATTGCATTTGTTGGCAAATTGCCAATTAAGCATGAAAAGTGAAAATGTGAAACTGACCTGAATTTCGAAATGTATACATATATTCAGGTTCCCCAAAGGTTGGGGAACCCGAAAAACTATGTTTTTTCCGGATCCGACCTCTCCCTCAAAAGTTATGCCTCCGCCTAGATTGCATTTGTTGGGAAATTGCCAATTAAGCATGAAAAGTGAAAATGTGAAACTGACCTCAAATTCGAAATATATACATATATTCGGGTTCCCCACAGGTTGGGGAACCCGAAAAACCATGTTTTTTCCGGATCCAAGATCTGACTGAAAAGTTATGCCTCGGCTTAGATTGCATTTGTTGGCAAATTGCCAATTAAGCATAAAAAGTGAAAATGTGAAACTGACCTCAAATTCGAAATGTATACATATATTCAGGTTCCCCACAAGTTGGGGAACCCGAAAAAAGATGTCTTTTCCGGATCCGACCTCTCCCTCAAAAGTTAGGTCTCGGCCTAGATTGCATTTGTTGGCAAATTGCCAATTAAGCATGAAAACCCAAAATGTGAAACTGACCTGAATTTCGAAATGTATACATATATTCAGGTTCCCCACAGGTTGGGGAACCCGAAAATCTTTTTTTTTTCCGGATCCGACCTCTCCCTCAAAAGTTAGGCCTCGGCCTAGATTGCATTTGTTGGCGTAGCCAATTAAGCATGAAAAGCAAAAATGTGAAATTGACCTCAAATTCGAAATGTATACATATATTCATGTTCCCCACAGGTTGGGGAACCCGAAAAACTATGTTTTTTCCGGATCCAACATCTGACTGAAAAGTTATGCCTCGGCTTAGATTGCATTTGTTGGCAAATTGCCAATTAAGCATGAAAAGTGAAAATGTGAAACTGACCTGAATTTCGAAATGTATACATATATTCAGGTTCCCCACAGGTTGGGGAACCCGAAAAACTATGTTTTTTCCGGATCCGACCTCTCCCTCAAAAGTTAGGCCTCGGCCTAGATTGCATTTGTTGGCAAATTGCCAATTAAGCATGAAAAGTGAAAATGTGAAACTGACCTCAAATTCGAAATATATACATATATTCGGGTTCCCCACAGGTTGGGGAACCCGAAAAAACATGTCTTTTCCGGATCCGACCTCTCCCTCAAAAGTTAGGCCTCGGCCTAGATTGCATTTGTTGGCAAATTGCCAATTAAGCATGAAAAGTGAAAATGTGAAACTGACCTGAATTTCGAAATGTATACATATATTCAGGTTCTCCAAAGGTTGGGGAACCCGAAAAACTATGTTTTTTCCGGATCCGACCTCTCCCTCAAAAGTTATGCCTCGGCCTAGATTGCATTTGTTGGGAAATTGCCAATTAAGCATGAAAAGTGAAAATGTGAAACTGACCTCAAATTCGAAATATATACATATATTCGGGTTCCCCACAGGTTGGGGAACCCGAAAAACCATGTTTTTTCCGGATCCAAGATCTGACTGAAAAGTTATGCCTCGGCTTAGATTGCATTTGTTGGCAAATTGCCAATTAAGCATAAAAAGTGAAAATGTGAAACTGACCTCAAATTCGAAATGTATACATATATTCAGGTTCCCCACAAGTTGGGGAACCCGAAAAAACATGTCTTTTCCGGATCCGACCTCTCCCTCAAAAGTTAGGCCTCGGCCTAGATTGCATTTGTTGGCAAATTGCCAATTAAGCATGAAAACCCAAAATGTGAAACTGACCTGAATTTCGAAATGTATACATATATTCAGGTTCCCCAAAGGTTGGGAAACCCGAAAAACCATGTTTTTTCCGGATCCAACCTCTCCCTCAAAAGTTAGGCCTCGGCCTATATTGCATTTGTTGGCAAATTGCCAATTAAGCATGAAAAGTGAAAATGTGAAACTGACCTGAATTTCGAAATGTATACATATATTCAAGTTCCCCACAGGTTGGGGAACCCGAAAAACTATGTTTTTTCCGGATCCGACCTCTCCCTCAAAAGTTAGGCCTCGGCTTAGATTGCATTGGTTCACAAACAGCCAATTAAGCATGAAAACCCAAAATGTGAAACTGACCTGAATTTTGAAATGTATACATATATTCAGGTTCCCCACAAGTTGGGGAACCCGAAAAACTATGTTTTTTCCGGATCCGACCTCTCCCTCAAAAGTTAGGCCTCGGCCTAGATTGCATTTGTTGGCAAATTGCCAATTAAGCATGAAAAGTGAAAATGTGAAACTGACCTCAAATTCAAAATGTATACATATATTCAGGTTCCCCACAAGTTGGGGAACCCGAAAAAACATGTCTTTTCCGGATCCGACCTCTCCCTCAAAAGTTAGGTCTCGGCCTAGATTGCATTTGTTGGCAAATTGCCAATTAAGCATGAAAACCCAAAATGTGAAACTGACCTGAATTTCGAAATGTATACATATATTCAGGTTCCCCACAGGTTGGGGAACCCGAAAATCTATGTTTTTTCCGGATCCGACCTCTCCCTCAAAAGTTAGGCCTCGGCCTAGATTGCATTTGTTGGCGTAGCCAATTAAGCATGAAAAGCAAAAATGTGAAATTGACCTCAAATTCGAAATGTATACATATATTCATGTTCCCCACAAGTTGGGGAACCCGAAAAAACATGTTTTTTCCGGATCCGACCTCTCCCTCAAAAGTTAGGTCTCAGCCTAGATTGCATTGGTTGACAAAGCCAATTAAGCATGAAAAGTGAAAATGTGAAACTGACCTGAATTTCGAAATGTATACATATATTCAGGTTCCCCACAGGTTGGGGAACCCGAAAAACTATGTTTTTTCCGGATCCGACCTCTCCCTCAAAAGTTAGGCCTCGGCCTAGATTGCATTTGTTGGCAAATTGCCAATTAAGCATGAAAAGTGAAAATGTGAAACTGACCTCAAATTCGAAATATATACATATATCCGGGTTCCCCACAGGTTGGGGAATCCGAAAAACCATGTTTTTTCCGGATCCAACATCTGACTGAAAAGTTATGCCTCGGCTTAGATTGCATTTGTTGGCAAATTGCCAATTAAGCATAAAAAGTGAAAATGTGAAACTGACCTCAAATTCGAAATGTATACATATATTCATGTTCCCCACAAGTTGGGGAACCCGAAAAAACATGTCTTTTCCGGATCCGACCTCTCCCTCAAAAGTTAGGTCTCGGCCTAGATTGCATTTGTTGGCAAATTGCCAATTAAGCATGAAAACCCAAAATGTGAAACTGACCTGAATTTCGAAATGTATACATATATTCAGGTTCCCCACAGGTTGGGGAACCCGAAAATCTATGTTTTTTCCGGATCCGACCTCTCCCTCAAAAGTTAGGCCTCGGCCTAGATTGCATTTGTTGGCGTAGCCAATTAAGCATGAAAAGCAAAAATGTGAAATTGACCTCAAATTCGAAATGTATACATATATTCATGTTCCCCACAAGTTGGGGAACCCGAAAAAACATGTTTTTTCCGGATCCGACCTCTCCCTCAAAAGTTAGGTCTCAGCCTAGATTGCATTGGTTGACAAACAGCCAATTAAGCATGAAAACCCAAAATGTGAAACTGACCTGAATTTCGAAATGTATACATATATTCAGGTTCCCCAAAGGTTGGGAAACCCGACAAACCATGTTTTTTCCGGATCCAACATCTGACTGAAAAGTTGTGCCTCGGCTTAGATTGCATTTGTTGGCAAATTGCCAATTAAGCATGAAAAGTGAAAATGTGAAACTGACCTGAATTTCGAAATGTATACATATATTCAGGTTCCCCACAGGTTGGGGAACCCGAAAAACTATGTTTTTTCCGGATCCGACCTCTCCCTCAAAAGTTAGGCCTCGGCCTAGATTGCATTTGTTGGCAAATTGCCAATTAAGCATGAAAAGTGAAAATGTGAAACTGAGCTCAAATTCAAAATGTATACATATATTCAGGTTCCCCACAAGTTGGGGAACCCGAAAAAACATGTCTTTTCCGGATCCGACCTCTCCCTCAAAAGTTAGGTCTCGGCCTAGATTGCATTTGTTGGCAAATTGCCAATTAAGCATGAAAACCCAAAATGTGAAACTGACCTGAATTTCGAAATGTATACATATATTCAGGTTCCCCACAGGTTGGGGAACCCGAAAATCTATGTTTTTTCCGGATCCGACCTCTCCCTCAAAAGTTAGGCCTCGGCCTAGATTGCATTTGTTGGCAAATTGCCAATTAAGCATGAAAACCCAAAATGTGAAACTGACCTGAATTTCGAAATGTATACATATATTCAGGTTCCCCACAGGTTGGGGAACCCGAAAAACTATGTTTTTTTCCGGATCCAACATCTGACTGAAAAGTTATGCCTCGGCTTAGATTGCATTTGTTGGCAAATTGCCAATTAAGCATGAAAAGTGAAAATGTGAAACTGACCTGAATTTCGAAATGTATACATATATTCAGGTTCCCCACAGGTTGGGGAACCCGAAAAAACATGTCTTTTCCGGATCCGACCTCTCCCTCAAAAGTTAGGTCTCAGCCTAGATTGCATTGGTTGACAAACAGCCAATTAAGCATGAAAACCCAAAATGAGAAACTGACCTGAATTTCGAAATGTATACATATATTCAGGTTCCCCACAGGTTGGGGAACCCGAAAAACTATGTTTTTTCCGGATCCGACCTCTCCTTCAAAAGTTAGGCCTCGGCCTAGATTGCATTTGTTGGCAAATTGCCAATTAAGCATGAAAAGTGAAAATGTGAAACTGACCTCAAATTCAAAATGTATACATATATTCAGGTTCCCCACAAGTTGGGGAACCCGAAAAAACATGTCTTTTCCGGATCCGACCTCTCCCTCAAAAGTTAGGTCTCGGCCTAGATTGCATTTGTTGGCAAATTGCCAATTAAGCATGAAAACCCAAAATGTGAAACTGACCTGAATTTCGAAATGTATACATATATTCAGGTTCCCCACAGGTTGGGGAACCCGAAAAACTATGTTTTTTTCCGGATCCAACATCTGATTGAAAAGTTATGCCTCGGCTTAGATTGCATTTGTTGGCAAATTGCCAATTAAGCATGAAAAGTGAAAATGTGAAACTGACCTGAATTTCGAAATGTATACATATATTCAGGTTCCCCACAGGTTGGGGAACCCGAAAAACTATGTTTTTTCCGGATCCGACCTCTCCCTCAAAAGTTAGGCCTCGGCCTAGATTGCATTTGTTGGCAAATTGCCAATTAAGCATGAAAAGTGAAAATGTGAAACTGACCTCAAATTCGAAATATATACATATATTCGGGTTCCCCACAGGTTGGGGAACCCGAAAAAACATGTCTTTTCCGGATCCGACCTCTCCCTCAAAAGTTAGGCCTCGGCCTAGATTGCATTTGTTGGCAAATTGCCAATTAAGCATGAAAAGTGAAAATGTGAAACTGACCTGAATTTCGAAATGTATACATATATTCAGGTTCCCCAAAGGTTGGGGAACCCGAAAAACTATGTTTTTTCCGGATCCGACCTCTCCCTCAAAAGTTATGCCTCCGCCTAGATTGCATTTGTTGGGAAATTGCCAATTAAGCATGAAAAGTGAAAATGTGAAACTGACCTCAAATTCGAAATGTATACATATATTCATGTTCCCCACAAGTTGGGGAACCCGAAAAAACATGTTTTTTCCGGATCCGACCTCTCCCTCAAAAGTTAGGTCTCAGCCTAGATTGCATTGGTTGACAAACAGCCAATTAAGCATGAAAACCCAAAATGTGAAACTGACCTGAATTTCGAAATGTATACATATATTCAGGTTCCCCAAAGGTTGGGAAACCCGACAAACCATGTTTTTTCCGGATCCGACCTCTCCCTCAAAAGTTAGGCCTCGGCCTAGATTGCATTTGTTGGCAAATTGCCAATTAAGCATGAAAAGTGAAAATGTGAAACTGACCTCAAATTCAAAATGTATACATATATTCAGGTTCCCCACAAGTTGGGGAACCCGAAAAAACATGTCTTTTCCGGATCCGACCTCTCCCTCAAAAGTTAGGTCTCGGCCTAGATTGCATTTGTTGGCAAATTGCCAATTAAGCATGAAAACCCAAAATGTGAAACTGACCTGAATTTCGAAATGTATACATATATTCAGGTTCCCCACAGGTTGGGGAACCCGAAAATCTATGTTTTTTCCGGATCCGACCTCTCCCTCAAAAGTTAGGCCTCGGCCTAGATTGCATTTGTTGGCAAATTGCCAATTAAGCATGAAAAGTGAAAATGTGAAACTGACCTCAAATTCGAAATATATACATATATTCGGGTTCCCCACAGGTTGGGGAATCCGAAAAACCATGTTTTTTCCGGATCCAACATCTGACTGAAAAGTTATGCCTCGGCTTAGATTGCATTTGTTGGCAAATTGCCAATTAAGCATGAAAAGTGAAAATGTGAAACTGACCTCAAATTCGAAATGTATACATATATTCGGGTTCCCCACAAGTTGGGGAACCCGAAAAACTATGTTTTTTCCGGATCCGACCTCTCCCTCAAAAGTTAGGTCTCAGCCTAGATTGCATTGGTTGACAAACAGCCAATTAAGCATGAAAACCCAAAATGTGAAACTGACCTGAATTTCGAAATGTATACATATATTCAGGTTCCCCACAGGTTGGGGAACCCGAAAAACTATGTTTTTTCCGGATCCGACCTCTCCCTCAAAAGTTAGGCCTCGGCCTAGATTGCATTTGTTGGCAAATTGCCAATTAAGCATGAAAAGTGAAAATGTGAAACTGACCTCAAATTCAAAATGTATACATATATTCAGGTTCCCCACAAGTTGGGGAACCCGAAAAAACATGTCTTTTCCGGATCCGACCTCTCCCTCAAAAGTTAGGTCTCGGCCTAGATTGCATTTGTTGGCAAATTGCCAATTAAGCATGAAAACCCAAAATGTGAAACTGACCTGAATTTCGAAATGTATACATATATTCAGGTTCCCCACAGGTTGGGGAACCCGAAAAACTATGTTTTTTTCCGGATCCAACATCTGACTGAAAAGTTATGCCTCGGCTTAGATTGCATTTGTTGGCAAATTGCCAATTAAGCATGAAAAGTGAAAATGTGAAACTGACCTGAATTTCGAAATGTATACATATATTCAGGTTCCCCACAGGTTGGGGAACCCGAAAAACTATGTTTTTTCCGGATCCGACCTCTCCCTCAAAAGTTAGGCCTCGGCCTAGATTGCATTTGTTGGCAAATTGCCAATTAAGCATGAAAAGTGAAAATGTGAAACTGACCTCAAATTCGAAATATATACATATATTCGGGTTCCCCACAGGTTGGGGAACCCGAAAAAACATGTCTTTTCCGGATCCGACCTCTCCCTCAAAAGTTAGGCCTCGGCCTAGATTGCATTTGTTGGCAAATTGCCAATTAAGCATGAAAAGTGAAAATGTGAAACTGACCTGAATTTCGAAATGTATACATATATTCAGGTTCCCCAAAGGTTGGGGAACCCGAAAAACTATGTTTTTTCCGGATCCGACCTCTCCCTCAAAAGTTATGCCTCCGCCTAGATTGCATTTGTTGGGAAATTGCCAATTAAGCATGAAAAGTGAAAATGTGAAACTGACCTCAAATTCGAAATATATACATATATTCGGGTTCCCCACAGGTTGGGGAACCCGAAAAACCATGTTTTTTCCGGATCCAAGATCTGACTGAAAAGTTATGCCTCGGCTTAGATTGCATTTGTTGGCAAATTGCCAATTAAGCATAAAAAGTGAAAATGTGAAACTGACCTCAAATTCGAAATGTATACATATATTCAGGTTCCCCACAAGTTGGGGAACCCGAAAAAAGATGTCTTTTCCGGATCCGACCTCTCCCTCAAAAGTTAGGTCTCAGCCTAGATTGCATTGGTTGACAAACAGCCAATTAAGCATGAAAACCCAAAATGTGAAACTGACCTGAATTTCGAAATGTATACATATATTCAGGTTCCCCACAGGTTGGGGAACCCGAAAAACTATGTTTTTTCCGGATCCGACCTCTCCCTCAAAAGTTAGGCCTCGGCCTAGATTGCATTTGTTGGCAAATTGCCAATTAAGCATGAAAAGTGAAAATGTGAAACTGACCTCAAATTCAAAATGTATACATATATTCAGGTTCCCCACAAGTTGGGGAACCCGAAAAAACATGTCTTTTCCGGATCCGACCTCTCCCTCAAAAGTTAGGTCTCGGCCTAGATTGCATTTGTTGGCAAATTGCCAATTAAGCATGAAAACCCAAAATGTGAAACTGACCTGAATTTCGAAATGTATACATATATTCAGGTTCCCCACAGGTTGGGGAACCCGAAAAACTATGTTTTTTTCCGGATCCAACATCTGACTGAAAAGTTATGCCTCGGCTTAGATTGCATTTGTTGGCAAATTGCCAATTAAGCATGAAAAGTGAAAATGTGAAACTGACCTGAATTTCGAAATGTATACATATATTCAGGTTCCCCACAGGTTGGGGAACCCGAAAAACTATGTTTTTTCCGGATCCGACCTCTCCCTCAAAAGTTAGGCCTCGGCCTAGATTGCATTTGTTGGCAAATTGCCAATTAAGCATGAAAAGTGAAAATGTGAAACTGACCTCAAATTCGAAATATATACATATATTCGGGTTCCCCACAGGTTGGGGAACCCGAAAAAACATGTCTTTTCCGGATCCGACCTCTCCCTCAAAAGTTAGGCCTCGGCCTAGATTGCATTTGTTGGCAAATTGCCAATTAAGCATGAAAAGTGAAAATGTGAAACTGACCTGAATTTCGAAATGTATACATATATTCAGGTTCCCCAAAGGTTGGGGAACCCGAAAAACTATGTTTTTTCCGGATCCGACCTCTCCCTCAAAAGTTATGCCTCCGCCTAGATTGCATTTGTTGGGAAATTGCCAATTAAGCATGAAAAGTGAAAATGTGAAACTGACCTCAAATTCGAAATATATACATATATTCGGGTTCCCCACAGGTTGGGGAACCCGAAAAACCATGTTTTTTCCGGATCCAAGATCTGACTGAAAAGTTATGCCTCGGCTTAGATTGCATTTGTTGGCAAATTGCCAATTAAGCATAAAAAGTGAAAATGTGAAACTGACCTCAAATTCGAAATGTATACATATATTCAGGTTCCCCACAAGTTGGGGAACCCGAAAAAAGATGTCTTTTCCGGATCCGACCTCTCCCTCAAAAGTTAGGTCTCGGCCTAGATTGCATTTGTTGGCAAATTGCCAATTAAGCATGAAAACCCAAAATGTGAAACTGACCTGAATTTCGAAATGTATACATATATTCAGGTTCCCCACAGGTTGGGGAACCCGAAAATCTATGTTTTTTCCGGATCCGACCTCTCCCTCAAAAGTTAGGCCTCGGCCTAGATTGCATTTGTTGGCGTAGCCAATTAAGCATGAAAAGCAAAAATGTGAAATTGACCTCAAATTCGAAATGTATACATATATTCATGTTCCCCACAGGTTGGGGAACCAGAAAAACTATGTTTTTTCCGGATCCAACATCTGACTGAAAAGTTATGCCTCGGCTTAGATTGCATTTGTTGGCAAATTGCCAATTAAGCATGAAAAGTGAAAATGTGAAACTGACCTGAATTTCGAAATGTATACATATATTCAGGTTCCCCACAGGTTGGGGAACCCGAAAAACTATGTTTTTTCCGGATCCGACCTCTCCCTCAAAAGTTAGGCCTCGGCCTAGATTGCATTTGTTGGCAAATTGCCAATTAAGCATGAAAAGTGAAAATGTGAAACTGACCTCAAATTCGAAATATATACATATATTCGGGTTCCCCACAGGTTGGGGAACCCGAAAAAACATGTCTTTTCCGGATCCGACCTCTCCCTCAAAAGTTAGGCCTCGGCCTAGATTGCATTTGTTGGCAAATTGCCAATTAAGCATGAAAAGTGAAAATGTGAAACTGACCTGAATTTCGAAATGTATACATATATTCAGGTTCTCCAAAGGTTGGGGAACCCGAAAAACTATGTTTTTTCCGGATCCGACCTCTCCCTCAAAAGTTATGCCTCGGCCTAGATTGCATTTGTTGGGAAATTGCCAATTAAGCATGAAAAGTGAAAATGTGAAACTGACCTCAAATTCGAAATATATACATATATTCGGGTTCCCCACAGGTTGGGGAACCCGAAAAACCATGTTTTTTCCGGATCCAAGATCTGACTGAAAAGTTATGCCTCGGCTTAGATTGCATTTGTTGGCAAATTGCCAATTAAGCATAAAAAGTGAAAATGTGAAACTGACCTCAAATTCGAAATGTATACATATATTCAGGTTCCCCACAAGTTGGGGAACCCGAAAAAACATGTCTTTTCCGGATCCGACCTCTCCCTCAAAAGTTAGGCCTCGGCCTAGATTGCATTTGTTGGCAAATTGCCAATTAAGCATGAAAACCCAAAATGTGAAACTGACCTGAATTTCGAAATGTATACATATATTCAGGTTCCCCAAAGGTTGGGAAACCCGAAAAACCATGTTTTTTCCGGATCCAACCTCTCCCTCAAAAGTTAGGCCTCGGCCTATATTGCATTTGTTGGCAAATTGCCAATTAAGCATGAAAAGTGAAAATGTGAAACTGACCTGAATTTCGAAATGTATACATATATTCAAGTTCCCCACAGGTTGGGGAACCCGAAAAACTATGTTTTTTCCGGATCCGACCTCTCCCTCAAAAGTTAGGCCTCGGCTTAGATTGCATTGGTTCACAAACAGCCAATTAAGCATGAAAACCCAAAATGTGAAACTGACCTGAATTTTGAAATGTATACATATATTCAGGTTCCCCACAAGTTGGGGAACCCGAAAAACTATGTTTTTTCCGGATCCGACCTCTCCCTCAAAAGTTAGGCCTCGGCCTAGATTGCATTTGTTGGCAAATTGCCAATTAAGCATGAAAAGTGAAAATGTGAAACTGACCTCAAATTCAAAATGTATACATATATTCAGGTTCCCCACAAGTTGGGGAACCCGAAAAAACATGTCTTTTCCGGATCCGACCTCTCCCTCAAAAGTTAGGTCTCGGCCTAGATTGCATTTGTTGGCAAATTGCCAATTAAGCATGAAAACCCAAAATGTGAAACTGACCTGAATTTCGAAATGTATACATATATTCAGGTTCCCCACAGGTTGGGGAACCCGAAAATCTATGTTTTTTCCGGATCCGACCTCTCCCTCAAAAGTTAGGCCTCGGCCTAGATTGCATTTGTTGGCGTAGCCAATTAAGCATGAAAAGCAAAAATGTGAAATTGACCTCAAATTCGAAATGTATACATATATTCATGTTCCCCACAAGTTGGGGAACCCGAAAAAACATGTTTTTTCCGGATCCGACCTCTCCCTCAAAAGTTAGGTCTCAGCCTAGATTGCATTGGTTGACAAAGCCAATTAAGCATGAAAACCCAAAATGTGAAACTGACCTGAATTTCGAAATGTATACATATATTCAGGTTCCCCACAGGTTGGGGAACCCGAAAAACTATGTTTTTTCCGGATCCAACATCTGACTGAAAAGTTATGCCTCGGCTTAGATTGCATTTGTTGGCAAATTGCCAATTAAGCATGAAAAGTGAAAATGTGAAACTGACCTGAATTTCGAAATGTATACATATATTCAGGTTCCCCACAGGTTGGGGAACCCGAAAAACTATGTTTTTTCCGGATCCGACCTCTCCCTCAAAAGTTAGGCCTCGGCCTAGATTGCATTTGTTGGCAAATTGCCAATTAAGCATGAAAAGTGAAAATGTGAAACTGACCTCAAATTCGAAATATATACATATATCCGGGTTCCCCACAGGTTGGGGAATCCGAAAAACCATGTTTTTTCCGGATCCAACATCTGACTGAAAAGTTATGCCTCGGCTTAGATTGCATTTGTTGGCAAATTGCCAATTAAGCATAAAAAGTGAAAATGTGAAACTGACCTCAAATTCGAAATGTATACATATATTCATGTTCCCCACAAGTTGGGGAACCCGAAAAAACATGTCTTTTCCGGATCCGACCTCTCCCTCAAAAGTTAGGTCTCGGCCTAGATTGCATTTGTTGGCAAATTGCCAATTAAGCATGAAAACCCAAAATGTGAAACTGACCTGAATTTCGAAATGTATACATATATTCAGGTTCCCCACAGGTTGGGGAACCCGAAAATCTATGTTTTTTCCGGATCCGACCTCTCCCTCAAAAGTTAGGCCTCGGCCTAGATTGCATTTGTTGGCGTAGCCAATTAAGCATGAAAAGCAAAAATGTGAAATTGACCTCAAATTCGAAATGTATACATATATTCATGTTCCCCACAAGTTGGGGAACCCGAAAAAACATGTTTTTTCCGGATCCGACCTCTCCCTCAAAAGTTAGGTCTCAGCCTAGATTGCATTGGTTGACAAACAGCCAATTAAGCATGAAAACCCAAAATGTGAAACTGACCTGAATTTCGAAATGTATACATATATTCAGGTTCCCCAAAGGTTGGGAAACCCGACAAACCATGTTTTTTCCGGATCCAACATCTGACTGAAAAGTTGTGCCTCGGCTTAGATTGCATTTGTTGGCAAATTGCCAATTAAGCATGAAAAGTGAAAATGTGAAACTGACCTGAATTTCGAAATGTATACATATATTCAGGTTCCCCACAGGTTGGGGAACCCGAAAAACTATGTTTTTTCCGGATCCGACCTCTCCCTCAAAAGTTAGGCCTCGGCCTAGATTGCATTTGTTGGCAAATTGCCAATTAAGCATGAAAAGTGAAAATGTGAAACTGAGCTCAAATTCAAAATGTATACATATATTCAGGTTCCCCACAAGTTGGGGAACCCGAAAAAACATGTCTTTTCCGGATCCGACCTCTCCCTCAAAAGTTAGGTCTCGGCCTAGATTGCATTTGTTGGCAAATTGCCAATTAAGCATGAAAACCCAAAATGTGAAACTGACCTGAATTTCGAAATGTATACATATATTCAGGTTCCCCACAGGTTGGGGAACCCGAAAATCTATGTTTTTTCCGGATCCGACCTCTCCCTCAAAAGTTAGGCCTCGGCCTAGATTGCATTTGTTGGCAAATTGCCAATTAAGCATGAAAAGTGAAAATGTGAAACTGACCTCAAATTCGAAATATATACATATATTCGGGTTCCCCACAGGTTGGGGAATCCGAAAAACCATGTTTTTTCCGGATCCAACATCTGACTGAAAAGTTATGCCTCGGCTTAGATTGCATTTGTTGGAAAATTGCCAATTAAGCATGAAAAGTGAAAATGTGAAACTGACCTCAAATTCGAAATGTATACATATATTCGGGTTCCCCACAAGTTGGGGAACCCGAAAAACTATGTTTTTTCCGGATCCGACCTCTCCCTCAAAAGTTAGGTCTCAGCCTAGATTGCATTGGTTGACAAACAGCCAATTAAGCATGAAAACCCAAAATGAGAAACTGACCTGAATTTCGAAATGTATACATATATTCAGGTTCCCCACAGGTTGGGGAACCCGAAAAACTATGTTTTTTCCGGATCCGACCTCTCCTTCAAAAGTTAGGCCTCGGCCTAGATTGCATTTGTTGGCAAATTGCCAATTAAGCATGAAAAGTGAAAATGTGAAACTGACCTCAAATTCAAAATGTATACATATATTCAGGTTCCCCACAAGTTGGGGAACCCGAAAAAACATGTCTTTTCCGGATCCGACCTCTCCCTCAAAAGTTAGGTCTCGGCCTAGATTGCATTTGTTGGCAAATTGCCAATTAAGCATGAAAACCCAAAATGTGAAACTGACCTGAATTTCGAAATGTATACATATATTCAGGTTCCCCACAGGTTGGGGAACCCGAAAAACTATGTTTTTTTCCGGATCCAACATCTGATTGAAAAGTTATGCCTCGGCTTAGATTGCATTTGTTGGCAAATTGCCAATTAAGCATGAAAAGTGAAAATGTGAAACTGACCTGAATTTCGAAATGTATACATATATTCAGGTTCCCCACAGGTTGGGGAACCCGAAAAACTATGTTTTTTCCGGATCCGACCTCTCCCTCAAAAGTTAGGCCTCGGCCTAGATTGCATTTGTTGGCAAATTGCCAATTAAGCATGAAAAGTGAAAATGTGAAACTGACCTCAAATTCGAAATATATACATATATTCGGGTTCCCCACAGGTTGGGGAACCCGAAAAAACATGTCTTTTCCGGATCCGACCTCTCCCTCAAAAGTTAGGCCTCGGCCTAGATTGCATTTGTTGGCAAATTGCCAATTAAGCATGAAAAGTGAAAATGTGAAACTGACCTGAATTTCGAAATGTATACATATATTCAGGTTCCCCAAAGGTTGGGGAACCCGAAAAACTATGTTTTTTCCGGATCCGACCTGTCCCTCAAAAGTTATGCCTCCGCCTAGATTGCATTTGTTGGGAAATTGCCAATTAAGCATGAAAAGTGAAAATGTGAAACTGACCTCAAATTCGAAATGTATACATATATTCATGTTCCCCACAAGTTGGGGAACCCGAAAAAACATGTTTTTTCCGGATCCGACCTCTCCCTCAAAAGTTAGGTCTCAGCCTAGATTGCATTGGTTGACAAACAGCCAATTAAGCATGAAAACCCAAAATGTGAAACTGACCTGAATTTCGAAATGTATACATATATTCAGGTTCCCCAAAGGTTGGGAAACCCGACAAACCATGTTTTTTCCGGATCCGACCTCTCCCTCAAAAGTTAGGCCTCGGCCTAGATTGCATTTGTTGGCAAATTGCCAATTAAGCATGAAAAGTGAAAATGTGAAACTGACCTCAAATTCAAAATGTATACATATATTCAGGTTCCCCACAGGTTGGGGAACCCGAAAAAACATGTCTTTTCCGGATCCGACCTCTCCCTCAAAAGTTAGGTCTCGGCCTAGATTGCATTTGTTGGCAAATTGCCAATTAAGCATGAAAACCCAAAATGTGAAACTGACCTGAATTTCGAAATGTATACATATATTCAGGTTCCCCACAGGTTGGGGAACCCGAAAATCTATGTTTTTTCCGGATCCGACCTCTCCCTCAAAAGTTAGGCCTCGGCCTAGATTGCATTTGTTGGCAAATTGCCAATTAAGCATGAAAAGTGAAAATGTGAAACTGACCTCAAATTCGAAATATATACATATATTCGGGTTCCCCACAGGTTGGGGAATCCGAAAAACCATGTTTTTTCCGGATCCAACATCTGACTGAAAAGTTATGCCTCGGCTTAGATTGCATTTGTTGGCAAATTGCCAATTAAGCATGAAAAGTGAAAATGTGAAACTGACCTCAAATTCGAAATGTATACATATATTCGGGTTCCCCACAAGTTGGGGAACCCGAAAAACTATGTTTTTTCCGGATCCGACCTCTCCCTCAAAAGTTAGGTCTCAGCCTAGATTGCATTGGTTGACAAACAGCCAATTAAGCATGAAAACCCAAAATGTGAAACTGACCTGAATTTCGAAATGTATACATATATTCAGGTTCCCCACAGGTTGGGGAACCCGAAAAACTATGTTTTTTCCGGATCCGACCTCTCCCTCAAAAGTTAGGCCTCGGCCTATATTGCATTTGTTGGCAAATTGCCAATTAAGCATGAAAAGTGAAAATGTGAAACTGACCTCAAATTCAAAATGTATACATATATTCAGGTTCCCCACAAGTTGGGGAACCCGAAAAAACATGTCTTTTCCGGATCCGACCTCTCCCTCAAAAGTTAGGTCTCGGCCTAGATTGCATTTGTTGGCAAATTGCCAATTAAGCATGAAAACCCAAAATGTGAAACTGACCTGAATTTCGAAATGTATACATATATTCAGGTTCCCCACAGGTTGGGGAACCCGAAAAACTATGTTTTTTTCCGGATCCAACATCTGACTGAAAAGTTATGCCTCGGCTTAGATTGCATTTGTTGGCAAATTGCCAATTAAGCATGAAAAGTGAAAATGTGAAACTGACCTGAATTTCGAAATGTATACATATATTCAGGTTCCCCACAGGTTGGGGAACCCGAAAAACTATGTTTTTTCCGGATCCGACCTCTCCCTCAAAAGTTAGGCCTCGGCCTAGATTGCATTTGTTGGCAAATTGCCAATTAAGCATGAAAAGTGAAAATGTGAAACTGACCTCAAATTCGAAATATATACATATATTCGGGTTCCCCACAGGTTGGGGAACCCGAAAAAACATGTCTTTTCCGGATCCGACCTCTCCCTCAAAAGTTAGGCCTCGGCCTAGATTGCATTTGTTGGCAAATTGCCAATTAAGCATGAAAAGTGAAAATGTGAAACTCACCTGAATTTCGAAATGTATACATATATTCAGGTTCCCCAAAGGTTGGGGAACCCGAAAAACTATGTTTTTTCCGGATCCGACCTCTCCCTCAAAAGTTATGCCTCCGCCTAGATTGCATTTGTTGGGAAATTGCCAATTAAGCATGAAAAGTGAAAATGTGAAACTGACCTCAAATTCGAAATATATACATATATTCGGGTTCCCCACAGGTTGGGGAACCCGAAAAACCATGTTTTTTCCGGATCCAAGATCTGACTGAAAAGTTATGCCTCGGCTTAGATTGCATTTGTTGGCAAATTGCCAATTAAGCATAAAAAGTGAAAATGTGAAACTGACCTCAAATTCGAAATGTATACATATATTCAGGTTCCCCACAAGTTGGGGAACCCAAAAAAAGATGTCTTTTCCGGATCCGACCTCTCCCTCAAAAGTTAGGTCTCGGCCTAGATTGCATTTGTTGGCAAATTGCCAATTAAGCATGAAAACCCAAAATGTGAAACTGACCTGAATTTCGAAATGTATACATATATTCAGGTTCCCCACAGGTTGGGGAACCCGAAAATCTATGTTTTTTCCGGATCCGACCTCTCCCTCAAAAGTTAGGCCTCGGCCTAGATTGCATTTGTTGGCGTAGCCAATTAAGCATGAAAAGCAAAAATGTGAAATTGACCTCAAATTCGAAATGTATACATATATTCATGTTCCCCACAAGTTGGGGAACCCGAAAAAACATTTTTTTTTTCCGGATCCGACCTCTCCCTCAAAAGTTAGGCCTCGGCCTAGATTGCATTTGTTGGCAAATTGCCAATTAAGCATGAAAAGTGAAAATGTGAAACTGACCTCAAATTCAAAATGTATACATATATTCAGGTTCCCCACAAGTTGGGGAACCCGAAAAAACATGTCTTTTCCGGATCCGACCTCTCCCTCAAAAGTTAGGTCTCGGCCTAGATTGCATTTGTTGGCAAATTGCCAATTAAGCATGAAAACCCAAAATGTGAAACTGACCTGAATTTCGAAATATATACATATATCCGGGTTCCCCACAGGTTGGGGAATCCGAAAAACCATGTTTTTTCCGGATCCAACATCTGACTGAAAAGTTATGCCTCGGCTTAGATTGCATTTGTTGGCAAATTGCCAATTAAGCATAAAAAGTGAAAATGTGAAACTGACCTCAAATTCGAAATGTATACATATATTCATGTTCCCCACAAGTTGGGGAACCCGAAAAAACATGTCTTTTCCGGATCCGACCTCTCCCTCAAAAGTTAGGTCTCGGCCTAGATTGCATTTGTTGGCAAATTGCCAATTAAGCATGAAAACCCAAAATGTGAAACTGACCTGAATTTCGAAATGTATACATATATTCAGGTTCCCCACAGGTTGCGGAACCCGAAAATCTATGTTTTTTCCGGATCCGACCTCTCCCTCAAAAGTTAGGCCTCGGCCTAGATTGCATTTGTTGGCGTAGCCAATTAAGCATGAAAAGCAAAAATGTGAAATTGACCTCAAATTCGAAATGTATACATATATTCATGTTCCCCACAAGTTGGGGAACCCGAAAAAACATGTTTTTTCCGGATCCGACCTCTCCCTCAAAAGTTAGGTCTCAGCCTAGATTGCATTGGTTGACAAACAGCCAATTAAGCATGAAAACCCAAAATGTGAAACTGACCTGAATTTCGAAATGTATACATATATTCAGGTTCCCCAAAGGTTGGGAAACCCGACAAACCATGTTTTTTCCGGATCCAACATCTGACTGAAAAGTTGTGCCTCGGCTTAGATTGCATTTGTTGGCAAATTGCCAATTAAGCATGAAAAGTGAAAATGTGAAACTGACCTGAATTTCGAAATGTATACATATATTCAGGTTCCCCACAGGTTGGGGAACCCGAAAAACTATGTTTTTTCCGGATCCGACCTCTCCCTCAAAAGTTAGGCCTCGGCCTAGATTGCATTTGTTGGCAAATTGCCAATTAAGCATGAAAAGTGAAAATGTGAAACTGACCTCAAATTCAAAATGTATACATATATTCAGGTTCCCCACAAGTTGGGGAACCCGAAAAAACATGTCTTTTCCGGATCCGACCTCTCCCTCAAAAGTTAGGTCTCGGCCTAGATTGCATTTGTTGGCAAATTGCCAATTAAGCATGAAAACCCAAAATGTGAAACTGACCTGAATTTCGAAATGTATACATATATTCAGGTTCCCCACAGGTTGGGGAACCCGAAAATCTATGTTTTTTCCGGATCCGACCTCTCCCTCAAAAGTTAGGCCTCGGCCTAGATTGCATTTGTTGGCAAATTGCCAATTAAGCATGAAAAGTGAAAATGTGAAACTGACCTCAAATTCGAAATATATACATATATTCGGGTTCCCCACAGGTTGGGGAATCCGAAAAACCATGTTTTTTCCGGATCCAACATCTGACTGAAAAGTTATGCCTCGGCTTAGATTGCATTTGTTGGCAAATTGCCAATTAAGCATGAAAAGTGAAAATGTGAAACTGACCTCAAATTCGAAATGTATACATATATTCGGGTTCCCCACAAGTTGGGGAACCCGAAAAACTATGTTTTTTCCGGATCCGACCTCTCCCTCAAAAGTTAGGTCTCAGCCTAGATTGCATTGGTTGACAAACAGCCAATTAAGCATGAAAACCCAAAATGTGAAACTGACCTGAATTTCGAAATGTATACATATATTCAGGTTCCCCACAGGTTGGGGAACCCGAAAAACTATGTTTTTTCCGGATCCGACCTCTCCTTCAAAAGTTAGGCCTCGGCCTAGATTGCATTTGTTGGCAAATTGCCAATTAAGCATGAAAAGTGAAAATGTGAAACTGACCTCAAATTCAAAATGTATACATATATTCAGGTTCCCCACAAGTTGGGGAACCCGAAAAAACATGTCTTTTCCGGATCCGACCTCTCCCTCAAAAGTTAGGTCTCGGCCTAGATTGCATTTGTTGGCAAATTGCCAATTAAGCATGAAAACCCAAAATGTGAAACTGACCTGAATTTCGAAATGTATACATATATTCAGGTTCCCCACAGGTTGGGGAACCCGAAAAACTATGTTTTTTTCCGGATCCAACATCTGATTGAAAAGTTATGCCTCGGCTTAGATTGCATTTGTTGGCAAATTGCCAATTAAGCATGAAAAGTGAAAATGTGAAACTGACCTGAATTTCGAAATGTATACATATATTCAGGTTCCCCACAGGTTGGGGAACCCGAAAAACTATGTTTTTTCCGGATCCGACCTCTCCCTCAAAAGTTAGGCCTCGGCCTAGATTGCATTTGTTGGCAAATTGCCAATTAAGCATGAAAAGTGAAAATGTGAAACTGACCTCAAATTCGAAATATATACATATATTCGGGTTCCCCACAGGTTGGGGAACCCGAAAAAACATGTCTTTTCCGGATCCGACCTCTCCCTCAAAAGTTAGGCCTCGGCCTAGATTGCATTTGTTGGCAAATTGCCAATTAAGCATGAAAAGTGAAAATGTGAAACTGACCTGAATTTCGAAATGTATACATATATTCAGGTTCCCCAAAGGTTGGGGAACCCGAAAAACTATGTTTTTTCCGGATCCGACCTCTCCCTCAAAAGTTATGCCTCCGCCTAGATTGCATTTGTTGGGAAATTGCCAATTAAGCATGAAAAGTGAAAATGTGAAACTGACCTCAAATTCGAAATGTATACATATATTCATGTTCCCCACAAGTTGGGGAACCCGAAAAAACATGTTTTTTCCGGATCCGACCTCTCCCTCAAAAGTTAGGTCTCAGCCTAGATTGCATTGGTTGACAAACAGCCAATTAAGCATGAAAACCCAAAATGTGAAACTGACCTGAATTTCGAAATGTATACATATATTCAGGTTCCCCAAAGGTTGGGAAACCCGACAAACCATGTTTTTTCCGGATCCGACCTCTCCCTCAAAAGTTAGGCCTCGGCCTAGATTGCATTTGTTGGCAAATTGCCAATTAAGCATGAAAAGTGAAAATGTGAAACTGACCTCAAATTCAAAATGTATACATATATTCAGGTTCCCCACAAGTTGGGGAACCCGAAAAAACATGTCTTTTCCGGATCCGACCTCTCCCTCAAAAGTTAGGTCTCGGCCTAGATTGCATTTGTTGGCAAATTGCCAATTAAGCATGAAAACCCAAAATGTGAAACTGACCTGAATTTCGAAATGTATACATATATTCAGGTTCCCCACAGGTTGGGGAACCCGAAAATCTATGTTTTTTCCGGATCCGACCTCTCCCTCAAAAGTTAGGCCTCGGCCTAGATTGCATTTGTTGGCAAATTGCCAATTAAGCATGAAAAGTGAAAATGTGAAACTGACCTCAAATTCGAAATATATACATATATTCGGGTTCCCCACAGGTTGGGGAATCCGAAAAACCATGTTTTTTCCGGATCCAACATCTGACTGAAAAGTTATGCCTCGGCTTAGATTGCATTTGTTGGCAAATTGCCAATTAAGCATGAAAAGTGAAAATGTGAAACTGACCTCAAATTCGAAATGTATACATATATTCGGGTTCCCCACAAGTTGGGGAACCCGAAAAACTATGTTTTTTCCGGATCCGACCTCTCCCTCAAAAGTTAGGTCTCAGCCTAGATTGCATTGGTTGACAAACAGCCAATTAAGCATGAAAACCCAAAATGTGAAACTGACCTGAATTTCGAAATGTATACATATATTCAGGTTCCCCACAGGTTGGGGAACCCGAAAAACTATGTTTTTTCCGGATCCGACCTCTCCCTCAAAAGTTAGGCCTCGGCCTAGATTGCATTTGTTGGCAAATTGCCAATTAAGCATGAAAAGTGAAAATGTGAAACTGACCTCAAATTCAAAATGTATACATATATTCAGGTTCCCCGCAAGTTGGGGAACCCGAAAAAACATGTCTTTTCCGGATCCGACCTCTCCCTCAAAAGTTAGGTCTCGGCCTAGATTGCATTTGTTGGCAAATTGCCAATTAAGCATGAAAACCCAAAATGTGAAACTGACCTGAATTTCGAAATGTATACATATATTCAGGTTCCCCACAGGTTGGGGAACCCGAAAAACTATGTTTTTTTCCGGATCCAACATCTGACTGAAAAGTTATGCCTCGGCTTAGATTGCATTTGTTGGCAAATTGCCAATTAAGCATGAAAACTGAAAATGTGAAACTGACCTGAATTTCGAAATGTATACATATATTCAGGTTCCCCACAGGTTGGGGAACCCGAAAAACTATGTTTTTTCCGGATCCGACCTCTCCCTCAAAAGTTAGGCCTCGGCCTAGATTGCATTTGTTGGCAAATTGCCAATTAAGCATGAAAAGTGAAAATGTGAAACTGACCTCAAATTCGAAATATATACATATATTCGGGTTCCCCACAGGTTGGGGAACCCGAAAAAACATGTCTTTTCCGGATCCGACCTCTCCCTCAAAAGTTAGGCCTCGGCCTAGATTGCATTTGTTGGCAAATTGCCAATTAAGCATGAAAAGTGAAAATGTGAAACTGACCTGAATTTCGAAATGTATACATATATTCAGGTTCCCCAAAGGTTGGGGAACCCGAAAAACTATGTTTTTTCCGGATCCGACCTCTCCCTCAAAAGTTATGCCTCCGCCTAGATTGCATTTGTTGGGAAATTGCCAATTAAGCATGAAAAGTGAAAATGTGAAACTGACCTCAAATTCGAAATATATACATATAT
The DNA here is from genome assembly GCA_034064705.1 of Bothrops alternatus. Classification (NCBI taxonomy): domain Eukaryota; kingdom Metazoa; phylum Chordata; class Lepidosauria; order Squamata; family Viperidae; genus Bothrops; species Bothrops alternatus. Next base: position 119,505 of record JARGCV010000091.1, read on the forward strand.
TCGGGTTCCCCACAGGTTGGGGAACCCGAAAAACCATGTTTTTTCTGGATCCAAGATCTGACTGAAAAGTTATGCCTCGGCTTAGATTGCATTTGTTGGCAAATTGCCAATTAAGCATAAAAAGTGAAAATGTGAAACTGACCTCAAATTCGAAATGTATACATATATTCAGGTTCCCCACAAGTTGGGGAACCCGAAAAAAGATGTCTTTTCCGGATCCGACCTCTCCCTCAAAAGTTAGGTCTCGGCCTAGATTGCATTTGTTGGCAAATTGCCAATTAAGCATGAAAACCCAAAATGTGAAACTGACCTGAATTTCGAAATGTATACATATATTCAGGTTCCCCACAGGTTGGGGAACCCGAAAAACTATGTTTTTTTCCGGATCCAACATCTGATTGAAAAGTTATGCCTCGGCTTAGATTGCATTTGTTGGCAAATTGCCAATTAAGCATGAAAAGTGAAAATGTGAAACTGACCTGAATTTCGAAATGTATACATATATTCAGGTTCCCCACAGGTTGGGGAACCCGAAAAACTATGTTTTTTCCGGATCCGACCTCTCCCTCAAAAGTTAGGCCTCGGCCTAGATTGCATTTGTTGGCAAATTGCCAATTAAGCATGAAAAGTGAAAATGTGAAACTGACCTCAAATTCGAAATATATACATATATTCGGGTTCCCCACAGGTTGGGGAACCCGAAAAAACATGTCTTTTCCGGATCCGACCTCTCCCTCAAAAGTTAGGCCTCGGCCTAGATTGCATTTGTTGGCAAATTGCCAATTAAGCATGAAAAGTGAAAATGTGAAACTGACCTGAATTTCGAAATGTATACATATATTCAGGTTCCCCAAAGGTTGGGGAACCCGAAAAACTATGTTTTTTCCGGATCCGACCTCTCCCTCAAAAGTTATGCCTCCGCCTAGATTGCATTTGTTGGGAAATTGCCAATTAAGCATGAAAAGTGAAAATGTGAAACTGACCTCAAATTCGAAATGTATACATATATTCATGTTCCCCACAAGTTGGGGAACCCGAAAAAACATGTTTTTTCCGGATCCGACCTCTCCCTCAAAAGTTAGGTCTCAGCCTAGATTGCATTGGTTGACAAACAGCCAATTAAGCATGAAAACCCAAAATGTGAAACTGACCTGAATTTCGAAATGTATACATATATTCAGGTTCCCCAAAGGTTGGGAAACCCGACAAACCATGTTTTTTCCGGATCCGACCTCTCCCTCAAAAGTTAGGCCTCGGCCTAGATTGCATTTGTTGGCAAATTGCCAATTAAGCATGAAAAGTGAAAATGTGAAACTGACCTCAAATTCAAAATGTATACATATATTCAGGTTCCCCACAAGTTGGGGAACCCGAAAAAACATGTCTTTTCCGGATCCGACCTCTCCCTCAAAAGTTAGGTCTCGGCCTAGATTGCATTTGTTGGCAAATTGCCAATTAAGCATGAAAACCCAAAATGTGAAACTGACCTGAATTTCGAAATGTATACATATATTCAGGTTCCCCACAGGTTGGGGAACCCGAAAATCTATGTTTTTTCCGGATCCGACCTCTCCCTCAAAAGTTAGGCCTCGGCCTAGATTGCATTTGTTGGCAAATTGCCAATTAAGCATGAAAAGTGAAAATGTGAAACTGACCTCAAATTCGAAATATATACATATATTCGGGTTCCCCACAGGTTGGGGAATCCGAAAAACCATGTTTTTTCCGGATCCAACATCTGACTGAAAAGTTATGCCTCGGCTTAGATTGCATTTGTTGGCAAATTGCCAATTAAGCATGAAAAGTGAAAATGTGAAACTGACCTCAAATTCGAAATGTATACATATATTCGGGTTCCCCACAAGTTGGGGAACCCGAAAAACTATGTTTTTTCCGGATCCGACCTCTCCCTCAAAAGTTAGGTCTCAGCCTAGATTGCATTGGTTGACAAACAGCCAATTAAGCATGAAAACCCAAAATGTGAAACTGACCTGAATTTCGAAATGTATACATATATTCAGGTTCCCCACAGGTTGGGGAACCCGAAAAACTATGTTTTTTCCGGATCCGACCTCTCCCTCAAAAGTTAGGCCTCGGCCTAGATTGCATTTGTTGGCAAATTGCCAATTAAGCATGAAAAGTGAAAATGTGAAACTGACCTCAAATTCAAAATGTATACATATATTCAGGTTCCCCGCAAGTTGGGGAACCCGAAAAAACATGTCTTTTCCGGATCCGACCTCTCCCTCAAAAGTTAGGTCTCGGCCTAGATTGCATTTGTTGGCAAATTGCCAATTAAGCATGAAAACCCAAAATGTGAAACTGACCTGAATTTCGAAATGTATACATATATTCAGGTTCCCCACAGGTTGGGGAACCCGAAAAACTATGTTTTTTTCCGGATCCAACATCTGACTGAAAAGTTATGCCTCGGCTTAGATTGCATTTGTTGGCAAATTGCCAATTAAGCATGAAAACTGAAAATGTGAAACTGACCTGAATTTCGAAATGTATACATATATTCAGGTTCCCCACAGGTTGGGGAACCCGAAAAACTATGTTTTTTCCGGATCCGACCTCTCCCTCAAAAGTTAGGCCTCGGCCTAGATTGCATTTGTTGGCAAATTGCCAATTAAGCATGAAAAGTGAAAATGTGAAACTGACCTCAAATTCGAAATATATACATATATTCGGGTTCCCCACAGGTTGGGGAACCCGAAAAAACATGTCTTTTCCGGATCCGACCTCTCCCTCAAAAGTTAGGCCTCGGCCTAGATTGCATTTGTTGGCAAATTGCCAATTAAGCATGAAAAGTGAAAATGTGAAACTGACCTGAATTTCGAAATGTATACATATATTCAGGTTCCCCAAAGGTTGGGGAACCCGAAAAACTATGTTTTTTCCGGATCCGACCTCTCCCTCAAAAGTTATGCCTCCGCCTAGATTGCATTTGTTGGGAAATTGCCAATTAAGCATGAAAAGTGAAAATGTGAAACTGACCTCAAATTCGAAATATATACATATATTCGGGTTCCCCACAGGTTGGGGAACCCGAAAAACCATGTTTTTTCTGGATCCAAGATCTGACTGAAAAGTTATGCCTCGGCTTAGATTGCATTTGTTGGCAAATTGCCAATTAAGCATAAAAAGTGAAAATGTGAAACTGACCTCAAATTCGAAATGTATACATATATTCAGGTTCCCCACAAGTTGGGGAACCCGAAAAAAGATGTCTTTTCCGGATCCGACCTCTCCCTCAAAAGTTAGGTCTCGGCCTAGATTGCATTTGTTGGCAAATTGCCAATTAAGCATGAAAACCCAAAATGTGAAACTGACCTGAATTTCGAAATGTATACATATATTCAGGTTCCCCACAGGTTGGGGAACCCGAAAATCTATGTTTTTTCCGGATCCGACCTCTCCCTCAAAAGTTAGGCCTCGGCCTAGATTGCATTTGTTGGCGTAGCCAATTAAGCATGAAAAGCAAAAATGTGAAATTGACCTCAAATTCGAAATGTATACATATATTCATGTTCCCCACAAGTTGGGGAACCCGAAAAAACATTTTTTTTTTCCGGATCCGACCTCTCCCTCAAAAGTTAGGTCTCAGCCTAGATTGCATTGGTTGACAAACAGCCAATTAAGCATGAAAACCCAAAATGTGAAACTGACCTGAATTTCGAAATGTATACATATATTCAGGTTCCCCAAAGGTTGGGAAACCCGACAAACCATGTTTTTTCCGGATCCAACATCTGACTGAAAAGTTGTGCCTCGGCTTAGATTGCATTTGTTGGCAAATTGCCAATTAAGCATGAAAAGTGAAAATGTGAAACTGACCTGAATTTCGAAATGTATACATATATTCAGGTTCCCCACAGGTTGGGGAACCCGAAAAACTATGTTTTTTCCGGATCCGACCTCTCCCTCAAAAGTTAGGCCTCGGCCTAGATTGCATTTGTTGGCAAATTGCCAATTAAGCATGAAAAGTGAAAATGTGAAACTGACCTCAAATTCAAAATGTATACATATATTCAGGTTCCCCACAAGTTGGGGAACCCGAAAAAACATGTCTTTTCCGGATCCGACCTCTCCCTCAAAAGTTAGGTCTCGGCCTAGATTGCATTTGTTGGCAAATTGCCAATTAAGCATGAAAACCCAAAATGTGAAACTGACCTGAATTTCGAAATGTATACATATATTCAGGTTCCCCACAGGTTGGGGAACCCGAAAATCTATGTTTTTTCCGGATCCGACCTCTCCCTCAAAAGTTAGGCCTCGGCCTAGATTGCATTTGTTGGCAAATTGCCAATTAAGCATGAAAAGTGAAAATGTGAAACTGACCTCAAATTCGAAATATATACATATATTCGGGTTCCCCACAGGTTGGGGAATCCGAAAAACCATGGTTTTTCCGGATCCAACATCTGACTGAAAAGTTATGCCTCGGCTTAGATTGCATTTGTTGGCAAATTGCCAATTAAGCATGAAAAGTGAAAATGTGAAACTGACCTCAAATTCGAAATATATACATATATTCGGGTTCCCCACAGGTTGGGGAACCCGAAAAAACATGTCTTTTCCGGATCCGACCTCTCCCTCAAAAGTGAGGCCTCGGCCTAGATTGCATTTGTTGGCAAATTGCCAATTAAGCATGAAAACCCAAAATGTGAAACTGACCTGAATTTCGAAATGTATACATATATTCAGGTTCCCCACAGGTTGGGGAACCCGAAAATCTATGTTTTTTCCGGATCCGACCTCTCCCTCAAAAGTTAGGCCTCGGCCTAGATTGCATTTGTTGGCGTAGCCAATTAAGCATGAAAAGCAAAAATGTGAAATTGACCTCAAATTCGAAATGTATACATATATTCATGTTCCCCACAAGTTGGGGAACCCGAAAAAACATGTTTTTTCCGGATCCGACCTCTCCCTCAAAAGTTAGGTCTCAGCCTAGATTGCATTGGTTGACAAACAGCCAATTAAGCATGAAAACCCAAAATGTGAAACTGACCTGAATTTCGAAATGTATACATATATTCAGGTTCCCCACAGGTTGGGGAACCCGAAAAACTATGTTTTTTCCGGATCCAACATCTGACTGAAAAGTTATGCCTCGGCCTAGATTGCATTTGTTGGCAAATTGCCAATTAAGCATGAAAAGTGAAAATGTGAAACTGACCTGAATTTCGAAATGTATACATATATTCAGGTTCCCCAAAGGTTGGGAAACCCGAAAAACCATGTTTTTTCCGGATCCGACCTCTCCCTCAAAAGTTATGCCTCGGCCTAGATTGCATTTGTTGGGAAATTGCCAATTAAGCATGAAAAGTGAAAATGTGAAACTGACCTCAAATTCGAAATATATACATATATTCGGGTTCCCCACAGGTTGGGGAACCCGAAAAACCATGTTTTTTCCGGATCCAAGATCTGACTGAAAAGTTATGCCTCGGCTTAGATTGCATTTGTTGGCAAATTGCCAATTAAGCATAAAAAGTGAAAATGTGAAACTGACCTCAAATTCGAAATGTATACACATATTCAGGTTCCCCACAAGTTGGGGAACCCGAAAAAACATGTCTTTTCCGGATCCGACCTCTCCCTCAAAAGTTAGGCCTCGGCCTAGATTGCATTTGTTGGCAAATTGCCAATTAAGCATGAAAACCCAAAATGTGAAACTGACCTGAATTTCGAAATGTATACATATATTCAGGTTCCCCAAAGGTTGGGAAACCCGAAAAACCATGTTTTTTCCGGATCCAACCTCTCCCTCAAAAGTTAGGCCTCGGCCTATATTGCATTTGTTGGCAAATTGCCAATTAAGCATGAAAAGTGAAAATGTGAAACTGACCTGAATTTCGAAATGTATACATATATTCAAGTTCCCCACAGGTTGGGGAACCCGAAAAACTATGTTTTTTCCGGATCCGACCTCTCCCTCAAAAGTTAGGCCTCGGCTTAGATTGCATTGGTTCACAAACAGCCAATTAAGCATGAAAACCCAAAATGTGAAACTGACCTGGATTTTGAAATGTATACATATATTCAGGTTCCCCACAAGTTGGGGAACCCGAAAAACTATGTTTTTTCCGGATCCGACCTCTCCCTCAAAAGTTAGGCCTCGGCCTAGATTGCATTTGTTGGCAAATTGCCAATTAAGCATGAAAAGTGAAAATGTGAAACTGACCTCAAATTCAAAATGTATACATATATTCAGGTTCCCCACAAGTTGGGGAACCCGAAAAAACATGTCTTTTCCGGATCCGACCTCTCCCTCAAAAGTTAGGTCTCGGCCTAGATTGCATTTGTTGGCAAATTGCCAATTAAGCATGAAAAGTGAAAATGTGAAACTGACCTCAAATTCGAAATATATACATATATTCGGGTTCCCCACAGGTTGGGGAACCCGAAAAAACATGTCTTTTCCGGATCCGACCTCTCCCTCAAAAGTGAGGCCTCGGCCTAGATTGCATTTGTTGGCAAATTGCCAATTAAGCATGAAAACCCAAAATGTGAAACTGACCTGAATTTCGAAATGTATACATATATTCAGGTTCCCCACAGGTTGGGGAACCCGAAAAACTATGTTTTTTCCGGATCCGACCTCTCCCTCAAAAGTTAGGCCTCGGCCTAGATTGCATTTGTTGGCAAATTGCCAATTAAGCATGAAAAGTGAAAATGTGAAACTGACCTCAAATTCGAAATATATACATATATCCGGGTTCCCCACAGGTTGGGGAATCCGAAAAACCATGTTTTTTCCGGATCCAACATCTGACTGAAAAGTTATGCCTCGGCTTAGATTGCATTTGTTGGCAAATTGCCAATTAAGCATAAAAAGTGAAAATGTGAAACTGACCTCAAATTCGAAATGTATACATATATTCATGTTCCCCACAAGTTGGGGAACCCGAAAAAACATGTCTTTTCCGGATCCGACCTCTCCCTCAAAAGTTAGGTCTCGGCCTAGATTGCATTTGTTGGCAAATTGCCAATTAAGCATGAAAACCCAAAATGTGAAACTGACCTGAATTTCGAAATGTATACATATATTCAGGTTCCCCACAGGTTGGGGAACCCGAAAATCTATGTTTTTTCCGGATCCGACCTCTCCCTCAAAAGTTAGGCCTCGGCCTAGATTGCATTTGTTGGCGTAGCCAATTAAGCATGAAAAGCAAAAATGTGAAATTGACCTCAAATTCGAAATGTATACATATATTCATGTTCCCCACAAGTTGGGGAACCCGAAAAAACATGTTTTTTCCGGATCCGACCTCTCCCTCAAAAGTTAGGTCTCAGCCTAGATTGCATTGGTTGACAAACAGCCAATTAAGCATGAAAACCCAAAATGTGAAACTGACCTGAATTTCGAAATGTATACATATATTCAGGTTCCCCAAAGGTTGGGAAACCCGACAAACCATGTTTTTTCCGGATCCAACATCTGACTGAAAAGTTGTGCCTCGGCTTAGATTGCATTTGTTGGCAAATTGCCAATTAAGCATGAAAAGTGAAAATGTGAAACTGACCTGAATTTCGAAATGTATACATATATTCAGGTTCCCCACAGGTTGGGGAACCCGAAAAACTATGTTTTTTCCGGATCCGACCTCTCCCTCAAAAGTTAGGCCTCGGCCTAGATTACATTTGTTGGCAAATTGCCAATTAAGCATGACAAGTGAAAATGTGAAACTGACCTCAAATTCAAAATGTATACATATATTCAGGTTCCCCACAAGTTGGGGAACCCGAAAAAACATGTCTTTTCCGGATCCGACCTCTCCCTCAAAAGTTAGGTCTCGGCCTAGATTGCATTTGTTGGCAAATTGCCAATTAAGCATGAAAACCCAAAATGTGAAACTGACCTGAATTTCGAAATGTATACATATATTCAGGTTCCCCACAGGTTGGGGAACCCGAAAATCTATGTTTTTTCCGGATCCGACCTCTCCCTCAAAAGTTAGGCCTCGGCCTAGATTGCATTTGTTGGCAAATTGCCAATTAAGCATGAAAAGTGAAAATGTGAAACTGACCTCAAATTCGAAATATATACATATATTCGGGTTCCCCACAGGTTGGGGAATCCGAAAAACCATGTTTTTTCCGGATCCAACATCTGACTGAAAAGTTATGCCTCGGCTTAGATTGCATTTGTTGGCAAATTGCCAATTAAGCATGAAAAGTGAAAATGTGAAACTGACCTCAAATTCAAAATGTATACATATATTCAGGTTCCCCACAAGTTGGGGAACCCGAAAAAACATGTCTTTTCCGGATCCGACCTCTCCCTCAAAAGTTAGGTCTCGGCCTAGATTGCATTTGTTGGCAAATTGCCAATTAAGCATGAAAACCCAAAATGTGAAACTGACCTGAATTTCGAAATGTATACATATATTCAGGTTCCCCACAGGTTGGGGAACCCGAAAAACTATGTTTTTTTCCGGATCCAACATCTGATTGAAAAGTTATGCCTCGGCTTAGATTGCATTTGTTGGCAAATTGCCAATTAAGCATGAAAAATGAAAATGTGAAACTGACCTGAATTTCGAAATGTATACATATATTCAGGTTCCCCACAGGTTGGGGAACCCGAAAAACTATGTTTTTTCCGGATCCGACCTCTCCCTCAAAAGTTAGGCCTCGGCCTAGATTGCATTTGTTGGCAAATTGCCAATTAAGCATGAAAAGTGAAAATGTGAAACTGACCTGAATTTCGAAATGTATACATATATTCAGGTTCCCCAAAGGTTGGGGAACCCGAAAAACTATGTTTTTTCCGGATCCGACCTCTCCCTCAAAAGTTATGCCTCCGCCTAGATTGCATTTGTTGGGAAATTGCCAATTAAGCATGAAAAGTGAAAATGTGAAACTGACTTCAAATTCGAAATGTATACATATATTCATGTTCCCCACAAGTTGGGGAACCCGAAAAAACATGTTTTTTCCGGATCCGACCTCTCCCTCAAAAGTTAGGTCTCAGCCTAGATTGCATTGGTTGACAAACAGCCAATTAAGCATGAAAACCCAAAATGTGAAACTGACCTGAATTTCGAAATGTATACATATATTCAGGTTCCCCAAAGGTTGGGAAACCCGACAAACCATGTTTTTTCCGGATCCAACATCTGACTGAAAAGTTGTGCCTCGGCTTAGATTGCATTTGTTGGCAAATTGCCAATTAAGCATGAAAAGTGAAAATGTGAAACTGACCTGAATTTCGAAATGTATACATATATTCAGGTTCCCCACAGGTTGGGGAACCCGAAAAACTATGTTTTTTCCGGATCCGACCTCTCCCTCAAAAGTTAGGCCTCGGCCTAGATTGCATTTGTTGGCAAATTGCCAATTAAGCATGAAAACCCAAAATGTGAAACTGACCTGAATTTCGAAATGTATACATATATTCAGGTTCCCCACAGGTTGGGGAACCCGAAAATCTATGTTTTTTCCGGATCCGACCTCTCCCTCAAAAGTTAGGCCTCGGCCTAGATTGCATTTGTTGGCAAATTGCCAATTAAGCATGAAAAGTGAAAATGTGAAACTGACCTCAAATTCGAAATATATACATATATTCGGGTTCCCCACAGGTTGGGGAATCCGAAAAACCATGTTTTTTCCGGATCCAACATCTGACTGAAAAGTTATGCCTCGGCTTAGATTGCATTTGTTGGCAAATTGCCAATTAAGCATGAAAAGTGAAAATGTGAAACTGACCTCAAATTCAAAATGTATACATATATTCAGGTTCCCCACAAGTTGGGGAACCCGAAAAAACATGTCTTTTCCGGATCCGACCTCTCCCTCAAAAGTTAGGTCTCGGCCTAGATTGCATTTGTTGGCAAATTGCCAATTAAGCATGAAAACCCAAAATGTGAAACTGACCTGAATTTCGAAATGTATACATATATTCAGGTTCCCCACAGGTTGGGGAACCCGAAAAACTATGTTTTTTCCGGATCCGACCTCTCCCTCAAAAGTTAGGCCTCGGCCTAGATTGCATTTGTTGGCAAATTGCCAATTAAGCATGAAAACCCAAAATGTGAAACTGACCTGAATTTCGAAATGTATACATATATTCAGGTTCCCCACAGGTTGGGGAACCCGAAAATCTATGTTTTTTCCGGATCCGACCTCTCCCTCAAAAGTTAGGCCTCGGCCTAGATTGCATTTGTTGGCAAATTGCCAATTAAGCATGAAAAGTGAAAATGTGAAACTGACCTCAAATTCGAAATATATACATATATTCGGGTTCCCCACAGGTTGGGGAATCCGAAAAACCATGTTTTTTCCGGATCCAACATCTGACTGAAAAGTTATGCCTCGGCTTAGATTGCATTTGTTGGCAAATTGCCAATTAAGCATGAAAAGTGAAAATGTGAAACTGACCTCAAATTCAAAATGTATACATATATTCAGGTTCCCCACAAGTTGGGGAACCCGAAAAAACATGTCTTTTCCGGATCCGACCTCTCCCTCAAAAGTTAGGTCTCGGCCTAGATTGCATTTGTTGGCAAATTGCCAATTAAGCATGAAAACCCAAAATGTGAAACTGACCTGAATTTCGAAATGTATACATATATTCAGGTTCCCCACAGGTTGGGGAACCCGAAAAACTATGTTTTTTTCCGGATCCAACATCTGATTGAAAAGTTATGCCTCGGCTTAGATTGCATTTGTTGGCAAATTGCCAATTAAGCATGAAAAGTGAAAATGTGAAACTGACCTGAATTTCGAAATGTATACATATATTCAGGTTCCCCAAAGGTTGGGGAACCCGAAAAACTATGTTTTTTCCGGATCCGACCTCTCCCTCAAAAGTTATGCCTCCGCCTAGATTGCATTTGTTGGGAAATTGCCAATTAAGCATGAAAAGTGAAAATGTGAAACTGACTTCAAATTCGAAATGTATACATATATTCATGTTCCCCACAAGTTGGGGAACCCGAAAAAACATGTTTTTTCCGGATCCGACCTCTCCCTCAAAAGTTAGGTCTCAGCCTAGATTGCATTGGTTGACAAACAGCCAATTAAGCATGAAAACCCAAAATGTGAAACTGACCTGAATTTCGAAATGTATACATATATTCAGGTTCCCCAAAGGTTGGGAAACCCGACAAACCATGTTTTTTCCGGATCCAACATCTGACTGAAAAGTTGTGCCTCGGCTTAGATTGCATTTGTTGGCAAATTGCCAATTAAGCATGAAAAGTGAAAATGTGAAACTGACCTGAATTTCGAAATGTATACATATATTCAGGTTCCCCACAGGTTGGGGAACCCGAAAAACTATGTTTTTTCCGGATCCGACCTCTCCCTCAAAAGTTAGGCCTCGGCCTAGATTGCATTTGTTGGCAAATTGCCAATTAAGCATGAAAAGTGAAAATGTGAAACTGACCTCAAATTCAAAATGTATACATATATTCAGGTTCCCCACAAGTTGGGGAACCCGAAAAAACATGTCTTTTCCGGATCCAACATCTGATTGAAAAGTTATGCCTCGGCTTAGATTGCATTTGTTGGCAAATTGCCAATTAAGCATGAAAAGTGAAAATGTGAAACTGACCTGAATTTCGAAATGTATACATATATTCAGGTTCCCCACAGGTTGGGGAACCCGAAAAACTATGTTTTTTCCGGATCCGACCTCTCCCTCAAAAGTTAGGCCTCGGCCTAGATTGCATTTGTTGGCAAATTGCCAATTAAGCATGAAAAGTGAAAATGTGAAACTGACCTCAAATTCGAAATATATACATATATTCGGGTTCCCCACAGGTTGGGGAACCCGAAAAAACATGTCTTTTCCGGATCCGACCTCTCCCTCAAAAGTTAGGCCTCGGCCTAGATTGCATTTGTTGGCAAATTGCCAATTAAGCATGAAAAGTGAAAATGTGAAACTGACCTGAATTTCGAAATGTATACATATATTCAGGTTCCCCAAAGGTTGGGAAACCCGACAAACCATGTTTTTTCCGGATCCAACATCTGACTGAAAAGTTGTGCCTCGGCTTAGATTGCATTTGTTGGCAAATTGCCAATTAAGCATGAAAAGTGAAAATGTGAAACTGACCTGAATTTCGAAATGTATACATATATTCAGGTTCCCCACAGGTTGGGGAACCCGAAAAACTATGTTTTTTCCGGATCCGACCTCTCCCTCAAAAGTTAGGCCTCGGCCTAGATTGCATTTGTTGGCAAATTGCCAATTAAGCATGAAAAGTGAAAATGTGAAACTGACCTCAAATTCAAAATGTATACATATATTCAGGTTCCCCACAAGTTGGGGAACCCGAAAAAACATGTCTTTTCCGGATCCGACCTCTCCCTCAAAAGTTAGGTCTCGGCCTAGATTGCATTTGTTGGCAAATTGCCAATTAAGCATGAAAACCCAAAATGTGAAACTGACCTGAATTTCGAAATGTATACATATATTCAGGTTCCCCACAGGTTGGGGAACCCGAAAATCTATGTTTTTTCCGGATCCGACCTCTCCCTCAAAAGTTAGGCCTCGGCCTAGATTGCATTTGTTGGCAAATTGCCAATTAAGCATGAAAAGTGAAAATGTGAAACTGACCTCAAATTCGAAATATATACATATATTCGGGTTCCCCACAGGTTGGGGAATCCGAAAAACCATGTTTTTTCCGGATCCAACATCTGACTGAAAAGTTATGCCTTGGCTTAGATTGCATTTGTTGGCAAATTGCCAATTAAGCATGAAAAGTGAAAATGTGAAACTGACCTCAAATTCGAAATGTATACATATATTCGGGTTCCCCACAAGTTGGGGAACCCGAAAAACTATGTTTTTTCCGGATCCGACCTCTCCCTCAAAAGTTAGGTCTCAGCCTAGATTGCATTGGTTGACAAACAGCCAATTAAGCATGAAAACCCAAAATGTGAAACTGACCTGAATTTCGAAATGTATACATATATTCAGGTTCCCCACAGGTTGGGGAACCCGAAAAACTATGTTTTTTCCGGATCCGACCTCTCCCTCAAAAGTTAGGCCTCGGCCTAGATTGCATTTGTTGGCAAATTGCCAATTAAGCATGAAAAGTGAAAATGTGAAACTGACCTCAAATTCAAAATGTATACATATATTCAGGTTCCCCACAAGTTGGGGAACCCGAAAAAACATGTCTTTTCCGGATCCGACCTCTCCCTCAAAAGTTAGGTCTCGGCCTAGATTGCATTTGTTGGCAAATTGCCAATTAAGCATGAAAACCCAAAATGTGAAACTGACCTGAATTTCGAAATGTATACATATATTCAGGTTCCCCACAGGTTGGGGAACCCGAAAAACTATGTTTTTTTCCGGATCCAACATCTGACTGAAAAGTTATGCCTCGGCTTAGATTGCATTTGTTGGCAAATTGCCAATTAAGCATGAAAAGTGAAAATGTGAAACTGACCTGAATTTCGAAATGTATACATATATTCAGGTTCCCCACAGGTTGGGGAACCCGAAAAACTATGTTTTTTCCGGATCCGACCTCTCCCTCAAAAGTTAGGCCTCGGCCTAGATTGCATTTGTTGGCAAATTGCCAATTAAGCATGAAAAGTGAAAATGTGAAACTGACCTCAAATTCGAAATATATACATATATTCGGGTTCCCCACAGGTTGGGGAACCCGAAAAAACATGTCTTTTCCGGATCCGACCTCTCCCTCAAAAGTTAGGCCTCGGCCTAGATTGCATTTGTTGGCAAATTGCCAATTAAGCATGAAAAGTGAAAATGTGAAACTGACCTGAATTTCGAAATGTATACATATATTCAGGTTCCCCAAAGGTTGGGGAACCCGAAAAACTATGTTTTTTCCGGATCCGACCTCTCCCTCAAAAGTTATGCCTCCGCCTAGATTGCATTTGTTGGGAAATTGCCAATTAAGCATGAAAAGTGAAAATGTGAAACTGACCTCAAATTCGAAATATATACATATATTCGGGTTCCCCACAGGTTGGGGAACCCGAAAAACCATGTTTTTTCCGGATCCAAGATCTGACTGAAAAGTTATGCCTCGGCTTAGATTGCATTTGTTGGCAAATTGCCAATTAAGCATAAAAAGTGAAAATGTGAAACTGACCTCAAATTCGAAATGTATACATATATTCAGGTTCCCCACAAGTTGGGGAACCCGAAAAAACATGTCTTTTCCGGATCCGACCTCTCCCTCAAAAGTTAGGCCTCGGCCTAGATTGCATTTGTTGGCAAAGTGCCAATTAAGCATGAAAACCCAAAATGTGAAACTGACCTGAATTTCGAAATGTATACATATATTCAGGTTCCCCAAAGGTTGGGAAACCCGAAAAACCATATTTTTTCCGGATCCAACCTCTCCCTCAAAAGTTAGGCCTCGGCCTAGATTGCATTTGTTGGCAAATTGCCAATTAAGCATGAAAAGTGAAAATGTGAAACTGACCTCAAATTCGAAATATATACATATATTCGGGTTCCCCACAGGTTGGGGAATCCGAAAAACCATGTTTTTTCCGGATCCAACATCTGACTGAAAAGTTATGCCTCGGCTTAGATTGCATTTGTTGGCAAATTGCCAATTAAGCATGAAAAGTGAAAATGTGAAACTGACCTCAAATTCGAAATGTATACATATATTCAGGTTCCCCACAAGTTGGGGAACCCGAAAAAACATGTCTTTTCCGGATCCGACCTCTCCCTCAAAAGTTAGGCCTCGGCCTAGATTGCATTTGTTGGCAAAGTGCCAATTAAGCATGAAAACCCAAAATGTGAAACTGACCTGAATTTCGAAATGTATACATATATTCAGGTTCCCCACAGGTTGGGGAACCCGAAAAACTATGTTTTTTCCGGATCCGACCTCTCCCTCAAAAGTTAGGCCTCGGCCTAGATTGCATTTGTTGGCAAATTGCCAATTAAGCATGAAAAGTGAAAATGTGAAACTGACCTCAAATTCAAAATGTATACATATATTCAGGTTCCCCACAAGTTGGGGAACCCGAAAAAACATGTCTTTTCCGGATCCGACCTCTCCCTCAAAAGTTAGGTCTCGGCCTAGATTGCATTTGTTGGCAAATTGCCAATTAAGCATGAAAACCCAAAATGTGAAACTGACCTGAATTTCGAAATGTATACATATATTCAGGTTCCCCACAGGTTGGGGAACCCGAAAAACTATGTTTTTTTCCGGATCCAACATCTGACTGAAAAGTTATGCCTCGGCTTAGATTGCATTTGTTGGCAAATTGCCAATTAAGCATGAAAAGTGAAAATGTGAAACTGACCTGAATTTCGAAATGTATACATATATTCAGGTTCCCCACAGGTTGGGGAACCCGAAAAAACATGTCTTTTCCGGATCCGACCTCTCCCTCAAAAGTTAGGCCTCGGCCTAGATTGCATTTGTTGGCAAATTGCCAATTAAGCATGAAAAGTGAAAATGTGAAACTGACCTGAATTTCGAAATGTATACATATATTCAGGTTCCCCAAAGGTTGGGGAACCCGAAAAACTATGTTTTTTCCGGATCCGACCTCTCCCTCAAAAGTTATGCCTTCGCCTAGATTGCATTTGTTGGGAAATTGCCAATTAAGCATGAAAAGTGAAAATGTGAAACTGACCTCAAATTCGAAATATATACATATATTCGGGTTCCCCACAGGTTGGGGAACCCGAAAAACCATGTTTTTTCCGGATCCAAGATCTGACTGAAAAGTTATGCCTCGGCTTAGATTGCATTTGTTGGCAAATTGCCAATTAAGCATAAAAAGTGAAAATGTGAAACTGACCTCAAATTCGAAATGTATACATATATTCAGGTTCCCCACAAGTTGGGGAACCCGAAAAAACATGTCTTTTCCGGATCCGACCTCTCCCTCAAAAGTTAGGTCTCAGCCTAGATTGCATTGGTTGACAAACAGCCAATTAAGCATGAAAACCCAAAATGTGAAACTGACCTGAATTTCGAAATGTATACATATATTCAGGTTCCCCACAGGTTGGGGAACCCGAAAAACTATGTTTTTTCCGGATCCGACCTCTCCCTCAAAAGTTAGGCCTCGGCCTAGATTGCATTTGTTGGCAAATTGCCAATTAAGCATGAAAAGTGAAAATGTGAAACTGACCTCAAATTCAAAATGTATACATATATTCAGGTTCCCCACAAGTTGGGGAACCCGAAAAAACATGTCTTTTCCGGATCCGACCTCTCCCTCAAAAGTTAGGTCTCGGCCTAGATTGCATTTGTTGGCAAATTGCCAATTAAGCATGAAAACCCAAAATGTGAAACTGACCTGAATTTCGAAATGTATACATATATTCAGGTTCCCCACAGGTTGGGGAACCCGAAAATCTATGTTTTTTCCGGATCCGACCTCTCCCTCAAAAGTTAGGCCTCGGCCTAGATTGCATTTGTTGGCAAATTGCCAATTAAGCATGAAAAGTGAAAATGTGAAACTGACCTCAAATTCGAAATATATACATATATTCGGGTTCCCCACAGGTTGGGGAATCCGAAAAACCATGTTTTTTCCGGATCCAACATCTGACTGAAAAGTTATGCCTTGGCTTAGATTGCATTTGTTGGCAAATTGCCAATTAAGCATGAAAAGTGAAAATGTGAAACTGACCTCAAATTCGAAATGTATACATATATTCGGGTTCCCCACAAGTTGGGGAACCCGAAAAACTATGTTTTTTCCGGATCCGACCTCTCCCTCAAAAGTTAGGTCTCAGCCTAGATTGCATTGGTTGACAAACAGCCAATTAAGCATGAAAACCCAAAATGTGAAACTGACCTGAATTTCGAAATGTATACATATATTCAGGTTCCCCACAGGTTGGGGAACCCGAAAAACTATGTTTTTTCCGGATCCGACCTCTCCCTCAAAAGTTAGGCCTCGGCCTAGATTGCATTTGTTGGCAAATTGCCAATTAAGCATGAAAAGTGAAAATGTGAAACTGACCTCAAATTCAAAATGTATACATATATTCAGGTTCCCCACAAGTTGGGGAACCCGAAAAAACATGTCTTTTCCGGATCCGACCTCTCCCTCAAAAGTTAGGTCTCGGCCTAGATTGCATTTGTTGGCAAATTGCCAATTAAGCATGAAAACCCAAAATGTGAAACTGACCTGAATTTCGAAATGTATACATATATTCAGGTTCCCCACAGGTTGGGGAACCCGAAAAACTATGTTTTTTTCCGGATCCAACATCTGACTGAAAAGTTATGCCTCGGCTTAGATTGCATTTGTTGGCAAATTGCCAATTAAGCATGAAAAGTGAAAATGTGAAACTGACCTGAATTTCGAAATGTATACATATATTCAGGTTCCCCACAGGTTGGGGAACCCGAAAAACTATGTTTTTTCCGGATCCGACCTCTCCCTCAAAAGTTAGGCCTCGGCCTAGATTGCATTTGTTGGCAAATTGCCAATTAAGCATGAAAAGTGAAAATGTGAAACTGACCTCAAATTCGAAATATATACATATATTCGGGTTCCCCACAGGTTGGGGAACCCGAAAAAACATGTCTTTTCCGGATCCGACCTCTCCCTCAAAAGTTAGGCCTCGGCCTAGATTGCATTTGTTGGCAAATTGCCAATTAAGCATGAAAAGTGAAAATGTGAAACTGACCTGAATTTCGAAATGTATACATATATTCAGGTTCCCCAAAGGTTGGGGAACCCGAAAAACTATGTTTTTTCCGGATCCGACCTCTCCCTCAAAAGTTATGCCTCCGCCTAGATTGCATTTGTTGGGAAATTGCCAATTAAGCATGAAAAGTGAAAATGTGAAACTGACCTCAAATTCGAAATATATACATATATTCGGGTTCCCCACAGGTTGGGGAACCCGAAAAACCATGTTTTTTCCGGATCCAAGATCTGACTGAAAAGTTATGCCTCGGCTTAGATTGCATTTGTTGGCAAATTGCCAATTAAGCATAAAAAGTGAAAATGTGAAACTGACCTCAAATTCGAAATGTATACATATATTCAGGTTCCCCACAAGTTGGGGAACCCGAAAAAACATGTCTTTTCCGGATCCGACCTCTCCCTCAAAAGTTAGGCCTCGGCCTAGATTGCATTTGTTGGCAAAGTGCCAATTAAGCATGAAAACCCAAAATGTGAAACTGACCTGAATTTCGAAATGTATACATATATTCAGGTTCCCCAAAGGTTGGGAA
Source organism: Bothrops alternatus (assembly GCA_034064705.1). Lineage (NCBI taxonomy): Eukaryota > Metazoa > Chordata > Lepidosauria > Squamata > Viperidae > Bothrops > Bothrops alternatus. Next base: position 137,675 of record JARGCV010000091.1, read on the forward strand.
ACCCGAAAAACCATATTTTTTCCGGATCCAACCTCTCCCTCAAAAGTTAGGCCTCGGCCTAGATTGCATTTGTTGGCAAATTGCCAATTAAGCATGAAAAGTGAAAATGTGAAACTGACCTCAAATTCGAAATATATACATATATTCGGGTTCCCCACAGGTTGGGGAATCCGAAAAACCATGTTTTTTCCGGATCCAACATCTGACTGAAAAGTTATGCCTCGGCTTAGATTGCATTTGTTGGCAAATTGCCAATTAAGCATGAAAAGTGAAAATGTGAAACTGACCTCAAATTCGAAATGTATACATATATTCAGGTTCCCCACAAGTTGGGGAACCCGAAAAAACATGTCTTTTCCGGATCCGACCTCTCCCTCAAAAGTTAGGCCTCGGCCTAGATTGCATTTGTTGGCAAAGTGCCAATTAAGCATGAAAACCCAAAATGTGAAACTGACCTGAATTTCGAAATGTATACATATATTCAGGTTCCCCACAGGTTGGGGAACCCGAAAAACTATGTTTTTTCCGGATCCGACCTCTCCCTCAAAAGTTAGGCCTCGGCCTAGATTGCATTTGTTGGCAAATTGCCAATTAAGCATGAAAAGTGAAAATGTGAAACTGACCTCAAATTCAAAATGTATACATATATTCAGGTTCCCCACAAGTTGGGGAACCCGAAAAAACATGTCTTTTCCGGATCCGACCTCTCCCTCAAAAGTTAGGTCTCGGCCTAGATTGCATTTGTTGGCAAATTGCCAATTAAGCATGAAAACCCAAAATGTGAAACTGACCTGAATTTCGAAATGTATACATATATTCAGGTTCCCCACAGGTTGGGGAACCCGAAAAACTATGTTTTTTTCCGGATCCAACATCTGACTGAAAAGTTATGCCTCGGCTTAGATTGCATTTGTTGGCAAATTGCCAATTAAGCATGAAAAGTGAAAATGTGAAACTGACCTGAATTTCGAAATGTATACATATATTCAGGTTCCCCACAGGTTGGGGAACCCGAAAAAACATGTCTTTTCCGGATCCGACCTCTCCCTCAAAAGTTAGGCCTCGGCCTAGATTGCATTTGTTGGCAAATTGCCAATTAAGCATGAAAAGTGAAAATGTGAAACTGACCTGAATTTCGAAATGTATACATATATTCAGGTTCCCCAAAGGTTGGGGAACCCGAAAAACTATGTTTTTTCCGGATCCGACCTCTCCCTCAAAAGTTATGCCTCCGCCTAGATTGCATTTGTTGGGAAATTGCCAATTAAGCATGAAAAGTGAAAATGTGAAACTGACCTCAAATTCGAAATATATACATATATTCGGGTTCCCCACAGGTTGGGGAACCCGAAAAAACCATGTTTTTTCCGGATCCAAGATCTGACTGAAAAGTTATGCCTCGGCTTAGATTGCATTTGTTGGCAAATTGCCAATTAAGCATAAAAAGTGAAAATGTGAAACTGACCTCAAATTCGAAATGTATACATATATTCAGGTTCCCCACAAGTTGGGGAACCCGAAAAAACATGTCTTTTCCGGATCCGACCTCTCCCTCAAAAGTTAGGTCTCAGCCTAGATTGCATTGGTTGACAAACAGCCAATTAAGCATGAAAACCCAAAATGTGAAACTGACCTGAATTTCGAAATGTATACATATATTCAGGTTCCCCACAGGTTGGGGAACCCGAAAAACTATGTTTTTTCCGGATCCGACCTCTCCCTCAAAAGTTAGGCCTCGGCCTAGATTGCATTTGTTGGCAAATTGCCAATTAAGCATGAAAAGTGAAAATGTGAAACTGACCTCAAATTCAAAATGTATACATATATTCAGGTTCCCCACAAGTTGGGGAACCCGAAAAAACATGTCTTTTCCGGATCCGACCTCTCCCTCAAAAGTTAGGTCTCGGCCTAGATTGCATTTGTTGGCAAATTGCCAATTAAGCATGAAAACCCAAAATGTGAAACTGACCTGAATTTCGAAATGTATACATATATTCAGGTTCCCCACAGGTTGGGGAACCCGAAAATCTATGTTTTTTCCGGATCCGACCTCTCCCTCAAAAGTTAGGCCTCGGCCTAGATTACATTTGTTGGCGTAGCCAATTAAGCATGAAAAGCAAAAATGTGAAATTGACCTCAAATTCGAAATGTATACATATATTCATGTTCCCCACAAGTTGGGGAACCCGAAAAAACATGTTTTTTCCGGATCCGACCTCTCCCTCAAAAGTTAGGTCTCAGCCTAGATTGCATTGGTTGACAAACAGCCAATTAAGCATGAAAACCCAAAATGTGAAACTGACCTGAATTTCGAAATGTATACATATATTCAGGTTCCCCACAGGTTGGGGAACCCGAAAAACTATGTTTTTTCCGGATCCAACATCTGACTGAAAAGTTATGCCTCGGCTTAGATTGCATTTGTTGGCAAATTGCCAATTAAGCATGAAAAGTGAAAATGTGAAACTGACCTGAATTTCGAAATGTATACATATATTCAGGTTCCCCACAGGTTGGGGAACCCGAAAAACTATGTTTTTTCCGGATCCGACCTCTCCCTCAAAAGTTAGGCCTCGGCCTAGATTGCATTTGTTGGCAAATTGCCAATTAAGCATGAAAAGTGAAAATGTGAAACTGACCTCAAATTTGAAATATATGCATATATTCGGGTTCCCCACAGGTTGGGGAACCCGAAAAAACATGTCTTTTCCGGATCCGACCTCTCCCTCAAAAGTTAGGCCTCGGCCTAGATTGCATTTGTTGGCAAATTGCCAATTAAGCATGAAAAGTGAAAATGTGAAACTGACCTGAATTTCGAAATGTATACATATATTCAGGTTCCCCAAAGGTTGGGAAACCCGAAAAACTATGTTTTTTCCGGATCCGACCTCTCCCTCAAAAGTTATCCCTCCGCCTAGATTGCATTTGTTGGGAAATTGCCAATTAAGCATGAAAAGTGAAAATGTGAAACTGACCTCAAATTCGAAATATATACATATATTCGGGTTCCCCACAGGTTGGGGAACCCGAAAAACCATGTTTTTTCCGGATCCAAGATCTGACTGAAAAGTTATGCCTCGGCTTAGATTGCATTTGTTGGCAAATTGCCAATTAAGCATAAAAAGTGAAAATGTGAAACTGACCTCAAATTCGAAATGTATACATATATTCAGGTTCCCCACAAGTTGGGGAACCCGAAAAAACATGTCTTTTCCGGATCCGACCTCTCCCTCAAAAGTTAGGCCTCGGCCTAGATTGCATTTGTTGGCAAATTGCCAATTAAGCATGAAAACCCAAAATGTGAAACTGACCTGAATTTCGAAATGTATACATATATTCAGGTTCCCCAAAGGTTGGGAAACCCGAAAAACCATGTTTTTTCCGGATCCAACCTCTCCCTCAAAAGTTAGGCCTCGGCCTATATTGCATTTGTTGGCAAATTGCCAATTAAGCATGAAAAGTGAAAATGTGAAACTGACCTGAATTTCGAAATGTATACATATATTCATGTTCCCCACAAGTTGGGGAACCCGAAAAAACATGTTTTTTCCGGATCCGACCTCTCCCTCAAAAGTTAGGTCTCAGCCTAGATTGCATTGGTTGACAAACAGCCAATTAAGCATGAAAAGTGAAAATGTGAAACTGACCTGAATTTCGAAATGTATACATATATTCAGGTTCCCCACAGGTTGGGGAACCCGAAAAACTATGTTTTTTCGGATCCAACATCTGACTGAAAAGTTATGCCTCGGCTTAGATTGCATTTGTTGGCAAATTGCCAATTAAGCATGAAAAGTGAAAATGTGAAACTGACCTGAATTTCGAAATGTATACATATATTCAGGTTCCCCACAGGTTGGGGAACCCGAAAAACTATGTTTTTTCCGGATCCGACCTCTCCCTCAAAAGTTAGGCCTCGGCCTAGATTGCATTTGTAGGCAAATTGCCAATTAAGCATGAAAAGTGAAAATGTGAAACTGACCTCAAATTCAAAATGTATACATATATTCAGGTTCCCCACAAGTTGGGGAACCCGAAAAAACATGTCTTTTCCGGATCCGACCTCTTCCTCAAAAGTTAGGTCTCGGCCTAGATTGCATTTGTTGGCAAATTGCCAATTAAGCATGAAAACCCAAAATGTGAAACTGACCTGAATTTCGAAATGTATACATATATTCAGGTTCCCCACAGGTTGGGGAACCCGAAAATCTATGTTTTTTCCGGATCCGACCTCTCCCTCAAAAGTTAGGTCTCGGCCTAGATTGCATTTGTTGGCAAATTGCCAATTAAGCATGAAAACCCAAAATGTGAAACTGACCTGAATTTCGAAATGTATACATATATTCAGGTTCCCCACAAGTTGGGGAACCCGAAAAAACATGTCTTTTCCGGATCCGACCTCTTCCTCAAAAGTTAGGTCTCGGCCTAGATTGCATTTGTTGGCAAATTGCCAATTAAGCATGAAAACCCAAAATGTGAAACTGACCTGAATTTCGAAATGTATACATATATTCAGGTTCCCCACAGGTTGGGGAACCCGAAAAACCATGTTTTTTCCGGATCCAACATCTGACTGAAAAGTTATGCCTCGGCTTAGATTGCATTTGTTGGCAAATTGCCAATTAAGCATAAAAAGTGAAAATGTGAAACTGACCTCAAATTCGAAATGTATACATATATTCAGGTTCCCCACAAGTTGGGGAACCCGAAAAACTATGTTTTTTCCGGATCCGACCTCTCCCTCAAAAGTTAGGTCTCAGCCTAGATTGCATTGGTTGACAAACAGCCAATTAAGCATGAAAACCCAAAATGTGAAACTGACCTGAATTTCGAAATGTATACATATATTCAGGTTCCCCAAAGGTTGGGAAACCCGACAAACCATGTTTTTTCCGGATCCAACATCTGACTGAAAAGTTGTGCCTCGGCTTAGATTGCATTTGTTGGCAAATTGCCAATTAAGCATGAAAAGTGAAAATGTGAAACTGACCTGAATTTCGAAATGTATACATATATTCAGGTTCCCCACAGGTTGGGGAACCCGAAAAAGTATGTTTTTTCCGGATCCGACCTCTCCCTCAAAAGTTAGGCCTCGGCCTAGATTGCATTTGTTGGCAAATTGCCAATTAAGCATGAAAAGTGAAAATGTGAAACTGACCTGAATTTCGAAATGTATACATATATTCAGGTTCCCCAAAGGTTGGGGAACCCGAAAAACTATGTTTTTTCCGGATCCGACCTCTCCCTCAAAAGTTATGCCTCGGCCTAGATTGCATTTGTTGGGAAATTGCCAATTAAGCATGAAAACCCAAAATGTGAAACTGACCTCAAATTCGAAATATATACATATATTCGGGTTCCCCACAGGTTGGGGAACCCGAAAAACCATGTTTTTTCCGGATCCAAGATCTGACTGAAAAGTTATGCCTCGGCTTAGATTGCATTTGTTGGCAAATTGCCAATTAAGCATAAAAAGTGAAAATGTGAAACTGACCTCAAATTCAAAATGTATACATATATTCAGGTTCCCCACAAGTTGGGGAACCCGAAAAAACATGTCTTTTCCGGATCCGACCTCTCCCTCAAAAGTTAGGTCTCGGCCTAGATTGCATTTGTTGGCAAATTGCCAATTAAGCATGAAAACCCAAAATGTGAAACTGACCTGAATTTCGAAATGTATACATATATTCAGGTTCCCCACAGGTTGGGGAACCCGAAAATCTATGTTTTTTCCGGATCCGACCTCTCCCTCAAAAGTTAGGCCTCGGCCTAGATTGCATTTGTTGGCGTAGCCAATTAAGCATGAAAAGCAAAAATGTGAAATTGACCTCAAATTCGAAATGTATACATATATTCATGTTCCCCACAAGTTGGGGAACCCGAAAAAATATGTTTTTTCCGGATCCGACCTCTCCCTCAAAAGTTAGGTCTCAGCTTAGATTGCATTGGTTGACAAACAGCCAATTAAGCATGAAAACCCAAAATGTGAAACTGACCTGAATTTCGAAATGTATACATATATTCAGGTTCCCCACAGGTTGGGGAACCCGAAAAACTATGTTTTTTCCGGATCCAACCTCTCCCTCAAAAGTTAGGCCTCGGCCTATATTGCATTTGTTGGCAAATTGCCAATTAAGCATAAAAAGTGAAAATGTGAAACTGACCTCAAATTCGAAATGTATACATATATTCAGGTTCCCCACAAGTTGGGGAACCCGAAAAAACATGTCTTTTCCGGATCCGACCTCTCCCTCAAAAGTTAGGCCTCGGCCTAGATTGCATTTGTTGGCAAAGTGCCAATTAAGCATGAAAACCCAAAATGTGAAACTGACCTGAATTTCGAAATGTATACATATATTCAGGTTCCCCAAAGGTTGGGAAACCCGAAAAACCATGTTTTTTCCGGATCCAACCTCTCCCTCAAAAGTTAGGCCTCGGCCTAGATTGCATTTGTTGGCAAATTGCCAATTAAGCATGAAAAGTGAAAATGTGAAACTGACCTCAAATTCGAAATATATACATATATTCGGGTTCCCCACAGGTTGGGGAATCCGAAAAACCATGTTTTTTCCGGATCCAACATCTGACTGAAAAGTTATGCCTCGGCTTAGATTGCATTTGTTGGCAAATTGCCAATTAAGCATGAAAAGTGAAAATGTGAAACTGACCTCAAATTCGAAATGTATACATATATTCGGGTTCCCCACAAGTTGGGGAACCCGAAAAACTATGTTTTTTCCGGATCCGACCTCTCCCTCAAAAGTTAGGTCTCAGCCTAGATTGCATTGGTTGACAAACAGCCAATTAAGCATGAAAACCCAAAATGTGAAACTGACCTGAATTTCGAAATGTATACATATATTCAGGTTCCCCACAGGTTGGGGAACCCGAAAAACTATGTTTTTTCCGGATCCGACCTCTCCCTCAAAAGTTAGGCCTCGGCCTAGATTGCATTTGTTGGCAAATTGCCAATTAAGCATGAAAAGTGAAAATGTGAAACTGACCTCAAATTCAAAATGTATACATATATTCAGGTTCCCCACAAGTTGGGGAACCCGAAAAAACATGTCTTTTCCGGATCCGACCTCTCCCTCAAAAGTTAGGTCTCGGCCTAGATTGCATTTGTTGGCAAATTGCCAATTAAGCATGAAAACCCAAAATGTGAAACTGACCTGAATTTCGAAATGTATACATATATTCAGGTTCCCCACAGGTTGGGGAACCCGAAAAACTATGTTTTTTTCCGGATCCAACATCTGACTGAAAAGTTATGCCTCGGCTTAGATTGCATTTGTTGGCAAATTGCCAATTAAGCATGAAAAGTGAAAATGTGAAACTGACCTGAATTTCGAAATGTATACATATATTCAGGTTCCCCACAGGTTGGGGAACCCGAAAAAACATGTCTTTTCCGGATCCGACCTCTCCCTCAAAAGTTAGGCCTCGGCCTAGATTGCATTTGTTGGCAAATTGCCAATTAAGCATGAAAAGTGAAAATGTGAAACTGACCTGAATTTCGAAATGTATACATATATTCAGGTTCCCCAAAGGTTGGGGAACCCGAAAAACTATGTTTTTTCCGGATCCGACCTCTCCCTCAAAAGTTATGCCTCCGCCTAGATTGCATTTGTTGGGAAATTGCCAATTAAGCATGAAAAGTGAAAATGTGAAACTGACCTCAAATTCGAAATATATACATATATTCGGGTTCCCCACAGGTTGGGGAACCCGAAAAACCATGTTTTTTCCGGATCCAAGATCTGACTGAAAAGTTATGCCTCGGCTTAGATTGCATTTGTTGGCAAATTGCCAATTAAGCATAAAAAGTGAAAATGTGAAACTGACCTCAAATTCGAAATGTATACATATATTCAGGTTCCCCACAAGTTGGGGAACCCGAAAAAACATGTCTTTTCCGGATCCGACCTCTCCCTCAAAAGTTAGGCCTCGGCCTAGATTGCATTTGTTGGCAAATTGCCAATTAAGCATGAAAACCCAAAATGTGAAACTGACCTGAATTTCGAAATGTATACATATATTCAGGTTCCCCAAAGGTTGGGAAACCCGAAAAACCATGTTTTTTCCGGATCCAACCTCTCCCTCAAAAGTTAGGCCTCGGCCTAGATTGCATTTGTTGGCAAATTGCCAATTAAGCATGAAAAGTGAAAATGTGAAACTGACCTCAAATTCGAAATATATACATATATTCGGGTTCCCCACAGGTTGGGGAATCCGAAAAACCATGTTTTTTCCGGATCCAACATCTGACTGAAAAGTTATGCCTCGGCTTAGATTGCATTTGTTGGCAAATTGCCAATTAAGCATGAAAAGTGAAAATGTGAAACTGACCTCAAATTCGAAATGTATACATATATTCGGGTTCCCCACAAGTTGGGGAACCCGAAAAACTATGTTTTTTCCGGATCCGACCTCTCCCTCAAAAGTTAGGTCTCAGCCTAGATTGCATTGGTTGACAAACAGCCAATTAAGCATGAAAACCCAAAATGTGAAACTGACCTGAATTTCGAAATGTATACATATATTCAGGTTCCCCACAGGTTGGGGAACCCGAAAATCTATGTTTTTTCCGGATCCGACCTCTCCCTCAAAAGTTAGGCCTCGGCCTAGATTACATTTGTTGGCGTAGCCAATTAAGCATGAAAAGCAAAAATGTGAAATTGACCTCAAATTCGAAATGTATACATATATTCATGTTCCCCACAAGTTGGGGAACCCGAAAAAACATGTTTTTTCCGGATCCGACCTCTCCCTCAAAAGTTAGGTCTCAGCCTAGATTGCATTGGTTGACAAACAGCCAATTAAGCATGAAAACCCAAAATGTGAAACTGACCTGAATTTCGAAATGTATACATATATTCAGGTTCCCCACAGGTTGGGGAACCCGAAAAACTATGTTTTTTCCGGATCCAACATCTGACTGAAAAGTTATGCCTCGGCTTAGATTGCATTTGTTGGCAAATTGCCAATTAAGCATGAAAAGTGAAAATGTGAAACTGACCTGAATTTCGAAATGTATACATATATTCAGGTTCCCCACAGGTTGGGGAACCCGAAAAACTATGTTTTTTCCGGATCCGACCTCTCCCTCAAAAGTTAGGCCTCGGCCTAGATTGCATTTGTTGGCAAATTGCCAATTAAGCATGAAAAGTGAAAATGTGAAACTGACCTCAAATTTGAAATATATACATATATTCGGGTTCCCCACAGGTTGGGGAACCCGAAAAAACATGTCTTTTCCGGATCCGACCTCTCCCTCAAAAGTTAGGCCTCGGCCTAGATTGCATTTGTTGGCAAATTGCCAATTAAGCATGAAAAGTGAAAATGTGAAACTGACCTGAATTTCGAAATGTATACATATATTCAGGTTCCCCAAAGGTTGGGAAACCCGAAAAACTATGTTTTTTCCGGATCCGACCTCTCCCTCAAAAGTTATCCCTCCGCCTAGATTGCATTTGTTGGGAAATTGCCAATTAAGCATGAAAAGTGAAAATGTGAAACTGACCTCAAATTCGAAATATATACATATATTCGGGTTCCCCACAGGTTGGGGAACCCGAAAAACCATGTTTTTTCCGGATCCAAGATCTGACTGAAAAGTTATGCCTCGGCTTAGATTGCATTTGTTGGCAAATTGCCAATTAAGCATAAAAAGTGAAAATGTGAAACTGACCTCAAATTCGAAATGTATACATATATTCAGGTTCCCCACAAGTTGGGGAACCCGAAAAAACATGTCTTTTCCGGATCCGACCTCTCCCTCAAAAGTTAGGCCTCGGCCTAGATTGCATTTGTTGGCAAATTGCCAATTAAGCATGAAAACCCAAAATGTGAAACTGACCTGAATTTCGAAATGTATACATATATTCAGGTTCCCCAAAGGTTGGGAAACCCGAAAAACCATGTTTTTTCCGGATCCAACCTCTCCCTCAAAAGTTAGGCCTCGGCCTATATTGCATTTGTTGGCAAATTGCCAATTAAGCATGAAAAGTGAAAATGTGAAACTGACCTGAATTTCGAAATGTATACATATATTCATGTTCCCCACAAGTTGGGGAACCCGAAAAAACATGTTTTTTCCGGATCCGACCTCTCCCTCAAAAGTTAGGTCTCAGCCTAGATTGCATTGGTTGACAAACAGCCAATTAAGCATGAAAAGTGAAAATGTGAAACTGACCTGAATTTCGAAATGTATACATATATTCAGGTTCCCCACAGGTTGGGGAACCCGAAAAACTATGTTTTTTCGGATCCAACATCTGACTGAAAAGTTATGCCTCGGCTTAGATTGCATTTGTTGGCAAATTGCCAATTAAGCATGAAAAGTGAAAATGTGAAACTGACCTGAATTTCGAAATGTATACATATATTCAGGTTCCCCACAGGTTGGGGAACCCGAAAAACTATGTTTTTTCCGGATCCGACCTCTCCCTCAAAAGTTAGGCCTCGGCCTAGATTGCATTTGTAGGCAAATTGCCAATTAAGCATGAAAAGTGAAAATGTGAAACTGACCTCAAATTCAAAATGTATACATATATTCAGGTTCCCCACAAGTTGGGGAACCCGAAAAAACATGTCTTTTCCGGATCCGACCTCTTCCTCAAAAGTTAGGTCTCGGCCTAGATTGCATTTGTTGGCAAATTGCCAATTAAGCATGAAAACCCAAAATGTGAAACTGACCTGAATTTCGAAATGTATACATATATTCAGGTTCCCCACAGGTTGGGGAACCCGAAAATCTATGTTTTTTCCGGATCCGACCTCTCCCTCAAAAGTTAGGTCTCGGCCTAGATTGCATTTGTTGGCAAATTGCCAATTAAGCATGAAAACCCAAAATGTGAAACTGACCTGAATTTCGAAATGTATACATATATTCAGGTTCCCCACAAGTTGGGGAACCCGAAAAAACATGTCTTTTCCGGATCCGACCTCTTCCTCAAAAGTTAGGTCTCGGCCTAGATTGCATTTGTTGGCAAATTGCCAATTAAGCATGAAAACCCAAAATGTGAAACTGACCTGAATTTCGAAATGTATACATATATTCAGGTTCCCCACAGGTTGGGGAACCCGAAAAACCATGTTTTTTCCGGATCCAACATCTGACTGAAAAGTTATGCCTCGGCTTAGATTGCATTTGTTGGCAAATTGCCAATTAAGCATAAAAAGTGAAAATGTGAAACTGACCTCAAATTCGAAATGTATACATATATTCAGGTTCCCCACAAGTTGGGGAACCCGAAAAACTATGTTTTTTCCGGATCCGACCTCTCCCTCAAAAGTTAGGTCTCAGCCTAGATTGCATTGGTTGACAAACAGCCAATTAAGCATGAAAACCCAAAATGTGAAACTGACCTGAATTTCGAAATGTATACATATATTCAGGTTCCCCAAAGGTTGGGAAACCCGACAAACCATGTTTTTTCCGGATCCAACATCTGACTGAAAAGTTGTGCCTCGGCTTAGATTGCATTTGTTGGCAAATTGCCAATTAAGCATGAAAAGTGAAAATGTGAAACTGACCTGAATTTCGAAATGTATACATATATTCAGGTTCCCCACAGGTTGGGGAACCCGAAAAAGTATGTTTTTTCCGGATCCGACCTCTCCCTCAAAAGTTAGGCCTCGGCCTAGATTGCATTTGTTGGCAAATTGCCAATTAAGCATGAAAAGTGAAAATGTGAAACTGACCTGAATTTCGAAATGTATACATATATTCAGGTTCCCCAAAGGTTGGGGAACCCGAAAAACTATGTTTTTTCCGGATCCGACCTCTCCCTCAAAAGTTATGCCTCGGCCTAGATTGCATTTGTTGGGAAATTGCCAATTAAGCATGAAAACCCAAAATGTGAAACTGACCTCAAATTCGAAATATATACATATATTCGGGTTCCCCACAGGTTGGGGAACCCGAAAAACCATGTTTTTTCCGGATCCAAGATCTGACTGAAAAGTTATGCCTCGGCTTAGATTGCATTTGTTGGCAAATTGCCAATTAAGCATAAAAAGTGAAAATGTGAAACTGACCTCAAATTCAAAATGTATACATATATTCAGGTTCCCCACAAGTTGGGGAACCCGAAAAAACATGTCTTTTCCGGATCCGACCTCTCCCTCAAAAGTTAGGTCTCGGCCTAGATTGCATTTGTTGGCAAATTGCCAATTAAGCATGAAAACCCAAAATGTGAAACTGACCTGAATTTCGAAATGTATACATATATTCAGGTTCCCCACAGGTTGGGGAACCCGAAAATCTATGTTTTTTCCGGATCCGACCTCTCCCTCAAAAGTTAGGCCTCGGCCTAGATTGCATTTGTTGGCGTAGCCAATTAAGCATGAAAAGCAAAAATGTGAAATTGACCTCAAATTCGAAATGTATACATATATTCATGTTCCCCACAAGTTGGGGAACCCGAAAAAATATGTTTTTTCCGGATCCGACCTCTCCCTCAAAAGTTAGGTCTCAGCTTAGATTGCATTGGTTGACAAACAGCCAATTAAGCATGAAAACCCAAAATGTGAAACTGACCTGAATTTCGAAATGTATACATATATTCAGGTTCCCCACAGGTTGGGGAACCCGAAAAACTATGTTTTTTCCGGATCCAACCTCTCCCTCAAAAGTTAGGCCTCGGCCTATATTGCATTTGTTGGCAAATTGCCAATTAAGCATAAAAAGTGAAAATGTGAAACTGACCTCAAATTCGAAATGTATACATATATTCAGGTTCCCCACAAGTTGGGGAACCCGAAAAAACATGTCTTTTCCGGATCCGACCTCTCCCTCAAAAGTTAGGCCTCGGCCTAGATTGCATTTGTTGGCAAAGTGCCAATTAAGCATGAAAACCCAAAATGTGAAACTGACCTGAATTTCGAAATGTATACATATATTCAGGTTCCCCAAAGGTTGGGAAACCCGAAAAACCATGTTTTTTCCGGATCCAACCTCTCCCTCAAAAGTTAGGCCTCGGCCTAGATTGCATTTGTTGGCAAATTGCCAATTAAGCATGAAAAGTGAAAATGTGAAACTGACCTCAAATTCGAAATATATACATATATTCGGGTTCCCCACAGGTTGGGGAATCCGAAAAACCATGTTTTTTCCGGATCCAACATCTGACTGAAAAGTTATGCCTCGGCTTAGATTGCATTTGTTGGCAAATTGCCAATTAAGCATGAAAAGTGAAAATGTGAAACTGACCTCAAATTCGAAATGTATACATATATTCGGGTTCCCCACAAGTTGGGGAACCCGAAAAACTATGTTTTTTCCGGATCCGACCTCTCCCTCAAAAGTTAGGTCTCAGCCTAGATTGCATTGGTTGACAAACAGCCAATTAAGCATGAAAACCCAAAATGTGAAACTGACCTGAATTTCGAAATGTATACATATATTCAGGTTCCCCACAGGTTGGGGAACCCGAAAAACTATGTTTTTTCCGGATCCGACCTCTCCCTCAAAAGTTAGGCCTCGGCCTAGATTGCATTTGTTGGCAAATTGCCAATTAAGCATGAAAAGTGAAAATGTGAAACTGACCTCAAATTCAAAATGTATACATATATTCAGGTTCCCCACAAGTTGGGGAACCCGAAAAACATGTCTTTTCCGGATCCGACCTCTCCCTCAAAAGTTAGGTCTCGGCCTAGATTGCATTTGTTGGCAAATTGCCAATTAAGCATGAAAACCCAAAATGTGAAACTGACCTGAATTTCGAAATGTATACATATATTCAGGTTCCCCACAGGTTGGGGAACCCGAAAAACTATGTTTTTTTCCGGATCCAACATCTGACTGAAAAGTTATGCCTCGGCTTAGATTGCATTTGTTGGCAAATTGCCAATTAAGCATGAAAAGTGAAAATGTGAAACTGACCTGAATTTCGAAATGTATACATATATTCAGGTTCCCCACAGGTTGGGGAACCCGAAAAAACATGTCTTTTCCGGATCCGACCTCTCCCTCAAAAGTTAGGCCTCGGCCTAGATTGCATTTGTTGGCAAATTGCCAATTAAGCATGAAAAGTGAAAATGTGAAACTGACCTGAATTTCGAAATGTATACATATATTCAGGTTCCCCAAAGGTTGGGGAACCCGAAAAACTATGTTTTTTCCGGATCCGACCTCTCCCTCAAAAGTTATGCCTCCGCCTAGATTGCATTTGTTGGGAAATTGCCAATTAAGCATGAAAAGTGAAAATGTGAAACTGACCTCAAATTCGAAATATATACATATATTCGGGTTCCCCACAGGTTGGGGAACCCGAAAAACCATGTTTTTTCCGGATCCAAGATCTGACTGAAAAGTTATGCCTCGGCTTAGATTGCATTTGTTGGCAAATTGCCAATTAAGCATAAAAAGTGAAAATGTGAAACTGACCTCAAATTCGAAATGTATACATATATTCAGGTTCCCCACAAGTTGGGGAACCCGAAAAAACATGTCTTTTCCGGATCCGACCTCTCCCTCAAAAGTTAGGCCTCGGCCTAGATTGCATTTGTTGGCAAATTGCCAATTAAGCATGAAAACCCAAAATGTGAAACTGACCTGAATTTCGAAATGTATACATATATTCAGGTTCCCCAAAGGTTGGGAAACCCGAAAAACCATGTTTTTTCCGGATCCAACCTCTCCCTCAAAAGTTAGGCCTCGGCCTAGATTGCATTTGTTGGCAAATTGCCAATTAAGCATGAAAAGTGAAAATGTGAAACTGACCTCAAATTCGAAATATATACATATATTCGGGTTCCCCACAGATTGGGGAATCCGAAAAACCATGTTTTTTCCGGATCCAACATCTGACTGAAAAGTTATGCCTCGGCTTAGATTGCATTTGTTGGCAAATTGCCAATTAAGCATGAAAAGTGAAAATGTGAAACTGACCTCAAATTCGAAATGTATACATATATTCGGGTTCCCCACAAGTTGGGGAACCCGAAAAACTATGTTTTTTCCGGATCCGACCTCTCCCTCAAAAGTTAGGTCTCAGCCTAGATTGCATTGGTTGACAAACAGCCAATTAAGCATGAAAACCCAAAATGTGAAACTGACCTGAATTTCGAAATGTATACATATATTCAGGTTCCCCACAGGTTGGGGAACCCGAAAAACTATTTTTTTTCCGGATCCGACCTCTCCCTCAAAAGTTAGGCCTCGGCCTAGATTGCATTTGTTGGCAAATTGCCAATTAAGCATGAAAAGTGAAAATGTGAAACTGACCTCAAATTCAAAATGTATACATATATTCAGGTTCCCCACAAGTTGGGGAACCCGAAAAAACATGTCTTTTCCGGATCCGACCTCTCCCTCAAAAGTTAGGTCTCGGCCTAGATTGCATTTGTTGGCAAATTGCCAATTAAGCATGAAAACCCAAAATGTGAAACTGACCTGAATTTCGAAATGTATACATATATTCAGGTTCCCCACAGGTTGGGGAACCCGAAAATCTATGTTTTTTCCGGATCCGACCTCTCCCTCAAAAGTTAGGCCTCGGCCTAGATTACATTTGTTGGCGTAGCCAATTAAGCATGAAAAGCAAAAATGTGAAATTGACCTCAAATTCGAAATGTATACATATATTCATGTTCCCCACAAGTTGGGGAACCCGAAAAAACATGTTTTTTCCGGATCCGACCTCTCCCTCAAAAGTTAGGTCTCAGCCTCGATTGCATTTGTTGGCAAATTGCCAATTAAGCATGAAAACCCAAAATGTGAAACTGACCTGAATTTCGAAATGTATACATATATTCAGGTTCCCCAAAGGTTGGGAAACCCGAAAAACCATGTTTTTTCCGGATCCAACCTCTCCCTCAAAAGTTAGGCCTCGGCCTAGATTGCATTTGTTGGCAAATTGCCAATTAAGCATGAAAAGTGAAAATGTGAAACTGACCTCAAATTCGAAATATATACATATATTCGGGTTCCCCACAGATTGGGGAATCCGAAAAACCATGTTTTTTCCGGATCCAACATCTGACTGAAAAGTTATGCCTCGGCTTAGATTGCATTTGTTGGCAAATTGCCAATTAAGCATGAAAAGTGAAAATGTGAAACTGACCTCAAATTCGAAATGTATACATATATTCGGGTTCCCCACAAGTTGGGGAACCCGAAAAACTATGTTTTTTCCGGATCCGACCTCTCCCTCAAAAGTTAGGTCTCAGCCTAGATTGCATTGGTTGACAAACAGCCAATTAAGCATGAAAACCCAAAATGTGAAACTGACCTGAATTTCGAAATGTATACATATATTCAGGTTCCCCACAGGTTGGGGAACCCGAAAAACTATTTTTTTTCCGGATCCGACCTCTCCCTCAAAAGTTAGGCCTCGGCCTAGATTGCATTTGTTGGCAAATTGCCAATTAAGCATGAAAAGTGAAAATGTGAAACTGACCTCAAATTCAAAATGTATACATATATTCAGGTTCCCCACAAGTTGGGGAACCCGAAAAAACATGTCTTTTCCGGATCCGACCTCTCCCTCAAAAGTTAGGTCTCGGCCTAGATTGCATTTGTTGGCAAATTGCCAATTAAGCATGAAAACCCAAAATGTGAAACTGACCTGAATTTCGAAATGTATACATATATTCAGGTTCCCCACAGGTTGGGGAACCCGAAAATCTATGTTTTTTCCGGATCCGACCTCTCCCTCAAAAGTTAGGCCTCGGCCTAGATTACATTTGTTGGCGTAGCCAATTAAGCATGAAAAGCAAAAATGTGAAATTGACCTCAAATTCGAAATGTATACATATATTCATGTTCCCCACAAGTTGGGGAACCCGAAAAAACATGTTTTTTCCGGATCCGACCTCTCCCTCAAAAGTTAGGTCTCAGCCTCGATTGCATTGGTTGACAAACAGCCAATTAAGCATGAAAACCCAAAATGTGAAACTGACCTGAATTTCGAAATGTATACATATATTCAGGTTCCCCACAGGTTGGGGAACCCGAAAAACTATGTTTTTTCCGGATCCAACATCTGACTGAAAAGTTATGCCTCGGCTTAGATTGCATTTGTTGGCAAATTGCCAATTAAGCATGAAAAGTGAAAATGTGAAACTGACCTGAATTTCGAAATGTATACATATATTCAGGTTCCCCACAGGTTGGGGAACCCGAAAAACTATGTTTTTTCCGGATCCGACCTCTCCCTCAAAAGTTAGGCCTCGGCCTAGATTGCATTTGTTGGCAAATTGCCAATTAAGCATGAAAAGTGAAAATGTGAAACTGACCTCAAATTTGAAATATATACATATATTCGGGTTCCCCACAGGTTGGGGAACCCGAAAAAACATGTCTTTTCCGGATCCGACCTCTCCCTCAAAAGTTAGGCCTCGGCCTAGATTGCATTTGTTGGCAAATTGCCAATTAAGCATGAAAAGTGAAAATGTGAAACTGACCTGAATTTCGAAATGTATACATATATTCAGGTTCCCCAAAGGTTGGGAAACCCGAAAAACTATGTTTTTTCCGGATCCGACCTCTCCCTCAAAAGTTATCCCTCCGCCTAGATTGCATTTGTTGGGAAATTGCCAATTAAGCATGAAAAGTGAAAATGTGAAACTGACCTCAAATTCGAAATATATACATATATTCGGGTTCCCCACAGGTTGGGGAACCCGAAAAACCATGTTTTTTCCGGATCCAAGATCTGACTGAAAAGTTATGCCTCGGCTTAGATTGCATTTGTTGGCAAATTGCCAATTAAGCATAAAAAGTGAAAATGTGAAACTGACCTCAAATTCGAAATGTATACATATATTCAGGTTCCCCACAAGTTGGGGAACCCGAAAAAACATGTCTTTTCCGGATCCGACCTCTCCCTCAAAAGTTAGGCCTCGGCCTAGATTGCATTTGTTGGCAAATTGCCAATTAAGCATGAAAACCCAAAATGTGAAACTGACCTGAATTTCGAAATGTATACATATATTCAGGTTCCCCAAAGGTTGGGAAACCCGAAAAACCATGTTTTTTCCGGATCCGACCTCTCCCTCAAAAGTTAGGTCTCAGCCTAGATTGCATTGGTTGACAAACAGCCAATTAAGCATGAAAAGTGAAAATGTGAAACTGACCTGAATTTCGAAATGTATACATATATTCAGGTTCCCCACAGGTTGGGGAACCCGAAAAACTATGTTTTTTCGGATCCAACATCTGACTGAAAAGTTATGCCTCGGCTTAGATTGCATTTGTTGGCAAATTGCCAATTAAGCATGAAAAGTGAAAATGTGAAACTGACCTGAATTTCGAAATGTATACATATATTCAGGTTCCCCACAGGTTGGGGAACCCGAAAAACTATGTTTTTTCCGGATCCGACCTCTCCCTCAAAAGTTAGGCCTCGGCCTAGATTGCATTTGTTGGCAAATTGCCAATTAAGCATGAAAAGTGAAAATGTGAAACTGACCTCAAATTCAAAATGTATACATATATTCAGGTTCCCCACAAGTTGGGGAACCCGAAAAAACATGTCTTTTCCGGATCCGACCTCTTCCTCAAAAGTTAGGTCTCGGCCTAGATTGCATTTGTTGGCAAATTGCCAATTAAGCATGAAAACCCAAAATGTGAAACTGACCTGAATTTCGAAATGTATACATATATTCAGGTTCCCCACAGGTTGGGGAACCCGAAAATCTATGTTTTTTCCGGATCCGACCTCTCCCTCAAAAGTTAGGCCTCGGCCTAGATTGCATTTGTTGGCAAATTGCCAATTAAGCATGAAAAGTGAAAATGTGAAACTGACCTCAAATTCGAAATATATACATATATTCGGGTTCCCCACAGGTTGGGGAACCCGAAAAACCATGTTTTTTCCGGATCCAACATCTGACTGAAAAGTTATGCCTCGGCTTAGATTGCATTTGTTGGCAAATTGCCAATTAAGCATAAAAAGTGAAAATGTGAAACTGACCTCAAATTCGAAATGTATACATATATTCAGGTTCCCCACAAGTTGGGGAACCCGAAAAACTATGTTTTTTCCGGATCCGACCTCTCCCTCAAAAGTTAGGTCTCAGCCTAGATTGCATTGGTTGACAAACAGCCAATTAAGCATGAAAACCCAAAATGTGAAACTGACCTGAATTTCGAAATGTATACATATATTCAGGTTCCCCAAAGGTTGGGAAACCCGACAAACCATGTTTTTTCCGGATCCAACATCTGACTGAAAAGTTGTGCCTCGGCTTAGATTGCATTTGTTGGCAAATTGCCAATTAAGCATGAAAAGTGAAAATGTGAAACTGACCTGAATTTCGAAATGTATACATATATTCAGGTTCCCCACAGGTTGGGGAACCCGAAAAAGTATGTTTTTTCCGGATCCGACCTCTCCCTCAAAAGTTAGGCCTCGGCCTAGATTGCATTTGTTGGCAAATTGCCAATTAAGCATGAAAAGTGAAAATGTGAAACTGACCTGAATTTCGAAATGTATACATATATTCAGGTTCCCCAAAGGTTGGGGAACCCGAAAAACTATGTTTTTTCCGGATCCGACCTCTCCCTCAAAAGTTATGCCTCGGCCTAGATTGCATTTGTTGGGAAATTGCCAATTAAGCATGAAAACCCAAAATGTGAAACTGACCTCAAATTCGAAATATATACATATATTCGGGTTCCCCACAGGTTGGGGAACCCGAAAAAACCATGTTTTTTCCGGATCCAACCTCTCCCTCAAAAGTTAGGCCTCGGCCTATATTGCATTTGTTGGCAAATTGCCAATTAAGCATGAAAAGTGAAAATGTGAAACTGACCTGAATTTCGAAATGTATACATATATTCAAGTTCCCCACAGGTTGGGGAACCCGAAAAACTATGTTTTTTCCGGATCCGACCTCTCCCTCAAAAGTTAGGCCTCGGCTTAGATTGCATTGGTTGACAAACAGCCAATTAAGCATGAAAACCCAAAATGTGAAACTGACCTGAATTTCGAAATGTATACATATATTCAGGTTCCCCACAAGTTGGGGAACCCGAAAAAACATGTTTTTTCCAGATCCGACCTCTCCCTCAAAAGTTAGGTCTCAGCCTAGATTGCATTGGTTGACAAACAGCCAATTAAGCATGAAAACCCAAAATGTGAAACTGACCTGAATTTCGAAATGTATACATATATTCAGGTTCCCCAAAGGTTGGGAAACCCGACAAACCATGTTTTTTCCGGATCCAACATCTGACTGAAAAGTTGTGCCTCGGCTTAGATTGCATTTGTTGGCAAATTGCCAATTAAGCATGAAAAGTGAAAATGTGAAACTGACCTGAATTTCGAAATGTATACATATATTCAGGTTCCCCACAGGTTGGGGAACCCGAAAAAGTATGTTTTTTCCGGATCCGACCTCTCCCTCAAAAGTTAGGCCTCGGCCTAGATTGCATTTGTTGGCAAATTGCCAATTAAGCATGAAAAGTGAAAATGTGAAACTGACCTGAATTTCGAAATGTATACATATATTCAGGTTCCCCAAAGGTTGGGGAACCCGAAAAACTATGTTTTTTCCGGATCCGACCTCTCCCTCAAAAGTTATGCCTCGGCCTAGATTGCATTTGTTGGGAAATTGCCAATTAAGCATGAAAACCCAAAATGTGAAACTGACCTCAAATTCGAAATATATACATATATTCGGGTTCCCCACAGGTTGGGGAACCCGAAAAACCATGTTTTTTCCGGATCCAAGATCTGACTGAAAAGTTATGCCTCGGCTTAGATTGCATTTGTTGGCAAATTGCCAATTAAGCATAAAAAGTGAAAATGTGAAACTGACCTCAAATTCGAAATGTATACATATATTCAGGTTCCCCACAAGTTGGGGAACCCGAAAAAACATTTCTTTTCCGGATCCGACCTCTCCCTCAAAAGTTAGGCCTCGGCCTAGATTGCATTTGTTGGCAAATTGCCAATTACGCATGAAAACCCAAAATGTGAAACTGACCTGAATTTCGAAATGTATACATATATTCAGGTTCCCCAAAGGTTGGGTAACCCGAAAAACCATGTTTTTTCCGGATCCAACCTCTCCCTCAAAAGTTAGGCCTCGGCCTATATTGCATTTGTTGGCAAATTGCCAATTAAGCATGAAAAGTGAAAATGTGAAACTGACCTGAATTTCGAAATGTATACATATATTCAAGTTCCCCACAGGTTGGGGAACCCGAAAAACTATGTTTTTTCCGGATCCGACCTCTCCCTCAAAAGTTAGGCCTCGGCTTAGATTGCATTGGTTGACAAACAGCCAATTAAGCATGAAAACCCAAAATGTGAAACTGACCTGAATTTCGAAATGTATACATATATTCAGGTTCCCCACAAGTTGGGGAACCCGAAAAAACATGTTTTTTCCAGATCCGACCTCTCCCTCAAAAGTTAGGTCTCAGCCTAGATTGCATTGGTTGACAAACAGCCAATTAAGCATGAAAACCCAAAATGTGAAACTGACCTGAATTTCGAAATGTATACATATATTCAGGTTCCCCAAAGGTTGGGAAACCCGACAAACCATGTTTTTTCCGGATCCAACATCTGACTGAAAAGTTGTGCCTCGGCTTAGATTGCATTTGTTGGCAAATTGCCAATTAAGCATGAAAAGTGAAAATGTGAAACTGACCTGAATTTCGAAATGTATACATATATTCAGGTTCCCCACAGGTTGGGGAACCCGAAAAACTATGTTTTTTCCGGATCCGACCTCTCCCTCAAAAGTTAGGCCTCGGCCTAGATTGCATTTGTTGGCAAATTGCCAATTAAGCATGAAAAGTGAAAATGTGAAACTGACCTGAATTTCGAAATGTATACATATATTCAGGTTCCCCAAAGGTTGGGGAACCCGAAAAACTATGTTTTTTCCGGATCCGACCTCTCCCTCAAAAGTTATGCCTCGGCCTAGATTGCATTTGTTGGGAAATTGCCAATTAAGCATGAAAAGTGAAAATGTGAAACTGACCTCAAATTCGAAATATATACATATATTCGGGTTCCCCACAGGTTGGGGAACCCGAAAAACTATGTTTTTTCCGGATCCGACCTCTCCCTCAAAAGTTAGGCCTCGGCTTAGATTGCATTGGTTGACAAACAGCCAATTAAGCATGAAAACCCAAAATGTGAAACTGACCTGAATTTCGAAATGTATACATATATTCAGGTTCCCCACAAGTTGGGGAACCCGAAAAAACATGTCTTTTCCGGATCCGACCTCTCCCTCAAAAGTTAGGCCTCGGCCTAGATTGCATTTGTTGGCAAATTGCCAATTAAGCATGAAAAGTGAAAATGTGAAACTGACCTCAAATTCAAAATGTATACATATATTCAGGTTCCCCACAAGTTGGGGAACCCGAAAAAACATGTCTTTTCCGGATCCGACCTCTCCCTCAAAAGTTAGGTCTCGGCCTAGATTGCATTTGTTGGCAAATTGCCAATTAAGCATGAAAACCCAAAATGTGAAACTGACCTGAATTTCGAAATGTATACATATATTCAGGTTCCCCACAGGTTGGGGAACCCGAAAATCTATGTTTTTTCCGGATCCGACCTCTCCCTCAAAAGTTAGGCCTCGGCCTAGATTGCATTTGTTGGCGTAGCCAATTAAGCATGAAAAGCAAAAATGTGAAATTGACCTCAAATTCGAAATGTATACATATATTCATGTTCCCCACAAGTTGGGGAACCCGAAAAAACATGTTTTTTCCGGATCCGACCTCTCCCTCAAAAGTTAGGTCTCAGCCTAGATTGCATTGGTTGACAAACAGCCAATTAAGCATGAAAACCGAAAATGTGAAACTGACCTGAATTTCGAAATGTATACATATATTCAGGTTCCCCACAGGTTGGGGAACCCGAAAAACTATGTTTTTTCCGGATCCAACCTCTCCCTCAAAAGTTAGGCCTCGGCCTATATTGCATTTGTTGGCAAATTGCCAATTAAGCATGAAAAGTGAAAATGTGAAACTGACCTGAATTTCGAAATGTATACATATATTCAAGTTCCCCACAGGTTGGGGAACCCGAAAAACTATGTTTTTTCCGGATCCGACCTCTCCCTCAAAAGTTAGGCCTCGGCTTAGATTGCATTGGTTGACAAACAGCCAATTAAGCATGAAAACCCAAAATGTGAAACTGACCTGAATTTCGAAATGTATACATATATTCAGGTTCCCCACAAGTTGGGGAACCCGAAAAACCATGTCTTTTCCGGATCCGACCTCTCCCTCAAAAGTTAGGCCTCGGCCTAGATTGCATTTGTTGGCAAATTGCCAATTAAGCATGAAAAGTGAAAATGTGAAACTGACCTCAAATTCAAAATGTATACATATATTCAGGTTCCCCACAAGTTGGGGAACCCGAAAAAACATGTCTTTTCCGGATCCGACCTCTCCCTAAAAAGTTAGGTCTCGGCCTAGATTGCATTTGTTGGCAAATTGCCAATTAAGCATGAAAACCCAAAATGTGAAACTGACCTGAATTTCGAAATGTATACATATATTCAGGTTCCCCACAGGTTGGGGAACCCGAAAATCTATGTTTTTTCCGGATCCGACCTCTCCCTCAAAAGTTAGGCCTCGGCCTAGATTGCATTTGTTGGCGTAGCCAATTAAGCATGAAAAGCAAAAATGTGAAATTGACCTCAAATTCGAAATGTATACATATATTCATGTTCCCCACAAGTTGGGGAACCCGAAAAAACATGTTTTTTCCGGATCCGACCTCTCCCTCAAAAGTTAGGTCTCAGCCTAGACTGCATTGGTTGACAAAAAGCCAATTAAGCATGAAAACCCAAAATGTGAAACTGACCTGAATTTCGAAATGTATACATATATTCAGGTTCCCCACAGGTTGGGGAACCCGAAAAACTATGTTTTTTCCGGATCCGACCTCTCCCTCAAAAGTTAGGCCTCGGCCTAGATTGCATTTGTTGGCGTAGCCAATTAAGCATGAAAAGCAAAAATGTGAAATTGACCTCAAATTCGAAATGTATACATATATTCATGTTCCCCACAAGTTGGGGAACCCGAAAAAACATGTTTTTTCCGGATCCGACCTCTCCCTCAAAAGTTAGGTCTCAGCCTAGACTGCATTGGTTGACAAACAGCCAATTAAGCATGAAAACCCAAAATGTGAAACTGACCTGAATTTCGAAATGTATACATATATTCAGGTTCCCCACAAGTTGGGGAACCCGAAAAAACATGTCTTTTCCGGATCCGACCTCTCCCTCAAAAGTTAGGCCTCGGCCTAGATTGCATTTGTTGGCAAATTGCCAATTAAGCATGAAAAGTGAAAATGTGAAACTGACCTGAATTTCGAAATGTATACATATATTCAGGTTCCCCACAAGTTGGGGAACCCGAAAAAACATGTCTTTTCCGGATCCGACCTCTCCCTCAAAAGTTAGGTCTCGGCCTAGATTGCATTTGTTGGCAAATTGCCAATTAAGCATGAAAACCCAAAATGTGAAACTGACCTGAATTTCGAAATGTATACATATATTCAGGTTCCCCACAGGTTGGGGAACCCGAAAATCTATGTTTTTTCCGGATCCGACCTCTCCCTCAAAAGTTAGGCCTCGGCCTAGATTGCATTTGTTGGCAAATTGCCAATTAAGCATGAAAAGTGAAAATGTGAAACTGACCTCAAATTCGAAATATATACATATATTCGGGTTCCCCACAGGTTGGGGAATCCGAAAACCCATGTTTTTTCCGGATCCAACATCTGACTGAAAAGTTATGCCTCGGCTTAGATTGCATTTGTTGGCAAATTGCCAATTAAGCATGAAAAGTGAAAATGTGAAATTGACCTCAAATTCGAAATGTATACATATATTCATGTTCCCCACAAGTTGGGGAACCCGAAAAAACATCTTTTTTCCGGATCCGACCTCTCCCTCAAAAGTTAGGTCTCAGCCTAGATTGCATTGGTTGACAAACAGCCAATTAAGCATGAAAACCCAAAATGTGAAACTGACCTGAATTTCGAAATGTATACATATATTCAGGTTCCCCACAGGTTGGGGAACCCGAAAAACTATGTTTTTTCCGGATCCAACATCTGACTGAAAAGTTATGCCTCGGCTTAGATTGCATTTGTTGGCAAATTGCCAATTAAGCATGAAAAGTGAAAATGTGAAACTGACCTGAATTTCGAAATGTATACATATATTCAGGTTCCCCACAGGTTGGGGAACCCGAAAAACTATGTTTTTTCCGGATCCGACCTCTCCCTCAAAAGTTAGGCCTCGGCCTAGATTGCATTTGTTGGCAAATTGCCAATTAAGCATGAAAAGTGAAAATGTGAAACTGACCTCAAATTCGAAATATATACATATATTCGGGTTCCCCACAGGTTGGGGAACCCGAAAAAACATGTCTTTTCCGGATCCGACCTCTCCCTCAAAAGTTAGGCCTCGGCCTAGATTGCATTTGTTGGCAAATTGCCAATTAAGCATGAAAAGTGAAAATGTGAAACTGACCTGAATTTTGAAATGTATACATATATTCAGGTTCCCCAAAGGTTGGGGAACCCGAAAAACTATGTTTTTTCCGGATCCGACCTCTCCCTCAAAAGTTATGCCTCGGCCTAGATTGCATTTGTTGGGAAATTGCCAATTAAGCATGAAAAGTGAAAATGTGAAACTGACCTCAAATTCGAAATATATACATATATTCGGGTTCCCCACAGGTTGGGGAACCCGAAAAACCATGTTTTTTCCGGATCCAAGATCTGACTGAAAAGTTATGCCTCGGCTTAGATTGCATTTGTTGGCAAATTGCCAATTAAGCATAAAAAGTGAAAATGTGAAACTGACCTCAAATTCGAAATGTATACATATATTCAGGTTCCCCACAAGTTGGGGAACCCGAAAAAACATGTCTTTTCCGGATCCGACCTCTCCCTCAAAAGTTAGGCCTCGGCCTAGATTGCATTTGTTGGCAAATTGCCAATTAAGCATGAAAACCCAAAATGTGAAACTGACCTGAATTTCGAAATGTATACATATATTCAGGTTCCCCAAAGGTTGGGAAACCCGAAAAACCATGTTTTTTCCGGATCCAACCTCTCCCTCAAAAGTTAGGCCTCGGCCTATATTGCATTTGTTGGCAAATTTCCAATTAAGCATGAAAAGTGAAAATGTGAAACTGACCTGAATTTCGAAATGTATACATATATTCAAGTTCCCCACAGGTTGGGGAACCCGAAAAACTATGTTTTTTCCGGATCCGACCTCTCCCTCAAAAGTTAGGCCTCGGCTTAGATTGCATTGGTTGACAAACAGCCAATTAAGCATGAAAACCCAAAATGTGAAACTGACCTGAATTTCGAAATGTATACATATATTCAGGTTCCCCACAGGTTGGGGAACCCGAAAATCTATGTTTTTTCCGGATCCGACCTCTCCCTCAAAAGTTAGGCCTCGGCCTAGATTGCATTTGTTGGCGTAGCCAATTAAGCATGAAAAGCAAAAATGTGAAATTGACCTCAAATTCGAAATGTATACATATATTCAGCTTCCCCACAAGTTGGGGAACCCGAAAAAACATGTCTTTTCCGGATCCGACCTCTCCCTCAAAAGTTAGGTCTCGGCCTAGATTGCATTTGTTGGCAAATTGCCAATTAAGCATGAAAACCCAAAAGGTGAAACTGACCTGAATTTCGAAATGTATACATATATTCAGGTTCCCCACAGGTTGGGGAACCCGAAAATCTATGTTTTTTCCGGATCCAACCTCTCCCTCAAAAGTTAGGCCTCGGCCTAGATTGCATTTGTTGGCGTAGCCAATTAAGCATGAAAAGCAAAAATGTGAAATTGACCTCAAATTCGAAATGTATACATATATTCATGTTCCCCACAAGTTGGGGAACCCGAAAAAACATGTTTTTTCCGGATCCGACCTCTCCCTCAAAAGTTAGGTCTCAGCCTAGATTGCATTGGTTGACAAACAGCCAATTAAGCATGAAAACCCAAAATGTGAAACTGACCTGAATTTCGAAATGTATACATATATTCAGGTTCCCCAAAGGTTGGGAAACCCGACAAACCATGTTTTTTCCGGATCCAACATCTGACTGAAAAGTTGTGCCTCGGCTTAGATTGCATTTGTTGGCAAATTGCCAATTAAGCATGAAAAGTGAAAATGTGAAACTGACCTGAATTTCGAAATGTATACATATATTCAGGTTCCCCACAGGTTGGGGAACCCGAAAAACTATGTTTTTTCGGATCCAACATCTGACTGAAAAGTTATGCCTCGGCTTAGATTGCATTTGTTGGCAAATTGCCAATTAAGCATGAAAAGTGAAAATGTGAAACTGACCTGAATTTCGAAATGTATACATATATTCAGGTTCCCCACAGGTTGGGGAACCCGAAAAACTATGTTTTTTCCGGATCCGACCTCTCCCTCAAAAGTTAGGCCTCGGCCTAGATTGCATTTGTTGGCAAATTGCCAATTAAGCATGAAAAGCAAAAATGTGAAATTGACCTCAAATTCGAAATGTATACATATATTCATGTTCCCCACAAGTTGGGGAACCCGAAAAAACATGTTTTTTCCGGATCCGACCTCTCCCTCAAAAGTTAGGTCTCAGCCTAGATTGCATTGGTTGACAAACAGCCAATTAAGCATGAAAACCCAAAATGTGAAACTGACCTGAATTTCGAAATGTATACATATATTCAGGTTCCCCAAAGGTTGGGAAACCCGACAAACCATGTTTTTTCCGGATCCAACATCTGACTGAAAAGTTGTGCCTCGGCTTAGATTGCATTTGTTGGCAAATTGCCAATTAAGCATGAAAAGTGAAAATGTGAAACTGACCTGAATTTCGAAATGTATACATATATTCAGGTTCCCCACAGGTTGGGGAACCCGAAAAACTATGTTTTTTCGGATCCAACATCTGACTGAAAAGTTATGCCTCGGCTTAGATTGCATTTGTTGGCAAATTGCCAATTAAGCATGAAAAGTGAAAATGTGAAACTGACCTGAATTTCGAAATGTATACATATATTCAGGTTCCCCACAGGTTGGGGAACCCGAAAAACTATGTTTTTTCCGGATCCGACCTCTCCCTCAAAAGTTAGGCCTCGGCCTAGATTGCATTTGTTGGCAAATTGCCAATTAAGCATGAAAAGCAAAAATGTGAAATTGACCTCAAATTCGAAATGTATACATATATTCATGTTCCCCACAAGTTGGGGAACCCGAAAAAACATGTTTTTTCCGGATCCGGCCTCTCCCTCAAAAGTTAGGTCTCAGCCTAGATTGCATTGGTTGACAAACAGCCAATTAAGCATGAAAACCCAAAATGTGAAACTGACCTGAATTTCGAAATGTATACATATATTCAGGTTCCCCAAAGGCTGGGAAACCCGACAAACCATGTTTTTTCCGGATCCAACATCTGACTGAAAAGTTGTGCCTCGGCTTAGATTGCATTTGTTGGCAAATTGCCAATTAAGCATGAAAAGTGAAAATGTGAAACTGACCTGAATTTCGAAATGTATACATATATTCAGGTTCCCCACAAGTTGGGGAACCCGAAAAAACATGTCTTTTCCGGATCCGACCTCTCCCTCAAAAGTTAGGTCTCGGCCTAGATTGCATTTGTTGGCAAATTGCCAATTAAGCATGAAAACCCAAAATGTGAAACTGACCTGAATTTCGAAATGTATACATATATTCAGGTTCCCCACAGGTTGGGGAACCCGAAAATCTATGTTTTTTCCGGATCCGACCTCTCCCTCAAAAGTTAGGCCTCGGCCTAGATTGCATTTGTTGGCAAATTGCCAATTAAGCATGAAAAGTGAAAATGTGAAACTGACCTCAAATTCGAAATATATACATATATTCGGGTTCCCCACAGGTTGGGGAATCCGAAAACCCATGTTTTTTCCGGATCCAACATCTGACTGAAAAGTTATGCCTCGGCTTAGATTGCATTTGTTGGCAAATTGCCAATTAAGCATGAAAAGTGAAAATGTGAAATTGACCTCAAATTCGAAATGTATACATATATTCATGTTCCCCACAAGTTGGGGAACCCGAAAAAACATCTTTTTTCCGGATCCGACCTCTCCCTCAAAAGTTAGGTCTCAGCCTAGATTGCATTGGTTGACAAACAGCCAATTAAGCATGAAAACCCAAAATGTGAAACTGACCTGAATTTCGAAATGTATACATATATTCAGGTTCCCCACAGGTTGGGGAACCCGAAAAACTATGTTTTTTCCGGATCCAACATCTGACTGAAAAGTTATGCCTCGGCTTAGATTGCATTTGTTGGCAAATTGCCAATTAAGCATGAAAAGTGAAAATGTGAAACTGACCTGAATTTCGAAATGTATACATATATTCAGGTTCCCCACAGGTTGGGGAACCCGAAAAACTATGTTTTTTCCGGATCCGACCTCTCCCTCAAAAGTTAGGCCTCGGCCTAGATTGCATTTGTTGGCAAATTGCCAATTAAGCATGAAAAGTGAAAATGTGAAACTGACCTCAAATTCGAAATATATACATATATTCGGGTTCCCCACAGGTTGGGGAACCCGAAAAAACATGTCTTTTCCGGATCCGACCTCTCCCTCAAAAGTTAGGCCTCGGCCTATATTGCATTTGTTGGCAAATTGCCAATTAAGCATGAAAAGTGAAAATGTGAAACTGACCTGAATTTCGAAATGTATACATATATTCAGGTTCCCCAAAGGTTGGGGAACCCGAAAAACTATGTTTTTTCCGGATCCGACCTCTCCCTCAAAAGTTATGCCTCGGCCTAGATTGCATTTGTTGGGAAATTGCCAATTAAGCATGAAAAGTGAAAATGTGAAACTGACCTCAAATTCGAAATATATACATATATTCGGGTTCCCCACAGGTTGGGGAACCCGAAAAACCATGTTTTTTCCGGATCCAAGATCTGACTGAAAAGTTATGCCTCGGCTTAGATTGCATTTGTTGGCAAATTGCCAATTAAGCATAAAAAGTGAAAATGTGAAACTGACCTCAAATTCGAAATGTATACATATATTCAGGTTCCCCACAAGTTGGGGAACCCGAAAAAACATGTCTTTTCCGGATCCGACCTCTCCCTCAAAAGTTAGGCCTCGGCCTAGATTGCATTTGTTGGCAAATTGCCAATTAAGCATGAAAACCCAAAATGTGAAACTGACCTGAATTTCGAAATGTATACATATATTCAGGTTCCCCAAAGGTTGGGAAACCCGAAAAACCATGTTTTTTCCGGATCCAACCTCTCCCTCAAAAGTTAGGCCTCGGCCTAGATTGCATTTGTTGGCAAATTGCCAATTAAGCATAAAAAGTGAAAATGTGAAACTGACCTCAAATTCGAAATGTATACATATATTCAGCTTCCCCACAAGTTGGGGAACCCGAAAAAACATGTCTTTTCCGGATCCGACCTCTCCCTCAAAAGTTAGGTCTCGGCCTAGATTGCATTTGTTGGCAAATTGCCAATTAAGCATGAAAACCCAAAAGGTGAAACTGACCTGAATTTCGAAATGTATACATATATTCAGGTTCCCCACAGGTTGGGGAACCCGAAAATCTATGTTTTTTCCGGATCCAACCTCTCCCTCAAAAGTTAGGCCTCGGCCTAGATTGCATTTGTTGGCGTAGCCAATTAAGCATGAAAAGCAAAAATGTGAAATTGACCTCAAATTCGAAATGTATACATATATTCATGTTCCCCACAAGTTGGGAAACCCGACAAACCATGTTTTTTCCGGATCCAACATCTGACTGAAAAGTTGTGCCTCGGCTTAGATTGCATTTGTTGGCAAATTGCCAATTAAGCATGAAAAGTGAAAATGTGAAACTGACCTGAATTTCGAAATGTATACATATATTCAGGTTCCCCACAGGTTGGGGAACCCGAAAAACTATGTTTTTTCGGATCCAACATCTGACTGAAAAGTTATGCCTCGGCTTAGATTGCATTTGTTGGCAAATTGCCAATTAAGCATGAAAAGTGAAAATGTGAAACTGACCTGAATTTCGAAATGTATACATATATTCAGGTTCCCCACAGGTTGGGGAACCCGAAAAACTATGTTTTTTCCGGATCCGACCTCTCCCTCAAAAGTTAGGCCTCGGCCTAGATTGCATTTGTTGGCAAATTGCCAATTAAGCATGAAAAGCAAAAATGTGAAATTGACCTCAAATTCGAAATGTATACATATATTCATGTTCCCCACAAGTTGGGGAACCCGAAAAAACATGTTTTTTCCGGATCCGACCTCTCCCTCAAAAGTTAGGTCTCAGCCTAGATTGCATTGGTTGACAAACAGCCAATTAAGCATGAAAACCCAAAATGTGAAACTGACCTGAATTTCGAAATGTATACATATATTCAGGTTCCCCAAAGGTTGGGAAACCCGACAAACCATGTTTTTTCCGGATCCAACATCTGACTGAAAAGTTGTGCCTCGGCTTAGATTGCATTTGTTGGCAAATTGCCAATTAAGCATGAAAAGTGAAAATGTGAAACTGACCTGAATTTCGAAATGTATACATATATTCAGGTTCCCCACAGGTTGGGGAACCCGAAAAACTATGTTTTTTCGGATCCAACATCTGACTGAAAAGTTATGCCTCGGCTTAGATTGCATTTGTTGGCAAATTGCCAATTAAGCATGAAAAGTGAAAATGTGAAACTGACCTGAATTTCGAAATGTATACATATATTCAGGTTCCCCACAGGTTGGGGAACCCGAAAAACTATGTTTTTTCCGGATCCGACCTCTCCCTCAAAAGTTAGGCCTCGGCCTAGATTGCATTTGTTGGCAAATTGCCAATTAAGCATGAAAAGCAAAAATGTGAAATTGACCTCAAATTCGAAATGTATACATATATTCATGTTCCCCACAAGTTGGGGAACCCGAAAAAACATGTTTTTTCCGGATCCGACCTCTCCCTCAAAAGTTAGGTCTCAGCCTAGATTGCATTGGTTGACAAACAGCCAATTAAGCATGAAAACCCAAAATGTGAAACTGACCTGAATTTCGAAATGTATACATATATTCAGGTTCCCCAAAGGCTGGGAAACCCGACAAACCATGTTTTTTCCGGATCCAACATCTGACTGAAAAGTTGTGCCTCGGCTTAGATTGCATTTGTTGGCAAATTGCCAATTAAGCATGAAAAGTGAAAATGTGAAACTGACCTGAATTTCGAAATGTATACATATATTCAGGTTCCCCACAAGTTGGGGAACCCGAAAAAACATGTCTTTTCCGGATCCGACCTCTCCCTCAAAAGTTAGGTCTCGGCCTAGATTGCATTTGTTGGCAAATTGCCAATTAAGCATGAAAACCCAAAATGTGAAACTGACCTGAATTTCGAAATGTATACATATATTCAGGTTCCCCACAGGTTGGGGAACCCGAAAATCTATGTTTTTTCCGGATCCGACCTCTCCCTCAAAAGTTAGGCCTCGGCCTAGATTGCATTTGTTGGCAAATTGCCAATTAAGCATGAAAAGTGAAAATGTGAAACTGACCTCAAATTCGAAATATATACATATATTCGGGTTCCCCACAGGTTGGGGAATCCGAAAACCCATGTTTTTTCCGGATCCAACATCTGACTGAAAAGTTATGCCTCGGCTTAGATTGCATTTGTTGGCAAATTGCCAATTAAGCATGAAAAGTGAAAATGTGAAATTGACCTCAAATTCGAAATGTATACATATATTCATGTTCCCCACAAGTTGGGGAACCCGAAAAAACATCTTTTTTCCGGATCCGACCTCTCCCTCAAAAGTTAGGTCTCAGCCTAGATTGCATTGGTTGACAAACAGCCAATTAAGCATGAAAACCCAAAATGTGAAACTGACCTGAATTTCGAAATGTATACATATATTCAGGTTCCCCACAGGTTGGGGAACCCGAAAAACTATGTTTTTTCCGGATCCAACATCTGACTGAAAAGTTATGCCTCGGCTTAGATTGCATTTGTTGGCAAATTGCCAATTAAGCATGAAAAGTGAAAATGTGAAACTGACCTGAATTTCGAAATGTATACATATATTCAGGTTCCCCACAGGTTGGGGAACCCGAAAAACTATGTTTTTTCCGGATCCGACCTCTCCCTCAAAAGTTAGGCCTCGGCCTAGATTGCATTTGTTGGCAAATTGCCAATTAAGCATGAAAAGTGAAAATGTGAAACTGACCTCAAATTCGAAATATATACATATATTCGGGTTCCCCACAGGTTGGGGAACCCGAAAAAACATGTCTTTTCCGGATCCGACCTCTCCCTCAAAAGTTAGGCCTCGGCCTATATTGCATTTGTTGGCAAATTGCCAATTAAGCATGAAAAGTGAAAATGTGAAACTGACCTGAATTTCGAAATGTATACATATATTCAGGTTCCCCAAAGGTTGGGGAACCCGAAAAACTATGTTTTTTCCGGATCCGACCTCTCCCTCAAAAGTTATGCCTCGGCCTAGATTGCATTTGTTGGGAAATTGCCAATTAAGCATGAAAAGTGAAAATGTGAAACTGACCTCAAATTCGAAATATATACATATATTCGGGTTCCCCACAGGTTGGGGAACCCGAAAAACCATGTTTTTTCCGGATCCAAGATCTGACTGAAAAGTTATGCCTCGGCTTAGATTGCATTTGTTGGCAAATTGCCAATTAAGCATAAAAAGTGAAAATGTGAAACTGACCTCAAATTCGAAATGTATACATATATTCAGGTTCCCCACAAGTTGGGGAACCCGAAAAAACATGTCTTTTCCGGATCCGACCTCTCCCTCAAAAGTTAGGCCTCGGCCTAGATTGCATTTGTTGGCAAATTGCCAATTAAGCATGAAAACCCAAAATGTGAAACTGACCTGAATTTCGAAATGTATACATATATTCAGGTTCCCCAAAGGTTGGGAAACCCGAAAAACCATGTTTTTTCCGGATCCAACCTCTCCCTCAAAAGTTAGGCCTCGGCCTATATTGCATTTGTTGGCAAATTTCCAATTAAGCATGAAAAGCAAAAATGTGAAATTGACCTCAAATTCGAAATGTATACATATATTCATGTTCCCCACAAGTTGGGGAACCCGAAAAAACATGTTTTTTCCGGATCCGACCTCTCCCTCAAAAGTTAGGTCTCAGCCTAGATTGCATTGGTTGACAAACAGCCAATTAAGCATGAAAACCCAAAATGTGAAACTGACCTGAATTTCGAAATGTATACATATATTCAGGTTCCCCACAGGTTGGGGAACCCGAAAAACTATGTTTTTTCCGGATCCAACATCTGACTGAAAAGTTATGCCTCGGCTTAGATTGCATTTGTTGGCAAATTGCCAATTAAGCATGAAAAGTGAAAATGTGAAACTGACCTGAATTTCGAAATGTATACATATATTCAGGTTCCCTACAGGTTGGGGAACCCGAAAAACTATGTTTTTTCCGGATCCGACCTCTCCCTCAAAAGTTAGGCCTCGGCCTAGATTGCATTTGTTGGCAAATTGCCAATTAAGCATGAAAAGCAAAAATGTGAAATTGACCTCAAATTCGAAATGTATACATATATTCATGTTCCCCACAAGTTGGGGAACCCGAAAAAACATGTTTTTTCCGGATCCGACCTCTCCCTCAAAAGTTAGGTCTCAGCCTAGATTGCATTGGTTGACAAACAGCCAATTAAGCATGAAAACCCAAAATGTGAAACTGACCTGAATTTCGAAATGTATACATATATTCAGGTTCCCCAAAGGTTGGGAAACCCGACAAACCATGTTTTTTCCGGATCCAACATCTGACTGAAAAGTTGTGCCTCGGCTTAGATTGCATTTGTTGGCAAATTGCCAATTAAGCATAAAATGTGAAAATGTGAAACTGACCTCAAATTCGAAATGTATACATATATTCAGCTTCCCCACAAGTTGGGGAACCCGAAAAAACATGTCTTTTCCGGATCCGACCTCTCCCTCAAAAGTTAGGTCTCGGCCTAGATTGCATTTGTTGGCAAATTGCCAATTAAGCATGAAAACCCAAAAGGTGAAACTGACCTGAATTTCGAAATGTATACATATATTCAGGTTCCCCACAGGTTGGGGAACCCGAAAATCTATGTTTTTTCCGGATCCAACCTCTCCCTCAAAAGTTAGGCCTCGGCCTAGATTGCATTTGTTGGCGTAGCCAATTAAGCATGAAAAGCAAAAATGTGAAATTGACCTCAAATTCGAAATGTATACATATATTCAGGTTCCCCACAAGTTGGGGAACCCGAAAAAACATGTTTTTTCCGGATCCGACCTCTCCCTCAAAAGTTAGGTCTCAGCCTAGATTGCATTGGTTGACAAACAGCCAATTAAGCATGAAAACCCAAAATGTGAAACTGACCTGAATTTCGAAATGTATACATATATTCAGGTTCCCCAAAGGTTGGGAAACCCGACAAACCATGTTTTTTCCGGATCCAACATCTGACTGAAAAGTTGTGCCTCGGCTTAGATTGCATTTGTTGGCAAATTGCCAATTAAGCATGAAAAGTGAAAATGTGAAACTGACCTGAATTTCGAAATGTATACATATATTCAGGTTCCCCACAGGTTGGGGAACCCGAAAAACTATGTTTTTTCGGATCCAACATCTGACTGAAAAGTTATGCCTCGGCTTAGATTGCATTTGTTGGCAAATTGCCAATTAAGCATGAAAAGTGAAAATGTGAAACTGACCTGAATTTCGAAATGTATACATATATTCAGGTTCCCCACAGGTTGGGGAACCCGAAAAACTATGTTTTTTCCGGATCCGACCTCTCCCTCAAAAGTTAGGCCTCGGCCTAGATTGCATTTGTTGGCAAATTGCCAATTAAGCATGAAAAGCAAAAATGTGAAATTGACCTCAAATTCGAAATGTATACATATATTCATGTTCCCCACAAGTTGGGGAACCCGAAAAAACATGTTTTTTCCGGATCCGACCTCTCCCTCAAAAGTTAGGTCTCAGCCTAGATTGCATTGGTTGACAAACAGCCAATTAAGCATGAAAACCCAAAATGTGAAACTGACCTGAATTTCGAAATGTATACATATATTCAGGTTCCCCAAAGGTTGGGAAACCCGACAAACCATGTTTTTTCCGGATCCAACATCTGACTGAAAAGTTGTGCCTCGGCTTAGATTGCATTTGTTGGCAAATTGCCAATTAAGCATGAAAAGTGAAAATGTGAAACTGACCTGAATTTCGAAATGTATACATATATTCAGGTTCCCCACAGGTTGGGGAACCCGAAAAACTATGTTTTTTCGGATCCAACATCTGACTGAAAAGTTATGCCTCGGCTTAGATTGCATTTGTTGGCAAATTGCCAATTAAGCATGAAAAGTGAAAATGTGAAACTGACCTGAATTTCGAAATGTATACATATATTCAGGTTCCCCACAGGTTGGGGAACCCGAAAAACTATGTTTTTTCCGGATCCGACCTCTCCCTCAAAAGTTAGGCCTCGGCCTAGATTGCATTTGTTGGCAAATTGCCAATTAAGCATGAAAAGCAAAAATGTGAAATTGACCTCAAATTCGAAATGTATACATATATTCATGTTCCCCACAAGTTGGGGAACCCGAAAAAACATGTTTTTTCCGGATCCGACCTCTCCCTCAAAAGTTAGGTCTCAGCCTAGATTGCATTGGTTGACAAACAGCCAATTAAGCATGAAAACCCAAAATGTGAAACTGACCTGAATTTCGAAATGTATACATATATTCAGGTTCCCCAAAGGTTGGGAAACCCGACAAACCATGTTTTTTCCGGATCCAACATCTGACTGAAAAGTTGTGCCTCGGCTTAGATTGCATTTGTTGGCAAATTGCCAATTAAGCATGAAAAGTGAAAATGTGAAACTGACCTGAATTTCGAAATGTATACATATATTCAGGTTCCCCACAGGTTGGGGAACCCGAAAAACTATGTTTTTTCCGGATCCGACCTCTCCCTCAAAAGTTAGGCCTCGGCCTACATTGCATTTGTTGGCAAATTGCCAATTAAGCATGAAAAGTGAAAATGTGAAACTGACCTCAAATTCGAAATATATACATATATTCGGGTTCCCCACAGGTTGGGGAATCCGAAAAACCATGTTTTTTCCGGATCCAACATCTGACTGAAAAGTTATGCCTCGGCTTAGATTGCATTTGTTGGCAAATTGCCAATTAAGCATAAAAAGTGAAAATGTGAAACTGACCTCAAATTCGAAATGTATACATATATTCAGGTTCCCCACAAGTTGGGGAACCCGAAAAAACATGTCTTTTCCGGATCCGACCTCTCCCTCAAAAGTTAGGCCTCGGCCTAGATTGCATTTGTTGGCAAATTGCCAATTAAGCATGAAAACCCAAAATGTGAAACTGACCTGAATTTCGAAATGTATACATATATTCAGGTTCCCCAAAGGTTGGGAAACCCGAAAAACCATGTTTTTTCCGGATCCAACCTCTCCCTCAAAAGTTAGGCCTCGGCCTATATTGCATTTGTTGGCAAATTGCCAATTAAGCATGAAAAGTGAAAATGTGAAACTGACCTGAATTTCGAAATGTATACATATATTCAAGTTCCCCACAGGTTGGGGAACCCGAAAAACTATGTTTTTTCCGGATCCGACCTCTCCCTCAAAAGTTAGGCCTCGGCTTAGATTGCATTGGTTGACAAACAGCCAATTAAGCATGAAAACCCAAAATGTGAAACTGACCTGAATTTCGAAATGTATACATATATTCAGGTTCCCCACAAGTTGGGGAACCCGAAAAACTATGTTTTTTCCGGATCCGACCTCTCCCTCAAAAGTTAGGCCTCGGCCTAGATTGCATTTGTTGGCAAATTGCCAATTAAGCATGAAAAGTGAAAATGTGAAACTGACCTCAAATTCAAAATGTATACATATATTCAGGTTCCCCACAAGTTGGGGAACCCGAAAAAACATGTCTTTTCCGGATCCGACCTCTCCCTCAAAAGTTAGGTCTCGGCCTAGATTGCATTTGTTGGCAAATTGCCAATTAAGCATGAAAACCCAAAATGTGAAACTGACCTGAATTTCGAAATGTATACATATATTCAGGTTCCCCACAGGTTGGGGAACCCGAAAATCTATGTTTTTTCCGGATCCGACCTCTCCCTCAAAAGTTAGGCCTCGGCCTAGATTGCATTTGTTGGCGTAGCCAATTAAGCATGAAAAGCAAAAATGTGAAATTGACCTCAAATTCGAAATGTATACATATATTCATGTTCCCCACAAGTTGGGGAACCCGAAAAAACATGTTTTTTCCGGATCCGACCTCTCCCTCAAAAGTTAGGTCTCAGCCTAGATTTGCATTGGTTGACAAACAGCCAATTAAGCATGAAAACCCAAAATGTGAAACTGACCTGAATTTCGAAATGTATACATATATTCAGGTTCCCCACAGGTTGGGGAACCCGAAAAACTATGTTTTTTCCGGATCCAACATCTGACTGAAAAGTTATGCCTCGGCTTAGATTGCATTTGTTGGCAAATTGCCAATTAAGCATGAAAAGTGAAAATGTGAAACTGACCTGAATTTCGAAATGTATACATATATTCAGGTTCCCCACAGGTTGGGGAACCCGAAAAACTATGTTTTTTCCGGATCCGACCTCTCCCTCAAAAGTTAGGCCTTGGCCTAGATTGCATTTGTTGGCAAATTGCCAATTAAGCATGAAAAGTGAAAATGTGAAACTGACCTCAAATTTGAAATATATACATATATTCGGGTTCCCCACAGGTTGGGGAACCCGAAAAAACATGTCTTTTCCGGATCCGACCTCTCCCTCAAAAGTTAGGCCTCGGCCTAGATTGCATTTGTTGGCAAATTGCCAATTAAGCATGAAAATGAAAATGTGAAACTGACGTGAATTTCGAAATGTATACATATATTCAGGTTCCCCAAAGGTTGGGGAACCCGAAAAACTATGTTTTTTCCGGATCCGACCTCTCCCTCAAAAGTTAGGTCTCGGCCTAGATTGCATTTGTTGGCAAATTGCCAATTAAGCATGAAAACCCAAAATGTGAAACTGACCTGAATTTCGAAATGTATACATATATTCAGGTTCCCCAAAGGTTGGGAAACCCGAAAAACTATGTTTTTTCCGGATCCAAGATCTGACTGAAAAGTTATGCCTCGGCTTAGATTGCATTTGTTGGCAAATTGCCAATTAAGCATGAAAAGTGAAAATGTGAAACTGACCTGAATTTCGAAATGTATACATATATTCAAGTTCCCCACAGGTTGGGGAACCCGAAAAACTATGTTTTTTCCGGATCCGACCTCTCCCTCAAAAGTTAGGCCTCGGCTTAGATTGCATTGGTTGACAAACAGCCAATTAAGCATGAAAACCCAAAATGTGAAACTGACCTGAATTTCGAAATGTATACATATATTCAGGTTCCCCAAAGGTTGGGAAACCCGACAAACCATGTTTTTTCCGGATCCAACATCTGACTGAAAAGTTGTGCCTCGGCTTAGATTGCATTTGTTGGCAAATTGCCAATTAAGCATGAAAAGTGAAAATGTGAAACTGACCTGAATTTTGAAATGTATACATATATTCAGGTTCCCCACAGGTTGGGGAACCCGAAAAACTATGTTTTTTCCGGATCCAACATCTGACTGAAAAGTTATGCCTCGGCTTAGATTGCATTTGTTGGCAAATTGCCAATTAAGCATGAAAAGTGAAAATGTGAAACTGACCTGAATTTCGAAATGTATACATATATTCAGGTTCCCCACAGGTTGGGGAACCCGAAAAACTATGTTTTTTCCGGATCCGACCTCTCCCTCAAAAGTTAGGCCTCGGCCTAGATTGCATTTGTTGGCAAATTGCCAATTAAGCATGAAAAGTGAAAATGTGAAACTGACCTCAAATTCGAAATATATACATATATTCGGGTTCCCCACAGGTTGGGGAACCCGAAAAACCATGTTTTTTCCGGATCCAAGATCTGACTGAAAAGTTATGCCTCGGCTTAGATTGCATTTGTTGGCAAATTGCCAATTAAGCATAAAAAGTGAAAATGTGAAACTGACCTCAAATTCGAAATGTATACATATATTCAGGTTCCCCACAAGTTGGGGAACCTGAAAAAACATGTCTTTTCCGGATCCGACCTCTCCCTCAAAAGTTAGGCCTCGGCCTAGATTGCATTTGTTGGCAAATTGCCAATTAAGCATGAAAACCCAAAATGTGAAACTGACCTGAATTTCGAAATGTATACATATATTCAGGTTCCCCAAAGGTTGGGAAACCCGAAAAACTATGTTTTTTCCGGATCCAAGATCTGACTGAAAAGTTATGCCTCGGCTTAGATTGCATTTGTTGGCAAATTGCCAATTAAGCATGAAAAGTGAAAATGTGAAACTGACCTGAATTTCGAAATGTATACATATATTCAAGTTCCCCACAGGTTGGGGAACCCGAAAAACTATGTTTTTTCCGGATCCGACCTCTCCCTCAAAAGTTAGGCCTCGGCTTAGATTGCATTGGTTGACAAACAGCCAATTAAGCATGAAAACCCAAAATGTGAAACTGACCTGAATTTCGAAATGTATACATATATTCAGGTTCCCCACAAGTTGGGGAACCCGAAAAAACATGTTTTTTCCGGATCCGACCTCTCCCTCAAAAGTTAGGCCTCGGCCTATATTGCATTTGTTGGCAAATTGCCAATTAAGCATGAAAAGTGAAAATGTGAAACTGACCTGAATTTCGAAATGTATACATATATTCAGGTTCCCCAAAGGTTGGGAAACCCGAAAAACCATGTTTTTTCCGGATCCAACCTCTCCCTCAAAAGTTAGGCCTCGGCCTATATTGCATTTGTTGGCAAATTGCCAATTAAGCATGAAAAGTGAAAATGTGAAACTGACCTGAATTTCGAAATGTATACATATATTCAAGTTCCCCAAAGGTTGGGAAACCCGAAAAACCATGTTTTTTCCGGATCCAACCTCTCCCTCAAAAGTTAGGCCTCGGCCTATATTGCATTTGTTGGCAAATTGCCAATTAAGCATGAAAAGTGAAAATGTGAAACTGACCTGAATTTCGAAATGTATACATATATTCAAGTTCCCCACAAGTTGGGGAACCTGAAAAACTATGTTTTTTCCGGATCCGACCTCTCCCTCAAAAGTTAGGCCTCGGCCTAGATTGCATTTGTTGGCAAATTGCCAATTAAGCATGAAAAGTGAAAATGTGAAACTGACCTCAAATTTGAAATATATACATATATTCGGGTTCCCCACAGGTTGGGGAACCCGAAAAAACATGTCTTTTCCGGATCCGACCTCTCCCTCAAAAGTTAGGCCTCGGCCTAGATTGCATTTGTTGGCAAATTGCCAATTAAGCATGAAAATGAAAATGTGAAACTGACGTGAATTTCGAAATGTATACATATATTCAGGTTCCCCAAAGGTTGGGGAACCCGAAAAACTATGTTTTTTCCGGATCCGACCTCTCCCTCAAAAGTTATGCCTCGGCCTAGATTGCATTTGTTGGGAAATTGCCAATTAAGCATGAAAAGTGAAAATGTGAAACTGACCTCAAATTCGAAATATATACATATATTCGGGTTCCCCACAGGTTGGGGAACCCGAAAAACCATGTTTTTTCCGGATCCAAGATCTGACTGAAAAGTTATGCCTCGGCTTAGATTGCATTTGTTGGCAAATTGCCAATTAAGCATAAAAAGTGAAAATGTGAAACTGACCTCAAATTCGAAATGTATACATATATTCAGGTTCCCCACAAGTTGGGGAACCCGAAAAAACATGTCTTTTCCGGATCCGACCTCTCCCTCAAAAGTTAGGCCTCGGCCTAGATTGCATTTGTTGGCAAATTGCCAATTAAGCATGAAAACCCAAAATGTGAAACTGACCTGAATTTCGAAATGTATACATATATTCAGGTTCCCCAAAGGTTGGGAAACCCGAAAAACTATGTTTTTTCCGGATCCAAGATCTGACTGAAAAGTTATGCCTCGGCTTAGATTGCATTTGTTGGCAAATTGCCAATTAAGCATGAAAAGTGAAAATGTGAAACTGACCTGAATTTCGAAATGTATACATATATTCAAGTTCCCCACAGGTTGGGGAACCCGAAAAACTATGTTTTTTCCGGATCCGACCTCTCCCTCAAAAGTTAGGCCTCGGCTTAGATTGCATTGGTTGACAAACAGCCAATTAAGCATGAAAACCAAATGTGAAACTGACCTGAATTTCGAAATGTATACATATATTCAGGTTCCCCACAAGTTGGGGAACCCGAAAAAACATGTTTTTTCCGGATCCGACCTCTCCCTCAAAAGTTAGGTCTCAGCCTAGATTGCATTGGTTGACAAACAGCCAATTAAGCATGAAAACCCAAAATGTGAAACTGACCTGAATTTCGAAATGTATACATATATTCAGGTTCCCCAAAGGTTGGGAAACCCGACAAACCATGTTTTTTCCGGATCCAACATCTGACTGAAAAGTTGTGCCTCAGCTTAGATTGCATTTGTTGGCAAATTGCCAATTAAGCATGAAAAGTGAAAATGTGAAACTGACCTGAATTTCGAAATGTATACATATATTCAGGTTCCCCACAGGTTGGGGAACCCGAAAAACTATGTTTTTTCCGGATCCAACATCTGACTGAAAAGTTATGCCTCGGCTTAGATTGCATTTGTTGGCAAATTGCCAATTAAGCATGAAAAGTGAAAATGTGAAACTGACCTGAATTTCAAAATGTATACATATATTCAGGTTCCCCACA
The DNA here is from genome assembly GCA_034064705.1 of Bothrops alternatus. Lineage (NCBI taxonomy): Eukaryota > Metazoa > Chordata > Lepidosauria > Squamata > Viperidae > Bothrops > Bothrops alternatus. The sequence goes on from JARGCV010000091.1 coordinate 180,470, forward strand.
GGTTGGGGAACCCAAAAAAACATGTCTTTTCCGGATCCGACCTCTCCCTCAAAAGTTAGGCCTCGGCCTAGATTGCATTTGTTGGCAAATTGCCAATTAAGCATGAAAACCCAAAATGTGAAACTGACCTGAATTTCGAAATGTATACATATATTCAGGTTCCCCACAGGTTGGGGAACCCGAAAATCTATGTTTTTTCCGGATCCGACCTCTCCCTCAAAAGTTAGGCCTCGGCCTAGATTGCATTTGTTGGCGTAGCCAATTAAGCATGAAAAGCAAAAATGTGAAATTGACCTCAAATTCGAAATGTATACATATATTCATGTTCCCCACAAGTTGGGGAACCCGAAAAAACATGTTTTTTCCGGATCCGACCTCTCCCTCAAAAGTTAGGCCTCGGCCTAGATTGCATTTGTTGGCAAATTGCCAATTAAGCATGAAAAGCAAAAATGTGAAATTGACCTCAAATTCGAAATGTATACATATATTCATGTTCCCCACAAGTTGGGGAACCCGAAAAAACATGTTTTTTCCGGATCCGACCTCTCCCTCAAAAGTTAGGTCTCAGCCTAGATTGCATTGGTTGACAAACAGCCAATTAAGCATGAAAACCCAAAATGTGAAACTGACCTGAATTTCGAAATGTATACATATATTCAGGTTCCCCAAAGGTTGGGAAACCCGACAAACCATGTTTTTTCCGGATCCAACATCTGACTGAAAAGTTGTGCCTCGGCTTAGATTGCATTTGTTGGCAAATTGCCAATTAAGCATAAAATGTGAAAATGTGAAACTGACCTCAAATTCGAAATGTATACATATATTCAGCTTCCCCACAAGTTGGGGAACCCGAAAAAACATGTCTTTTCTGGATCCGACCTCTCCCTCAAAAGTTAGGTCTCGGCCTAGATTGCATTTGTTGGCAAATTGCCAATTAAGCATGAAAACCCAAAAGGTGAAACTGACCTGAATTTCGAAATGTATACATATATTCAGGTTCCCCACAGGTTGGGGAACCCGAAAATCTATGTTTTTTCCGGATCCAACCTTTCCCTCAAAAGTTAGGCCTCGGCCTAGATTGCATTTGTTGGCGTAGCCAATTAAGCATGAAAAGCAAAAATGTGAAATTGACCTCAAATTCGAAATGTATACATATATTCGGGTTCCCCACAAGTTGGGGAACCCGAAAAAACATGTCTTTTCTGGATCCGACCTCTCCCTCAAAAGTTAGGTCTCAGCCTAGATTGCATTGGTTGACAAACAGCCAATTAAGCATGAAAACCCAAAATGTGAAACTGACCTGAATTTCGAAATGTATACATATATTCAGGTTCCCCAAAGGTTGGGAAACCCGACAAACCATGTTTTTTCCGGATCCAACATCTGACTGAAAAGTTGTGCCTCGGCTTAGATTGCATTTGTTGGCAAATTGCCAATTAAGCATGAAAAGTGAAAATGTGAAACTGACCTGAATTTCGAAATGTATACATATATTCAGGTTCCCCACAGGTTGGGGAACCCGAAAAACTATGTTTTTTCGGATCCAACATCTGACTGAAAAGTTATGCCTCGGCTTAGATTGCATTTGTTGGCAAATTGCCAATTAAGCATGAAAAGTGAAAATGTGAAACTGACCTGAATTTCGAAATGTATACATATATTCAGGTTCCCCACAGGTTGGGGAACCCGAAAAACTATGTTTTTTCCGGATCCGACCTCTCCCTCAAAAGTTAGGCCTCGGCCTAGATTGCATTTGTTGGCAAATTGCCAATTAAGCATGAAAAGCAAAAATGTGAAATTGACCTCAAATTCGAAATGTATACATATATTCATGTTCCCCACAAGTTGGGGAACCCGAAAAAACATGTTTTTTCCGGATCCGACCTCTCCCTCAAAAGTTAGGTCTCAGCCTAGATTGCATTGGTTGACAAACAGCCAATTAAGCATGAAAACCCAAAATGTGAAACTGACCTGAATTTCGAAATGTATACATATATTCAGGTTCCCCAAAGGTTGGGAAACCCGACAAACCATGTTTTTTCCGGATCCAACATCTGACTGAAAAGTTGTGCCTCGGCTTAGATTGCATTTGTTGGCAAATTGCCAATTAAGCATGAAAAGTGAAAATGTGAAACTGACCTGAATTTCGAAATGTATACATATATTCAGGTTCCCCACAGGTTGGGGAACCCGAAAAACTATGTTTTTTCGGATCCAACATCTGACTGAAAAGTTATGCCTCGGCTTAGATTGCATTTGTTGGCAAATTGCCAATTAAGCATGAAAAGTGAAAATGTGAAACTGACCTGAATTTCGAAATGTATACATATATTCAGGTTCCCCACAGGTTGGGGAACCCGAAAAACTATGTTTTTTCCGGATCCGACCTCTCCCTCAAAAGTTAGGCCTCGGCCTAGATTGCATTTGTTGGCAAATTGCCAATTAAGCATGAAAAGCAAAAATGTGAAATTGACCTCAAATTCGAAATGTATACATATATTCATGTTCCCCACAAGTTGGGGAACCCGAAAAAACATGTTTTTTCCGGATCCGACCTCTCCCTCAAAAGTTAGGTCTCAGCCTAGATTGCATTGGTTGACAAACAGCCAATTAAGCATGAAAACCCAAAATGTGAAACTGACCTGAATTTCGAAATGTATACATATATTCAGGTTCCCCAAAGGTTGGGAAACCCGACAAACCATGTTTTTTCCGGATCCAACATCTGACTGAAAAGTTGTGCCTCGGCTTAGATTGCATTTGTTGGCAAATTGCCAATTAAGCATGAAAAGTGAAAATGTGAAACTGACCTGAATTTCGAAATGTATACATATATTCAGGTTCCCCACAGGTTGGGGAACCCGAAAAACTATGTTTTTTCCGGATCCGACCTCTCCCTCAAAAGTTAGGCCTCGGCCTACATTGCATTTGTTGGCAAATTGCCAATTAAGCATGAAAAGTGAAAATGTGAAACTGACCTCAAATTCGAAATATATACATATATTCGGGTTCCCCACAGGTTGGGGAATCCGAAAAACCATGTTTTTTCCGGATCCAACATCTGACTGAAAAGTTATGCCTCGGCTTAGATTGCATTTGTTGGCAAATTGCCAATTAAGCATGAAAAGCAAAAATGTGAAACTGACCTCAAATTCGAAATGTATACATATATTCAGGTTCCCCACAAGTTGGGGAACCCGAAAAAACATGTCTTTTCCGGATCCGACCTCTCCCTCAAAAGTTAGGCCTCGGCCTAGATTGCATTTGTTGGCAAATTGCCAATTAAGCATGAAAACCCAAAATGTGAAACTGACCTGAATTTCGAAATGTATACATATATTCAGGTTCCCCAAAGGTTGGGAAACCCGAAAAACCATGTTTTTTCCGGATCCAACCTCTCCCTCAAAAGTTAGGCCTCGGCCTATATTGCATTTGTTGGCAAATTGCCAATTAAGCATGAAAAGTGAAAATGTGAAACTGACCTGAATTTCGAAATGTATACATATATTCAAGTTCCCCACAGGTTGGGGAACCCGAAAAACTATGTTTTTTCCGGATCCGACCTCTCCCTCAAAAGTTAGGCCTCGGCTTAGATTGCATTGGTTGACAAACAGCCAATTAAGCATGAAAACCCAAAATGTGAAACTGACCTGAATTTCGAAATGTATACATATATTCAGGTTCCCCACAAGTTGGGGAACCCGAAAAACTATGTTTTTTCCGGATCCGACCTCTCCCTCAAAAGTTAGGCCTCGGCCTAGATTGCATTTGTTGGCAAATTGCCAATTAAGCATGAAAAGTGAAAATGTGAAACTGACCTCAAATTCAAAATGTATACATATATTCAGGTTCCCCACAAGTTGGGGAACCCGAAAAAACATGTCTTTTCCGGATCCGACCTCTCCCTCAAAAGTTAGGTCTCGGCCTAGATTGCATTTGTTGGCAAATTGCCAATTAAGCATGAAAACCCAAAATGTGAAACTGACCTGAATTTCGAAATGTATACATATATTCAGGTTCCCCACAGGTTGGGGAACCCGAAAATCTATGTTTTTTCCGGATCCGACCTCTCCCTCAAAAGTTAGGCCTCGGCCTAGATTGCATTTGTTGGCAAATTGCCAATTAAGCATGAAAAGTGAAAATGTGAAACTGACCTGAATTTCGAAATGTATACATATATTCAGGTTCCCCACAGGTTGGGGAACCCGAAAAACTATGTTTTTTCCGGATCCGACCTCTCCCTCAAAAGTTAGGCCTTGGCCTAGATTGCATTTGTTGGCAAATTGCCAATTAAGCATGAAAAGTGAAAATGTGAAACTGACCTCAAATTTGAAATATATACATATATTCGGGTTCCCCACAGGTTGGGGAACCCGAAAAAACATGTCTTTTCCGGATCCGACCTCTCCCTCAAAAGTTAGGCCTCGGCCTAGATTGCATTTGTTGGCAAATTGCCAATTAAGCATGAAAATGAAAATGTGAAACTGACGTGAATTTCGAAATGTATACATATATTCAGGTTCCCCAAAGGTTGGGGAACCCGAAAAACTATGTTTTTTCCGGATCCGACCTCTCCCTCAAAAGTTAGGTCTCGGCCTAGATTGCATTTGTTGGCAAATTGCCAATTAAGCATGAAAACCCAAAATGTGAAACTGACCTGAATTTCGAAATGTATACATATATTCAGGTTCCCCAAAGGTTGGGAAACCCGAAAAACTATGTTTTTTCCGGATCCAAGATCTGACTGAAAAGTTATGCCTCGGCTTAGATTGCATTTGTTGGCAAATTGCCAATTAAGCATGAAAAGTGAAAATGTGAAACTGACCTGAATTTCGAAATGTATACATATATTCAAGTTCCCCACAGGTTGGGGAACCCGAAAAACTATGTTTTTTCCGGATCCGACCTCTCCCTCAAAAGTTAGGCCTCGGCTTAGATTGCATTGGTTGACAAACAGCCAATTAAGCATGAAAACCCAAAATGTGAAACTGACCTGAATTTCGAAATGTATACATATATTCAGGTTCCCCAAAGGTTGGGAAACCCGACAAACCATGTTTTTTCCGGATCCAACATCTGACTGAAAAGTTGTGCCTCGGCTTAGATTGCATTTGTTGGCAAATTGCCAATTAAGCATGAAAAGTGAAAATGTGAAACTGACCTGAATTTTGAAATGTATACATATATTCAGGTTCCCCACAGGTTGGGGAACCCGAAAAACTATGTTTTTTCCGGATCCAACATCTGACTGAAAAGTTATGCCTCGGCTTAGATTGCATTTGTTGGCAAATTGCCAATTAAGCATGAAAAGTGAAAATGTGAAACTGACCTGAATTTCGAAATGTATACATATATTCAGGTTCCCCACAGGTTGGGGAACCCGAAAAACTATGTTTTTTCCGGATCCGACCTCTCCCTCAAAAGTTAGGCCTCGGCCTAGATTGCATTTGTTGGCAAATTGCCAATTAAGCATGAAAAGTGAAAATGTGAAACTGACCTCAAATTCGAAATATATACATATATTCGGGTTCCCCACAGGTTGGGGAACCCGAAAAACCATGTTTTTTCCGGATCCAAGATCTGACTGAAAAGTTATGCCTCGGCTTAGATTGCATTTGTTGGCAAATTGCCAATTAAGCATAAAAAGTGAAAATGTGAAACTGACCTCAAATTCGAAATGTATACATATATTCAGGTTCCCCACAAGTTGGGGAACCTGAAAAAACATGTCTTTTCCGGATCCGACCTCTCCCTCAAAAGTTAGGCCTCGGCCTAGATTGCATTTGTTGGCAAATTGCCAATTAAGCATGAAAACCCAAAATGTGAAACTGACCTGAATTTCGAAATGTATACATATATTCAGGTTCCCCAAAGGTTGGGAAACCCGAAAAACTATGTTTTTTCCGGATCCAAGATCTGACTGAAAAGTTATGCCTCGGCTTAGATTGCATTTGTTGGCAAATTGCCAATTAAGCATGAAAAGTGAAAATGTGAAACTGACCTGAATTTCGAAATGTATACATATATTCAAGTTCCCCACAGGTTGGGGAACCCGAAAAACTATGTTTTTTCCGGATCCGACCTCTCCCTCAAAAGTTAGGCCTCGGCTTAGATTGCATTGGTTGACAAACAGCCAATTAAGCATGAAAACCCAAAATGTGAAACTGACCTGAATTTCGAAATGTATACATATATTCAGGTTCCCCACAAGTTGGGGAACCCGAAAAAACATGTTTTTTCCGGATCCGACCTCTCCCTCAAAAGTTAGGTCTCAGCCTAGATTGCATTGGTTGACAAACAGCCAATTAAGCATGAAAACCCAAAATGTGAAACTGACCTGAATTTCGAAATGTATACATATATTCAGGTTCCCCAAAGGTTGGGAAACCCGACAAACCATGTTTTTTCCGGATCCAACATCTGACTGAAAAGTTGTGCCTCGGCTTAGATTGCATTTGTTGGCAAATTGCCAATTAAGCATGAAAAGTGAAAATGTGAAACTGACCTGAATTTCGAAATGTATACATATATTCAGGTTCCCCACAGGTTGGGGAACCCGAAAAACTATGTTTTTTCCGGATCCGACCTCTCCCTCAAAAGTTAGGCCTCGGCCTAGATTGCATTTGTTGGCAAATTGCCAATTAAGCATGAAAAGTGAAAATGTGAAACTGACCTCAAATTCGAAATATATACATATATTCGGGTTCCCCACAGGTTGGGGAATCCGAAAAACCATGTTTTTTCCGGATCCAACATCTGACTGAAAAGTTATGCCTCGGCTTAGATTGCATTTGTTGGCAAATTGCCAATTAAGCATAAAAAGTGAAAATGTGAAACTGACCTCAAATTCGAAATGTATACATATATTCAGGTTCCCCACAAGTTGGGGAACCCGAAAAAACATGTCTTTTCCGGATCCGACCTCTCCCTCAAAAGTTAGGCCTCGGCCTAGATTGCATTTTTTGGCAAATTGCCAATTAAGCATGAAAACCCAAAATGTGAAACTGACCTGAATTTCGAAATGTATACATATATTCAGGTTCCCCAAAGGTTGGGAAACCCGAAAAACCATGTTTTTTCCGGATCCAACCTCTCCCTCAAAAGTTAGGCCTCGGCCTATATTGCATTTGTTGGCAAATTGCCAATTAAGCATGAAAAGTGAAAATGTGAAACTGACCTGAATTTCGAAATGTATACATATATTCAAGTTCCCCACAAGTTGGGGAACCTGAAAAACTATGTTTTTTCTGGATCCGACCTCTCCCTCAAAAGTTAGGCCTCGGCCTAGATTGCATTTGTTGGCAAATTGCCAATTAAGCATGAAAAGTGAAAATGTGAAACTGACCTCAAATTTGAAATATATACATATATTCGGGTTCCCCACAGGTTGGGGAACCCGAAAAAACATGTCTTTTCCGGATCCGACCTCTCCCTCAAAAGTTAGGCCTCGGCCTAGATTGCATTTGTTGGCAAATTGCCAATTAAGCATGAAAATGAAAATGTGAAACTGACGTGAATTTCGAAATGTATACATATATTCAGGTTCCCCAAAGGTTGGGGAACCCGAAAAACTATGTTTTTTCCGGATCCGACCTCTCCCTCAAAAGTTATGCCTCGGCCTAGATTGCATTTGTTGGGAAATTGCCAATTAAGCATGAAAAGTGAAAATGTGAAACTGACCTCAAATTCGAAATATATACATATATTCGGGTTCCCCACAGGTTGGGGAACCCGAAAAACCATGTTTTTTCCGGATCCAAGATCTGACTGAAAAGTTATGCCTCGGCTTAGATTGCATTTGTTGGCAAATTGCCAATTAAGCATAAAAAGTGAAAATGTGAAACTGACCTCAAATTCGAAATGTATACATATATTCAGGTTCCCCACAAGTTGGGGAACCCGAAAAAACATGTCTTTTCCGGATCCGACCTCTCCCTCAAAAGTTAGGCCTCGGCCTAGATTGCATTTGTTGGCAAATTGCCAATTAAGCATGAAAACCCAAAATGTGAAACTGACCTGAATTTCGAAATGTATACATATATTCAGGTTCCCCAAAGGTTGGGAAACCCGAAAAACTATGTTTTTTCCGGATCCAAGATCTGACTGAAAAGTTATGCCTCGGCTTAGATTGCATTTGTTGGCAAATTGCCAATTAAGCATGAAAAGTGAAAATGTGAAACTGACCTGAATTTCGAAATGTATACATATATTCAAGTTCCCCACAGGTTGGGGAACCCGAAAAACTATGTTTTTTCCGGATCCGACCTCTCCCTCAAAAGTTAGGCCTCGGCTTAGATTGCATTGGTTGACAAACAGCCAATTAAGCATGAAAACCCAAAATGTGAAACTGACCTGAATTTCGAAATGTATACATATATTCAGGTTCCCCACAAGTTGGGGAACCCGAAAAAACATGTTTTTTCCGGATCCGACCTCTCCCTCAAAAGTTAGGTCTCAGCCTAGATTGCATTGGTTGACAAACAGCCAATTAAGCATGAAAACCCAAAATGTGAAACTGACCTGAATTTCGAAATGTATACATATATTCAGGTTCCCCAAAGGTTGGGAAACCCGACAAACCATGTTTTTTCCGGATCCAACATCTGACTGAAAAGTTGTGCCTCAGCTTAGATTGCATTTGTTGGCAAATTGCCAATTAAGCATGAAAAGTGAAAATGTGAAACTGACCTGAATTTCGAAATGTATACATATATTCAGGTTCCCCACAGGTTGGGGAACCCGAAAAACTATGTTTTTTCCGGATCCAACATCTGACTGAAAAGTTATGCCTCGGCTTAGATTGCATTTGTTGGCAAATTGCCAATTAAGCATGAAAAGTGAAAATGTGAAACTGACCTGAATTTCGAAATGTATACATATATTCAGGTTCCCCACAGGTTGGGGAACCCGAAAAACTATGTTTTTTCCGAATCCGACCTCTCCCTCAAAAGTTAGGCCTCGGCCTAGATTGCATTTGTTGGCAAATTGCCAATTAAGCATGAAAAGTGAAAATGTGAAACTGACCTCAAATTCGAAATATATACATATATTCGGGTTCCCCACAGGTTGGGGAATCCGAAAAACCATGTTTTTTCCGGATCCAACATCTGACTGAAAAGTTATGCCTCGGCTTAGATTGCATTTGTTGGCAAATTGCCAATTAAGCATAAAAAGTGAAAATGTGAAACTGACCTCAAATTCGAAATGTATACATATATTCAGGTTCCCCACAAGTTGGGGAACCCGAAAAAACATGTCTTTTCCGGATCCGACCTCTCCCTCAAAAGTTAGGCCTCGGCCTAGATTGCATTTGTTGGCAAATTGCCAATTAAGCATGAAAATGAAAATGTGAAACTGACGTGAATTTCGAAATGTATACATATATTCAGGTTCCCCAAAGGTTGGGGAACCCGAAAAACTATGTTTTTTCCGGATCCGACCTCTCCCTCAAAAGTTATGCCTCGGCCTAGATTGCATTTGTTGGGAAATTGCCAATTAAGCATGAAAAGTGAAAATGTGAAACTGACCTCAAATTCGAAATATATACATATATTCGGGTTCCCCACAGGTTGGGGAACCCGAAAAACCATGTTTTTTCCGGATCCAAGATCTGACTGAAAAGTTATGCCTCGGCTTAGATTGCATTTGTTGGCAAATTGCCAATTAAGCATAAAAAGTGAAAATGTGAAACTGACCTCAAATTCGAAATGTATACATATATTCAGGTTCCCCACAAGTTGGGGAACCCGAAAAAACATGTCTTTTCCGGATCCGACCTCTCCCTCAAAAGTTAGGCCTCGGCCTAGATTGCATTTGTTGGCAAATTGCCAATTAAGCATGAAAACCCAAAATGTGAAACTGACCTGAATTTCGAAATGTATACATATATTCAGGTTCCCCAAAGGTTGGGAAACCCGAAAAACTATGTTTTTTCCGGATCCAAGATCTGACTGAAAAGTTATGCCTCGGCTTAGATTGCATTTGTTGGCAAATTGCCAATTAAGCATGAAAAGTGAAAATGTGAAACTGACCTGAATTTCGAAATGTATACATATATTCAAGTTCCCCACAAGTTGGGGAACCCGAAAAAACATGTTTTTTCCGGATCCGACCTCTCCCTCAAAAGTTAGGCCTCGGCCTAGATTGCATTTGTTGGCAAATTGCCAATTAAGCATGAAAAGTGAAAATGTGAAACTGACCTGAATTTCGAAATGTATACATATATTCAGGTTCCCCACAGGTTGGGGAACCCGAAAAACTATGTTTTTTCCGGATCCAACATCTGACTGAAAAGTTATGCCTCGGCCTATATTGCATTTGTTGGCAAATTGCCAATTAAGCATGAAAAGTGAAAATGTGAAACTGACCTGAATTTCGAAATGTATACATATATTCAAGTTCCCCACAGGTTGGGGAACCCGAAAAACTATGTTTTTTCCGGATCCGACCTCTCCCTCAAAAGTTAGGCCTCGGCTTAGATTGCATTGGTTGACAAACAGCCAATTAAGCATGAAAACCCAAAATGTGAAACTGACCTGAATTTCGAAATGTATACATATATTCAGGTTCCCCACAAGTTGGGGAACCCGAAAAAACATGTTTTTTCCGGATCCGACCTCTCCCTCAAAAGTTAGGTCTCAGCCTAGATTGCATTGGTTGACAAACAGCCAATTAAGCATGAAAACCCAAAATGTGAAACTGACCTGAATTTCGAAATGTATACATATATTCAGGTTCCCCAAAGGTTGGGAAACCCGACAAACCATGTTTTTTCCGGATCCAACATCTGACTGAAAAGTTGTGCCTCGGCTTAGATTGCATTTGTTGGCAAATTGCCAATTAAGCATGAAAAGTGAAAATGTGAAACTGACCTGAATTTCGAAATGTATACATATATTCAGGTTCCCCACAGGTTGGGGAACCCGAAAAACTATGTTTTTTCCGGATCCAACATCTGACTGAAAAGTTATGCCTCGGCTTAGATTGCATTTGTTGGCAAATTGCCAATTAAGCATGAAAAGTGAAAATGTGAAACTGACCTGAATTTCGAAATGTATACATATATTCAGGTTCCCCACAGGTTGGGGAACCCGAAAAACTATGTTTTTTCCGGATCCGACCTCTCCCTCAAAAGTTAGGCCTCGGCCTAGATTGCATTTGTTGGCAAATTGCCAATTAAGCATGAAAAGTGAAAATGTGAAACTGACCTCAAATTCGAAATATATACATATATTCGGGTTCCCCACAGGTTGGGGAATCCGAAAAACCATGTTTTTTCCGGATCCAACATCTGACTGAAAAGTTATGCCTCGGCTTAGATTGCATTTGTTGGCAAATTGCCAATTAAGCATAAAAAGTGAAAATGTGAAACTGACCTCAAATTCGAAATGTATACATATATTCAGGTTCCCCACAAGTTGGGGAACCCGAAAAAACATGTCTTTTCCGGATCCGACCTCTCCCTCAAAAGTTAGGCCTCGGCCTAGATTGCATTTGTTGGCAAATTGCCAATTAAGCATGAAAATGAAAATGTGAAACTGACGTGAATTTCGAAATGTATACATATATTCAGGTTCCCCAAAGGTTGGGGAACCCGAAAAACTATGTTTTTTCCGGATCCGACCTCTCCCTCAAAAGTTATGCCTCGGCCTAGATTGCATTTGTTGGGAAATTGCCAATTAAGCATGAAAAGTGAAAATGTGAAACTGACCTCAAATTCGAAATATATACATATATTCGGGTTCCCCACAGGTTGGGGAACCCGAAAAACCATGTTTTTTCCGGATCCAAGATCTGACTGAAAAGTTATGCCTCGGCTTAGATTGCATTTGTTGGCAAATTGCCAATTAAGCATAAAAAGTGAAAATGTGAAACTGACCTCAAATTCGAAATGTATACATATATTCAGGTTCCCCACAAGTTGGGGAACCCGAAAAAACATGTCTTTTCCGGATCCGACCTCTCCCTCAAAAGTTAGGCCTCGGCCTAGATTGCATTTGTTGGCAAATTGCCAATTAAGCATGAAAACCCAAAATGTGAAACTGACCTGAATTTCGAAATGTATACATATATTCAGGTTCCCCAAAGGTTGGGAAACCCGAAAAACTATGTTTTTTCCGGATCCAAGATCTGACTGAAAAGTTATGCCTCGGCTTAGATTGCATTTGTTGGCAAATTGCCAATTAAGCATGAAAAGTGAAAATGTGAAACTGACCTGAATTTCGAAATGTATACATATATTCAAGTTCCCCACAAGTTGGGGAACCCGAAAAAACATGTTTTTTCCGGATCCGACCTCTCCCTCAAAAGTTAGGCCTCGGCCTAGATTGCATTTGTTGGCAAATTGCCAATTAAGCATGAAAAGTGAAAATGTGAAACTGACCTGAATTTCGAAATGTATACATATATTCAGGTTCCCCACAGGTTGGGGAACCCGAAAAACTATGTTTTTTCCGGATCCAACATCTGACTGAAAAGTTATGCCTCGGCCTATATTGCATTTGTTGGCAAATTGCCAATTAAGCATGAAAAGTGAAAATGTGAAACTGACCTGAATTTCGAAATGTATACATATATTCAAGTTCCCCACAGGTTGGGGAACCCGAAAAACTATGTTTTTTCCGGATCCGACCTCTCCCTCAAAAGTTAGGCCTCGGCTTAGATTGCATTGGTTGACAAACAGCCAATTAAGCATGAAAACCCAAAATGTGAAACTGACCTGAATTTCGAAATGTATACATATATTCAGGTTCCCCACAAGTTGGGGAACCCGAAAAAACATGTTTTTTCCGGATCCGACCTCTCCCTCAAAAGTTAGGTCTCAGCCTAGATTGCATTGGTTGACAAACAGCCAATTAAGCATGAAAACCCAAAATGTGAAACTGACCTGAATTTCGAAATGTATACATATATTCAGGTTCCCCAAAGGTTGGGAAACCCGACAAACCATGTTTTTTCCGGATCCAACATCTGACTGAAAAGTTGTGCCTCGGCTTAGATTGCATTTGTTGGCAAATTGCCAATTAAGCATGAAAAGTGAAAATGTGAAACTGACCTGAATTTCGAAATGTATACATATATTCAGGTTCCCCACAGGTTGGGGAACCCGAAAAACTATGTTTTTTCCGGATCCAACATCTGACTGAAAAGTTATGCCTCGGCTTAGATTGCATTTGTTGGCAAATTGCCAATTAAGCATGAAAAGTGAAAATGTGAAACTGACCTGAATTTCGAAATGTATACATATATTCAGGTTCCCCACAGGTTGGGGAACCCGAAAAACTATGTTTTTTCCGGATCCGACCTCTCCCTCAAAAGTTAGGCCTCGGCCTAGATTGCATTTGTTGGCAAATTGCCAATTAAGCATGAAAAGTGAAAATGTGAAACTGACCTCAAATTCGAAATATATACATATATTCGGGTTCCCCACAGGTTGGGGAATCCGAAAAACCATGTTTTTTCCGGATCCAACATCTGACTGAAAAGTTATGCCTCGGCTTAGATTGCATTTGTTGGCAAATTGCCAATTAAGCATAAAAAGTGAAAATGTGAAACTGACCTCAAATTCGAAATGTATACATATATTCAGGTTCCCCACAAGTTGGGGAACCCGAAAAAACATGTCTTTTCCGGATCCGACCTCTCCCTCAAAAGTTAGGCCTCGGCCTAGATTGCATTTGTTGGCAAATTGCCAATTAAGCATGAAAATGAAAATGTGAAACTGACGTGAATTTCGAAATGTATACATATATTCAGGTTCCCCAAAGGTTGGGGAACCCGAAAAACTATGTTTTTTCCGGATCCGACCTCTCCCTCAAAAGTTATGCCTCGGCCTAGATTGCATTTGTTGGGAAATTGCCAATTAAGCATGAAAAGTGAAAATGTGAAACTGACCTCAAATTCGAAATATATACATATATTCGGGTTCCCCACAGGTTGGGGAACCCGAAAAACCATGTTTTTTCCGGATCCAAGATCTGACTGAAAAGTTATGCCTCGGCTTAGATTGCATTTGTTGGCAAATTGCCAATTAAGCATAAAAAGTGAAAATGTGAAACTGACCTCAAATTCGAAATGTATACATATATTCAGGTTCCCCACAAGTTGGGGAACCCGAAAAAACATGTTTTTTCCGGATCCGACCTCTCCCTCAAAAGTTAGGCCTCGGCCTAGATTGCATTTGTTGGCAAATTGCCAATTAAGCATGAAAAGTGAAAATGTGAAACTGACCTGAATTTCGAAATGTATACATATATTCAGGTTCCCCACAGGTTGGGGAACCCGAAAAACTATGTTTTTTCCGGATCCGACCTCTCCCTCAAAAGTTAGGCCTCGGCTTAGATTGCATTGGTTGACAAACAGCCAATTAAGCATGAAAACCCAAAATGTGAAACTGACCTGAATTTCGAAATGTATACATATATTCAGGTTCCCCACAAGTTGGGGAACCCGAAAAACTATGTTTTTTCCGGATCCGACCTCTCCCTCAAAAGTTAGGCCTCAGCCTAGATTGCATTTGTTGGCAAATTGCCAATTAAGCATGAAAAGTGAAAATGTGAAACTGACCTCAAATTCAAAATGTATACATATATTTAGGTTCCCCACAAGTTGGGGAACCCGAAAAAACATGTCTTTTCCGGATCCGACCTCTCCCTCAAAAGTTAGGTCTCGGCCTAGATTGCATTTGTTGGCAAATTGCCAATTAAGCATGAAAACCCAAAATGTGAAACTGACCTGAATTTCGAAATGTATACATATATTCAGGTTCCCCACAGGTTGGGGAACCCGAAAATCTATGTTTTTTCCGGATCCGACCTCTCCCTCAAAAGTTAGGCCTCGGCCTAGATTGCATTTGTTGGCGTAGCCAATTAAGCATGAAAAGCAAAAATGTGAAATTGACCTCAAATTCGAAATGTATACATATATTCATGTTCCCCACAAGTTGGGGAACCCGAAAAAACATGTTTTTTCCGGATCCGACCTCTCCCTCAAAAGTTAGGTCTCAGCCTAGATTGCATTGGTTGACAAACAGCCAATTAAGCATGAAAACCCAAAATGTGAAACTGACCTGAATTTCGAAATGTATACATATATTCAGGTTCCCCACAGGTTGGGGAACCTGAAAAACTATGTTTTTTCCGGATCCAACATCTGACTGAAAAGTTATGCCTCGGCTTAGATTGCATTTGTTGGCAAATTGCCAATTAAGCATGAAAAGTGAAAATGTGAAACTGACCTGAATTTCGAAATGTATACATATATTCAGGTTCCCCAAAGGTTGGGGAACCCAAAAAACTATGTTTTTTCCGGATCCGACCTCTCCCTCAAAAGTTATGCCTCGGCCTAGATTGCATTTGTTGGGAAATTGCCAATTAAGCATGAAAAGTGAAAATGTGAAACTGACCTCAAATTCGAAATATATACATATATTCGGGTTCCCCACAGGTTGGGGAACCCGAAAAACCATGTTTTTTCCGGATCCAAGATCTGACTGAAAAGTTATGCCTCGGCTTAGATTGCATTTGTTGGCAAATTGCCAATTAAGCATAAAAAGTGAAAATGTGAAACTGACCTCAAATTCGAAATGTATACATATATTCAGGTTCCCCACAAGTTGGGGAACCCGAAAAAACATGTCTTTTCCGGATCCGACCTCTCCCTCAAAAGTTAGGCCTCGGCCTAGATTGCATTTGTTGGCAAATTGCCAATTAAGCATGAAAACCCAAAATGTGAAACTGACCTGAATTTCGAAATGTATACATATATTCAGGTTCCCCACAAGTTGGGGAACCCGAAAAACTATGTTTTTTCCGGATCCGACCTCTCCCTCAAAAGTTAGGCCTCGGCCTAGATTGCATTTGTTGGCAAATTGCCAATTAAGCATGAAAAGCAAAAATGTGAAATTGACCTCAAATTCGAAATGTATACATATATTCATGTTCCCCACAAGTTGGGGAACCCGAAAAAACATGTCTTTTCCGGATCCGACCTCTCCCTCAAAAGTTAGGTCTCGGCCTAGATTGCATTTGTTGGCAAATTGCCAATTAAGCATGAAAACCCAAAATGTGAAACTGACCTGAATTTCGAAATGTATACATATATTCAGGTTCCCCACAGGTTGGGGAACCCGAAAATCTATGTTTTTTCCGGATCCGACCTCTCCCTCAAAAGTTAGGCCTCGGCCTAGATTGCATTTGTTGGCGTAGCCAATTAAGCATGAAAAGCAAAAATGTGAAATTGACCTCAAATTCGAAATGTATACATATATTCATGTTCCCCACAAGTTGGGGAACCCGAAAAAACATGTTTTTTCCGGATCCGACCTCTCCCTCAAAAGTTAGGTCTCAGCCTAGATTGCATTTGTTGGCAAATTGCCAATTAAGCATGAAAAGTGAAAATGTGAAACTGACCTGAATTTCGAAATGTATACATATATTCAGGTTCCCCACAGGTTGGGGAACCCGAAAAACTATGTTTTTTCCGGATCCAACATCTGACTGAAAAGTTATGCCTCGGCTTAGATTGCATTTGTTGGCAAATTGCCAATTAAGCATGAAAAGTGAAAATGTGAAACTGACCTGAATTTCGAAATGTATACATATATTCAGGTTCCCCACAGGTTGGGGAACCCGAAAAACTATGTTTTTTCCGGATCCGACCTCTCCCTCAAAAGTTAGGCCTCGGCCTAGATTGCATTTGTTGGCAAATTGCCAATTAAGCATGAAAAGTGAAAATGTGAAACTGACCTCAAATTCGAAATATATACATATATTCGGGTTCCCCACAGGTTGGGGAATCCGAAAAACCATGTTTTTTCCGGATCCAACATCTGACTGAAAAGTTATGCCTCGGCTTAGATTGCATTTGTTGGCAAATTGCCAATTAAGCATAAAAAGTGAAAATGTGAAACTGACCTCAAATTCGAAATGTATACATATATTCAGGTTCCCCACAAGTTGGGGAACCCGAAAAAACATGTCTTTTCCGGATCCGACCTCTCCCTCAAAAGTTAGGCCTCGGCCTAGATTGCATTTGTTGGCAAATTGCCAATTAAGCATGAAAACCCAAAATGTGAAACTGACCTGAATTTCGAAATGTATACATATATTCAGGTTCCCCAAAGGTTGGGAAACCCGAAAAACCATGTTTTTTCCGGATCCAACCTCTCCCTCAAAAGTTAGGCCTCGGCCTATATTGCATTTGTTGGCAAATTGCCAATTAAGCATGAAAAGTGAAAATGTGAAACTGACCTGAATTTCGAAATGTATACATATATTCAAGTTCCCCACAGGTTGGGGAACCCAAAAAACTATGTTTTTTCCGGATCCGACCTCTCCCTCAAAAGTCAGGCCTCGGCTTAGATTGCATTGGTTGACAAACAGCCAATTAAGCATGAAAACCCAAAATGTGAAACTGACCTGAATTTCGAAATGTATACATATATTCAGGTTCCCCACAAGTTGGGGAACCCGAAAAACTATGTTTTTTCCGGATCCGACCTCTCCCTCAAAAGTTAGGCCTCGGCCTAGATTGCATTTGTTGGCAAATTGCCAATTAAGCATGAAAAGTGAAGATGTGAAACTGACCTCAAATTCAAAATGTATACATATATTCAGGTTCCCCAAAGGTTGGGAAACCCGACAAACCATGTTTTTTCCGGATCCAACATCTGACTGAAAAGTTGTGCCTCGGCCTAGATTGCATTTGTTGGGAAATTGCCAATTAAGCATAAAAAGTGAAAATGTGAAACTGACCTCAAATTCGAAATGTATACATATATTCAGGTTCCCCACAAGTTGGGGAACCCAAAAAAACATGACTTTTCCGGATCCGACCTCTCCCTCAAAAGTTAGGCCTCGGCCTAGATTGCATTGGTTGACAAATAGCCAATTAAGCATGAAAACCCAAAATGTGAAACTGACCTGAATTTCGAAATGTATACATATATTCAGGTTCCCCACAGGTTGGGGAACCCAAAAAACTATGTTTTTTCCGGATCCGACCTCTCCCTCAAAAGTTAGGCCTCGGCCTAGATTGCATTGGTTGACAAATAGCCAATTAAGAATGAAAACCCAAAATGTGAAACTGACCTGAATTTCGAAATGTATACATATATTCAGGTTCCCCAAAGGTTGGGAAACCCGAAAAACCATGTTTTTTCCGGATCCAACCTCTCCCTCAAAAGTTAGGCCTCGGCCTAGATTGCATTCGTTGGCAAATTGCCAATTAAGCATGAAAAGTGAAAATGTGAAACTGACCTGAATTTTGAAATGTATACATATATTCAAGTTCCCCACAGGTTGGGGAACCCGAAAAACCATGTTTTTTCCGGATCCAACATCTGACTGAAAAGTTATGCCTCGGCTTAGATTGCATTCGTTGGCAAATTGCCAATTAAGCATGAAAAGTGAAAATGTGAAACTGACCTGAATATTGAAATGTATACATATATTCAAGTTCCCCACAGGTTGGGGAACCCGAAAAACCATGTTTTTTCCGGATCCAACATCTGACTGAAAAGTTATGCCTCGGCTTAGATTGCATTTGTTGGCAAATTGCCAATTAAGCATAAAAAGTGAAAATGTGAAACTGACCTCAAATTCGAAATGTATACATATATTCAGGTTCCCCACAAGTTGGGGAACCCGAAAAAACATGTCTTTTCCGGATCCGACCTCTCCCTCAAAAGTTAGGCCTCGGCCTAGATTACATTTGTTGGCAAATTGCCAATTAAGCATGAAAACCCAAAATGTGAAACTGACCTGAATTTCGAAATGTATACATATATTCAGGTTCCCCAAAGGTTGGGAAACCCGAAAAACCATGTTTTTTCCGGATCCAACCTCTCCCTCAAAAGTTAGGCCTCGGCATATATTGCATTTGTTGGCAAATTGCCAATTAAGCATGAAAAGTGAAAATGTGAAACTGACCTGAATTTCGAAATGTATACATATATTCAAGTTCCCCACAGGTTGGGGAACCCGAAAAACTATGTTTTTTCCGGATCCAACATCTGACTGAAAAGTTGTGCCTCGGCCTAGATTGCATTTGTTGGGAAATTGCCAATTAAGCATGAAAAGTGAAAATGTGAAACTGACCTCAAATTCGAAATATATACATATATTCAGGTTCCCCAGAGGTTGGGGAACCCGAAAAACCATGATTTTTCCGGATCCAAGATCTGACTGAAAAGTTATGCCTCGGCTTAGATTGCATTTGTTGGCAAATTGCCAATTAAGCATAAAAAGTGAAAATGTGAAACTGACCTCAAATTCGAAATGTATACATATATTCAGGTTCCCCACAAGTTGGGGAACCCGAAAAAACATGACTTTTCCGGATCCGACCTCTCCCTCAAAAGTTAGGCCTCGGCCTAGATTGCATTCGTTGGCAAATTGCCAATTAAGCATGAAAAGTGAAAATGTGAAACTGACCTGAATTTTGAAATGTATACATATATTCAAGTTCCCCACAGGTTGGGGAACCCGAAAAACCATGTTTTTTCCGGATCCAACATCTGACTGAAAAGTTATGCCTCGGCTTAGATTGCATTCGTTGGCAAATTGCCAATTAAGCATGAAAAGTGAAAATGTGAAACTGACCTGAATTTTGAAATGTATACATATATTCAAGTTCCCCACAGGTTGGGGAACCCGAAAAACCATGTTTTTTCCGGATCCAACATCTGACTGAAAAGTTATGCCTCGGCTTAGATTGCATTTGTTGGCAAATTGCCAATTAAGCATAAAAAGTGAAAATGTGAAACTGACCTCAAATTCGAAATGTATACATATATTCAGGTTCCCCACAAGTTGGGGAACCCGAAAAAACATGTCTTTTCCGGATCCGACCTCTCCCTCAAAAGTTAGGCCTCGGCCTAGATTGCATTTGTTGGCAAATTGCCAATTAAGCATGAAAACCCAAAATGTGAAACTGACCTGAATTTCGAAATGTATACATATATTCAGGTTCCCCAAAGGTTGGGAAACCCGAAAAACCATGTTTTTTCCGGATCCAACCTCTCCCTCAAAAGTTAGGCCTCGGCCTAGATTGCATTCGTTGGCAAATTGCCAATTAAGCATGAAAAGTGAAAATGTGAAACTGACCTGAATTTTGAAATGTATACATATATTCAAGTTCCCCACAGGTTGGGGAACCCGAAAAACCATGTTTTTTCCGGATCCAACATCTGACTGAAAAGTTATGCCTCGGCTTAGATTGCATTCGTTGGCAAATTGCCAATTAAGCATGAAAAGTGAAAATGTGAAACTGACCTGAATTTTGAAATGTATAAATATATTCAAGTTCCCCACAGGTTGGGGAACCCGAAAAACCATGTTTTTTCCGGATCCAACATCTGACTGAAAAGTTATGCCTCGGCTTAGATTGCATTCGTTGGCAAATTGCCAATTAAGCATGAAAAGTGAAAATGTGAAACTGACCTGAATTTTGAAATGTATACATATATTCAAGTTCCCCACAGGTTGGGGAACCCGAAAAACCATGTTTTTTCCGGATCCAACATCTGACTGAAAAGTTATGCCTCGGCTTAGATTGCATTTGTTGGCAAATTGCCAATTAAGCATAAAAAGTGAAAATGTGAAACTGACCTCAAATTCGAAATGTATACATATATTCAGGTTCCCCACAAGTTGGGGAACCCGAAAAAACATGTCTTTTCCGGATCCGACCTCTCCCTCAAAAGTTAGGCCTCGGCCTAGATTGCATTTGTTGGCAAATTGCCAATTAAGCATGAAAACCCAAAATGTGAAACTGACCTGAATTTCGAAATGTATACATATATTCAGGTTCCCCAAAGTTTGGGGAACCCGAAAAACCATGTTTTTTCCGGATCCAACATCTGACTGAAAAGTTATGCCTCGGCTTAGATTGCATTTGTTGGCAAATTGCCAATTAAGCATGAAAAGTGAAAATGTGAAACTGACCTCAAATTCGAAATGTATACATATATTCAGGTTCCCCACAAGTTGGGGAACCCGAAAAACTATGTTTTTTCCGGATCCGACCTCTCCCTCAAAAGTTAGGCCTCGGCCTAGATTGCATTTGTTGGCAAATTGCCAATTAAGCATGAAAAGTGAAAATGTGAAACTGACCTCAAATTCAAAATGTATACATATATTCAGGTTCCCCACAAGTTGGGGAACCCGAAAAAACATGTCTTTTCCGGATCCGACCTCTCCCTCAAAAGTTAGGCCTCGGCCTAGTTTGCATTTGTTGGCAAATTGCCAATTAAGCATGAAAAGTGAAAATGTGAAACTGACCTCAAATTCAAAATGTATACATATATTCAGGTTCCCCACAAGTTGGGGAACCCGAAAAAACATGTCTTTTCCGGATCCGACCTCTCCCTCAAAAGTTAGGTCTCGGCCTAGATTGCATTTGTTGGCAAATTGCCAATTAAGCATGAAAAGCCAAAATGTGAAACTGACCTGAATTTCGAAATGTATACATATATTCAGGTTCCCCACAGGTTGGGGAACCCAAAAATCTATGTTTTTTCCGGATCCGACCTCTCCCTCAAAAGTTAGGCCTCGGCCTAGATTGCATTTGTTGGCGTAGCCAATTAAGCATGAAAAGCAAAAATGTGAAATTGACCTCAAATTCGAAATGTATACATATATTCATGTTCCCCACAAGTTGGGGAACCCGAAAAAACATGTTTTTTCCGGATCCGACCTCTCCCTCAAAAGTTAGGTCTCAGCCTAGATTGCATTGGTTGACAAACAGCCAATTAAGCATGAAAACCCAAAATGTGAAACTGACCTGAATTTCGAAATGTATACATATATTCAGGTTCCCCACAGGTTGGGGAACCCAAAAAACTATGTTTTTTCCGGATCCGACCTCTCCCTCAAAAGTTAGGCCTCGGCCTAGATTGCATTGGTTGACAAATAGCCAATTAAGAATGAAAACCCAAAATGTGAAACTGACCTGAATTTCGAAATGTATACATATATTCAGGTTCCCCAAAGGTTGGGAAACCCGAAAAACCATGTTTTTTCCGGATCCAACCTCTCCCTCAAAAGTTAGGCCTCGGCCTATATTGCATTTGTTGGCAAATTGCCAATTAAGCATGAAAAGTGAAAATGTGAAACTGACCTGAATTTCGAAATGTATACATATATTCAAGTTCCCCACAGGTTGGGGAACCCGAAAAACTATGTTTTTTCCGGATCCGACCTCTCCCTCAAAAGTTAGGCCTCGGCTTAGATTGCATTGGTTGGCAAACTGCCAATTAAGCATGAAAACCCAAAATGTGAAACTGACCTGAATTTCGAAATGTATACATATATTCAGGTTCCCCACAAGTTGGGGAACCCGAAAAACTATGTTTTTTCCGGATCCGACCTCTCCCTCAAAAGTTAGGTCTCGGCCTAGATTGCATTTGTTGGCAAATTGCCAATTAAGCATGAAAAGTGAAAATGTGAAACTGACCTGAATTTCGAAATGTATACATATATTCAGGTTCCCCAAAGGTTGGGAAACCCGAGAAACCATGTTTTTTCCGGATCCAACATCTGACTGAAAAGTTGTGCCTCGGCCTAGATTGCATTTGTTGGGAAATTGCCAATTAAGCATGAAAAGTGAAAATGTGAAACTGACCTCAAATTCGAAATATATACATATATTCGGGTTCCCCAGAGGTTGGGGAACCCGAAAAACCATGATTTTTCCGGATCCAAGATCTGACTGAAAAGTTATGCCTCGGCTTAGATTGCATTTGTTGGCAAATTGCCAATTAAGCATAAAAAGTGAAAATGTGAAACTGACCTCAAATTCGAAATGTATACATATATTCAGGTTCCCCACAAGTTGGGGAACCCGAAAAAACATGACTTTTCCGGATCCGACCTCTCCCTCAAAAGTTAGGCCTCGGCCTAGATTGCATTGGTTGACAAATAGCCAATTAAGCATGAAAACCCAAAATGTGAAACTGACCTGAATTTCGAAATGTATACATATATTCAGGTTCCCCACAGGTTGGGGAACCCAAAAAACTATGTTTTTTCCGGATCCGACCTCTCCCTCAAAAGTTAGGCCTCGGCCTAGATTGCATTGGTTGACAAATAGCCAATTAAGAATGAAAACCCAAAATGTGAAACTGACCTGAATTTCGAAATGTATACATATATTCAGGTTCCCCAAAGGTTGGGAAACCCGAAAAACCATGTTTTTTCCGGATCCAACCTCTCCCTCAAAAGTTAGGCCTCGGCCTAGATTGCATTCGTTGGCAAATTGCCAATTAAGCATGAAAAGTGAAAATGTGAAACTGACCTGAATTTTGAAACGTATACATATATTCAAGTTCCCCACAGGTTGGGGAACCCGAAAAACCATGTTTTTTCCGGATCCAACATCTGACTGAAAAGTTATGCCTCGGCTTAGATTGCATTCGTTGGCAAATTGCCAATTAAGCATGAAAAGTGAAAATGTGAAACTGACCTGAATTTTGAAATGTATACATATATTCAAGTTCCCCACAGGTTGGGGAACCCGAAAAACCATGTTTTTTCCGGATCCAACATCTGACTGAAAAGTTATGCCTCGGCTTAGATTGCATTCGTTGGCAAATTGCCAATTAAGCATGAAAAGTGAAAATGTGAAACTGACCTGAATTTTGAAATGTATACATATATTCAAGTTCCCCACAGGTTGGGGAACCCGAAAAACCATGTTTTTTCCGGATCCAACATCTGACTGAAAAGTTATGCCTCGGCTTAGATTGCATTTGTTGGCAAATTGCCAATTAAGCATAAAAAGTGAAAATGTGAAACTGACCTCAAATTCGAAATGTATACATATATTCAGGTTCCCCACAAGTTGGGGAACCCGAAAAAACATGTCTTTTCCGGATCCGACCTCTCCCTCAAAAGTTAGGCCTCGGCCTAGATTGCATTTGTTGGCAAATTGCCAATTAAGCATGAAAACCCAAAATGTGAAACTGACCTGAATTTCGAAATGTATACATATATTCAGGTTCCCCAAAGGTTGGGAAACCCGAAAAACCATGTTTTTTCCGGATCCAACCTCTCCCTCAAAAGGTAGGCCTCGGCCTATATTGCATTTGTTGGCAAATTGCCAATTAAGCATGAAAAGTGAAAATGTGAAACTGACCTGAATTTCGAAATGTATACATATATTCAAGTTCCCCACAGGTTGGGGAACCCGAAAAACTATGTTTTTTCCGGATCCCACCTCTCCCTCAAAAGTTAGGCCTCGGCTTAGATTGCATTGGTTGACAAACAGCCAATTAAGCATGAAAACCCAAAATGTGAAACTGACCTGAATTTCGAAATGTATACATATATTCAGGTTCCCCACAAGTTGGGGAACCCGAAAAACTATTTTTTTTCCGGATCCGACCTCTCCCTCAAAAGTTAGGTCTCGGCCTAGATTGCATTTGTTGGCAAATTGCCAATTAAGCATGAAAAGTGAAAATGTGAAACTGACCTGAATTTCGAAATGTATACATATATTCAGGTTCCCCAAAGGTTGGGAAACCCGAGAAATCATGTTTTTTCCGGATCCAACATCTGACTGAAAAGTTGTGCCTCGGCCTAGATTGCATTTGTTGGGAAATTGCCAATTAAGCATGAAAAGTGAAAATGTGAAACTGACCTCAAATTCGAAATATATACATATATTCGGGTTCCCCAGAGGTTGGGGAACCCGAAAAACCATGATTTTTCCGGATCCAAGATCTGACTGAAAAGTTATGCCTCGGCTTAGATTGCATTTGTTGGCAAATTGCCAATTAAGCATAAAAAGTGAAAATGTGAAACTGACCTCAAATTCGAAATGTATACATATATTCAGGTTCCCCACAAGTTGGGGAACCCGAAAAAACATGACTTTTCCGGATCCGACCTCTCCCTCAAAAGTTAGGCCTCGGCCTAGATTGCATTGGTTGACAAATAGCCAATTAAGCATGAAAACCCAAAATGTGAAACTGACCTGAATTTCGAAATGTATACATATATTCAGGTTCCCCACAGGTTGGGGAACCCAAAAAACTATGTTTTTTCCGGATCCGACCTCTCCCTCAAAAGTTAGGCCTCGGCCTAGATTGCATTGGTTGACAAATAGCCAATTAAGAATGAAAACCCAAAATGTGAAACTGACCTGAATTTCGAAATGTATACATATATTCAGGTTCCCCAAAGGTTGGGAAACCCGAAAAACCATGTTTTTTCCGGATCCAACCTCTCCCTCAAAAGTTAGGCCTCGGCCTAGATTGCATTCGTTGGCAAATTGCCAATTAAGCATGAAAAGTGAAAATGTGAAACTGACCTGAATTTTGAAATGTATACATATATTCAAGTTCCCCACAGGTTGGGGAACCCGAAAAACCATGTTTTTTCCGGATCCAACATCTGACTGAAAAGTTATGCCTCGGCTTAGATTGCATTTGTTGCCAAATTGCCAATTAAGCATGAAAAGTGAAAATGTGAAACTGACCTCAAATTCGAAATGTATAGATATATTCAGGTTCCCCACAGGTTGGGGAACCCGAAAAACCATGTTTTTTCCGGATCCAACATCTGACTGAAAAGTTATGCCTCGGCTTAGATTGCATTTGTTGGCAAATTGCCAATTAAGCATGAAAACCCAAAATGTGAAACTGACCTCAAATTCGAAATGTATACATATATTCAGGTTCCCCACAGGTTGGGGAACCCGAAAAATCATGTTTTTTCCGGATCCAACATCTGACTGAAAAGTTATGCCTCGGCTTAGATTGCATTTGTTGGCAAATTGCCAATTAAGCATGAAAACCCAAAATGTGAAACTGACCTGAATTTCGAAATGTATACATATATTCAGGTTCCCCACAAGTTGGGGAACCCGAAAAACTATGTTTTTTCCGGATCCGACCTCTCCCTCAAAAGTTAGGCCTCGGCCTAGATTGCATTTGTTGGCAAATTGCCAATTAAGCATGAAAAGTGAAAATGTGAAACTGACCTCAAATTCAAAATGTATACATATATTCAGGTTCCCCACAAGTTGGGGAACCCGAAAAAACATGTCTTTTCCGGATCCGACCTCTCCCTCAAAAGTTAGGCCTCGGCCTAGATTGCATTTGTTGGCAAATTGCCAATTAAGCATGAAAAGTGAAAATGTGAAACTGACCTCAAATTCAAAATGTATACATATATTCAGGTTCCCCACAAGTTGGGGAACCCGAAAAAACATGTCTTTTCCGGATCCGACCTCTCCCTCAAAAGTTAGGTCTCGGCCTAGATTGCATTTGTTGGCAAATTGCCAATTAAGCATGAAAACCCAAAATGTGAAACTGACCTGAATTTCGAAATGTATACATATATTCAGGTTCCCCACAGGTTGGGGAACCCGAAAATCTATGTTTTTTCCGGATCCGACCTCTCCCTCAAAAGTTAGGCCTCGGCCTAGATTGCATTTGTTGGCGTAGCCAATTAAGCATGAAAAGCAAAAATGTGAAATTGACCTCAAATTCGAAATGTATACATATATTCATGTTCCCCACAAGTTGGGGAACCCGAAAAAACATGTTTTTTCCGGATCCGACCTCTCCCTCAAAAGTTAGGTCTCAGCCTAGATTGCATTGGTTGACAAACAGCCAATTAAGCATGAAAACCCAAAATGTGAAACTGACCTGAATTTCGAAATGTATACATATATTCAGGTTCCCCACAGGTTGGGGAACCCGAAAAACTATGTTTTTTCCGGATCCGACCTCTCCCTCAAAAGTTAGGCCTCGGCCTAGATTGCATTTGTTGGCAAATTGCCAATTAAGCATGAAAAGTGAAAATGTGAAACTGACCTCAAATTTGAAATATATACATATATTCGGGTTCCCCACAGGTTGGGGAACCCGAAAAAAACATGTCTTTTCCGGATCCGACCTCTCCCTCAAAAGTTAGGCCTCGGCCTAGATTGCATTTGTTGGCAAATTGCCAATTAAGCATGAAAATGAAAATGTGAAACTGACGTGAATTTCGAAATGTATACATATATTCAGGTTCCCCAAAGGTTGGGGAACCCGAAAAACTATGTTTTTTCCGGATCCGACCTCTCCCTCAAAAGTTATGCCTCGGCCTAGATTGCATTTGTTGGGAAATTGCCAATTAAGCATGAAAAGTGAAAATGTGAAACTGACCTCAAATTCGAAATGTATACATATATTCAGGTTCCCCACAAGTTGGGGAACCCGAAAAAACATGTCTTTTCCGGATCCGACCTCTCCCTCAAAAGTTAGGCCTCGGCCTAGATTGCATTTGTTGGCAAATTGCCAATTAAGCATGAAAACCCAAAATGTGAAACTGACCTGAATTTCGAAATGTATACATATATTCAGGTTCCCCAAAGGTTGGGAAACCCGAAAAACCATGTTTTTTCCGGATCCAACCTCTCCCTCAAAAGTTAGGCCTCGGCTTAGATTGCATTGGTTGACAAACAGCCAATTAAGCATGAAAACCCAAAATGTGAAACTGACCTGAATTTCGAAATGTATACATATATTCAGGTTCCCCACAAGTTGGGGAACCCGAAAAACTATGTTTTTTCCGGATCCGACCTCTCCCTCAAAAGTTAGGCCTCGGCCTAGATTGCATTTGTTGGCAAATTGCCAATTAAGCATGAAAAGTGAAGATGTGAAACTGACCTCAAATTCAAAATGTATACATATATTCAGGTTCCCCACAAGTTGGGGAACCCGAAAAAACATGTCTTTTCCGGATCCGACCTCTCCCTCAAAAGTTAGGTCTCGGCCTAGATTGCATTTGTTGGCAAATTGCCAATTAAGCATAAAAAGTGAAAATGTGAAACTGACCTGAATTTCGAAATGTATACATATATTCAGGTTCCCCAAAGGTTGGGAAACCCGAGAAACCATGTTTTTTCCGGATCCAACATCTGACTGAAAAGTTGTGCCTCGGCCTAGATTGCATTTGTTGGGAAATTGCCAATTAAGCATGAAAAGTGAAAATGTGAAACTGACCTCAAATTCGAAATATATACATATATTCGGGTTCCCCAGAGGTTGGGGAACCCGAAAAACCATGTTTTTTCCGGATCCAAGATCTGACTGAAAAGTTATGCCTCGGCTTAGATTGCATTTGTTGGCAAATTGCCAATTAAGCATAAAAAGTGAAAATGTGAAACTGACCTCAAATTCGAAATGTATACATATATTCAGGTTCCCCACAGGTTGGGGAACCCGAAAAACCATGTTTTTTCCGGATCCAACATCTGACTGAAAAGTTATGCCTCGGCTTAGATTGCATTTGTTGGCAAATTGCCAATTAAGCATGAAAACCCAAAATGTGAAACTGACCTGAATTTCGAAATGTATACATATATTCAGGTTCCCCACAAGTTGGGGAACCTGAAAAACTATGTTTTTTCCGGATCCGACCTCTCCCTCAAAAGTTAGGCCTCGGCCTAGATTGCATTTGTTGGCAAATTGCCAATTAAGCATGAAAAGTGAAAATGTGAAACTGACCTCAAATTCAAAATGTATACATATATTCAGGTTCCCCACAAGTTGGGGAACCCGAAAAAACATGTCTTTTCCGGATCCGACCTCTCCCTCAAAAGTTAGGTCTCGGCCTAGATTGCATTTGTTGGCAAATTGCCAATTAAGCATGAAAACCCAAAATGTGAAACTGACCTGAATTTCGAAATGTATACATATATTCAGGTTCCCCACAGGTTGGGGAACCCGAAAATCTATGTTTTTTCCGGATCCGACCTCTCCCTGAAAAGTTAGGCCTCGGCGTAGATTGCATTTGTTGGCGTAGCCAATTAAGCATGAAAAGCAAAAATGTGAAATTGACCTCAAATTCGAAATGTATACATATATTCATGTTCCCCACAAGTTGGGGAACCCGAAAAAACATGTTTTTTCCGGATCCGACCTCTCCCTCAAAAGTTAGGTCTCAGCCTAGATTGCATTGGTTGACAAACAGCCAATTAAGCATGAAAACCCAAAATGTGAAACTGACCTGAATTTCGAAATGTATACATATATTCAGGTTCCCCACAGGTTGGGGAACCCGAAAAACTATGTTTTTTCCGGATCCGACCTCTCCCTCAAAAGTTAGGCCTCGGCCTAGATTGCATTTGTTGGCAAATTGCCAATTAAGCATGAAAAGTGAAAATGTGAAACTGACCTCAAATTTGAAATATATACATATATTCGGGTTCCCCACAGGTTGGGGAACCCGAAAAAGTATGTTTTTTCCGGATCCGACCTCTCCCTCAAAAGTTATGCCTCGGCCTAGATTGCATTTGTTGGGAAATTGCCAATTAAGCATGAAAAGTGAAAATGTGAAACTGACCTCAAATTCGAAATGTATACATATATTCAGGTTCCCCACAAGTTGGGGAACCCGAAAAAACATGTCTTTTCCGGATCCGACCTCTCACTCAAAAGTTAGGCCTCGGCCTAGATTGCATTTGTTGGCAAATTGCCAATTAAGCATGAAAACCCAAAATGTGAAACTGACCTGAATTTCGAAATGTATACATATATTCAGGTTCCCCAAAGGTTGGGAAACCCAAAAAACCATGTTTTTTCCGGATCCAACCTCTCCCTCAAAAGTTAGGCCTCGGCCTATATTGCATTTGTTGGCAAATTGCCAATTAAGCATGAAAAGTGAAAATGTGAAACTGACCTGAATTTCGAAATGTATACATATATTCAAGTTCCCCACAGGTTGGGGAACCCGAAAAACTATGTTTTTTCCGGATCCGACCTCTCCCTCAAAAGTTAGGCCTCGGCTTAGATTGCATTGGTTGACAAACAGCCAATTAAGCATGAAAACCCAAAATGTGAAACTGACCTGAATTTCGAAATGTATACATATATTCAGGTTCCCCACAAGTTGGGGAACCCGAAAAACTATGTTTTTTCCGGATCCGACCTCTCCCTCAAAAGTTAGGCCTCGGCCTAGATTGCATTTGTTGGCAAATTGCCAATTAAGCATGAAAAGTGAAGATGTGAAACTGACCTCAAATTCAAAATGTATACATATATTCAGGTTCCCCACAAGTTGGGGAACCCGAAAAAACATGTCTTTTCCGGATCCGACCTCTCCCTCAAAAGTTAGGTCTCGGCCTAGATTGCATTTGTTGGCAAATTGCCAATTAAGCATAAAAAGTGAAAATGTGAAACTGACCTGAATTTCGAAATGTATACATATATTCAGGTTCCCCAAAGGTTGGGAAACCCGAGAAACCATGTTTTTTCCGGATCCAACATCTGACTGAAAAGTTGTGCCTCGGCCTAGATTGCATTTGTTGGGAAATTGCCAATTAAGCATGAAAAGTGAAAATGTGAAACTGACCTCAAATTCGAAATATATACATATATTCGGGTTCCCCAGAGGTTGGGGAACCCGAAAAACCATGTTTTTTCCGGATCCAAGATCTGACTGAAAAGTTATGCCTCGGCTTAGATTGCATTTGTTGGCAAATTGCCAATTAAGCATAAAAAGTGAAAATGTGAAACTGACCTCAAATTCGAAATGTATACATATATTCAGGTTCCCCACAGGTTGGGGAACCCGAAAAACCATGTTTTTTCCGGATCCAACATCTGACTGAAAAGTTATGCCTCGGCTTAGATTGCATTTGTTGGCAAATTGCCAATTAAGCATGAAAACCCAAAATGTGAAACTGACCTGAATTTCGAAATGTATACATATATTCAGGTTCCCCACAAGTTGGGGAACCCGAAAAACTATGTTTTTTCCGGATCCGACCTCTCCCTCAAAAGTTAGGCCTCGGCCTAGATTGCATGTTGGCAAATTGCCAATTAAGCATGAAAAGTGAAAATGTGAAACTGACCTCAAATTCAAAATGTATACATATATTCAGGTTCCCCACAAGTTGGGGAACCCGAAAAAACATGTCTTTTCCGGATCCGACCTCTCCCTCAAAAGTTAGGTCTCGGCCTAGATTGCATTTGTTGGCAAATTGCCAATTAAGCATGAAAACCCAAAATGTGAAACTGACCTGAATTTCGAAATGTATACATATATTCAGGTTCCCCACAGGTTGGGGAACCCGAAAATCTATGTTTTTTCCGGATCCGACCTCTCCCTGAAAAGTTAGGCCTCGGCGTAGATTGCATTTGTTGGCGTAGCCAATTAAGCATGAAAAGCAAAAATGTGAAATTGACCTCAAATTCGAAATGTATACATATATTCATGTTCCCCACAAGTTGGGGAACCCGAAAAAACATGTTTTTTCCGGATCCGACCTCTCCCTCAAAAGTTAGGTCTCAGCCTAGATTGCATTGGTTGACAAACAGCCAATTAAGCATGAAAACCCAAAATGTGAAACTGACCTGAATTTCGAAATGTATACATATATTCAGGTTCCCCACAGGTTGGGGAACCCGAAAAACTATGTTTTTTCCGGATCCAACATCTGACTGAAAAGTTATGCCTCGGCTTAGATTGCATTTGTTGGCAAATTGCCAATTAAGCATGAAAAGTGAAAATGTGAAACTGACCTGAATTTCGAAATGTATACATATATTCAGGTTCCCCACAGGTTGGGGAACCCGAAAAACTATGTTTTTTCCGGATCCGACCTCTCCCTCAAAAGTTATGCCTCGGCCTAGATTGCATTTGTTGGGAAATTGCCAATTAAGCATGAAAAGTGAAAATGTGAAACTGACCTCAAATTCGAAATGTATACATATATTCAGGTTCCCCACAAGTTGGGGAACCCGAAAAAACATGTCTTTTCCGGATCCGACCTCTCACTCAAAAGTTAGGCCTCGGCCTAGATTGCATTTGTTGGCAAATTGCCAATTAAGCATGAAAACCCAAAATGTGAAACTGACCTGAATTTCGAAATGTATACATATATTCAGGTTCCCCAAAGGTTGGGAAACCCAAAAAACCATGTTTTTTCCGGATCCAACCTCTCCCTCAAAAGTTAGGCCTCGGCCTATATTGCATTTGTTGGCAAATTGCCAATTAAGCATGAAAAGTGAAAATGTGAAACTGACCTGAATTTCGAAATGTATACATATATTCAAGTTCCCCACAGGTTGGGGAACCCGAAAAACTATGTTTTTTCCGGATCCGACCTCTCCCTCAAAAGTTAGGCCTCGGCTTAGATTGCATTGGTTGACAAACAGCCAATTAAGCATGAAAACCCAAAATGTGAAACTGACCTGAATTTCGAAATGTATACATATATTCAGGTTCCCCACAAGTTGGGGAACCCGAAAAACTATGTTTTTTCCGGATCCGACCTCTCCCTCAAAAGTTAGGCCTCGGCCTAGATTGCATTTGTTGGCAAATTGCCAATTAAGCATGAAAAGTGAAGATGTGAAACTGACCTCAAATTCAAAATGTATACATATATTCAGGTTCCCCACAAGTTGGGGAACCCGAAAAAACATGTCTTTTCCGGATCCGACCTCTCCCTCAAAAGTTAGGTCTCGGCCTAGATTGCATTTGTTGGCAAATTGCCAATTAAGCATAAAAAGTGAAAATGTGAAACTGACCTGAATTTCGAAATGTATACATATATTCAGGTTCCCCAAAGGTTGGGAAACCCGAGAAACCATGTTTTTTCCGGATCCAACATCTGACTGAAAAGTTGTGCCTCGGCCTAGATTGCATTTGTTGGGAAATTGCCAATTAAGCATGAAAAGTGAAAATGTGAAACTGACCTCAAATTCGAAATATATACATATATTCGGGTTCCCCAGAGGTTGGGGAACCCGAAAAACCATGTTTTTTCCGGATCCAAGATCTGACTGAAAAGTTATGCCTCGGCTTAGATTGCATTTGTTGGCAAATTGCCAATTAAGCATAAAAAGTGAAAATGTGAAACTGACCTCAAATTCGAAATGTATACATATATTCAGGTTCCCCACAGGTTGGGGAACCCGAAAAACCATGTTTTTTCCGGATCCAACATCTGACTGAAAAGTTATGCCTCGGCTTAGATTGCATTTGTTGGCAAATTGCCAATTAAGCATGAAAACCCAAAATGTGAAACTGACCTGAATTTCGAAATGTATACATATATTCAGGTTCCCCACAAGTTGGGGAACCCGAAAAACTATGTTTTTTCCGGATCCGACCTCTCCCTCAAAAGTTAGGCCTCGGCCTAGATTGCATGTTGGCAAATTGCCAATTAAGCATGAAAAGTGAAAATGTGAAACTGACCTCAAATTCAAAATGTATACATATATTCAGGTTCCCCACAAGTTGGGGAACCCGAAAAAACATGTCTTTTCCGGATCCGACCTCTCCCTCAAAAGTTAGGTCTCGGCCTAGATTGCATTTGTTGGCAAATTGCCAATTAAGCATGAAAACCCAAAATGTGAAACTGACCTGAATTTCGAAATGTATACATATATTCAGGTTCCCCACAGGTTGGGGAACCCGAAAATCTATGTTTTTTCCGGATCCGACCTCTCCCTGAAAAGTTAGGCCTCGGCGTAGATTGCATTTGTTGGCGTAGCCAATTAAGCATGAAAAGCAAAAATGTGAAATTGACCTCAAATTCGAAATGTATACATATATTCATGTTCCCCACAAGTTGGGGAACCCGAAAAAACATGTTTTTTCCGGATCCGACCTCTCCCTCAAAAGTTAGGTCTCAGCCTAGATTGCATTGGTTGACAAACAGCCAATTAAGCATGAAAACCCAAAATGTGAAACTGACCTGAATTTCGAAATGTATACATATATTCAGGTTCCCCACAGGTTGGGGAACCCGAAAAACTATGTTTTTTCCGGATCCAACATCTGACTGAAAAGTTATGCCTCGGCTTAGATTGCATTTGTTGGCAAATTGCCAATTAAGCATGAAAAGTGAAAATGTGAAACTGACCTGAATTTCGAAATGTATACATATATTCAGGTTCCCCACAGGTTGGGGAACCCGAAAAACTATGTTTTTTCCGGATCCGACCTCTCCCTCAAAAGTTATGCCTCGGCCTAGATTGCATTTGTTGGGAAATTGCCAATTAAGCATGAAAAGTGAAAATGTGAAACTGACCTCAAATTCGAAATGTATACATATATTCAGGTTCCCCACAAGTTGGGGAACCCGAAAAAACATGTCTTTTCCGGATCCGACCTCTCACTCAAAAGTTAGGCCTCGGCCTAGATTGCATTTGTTGGCAAATTGCCAATTAAGCATGAAAACCCAAAATGTGAAACTGACCTGAATTTCGAAATGTATACATATATTCAGGTTCCCCAAAGGTTGGGAAACCCGAAAAACCATGTTTTTTCCGGATCCAACCTCTCCCTCAAAAGTTAGGCCTCGGCCTATATTGCATTTGTTGGCAAATTGCCAATTAAGCATGAAAAGTGAAAATGTGAAACTGACCTGAATTTCGAAATGTATACATATATTCAAGTTCCCCACAGGTTGGGGAACCCGAAAAACTATGTTTTTTCCGGATCCGACCTCTCCCTCAAAAGTTAGGCCTCGGCTTAGATTGCATTGGTTGACAAACAGCCAATTAAGCATGAAAACCCAAAATGTGAAACTGACCTGAATTTCGAAATGTATACATATATTCAGGTTCCCCACAAGTTGGGGAACCCGAAAAACTATGTTTTTTCCGGATCCGACCTCTCCCTCAAAAGTTAGGCCTCGGCCTAGATTGCATTTGTTGGCAAATTGCCAATTAAGCATGAAAAGTGAAGATGTGAAACTGACCTCAAATTCAAAATGTATACATATATTCAGGTTCCCCACAAGTTGGGGAACCCGAAAAAACATGTCTTTTCCGGATCCGACCTCTCCCTCAAAAGTTAGGTCTCGGCCTAGATTGCATTTGTTGGCAAATTGCCAATTAAGCATAAAAAGTGAAAATGTGAAACTGACCTGAATTTCGAAATGTATACATATATTCAGGTTCCCCAAAGGTTGGGAAACCCGAGAAACCATGTTTTTTCCGGATCCAACATCTGACTGAAAAGTTGTGCCTCGGCCTAGATTGCATTTGTTGGGAAATTGCCAATTAAGCATGAAAAGTGAAAATGTGAAACTGACCTCAAATTCGAAATATATACATATATTCGGGTTCCCCAGAGGTTGGGGAACCCGAAAAACCATGTTTTTTCCGGATCCAAGATCTGACTGAAAAGTTATGCCTCGGCTTAGATTGCATTTGTTGGCAAATTGCCAATTAAGCATAAAAAGTGAAAATGTGAAACTGACCTCAAATTCGAAATGTATACATATATTCAGGTTCCCCACAGGTTGGGGAACCCGAAAAACCATGTTTTTTCCGGATCCAACATCTGACTGAAAAGTTATGCCTCGGCTTAGATTGCATTTGTTGGCAAATTGCCAATTAAGCATGAAAACCCAAAATGTGAAACTGACCTGAATTTCGAAATGTATACATATATTCAGGTTCCCCACAAGTTGGGGAACCCGAAAAACTATGTTTTTTCCGGATCCGACCTCTCCCTCAAAAGTTAGGCCTCGGCCTAGATTGCATTTGTTGGCAAATTGCCAATTAAGCATGAAAAGTGAAAATGTGAAACTGACCTCAAATTCAAAATGTATACATATATTCAGGTTCCCCACAAGTTGGGGAACCCGAAAAAACATGTCTTTTCCGGATCCGACCTCTCCCTCAAAAGTTAGGTCTCGGCCTAGATTGCATTTGTTGGCAAATTGCCAATTAAGCATGAAAACCCAAAATGTGAAACTGACCTGAATTTCGAAATGTATACATATATTCAGGTTCCCCACAGGTTGGGGAACCCGAAAATCTATGTTTTTTCCGGATCCGACCTCTCCCTGAAAAGTTAGGCCTCGGCGTAGATTGCATTTGTTGGCGTAGCCAATTAAGCATGAAAAGCAAAAATGTGAAATTGACCTCAAATTCGAAATGTATACATATATTCATGTTCCCCACAAGTTGGGGAACCCGAAAAAACATGTTTTTTCCGGATCCGACCTCTCCCTCAAAAGTTAGGTCTCAGCCTAGATTGCATTGGTTGACAAACAGCCAATTAAGCATGAAAACCCAAAATGTGAAACTGACCTGAATTTCGAAATGTATACATATATTCAGGTTCCCCACAGGTTGGGGAACCCGAAAAACTATGTTTTTTCCGGATCCAACATCTGACTGAAAAGTTATGCCTCGGCTTAGATTGCATTTGTTGGCAAATTGCCAATTAAGCATGAAAAGTGAAAATGTGAAACTGACCTGAATTTCGAAATGTATACATATATTCAGGTTCCCCACAGGTTGGGGAACCCGAAAAACTATGTTTTTTCCGGATCCGACCTCTCCCTCAAAAGTTAGGCCTCGGCCTAGATTGCATTTGTTGGCAAATTGCCAATTAAGCATGAAAAGTGAAAATGTGAAACTGACCTCAAATTTGAAATATATACATATATTCGGGTTCCCCACAGGTTGGGGAACCCGAAAAAACATGTCTTTTCCGGATCCGACCTCTCCCTCAAAAGTTAGGCCTCGGCCTAGATTGCATTTGTTGGCAAATTGCCAATTAAGCATGAAAATGAAAATGTGAAACTGACGTGAATTTCGAAATGTATACATATATTCAGGTTCCCCAAAGGTTGGGGAACCCGAAAAACTATGTTTTTTCCGGATCCGACCTCTCCCTCAAAAGTTATGCCTCGGCCTAGATTGCATTTGTTGGGAAATTGCCAATTAAGCATGAAAAGTGAAAATGTGAAACTGACCTCAAATTCGAAATATATACATATATTCAGGTTCCCCACAAGTTGGGGAACCTGAAAAAACATGTCTTTTCCGGATCCGACCTCTCCCTCAAAAGTTAGGCCTCGGCCTAGATTGCATTTGTTGGCAAATTGCCAATTAAGCATGAAAACCCAAAATGTGAAACTGACCTGAATTTCGAAATGTATACATATATTCAGGTTCCCCAAAGGTTGGGAAACCCGAAAAACTATGTTTTTTCCGGATCCAAGATCTGACTGAAAAGTTATGCCTCGGCTTAGATTGCATTTGTTGGCAAATTGCCAATTAAGCATGAAAAGTGAAAATGTGAAACTGACCTCAAATTCGAAATGTATACATATATTCAGGTTCCCCACAAGTTGGGGAACCCGAAAAAACATGTCTTTTCCGGATCCGACCTCTCACTCAAAAGTTAGGCCTCGGCCTAGATTGCATTTGTTGGCAAATTGCCAATTAAGCATGAAAACCCAAAATGTGAAACTGACCTGAATTTCGAAATGTATACATATATTCAGGTTCCCCAAAGGTTGGGAAACCCGAAAAACCATGTTTTTTCCGGATCCAACCTCTCCCTCAAAAGTTAGGCCTCGGCCTATATTGCATTTGTTGGCAAATTGCCAATTAAGCATGAAAAGTGAAAATGTGAAACTGACCTGAATTTCGAAATGTATACATATATTCAAGTTCCCCACAGGTTGGGGAACCCGAAAAACTATGTTTTTTCCGGATCCGACCTCTCCCTCAAAAGTTAGGCCTCGGCTTAGATTGCATTGGTTGACAAACAGCCAATTAAGCATGAAAACCCAAAATGTGAAACTGACCTGAATTTCGAAATGTATACATATATTCAGGTTCCCCACAAGTTGGGGAACCCGAAAAACTATGTTTTTTCCGGATCCGACCTCTCCCTCAAAAGTTAGGCCTCGGCCTAGATTGCATTTGTTGGCAAATTGCCAATTAAGCATGAAAAGTGAAGATGTGAAACTGACCTCAAATTCAAAATGTATACATATATTCAGGTTCCCCACAAGTTGGGGAACCCGAAAAAACATGTCTTTTCCGGATCCGACCTCTCCCTCAAAAGTTAGGTCTCGGCCTAGATTGCATTTGTTGGCAAATTGCCAATTAAGCATAAAAAGTGAAAATGTGAAACTGACCTGAATTTCGAAATGTATACATATATTCAGGTTCCCCAAAGGTTGGGAAACCCGAGAAACCATGTTTTTTCCGGATCCAACATCTGACTGAAAAGTTGTGCCTCGGCCTAGATTGCATTTGTTGGGAAATTGCCAATTAAGCATGAAAAGTGAAAATGTGAAACTGACCTCAAATTCGAAATATATACATATATTCGGGTTCCCCAGAGGTTGGGGAACCCGAAAAACCATGTTTTTTCCGGATCCAAGATCTGACTGAAAAGTTATGCCTCGGCTTAGATTGCATTTGTTGGCAAATTGCCAATTAAGCATAAAAAGTGAAAATGTGAAACTGACCTCAAATTCGAAATGTATACATATATTCAGGTTCCCCACAGGTTGGGGAACCCGAAAAACCATGTTTTTTCCGGATCCAACATCTGACTGAAAAGTTATGCCTCGGCTTAGATTGCATTTGTTGGCAAATTGCCAATTAAGCATGAAAACCCAAAATGTGAAACTGACCTGAATTTCGAAATGTATACATATATTCAGGTTCCCCACAAGTTGGGGAACCCGAAAAACTATGTTTTTTCCGGATCCGACCTCTCCCTCAAAAGTTAGGCCTCGGCCTAGATTGCATTTGTTGGCAAATTGCCAATTAAGCATGAAAAGTGAAAATGTGAAACTGACCTCAAATTCAAAATGTATACATATATTCAGGTTCCCCACAAGTTGGGGAACCCGAAAAAACATGTCTTTTCCGGATCCGACCTCTCCCTCAAAAGTTAGGTCTCGGCCTAGATTGCATTTGTTGGCAAATTGCCAATTAAGCATGAAAACCCAAAATGTGAAACTGACCTGAATTTCGAAATGTATACATATATTCAGGTTCCCCACAGGTTGGGGAACCCGAAAATCTATGTTTTTTCCGGATCCGACCTCTCCCTGAAAAGTTAGGCCTCGGCGTAGATTGCATTTGTTGGCGTAGCCAATTAAGCATGAAAAGCAAAAATGTGAAATTGACCTCAAATTCGAAATGTATACATATATTCATGTTCCCCACAAGTTGGGGAACCCGAAAAAACATGTTTTTTCCGGATCCGACCTCTCCCTCAAAAGTTAGGTCTCAGCCTAGATTGCATTGGTTGACAAACAGCCAATTAAGCATGAAAACCCAAAATGTGAAACTGACCTGAATTTCGAAATGTATACATATATTCAGGTTCCCCACAGGTTGGGGAACCCGAAAAACTATGTTTTTTCCGGATCCAACATCTGACTGAAAAGTTATGCCTCGGCTTAGATTGCATTTGTTGGCAAATTGCCAATTAAGCATGAAAAGTGAAAATGTGAAACTGACCTGAATTTCGAAATGTATACATATATTCAGGTTCCCCACAGGTTGGGGAACCCGAAAAACTATGTTTTTTCCGGATCCGACCTCTCCCTCAAAAGTTAGGCCTCGGCCTAGATTGCATTTGTTGGCAAATTGCCAATTAAGCATGAAAAGTGAAAATGTGAAACTGACCTCAAATTTGAAATATATACATATATTCGGGTTCCCCACAGGTTGGGGAACCCGAAAAAACATGTCTTTTCCGGATCCGACCTCTCCCTCAAAAGTTAGGCCTCGGCCTAGATTGCATTTGTTGGCAAATTGCCAATTAAGCATGAAAATGAAAATGTGAAACTGACGTGAATTTCGAAATGTATACATATATTCAGGTTCCCCAAAGGTTGGGGAACCCGAAAAACTATGTTTTTTCCGGATCCGACCTCTCCCTCAAAAGTTATGCCTCGGCCTAGATTGCATTTGTTGGGAAATTGCCAATTAAGCATGAAAAGTGAAAATGTGAAACTGACCTCAAATTCGAAATATATACATATATTCAGGTTCCCCACAAGTTGGGGAACCTGAAAAAACATGTCTTTTCCGGATCCGACCTCTCCCTCAAAAGTTAGGCCTCGGCCTAGATTGCATTTGTTGGCAAATTGCCAATTAAGCATGAAAACCCAAAATGTGAAACTGACCTGAATTTCGAAATGTATACATATATTCAGGTTCCCCAAAGGTTGGGAAACCCGAAAAACTATGTTTTTTCCGGATCCAAGATCTGACTGAAAAGTTATGCCTCGGCTTAGATTGCATTTGTTGGCAAATTGCCAATTAAGCATGAAAAGTGAAAATGTGAAACTGACCTGAATTTCGAAATGTATACATATATTCAAGTTCCCCACAGGTTGGGGAACCCGAAAAACTATGTTTTTTCCGGATCCGACCTCTCCCTCAAAAGTTAGGCCTCGGCTTAGATTGCATTGGTTGACAAACAGCCAATTAAGCATGAAAACCCAAAATGTGAAACTGACCTGAATTTCGAAATGTATACATATATTCAGGTTCCCCACAAGTTGGGAAACCCGACAAACCATGTTTTTTCCGGATCCAACATCTGACTGAAAAGTTGTCCCTCGGCTTAGATTGCATTTGTTGGCAAATTGCCAATTAAGCATGAAAAGTGAAAATGTGAAACTGACCTGAATTTCGAAATGTATACATATATTCAGGTTCCCCACAGGTTGGGGAACCCGAAAAACTATGTTTTTTCCGGATCCAACATCTGACTGAAAAGTTATGCCTCGGCTTAGATTGCATTTGTTGGCAAATTGCCAATTAAGCATGAAAAGTGAAAATGTGAAACTGACCTCAAATTCAAAATGTATACATATATTCAGGTTCCCCACAAGTTGGGGAACCCGAAAAAACATGTCTTTTCCGGATCCGACCTCTCCCTCAAAAGTTAGGTCTCGGCCTAGATTGCATTTGTTGGCAAATTGCCAATTAAGCATGAAAACCCAAAATGTGAAACTGACCTGAATTTCGAAATGTATACATATATTCAGGTTCCCCACAGGTTGGGGAACCCGAAAATCTATGTTTTTTCCGGATCCGACCTCTCCCTGAAAAGTTAGGCCTCGGCCTAGATTGCATTTGTTGGCAAATTGCCAATTAAGCATGAAAAGCAAAAATGTGAAATTGACCTCAAATTCGAAATGTATACATATATTCATGTTCCCCACAAGTTGGGGAACCCGAAAAAACATGTTTTTTCCGGATCCGACCTCTCCCTCAAAAGTTAGGTCTCAGCCTAGATTGCATTGGTTGACAAACAGCCAATTAAGCATGAAAACCCAAAATGTGAAACTGACCTGAATTTCGAAATGTATACATATATTCAGGTTCCCCACAGGTTGGGGAACCCGAAAAACTATGTTTTTTCCGGATCCAACATCTGACTGAAAAGTTATGCCTCGGCTTAGATTGCATTTGTTGGCAAATTGCCAATTAAGCATGAAAAGTGAAAATGTGAAACTGACCTGAATTTCGAAATGTATACATATATTCAGGTTCCCCACAGGTTGGGGAACCCGAAAAACTATGTTTTTTCCGGATCCGACCTCTCCCTCAAAAGTTAGGCCTCGGCCTAGATTGCATTTGTTGGCAAATTGCCAATTAAGCATGAAAAGTGAAAATGTGAAACTGACCTCAAATTTGAAATATATACATATATTCGGGTTCCCCACAGGTTGGGGAACCCGAAAAAACATGTCTTTTCCGGATCCGACCTCTCCCTCAAAAGTTAGGCCTCGGCCTAGATTGCATTTGTTGGCAAATTGCCAATTAAGCATGAAAATGAAAATGTGAAACTGACGTGAATTTCGAAATGTATACATATATTCAGGTTCCCCAAAGGTTGGGGAACCCGAAAAACTATGTTTTTTCCGGATCCGACCTCTCCCTCAAAAGTTATGCCTCGGCCTAGATTGCATTTGTTGGGAAATTGCCAATTAAGCATGAAAAGTGAAAATGTGAAACTGACCTCAAATTCGAAATATATACATATATTCAGGTTCCCCACAAGTTGGGGAACCCGAAAAAACATGTCTTTTCCGGATCCGACCTCTCCCTCAAAAGTTAGGCCTCGGCCTAGATTGCATTTGTTGGCAAATTGCCAATTAAGCATGAAAACCCAAAATGTGAAACTGACCTGAATTTCGAAATGTATACATATATTCAGGTTCCCCAAAGGTTGGGAAACCCGAAAAACTATGTTTTTTCCGGATCCAAGATCTGACTGAAAAGTTATGCCTCGGCTTAGATTGCATTTGTTGGCAAATTGCCAATTAAGCATGAAAAGTGAAAATGTGAAACTGACCTGAATTTCAAAATGTATACATATATTCAAGTTCCCCACAGGTTGGGGAACCCGAAAAACTATGTTTTTTCCGGATCCGACCTCTCCCTCAAAAGTTAGG
Organism: Bothrops alternatus; assembly: GCA_034064705.1. Lineage (NCBI taxonomy): Eukaryota > Metazoa > Chordata > Lepidosauria > Squamata > Viperidae > Bothrops > Bothrops alternatus. Next base: position 222,662 of record JARGCV010000091.1, read on the forward strand.
CCTCGGCTTAGATTGCATTGGTTGACAAACAGCCAATTAAGCATGAAAACCCAAAATGTGAAACTGACCTGAATTTCGAAATGTATACATATATTCAGGTTCCCCACAAGTTGGGGAACCCGAAAAAACATGTTTTTTCCGGATCCGACCTCTCCCTCAAAAGTTAGGCCTCGGCCTAGATTGCATTTGTTGGGAAATTGCCAATTAAGCATGAAAAGTGAAAATGTGAAACTGACCTCAAATTCGAAATATATACATATATTCGGGTTCCCCACAGGTTGGGGAACCCGAAAAACCATGTTTTTTCCGGATCCAACATCTGACTGAAAAGTTATGCCTCGGCTTAGATTGCATTTGTTGGCAAATTGCCAATTAAGCATGAAAAGTGAAAATGTGAAACTGACCTGAATTTCGAAATGTATACATATATTCAGGTTCCCCACAGGTTGGGGAACCCGAAAAACTATGTTTTTTCCGGATCCAACATCTGACTGAAAAGTTATGCCTCGGCTTAGATTGCATTTGTTGGCAAATTGCCAATTAAGCATGAAAAGTGAAAATGTGAAACTGACCTCAAATTCAAAATGTATACATATATTCAGGTTCCCCACAAGTTGGGGAACCCGAAAAAACATGTCTTTTCCGGATACGACCTCTCCCTCAAAAGTTAGGTCTCGGCCTAGATTGCATTTGTTGGCAAATTGCCAATTAAGCATGAAAACCCAAAATGTGAAACTGACCTGAATTTCGAAATGTATACATATATTCAGGTTCCCCACAGGTTGGGGAACCCGAAAATCTATGTTTTTTCCGGATCCGACCTCTCCCTGAAAAGTTAGGCCTCGGCCTAGATTGCATTTGTTGGCGTAGCCAATTAAGCATGAAAAGCAAAAATGTGAAATTGACCTCAAATTCGAAATGTATACATATATTCATGTTCCCCACAAGTTGGGGAACCCGAAAAAACATGTTTTTTCCGGATCCGACCTCTCCCTCAAAAGTTAGGTCTCAGCCTAGATTGCATTGGTTGACAAACAGCCAATTAAGCATGAAAACCCAAAATGTGAAACTGACCTGAATTTCGAAATGTATACATATATTCAGGTTCCCCACAGGTTGGGGAACCCGAAAAACTATGTTTTTTCCGGATCCAACATCTGACTGAAAAGTTATGCCTCGGCTTAGATTGCATTTGTTGGCAAATTGCCAATTAAGCATGAAAAGTGAAAATGTGAAACTGACCTGAATTTCGAAATGTATACATATATTCAGGTTCCCCACAGGTTGGGGAACCCGAAAAACTATGTTTTTTCCGGATCCGACCTCTCGCTCAAAAGTTAGGCCTCGGCCTAGATTGCATTTGTTGGCAAATTGCCAATTAAGCATGAAAAGTGAAAATGTGAAACTGACCTCAAATTTGAAATATATACATATATTCGGGTTCCCCACAGGTTGGGGAACCCGAAAAAACATGTCTTTTCCGGATCCGACCTCTCCCTCAAAAGTTAGGCCTCGGCCTAGATTGCATTTGTTGGCAAATTGCCAATTCAGCATGAAAATGAAAATGTGAAACTGACGTGAATTTCGAAATGTATACATATATTCAGGTTCCCCAAAGGTTGGGGAACCCGAAAAACTATGTTTTTTCCGGATCCGACCTCTCCCTCAAAAGTTATGCCTCGGCCTAGATTGCATTTGTTGGGAAATTGCCAATTAAGCATGAAAAGTGAAAATGTGAAACTGACCTCAAATTCGAAATATATACATATATTCAGGTTCCCCACAAGTTGGGGAACCCGAAAAAACATGTCTTTTCCGGATCCGACCTCTCCCTCAAAAGTTAGGCCTCGGCCTAGATTGCATTTATTGGCAAATTGCCAATTAAGCATGAAAACCCAAAATGTGAAACTGACCTGAATTTCGAAATGTATACATATATTCAGGTTCCCCAAAGGTTGGGAAACCCGAAAAACTATGTTTTTTCCGGATCCAAGATCTGACTGAAAAGTTATGCCTCGGCTTAGATTGCATTTGTTGGCAAATTGCCAATTAAGCATGAAAAGTGAAAATGTGAAACTGACCTCAAATTCAAAATGTATACATATATTCAGGTTCCCCACAAGTTGGGGAACCCGAAAAAACATGTCTTTTCCGGATCCGACCTCTCCCTCAAAAGTTAGGTCTCGGCCTAGATTGCATTTGTTGGCAAATTGCCAATTAAGCATGAAAACCCAAAATGTGAAACTGACCTGAATTTCGAAATGTATACATATATTCAGGTTCCCCACAGGTTGGGGAACCCGAAAATCTATGTTTTTTCCGGATCCGACCTCTCCCTGAAAAGTTAGGCCTCGGCCTAGATTGCATTTGTTGGCGTAGCCAATTAAGCATGAAAAGCAAAAATGTGAAATTGACCTCAAATTCGAAATGTATACATATATTCATGTTCCCCACAAGTTGGGGAACCCGAAAAAACATGTTTTTTCCGGATCCGACCTCTCCCTCAAAAGTTAGGTCTCAGCCTAGATTGCATTGGTTGACAAACAGCCAATTAAGCATGAAAACCCAAAATGTGAAACTGACCTGAATTTCGAAATGTATACATATATTCAGGTTCCCCACAGGTTGGGGAACCCGAAAAACTATGTTTTTTCCGGATCCAACATCTGACTGAAAAGTTATGCCTCGGCTTAGATTGCATTTGTTGGCAAATTGCCAATTAAGCATGAAAAGTGAAAATGTGAAACTGACCTGAATTTCGAAATGTATACATATATTCAGGTTCCCCACAGGTTGGGGAACCCGAAAAACTATGTTTTTTCCGGATCCGACCTCTCCCTCAAAAGTTAGGCCTCGGCCTAGATTGCATTTGTTGGCAAATTGCCAATTAAGCATGAAAATGAAAATGTGAAACTGACGTGAATTTCGAAATGTATACATATATTCAGGTTCCCCAAAGGTTGGGGAACCCGAAAAACTATGTTTTTTCCGGATCCGACCTCTCCCTCAAAAGTTATGCCTCGGCCTAGATTGCATTTGTTGGGAAATTGCCAATTAAGCATGAAAAGTGAAAATGTGAAACTGACCTCAAATTCGAAATATATACATATATTCAGGTTCCCCACAAGTTGGGGAACCCGAAAAAACATGTCTTTTCCGGATCCGACCTCTCCCTCAAAAGTTAGGCCTCGGCCTAGATTGCATTTGTTGGCAAATTGCCAATTAAGCATGAAAACCCAAAATGTGAAACTGACCTGAATTTCGAAATGTATACATATATTCAGGTTCCCCAAAGGTTGGGAAACCCGAAAAACTATGTTTTTTCCGGATCCAAGATCTGACTGAAAAGTTATGCCTCGGCTTAGATTGCATTTGTTGGCAAATTGCCAATTAAGCATGAAAAGTGAAAATGTGAAACTGACCTGAATTTCGAAATGTATACATATATTCAAGTTCCCCACAGGTTGGGGAACCCGAAAAACTATGTTTTTTCCGGATCCGACCTCTCCCTCAAAAGTTAGGCCTCGGCTTAGATTGCATTGGTTGACAAACAGCCAATTAAGCATGAAAACCCAAAATGTGAAACTGACCTGAATTTCGAAATGTATACATATATTCAGGTTCCCCACAAGTTGGGGAACCCGAAAAAACATGTTTTTTCCGGATCCGACCTCTCCCTCAAAAGTTAGGTCTCAGCCTAGATTGCATTGGTTGACAAACAGCCAATTAAGCATGAAAACCCAAAATGTGAAACTGACCTGAATTTCGAAATGTATACATATATTCAGGTTCCCCAAAGGTTGGGAAACCCGACAAACCATGTTTTTTCCGGATCCAACATCTGACTGAAAAGTTGTGCCTCGGCTTAGATTGCATTTGTTGGCAAATTGCCAATTAAGCATGAAAAGTGAAAATGTGAAACTGACCTGAATTTCGAAATGTATACATATATTCAGGTTCCCCACAGGTTGGGGAACCCGAAAAACTATGTTTTTTCCGGATCCAACATTTGACTGAAAAGTTATGCCTCGGCTTAGATTGCATTTGTTGGCAAATTGCCAATTAAGCATGAAAAGTGAAAATGTGAAACTGACCTGAATTTCGAAATGTATACATATATTCAGGTTCCCCACAGGTTGGGGAACCCGAAAAACTATGTTTTTTCCGGATCCGACCTCTCCCTCAAAAGTTAGGCCTCGGCCTATATTGCATTTGTTGGCAAATTGCCAATTAAGCATGAAAACCCAAAATGTGAAACTGACCTGAATTTCGAAATGTATACATATATTCAGGTTCCCCAAAGGTTGGGAAACCCGAAAAACCATGTTTTTTCCGGATCCAACCTCTCCCTCAAAAGTTAGGCCTCGGCCTATATTGCATTTGTTGGCAAATTGCCAATTAAGCATGAAAAGTGAAAATGTGAAACTGACCTGAATTTCGAAATGTATACATATATTCAAGTTCCCCACAGGTTGGGGAACCCGAAAAACTATGTTTTTTCCGGATCCGACCTCTCCCTCAAAAGTTAGGCCTCGGCCTAGATTGCATTTGTTGGCAAATTGCCAATTAAGCATGAAAAGTGAAAATGTGAAACTGACCTCAAATTTGAAATATATACATATATTCGGGTTCCCCACAGGTTGGGGAACCCGAAAAAACATGTCTTTTCCGGATCCGACCTCTCCCTCAAAAGTTAGGCCTCGGCCTAGATTGCATTTGTTGGCAAATTGCCAATTAAGCATGAAAATGAAAATGTGAAACTGACGTGAATTTCGAAATGTATACATATATTCAGGTTCCCCAAAGGTTGGGGAACCCGAAAAACTATGTTTTTTCCGGATCCGACCTCTCCCTCAAAAGTTATGCCTCGGCCTAGATTGCATTTGTTGGGAAATTGCCAATTAAGCATGAAAACCCAAAATGTGAAACTGACCTGAATTTCGAAATGTATACATATATTCAGGTTCCACAAAGGTTGGGAAACCCGAAAAACTATGCTTTTTCCGGATCCAAGATCTGACTGAAAAGTTATGCCTCGGCTTAGATTGCATTTGTTGGCAAATTGCCAATTAAGCATGAAAAGTGAAAATGTGAAACTGACCTGAATTTCGAAATGTATACATATATTCAAGTTCCCCACAGGTTGGGGAACCCGAAAATTATGTTTTTTCCGGATCCGACCTCTCCCTCAAAAGTTAGGCCTCGGCTTAGATTGCATTGGTTGACAAACAGCCAATTAAGCATGAAAACCCAAAATGTGAAACTGACCTGAATTTCGAAATGTATACATATATTCAGGTTCCCCACAAGTTGGGGAACCCGAAAAAACATGTTTTTTCCGGATCCGACCTCTCCCTCAAAAGTTAGGTCTCAGCCTAGATTGCATTGGTTGACAAACAGCCAATTAAGCATGAAAACCCAAAATGTGAAACTGACCTGAATTTCGAAATGTATACATATATTCAGGTTCCCCAAAGGTTGGGAAACCCGACAAACCATGTTTTTTCCGGATCCAACATCTGACTGAAAAGTTGTGCCTCGGCTTAGATTGCATTTGTTGGCAAATTGCCAATTAAGCATGAAAAGTGAAAATGTGAAACTGACCTGAATTTCGAAATGTATACATATATTCAGGTTCCCCACAGGTTGGGGAACCCGAAAAACTATGTTTTTTCCGGATCCAACATCTGACTGAAAAGTTATGCCTCGGCTTAGATTGCATTTGTTGGCAAATTGCCAATTAAGCATGAAAAGTGAAAATGTGAAACTGACCTGAATTTCGAAATGTATACATATATTCAGGTTCCCCACAGGTTGGGGAACCCGAAAAACTATGTTTTTTCCGGATCCGACCTCTCCCTCAAAAGTTAGGCCTCGGCCTAGATTGCATTTGTTGGCAAATTGCCAATTAAGCATGAAAAGTGAAAATGTGAAACTGACCTCAAATTCGAAATATATACATATATTCGGGTTCCCCACAGGTTGGGGAATCCGAAAAACCATGTTTTTTCCGGATCCAACATCTGACTGAAAAGTTATGCCTCGGCTTAGATTGCATTTGTTGGCAAATTGCCAATTAAGCATAAAAAGTGAAAATGTGAAACTGACCTCAAATTCGAAATGTATACATATATTCAGGTTCCCCACAAGTTGGGGAACCCGAAAAAACATGTCTTTTCCGGATCCGACCTCTCCCTCAAAAGTTAGGCCTCGGCCTAGATTGCATTTGTTGGCAAATTGCCAATTAAGCATGAAAATGAAAATGTGAAACTGACGTGAATTTCGAAATGTATACATATATTCAGGTTCCCCAAAGGTTGGGGAACCCGAAAAACTATGTTTTTTCCGGATCCGACCTCTCCCTCAAAAGTTATGCCTCGGCCTAGATTGCATTTGTTGGGAAATTGCCAATTAAGCATGAAAAGTGAAAATGTGAAACTGACCTCAAATTCGAAATATATACATATATTCGGGTTCCCCACAGGTTGGGGAACCCAAAAAACCATGTTTTTTCCGGATCCAAGATCTGACTGAAAAGTTATGCCTCGGCTTAGATTGCATTTGTTGGCAAATTGCCAATTAAGCATAAAAAGTGAAAATGTGAAACTGACCTCAAATTCGAAATGTATGCATATATTCAGGTTCCCCACAAGTTGGGGAACCCGAAAAAACATGTCTTTTCCGGATCCGACCTCTCCCTCAAAAGTTAGGCCTCGGCCTAGATTGCATTTGTTGGCAAATTGCCAATTAAGCATGAAAAGTGAAAATGTGAAACTGACCTGAATTTCGAAATGTATACATATATTCAAGTTCCCCACAGGTTGGGGAACCCGAAAAACTATGTTTTTTCCGGATCCGACCTCTCCCTCAAAAGTTAGGCCTCGGCTTACATTGCATTGGTTGACAAACAGCCAATTAAGCATGAAAACCCAAAATGTGAAACTGACCTGAATTTCGAAATGTATACATATATTCAGGTTCCCCACAAGTTGGGGAACCCGAAAAACTATGTTTTTTCCGGATCCGACCTCTCCCTCAAAAGTTAGGCCTCGGCCTAGATTGCATTTGTTGGCAAATTGCCAATTAAGCATGAAAACCCAAAATGTGAAACTGACCTGAATTTCGAAATGTATACATATATTCAGGTTCCCCACAGGTTGGGGAACCCGAAAATCTATGTTTTTTCCGGATCCGACCTCTCCCTCAAAAGTTAGGCCTCGGCCTAGATTGCATTTGTTGGCGTAGCCAATTAAGCATGAAAAGCAAAAATGTGAAATTGACCTCAAATTCGAAATGTATACATATATTCATGTTCCCCACAAGTTGGGGAACCCGAAAAAACATGTTTTTTCCGGATCCGACCTCTCCCTCAAAAGTTAGGTCTCAGCCTAGATTGCATTGGTTGACAAACAGCCAATTAAGCATGAAAACCCAAAATGTGAAACTGACCTGAATTTCGAAATGTATACATATATTCAGGTTCCCCAAAGGTTGGGAAACCCGACAAACCATGTTTTTTCTGGATCCAACATCTGACTGAAAAGTTGTGCCTCGGCTTAGATTGCATTTGTTGGCAAATTGCCAATTAAGCATGAAAAGTGAAAATGTGAAACTGACCTGAATTTCGAAATGTATACATATATTCAGGTTCCCCACAGGTTGGGGAACCCGAAAAACTATGTTTTTTCCGGATCCAACATCTGACTGAAAAGTTATGCCTCGGCTTAGATTGCATTTGTTGGCAAATTGCCAATTAAGCATGAAAAGTGAAAATGTGAAACTGACCTGAATTTCGAAATGTATACATATATTCAGGTTTCCCACAGGTTGGGGAACCCGAAAAACTATGTTTTTTCCGGATCCGACCTCTCCCTCAAAAGTTAGGCCTCGGCCTAGATTGCATTTGTTGGCAAATTGCCAATTAAGCGTCAAAATGTGAAACTGACCTCAAATTCGAAATATATACATATATTCGGGTTCCCCACAGGTTGGGGAATCCGAAAAACCATGTTTTTTCCGGATCCAACATCTGACTGAAAAGTTATGCCTCGGCTTAGATTGCATTTGTTGGCAAATTGCCAATTAAGCATAAAAAGTGAAAATGTGAAACTGACCTCAAATTCGAAATGTATACATATATTCAGGTTCCCCACAAGTTGGGGAACCCGAAAAAACATGTCTTTTCCGGATCCGACCTCTCCCTCAAAAGTTAGGCCTCGGCCTAGATTGCATTTGTTGGCAAATTGCCAATTAAGCATGAAAACCCAAAATGTGAAACTGACCTGAATTTCGAAATGTATACATATATTCAGGTTCCCCAAAGGTTGGGAAACCCGAAAAACCATGTTTTTTCCGGATCCAACCTCTCCCTCAAAAGTTAGGCCTCGGCCTATATTGCATTTGTTGGCAAATTGCCAATTAAGCATGAAAAGTGAAAATGTGAAACTGACCTGAATTTCGAAATGTATACATATATTCAAGTTCCCCACAGGTTGGGGAACCCGAAAAACTATGTTTTTTCCGGATCCGACCTCTCCCTCAAAAGTTAGGCCTCGGCTTAGATTGCATTGGTTGACAAACAGCCAATTAAGCATGAAAACCCAAAATGTGAAACTGACCTGAATTTCGAAATGTATACATATATTCAGGTTCCCCACAGGTTGGGGAACCCGAAAAACTATGTTTTTTCCGGATCCGACCTCTCCCTCAAAAGTTAGGCCTCGGCCTAGATTGCATTTGTTGGCAAATTGCCAATTAAGCGTGAAAATGTGAAACTGACCTCAAATTCGAAATATATACATATATTCGGGTTCCCCACAGGTTGGGGAATCCGAAAAACCATGTTTTTTCCGGATCCAACATCTGACTGAAAAGTTATGCCTCGGCTTAGATTGCATTTGTTGGCAAATTGCCAATTAAGCATAAAAAGTGAAAATGTGAAACTGACCTCAAATTCGAAATGTATACATATATTCAGGTTCCCCACAAGTTGGGGAACCCGAAAAAACATGTCTTTTCCGGATCCGACCTCTCCCTCAAAAGTTAGGCCTCGGCCTAGATTGCATTTGTTGGCAAATTGCCAATTAAGCATGAAAACCCAAAATGTGAAACTGACCTGAATTTCGAAATGTATACATATATTCAGGTTCCCCAAAGGTTGGGAAACCCGAAAAACCATGTTTTTTCCGGATCCAACCTCTCCCTCAAAAGTTAGGCCTCGGCCTATATTGCATTTGTTGGCAAATTGCCAATTAAGCATGAAAAGTGAAAATGTGAAACTGACCTGAATTTCGAAATGTATACATATATTCAAGTTCCCCACAGGTTGGGGAACCCGAAAAACTATGTTTTTTCCGGATCCGACCTCTCCCTCAAAAGTTAGGCCTCGGCTTAGATTGCATTGGTTGACAAACAGCCAATTAAGCATGAAAACCCAAAATGTGAAACTGACCTGAATTTCGAAATGTATACATATATTCAGGTTCCCCACAAGTTGGAGAACCCGAAAAACTATGTTTTTACCGGATCCGACCTCTCCCTCAAAAGTTAGGCCTCGGCCTAGATTGCATTTGTTGGCAAATTGCCAATTAAGCATGAAAAGTGAAAATGTGAAACTGACCTCAAATTCAAAATGTATACATATATTCAGGTTCCCCACAAGTTGGGGAACCCGAAAAAACATGTCTTTTCCGGATCCGACCTCTCCCTCAAAAGTTAGGTCTCGGCCTAGATTGCATTTGTTGGCAAATTGCCAATTAAGCATGAAAACCCAAAATGTGAAACTGACCTGAATTTCGAAATGTATACATATATTCAGGTTCCCCACAGGTTGGGGAACCCGAAAATCTATGTTTTTTCCGGATCCGACCTCTCCCTCAAAAGTTAGGCCTCGGCCTAGATTGCATTTGTTGGCGTAGCCAATTAAGCATGAAAAGCAAAAATGTGAAATTGACCTCAAATTCGAAATGTATACATATATTCATGTTCCCCACAAGTTGGGGAACCCGAAAAAACATGTTTTTTCCGGATCCGACCTCTCCCTCAAAAGTTAGGTCTCAGCCTAGATTGCATTGGTTGACAAACAGCCAATTAAGCATGAAAACCCAAAATGTGAAACTGACCTGAATTTCGAAATGTATACATATATTCAGGTTCCCCAAAGGTTGGGAAACCCGACAAACCATGTTTTTTCTGGATCCAACATCTGACTGAAAAGTTGTGCCTCGGCTTAGATTGCATTTGTTGGCAAATTGCCAATTAAGCATGAAAAGTGAAAATGTGAAACTGACCTGAATTTCGAAATGTATACATATATTCAGGTTCCCCACAGGTTGGGGAACCCGAAAAACTATGTTTTTTCCGGATCCAACATCTGACTGAAAAGTTATGCCTCGGCTTAGATTGCATTTGTTGGCAAATTGCCAATTAAGCATGAAAAGTGAAAATGTGAAACTGACCTGAATTTCGAAATGTATACATATATTCAGGTTTCCCACAGGTTGGGGAACCCGAAAAACTATGTTTTTTCCGGATCCGACCTCTCCCTCAAAAGTTAGGCCTCGGCCTAGATTGCATTTGTTGGCAAATTGCCAATTAAGCGTCAAAATGTGAAACTGACCTCAAATTCGAAATATATACATATATTCGGGTTCCCCACAGGTTGGGGAATCCGAAAAACCATGTTTTTTCCGGATCCAACATCTGACTGAAAAGTTATGCCTCGGCTTAGATTGCATTTGTTGGCAAATTGCCAATTAAGCATAAAAAGTGAAAATGTGAAACTGACCTCAAATTCGAAATGTATACATATATTCAGGTTCCCCACAAGTTGGGGAACCCGAAAAAACATGTCTTTTCCGGATCCGACCTCTCCCTCAAAAGTTAGGCCTCGGCCTAGATTGCATTTGTTGGCAAATTGCCAATTAAGCATGAAAACCCAAAATGTGAAACTGACCTGAATTTCGAAATGTATACATATATTCAGGTTCCCCAAAGGTTGGGAAACCCGAAAAACCATGTTTTTTCCGGATCCAACCTCTCCCTCAAAAGTTAGGCCTCGGCCTATATTGCATTTGTTGGCAAATTGCCAATTAAGCATGAAAAGTGAAAATGTGAAACTGACCTGAATTTCGAAATGTATACATATATTCAAGTTCCCCACAGGTTGGGGAACCCGAAAAACTATGTTTTTTCCGGATCCGACCTCTCCCTCAAAAGTTAGGCCTCGGCTTAGATTGCATTGGTTGACAAACAGCCAATTAAGCATGAAAACCCAAAATGTGAAACTGACCTGAATTTCGAAATGTATACATATATTCAGGTTCCCCACAGGTTGGGGAACCCGAAAAACTATGTTTTTTCCGGATCCGACCTCTCCCTCAAAAGTTAGGCCTCGGCCTAGATTGCATTTGTTGGCAAATTGCCAATTAAGCGTGAAAATGTGAAACTGACCTCAAATTCGAAATATATACATATATTCGGGTTCCCCACAGGTTGGGGAATCCGAAAAACCATGTTTTTTCCGGATCCAACATCTGACTGAAAAGTTATGCCTCGGCTTAGATTGCATTTGTTGGCAAATTGCCAATTAAGCATAAAAAGTGAAAATGTGAAACTGACCTCAAATTCGAAATGTATACATATATTCAGGTTCCCCACAAGTTGGGGAACCCGAAAAAACATGTCTTTTCCGGATCCGACCTCTCCCTCAAAAGTTAGGCCTCGGCCTAGATTGCATTTGTTGGCAAATTGCCAATTAAGCATGAAAACCCAAAATGTGAAACTGACCTGAATTTCGAAATGTATACATATATTCAGGTTCCCCAAAGGTTGGGAAACCCGAAAAACCATGTTTTTTCCGGATCCAACCTCTCCCTCAAAAGTTAGGCCTCGGCCTATATTGCATTTGTTGGCAAATTGCCAATTAAGCATGAAAAGTGAAAATGTGAAACTGACCTGAATTTCGAAATGTATACATATATTCAAGTTCCCCACAGGTTGGGGAACCCGAAAAACTATGTTTTTTCCGGATCCGACCTCTCCCTCAAAAGTTAGGCCTCGGCTTAGATTGCATTGGTTGACAAACAGCCAATTAAGCATGAAAACCCAAAATGTGAAACTGACCTGAATTTCGAAATGTATACATATATTCAGGTTCCCCACAAGTTGGAGAACCCGAAAAACTATGTTTTTACCGGATCCGACCTCTCCCTCAAAAGTTAGGCCTCGGCCTAGATTGCATTTGTTGGCAAATTGCCAATTAAGCATGAAAAGTGAAAATGTGAAACTGACCTCAAATTCAAAATGTATACATATATTCAGGTTCCCCACAAGTTGGGGAACCCGAAAAAACATGTCTTTTCCGGATCCGACCTCTCCCTCAAAAGTTAGGTCTCGGCCTAGATTGCATTTGTTGGCAAATTGCCAATTAAGCATGAAAACCCAAAATGTGAAACTGACCTGAATTTCGAAATGTATACATATATTCAGGTTCCCCACAGGTTGGGGAACCCGAAAATCTATGTTTTTTCCGGATCCGACCTCTCCCTCAAAAGTTAGGCCTCGGCCTAGATTGCATTTGTTGGCGTAGCCAATTAAGCATGAAAAGCAAAAATGTGAAATTGACCTCAAATTCGAAATGTATACATATATTCATGTTCCCCACAAGTTGGGGAACCCGAAAAAACATGTTTTTTCCGGATCCGACCTCTCCCTCAAAAGTTAGGTCTCAGCCTAGATTGCATTGGTTGAAAAACAGCCAATTAAGCATGAAAACCCAAAATGTGAAACTGACCTGAATTTCGAAATGTATACATATATTCAGGTTCCCCAAAGGTTGGGAAACCCGAAAAACTATGTTTTTTCCGGATCCAACATCTGACTGAAAAGTTATGCCTCGGCTTAGATTGCATTTGTTGGCAAATTGCCAATTAAGCATGAAAAGTGAAAATGTGAAACTGACCTGAATTTCGAAATGTATACATATATTCAGGTTCCCCACAGGTTGGGGAACCCGAAAAACTATGTTTTTTCCGGATCCGACCTCTCCCTCAAAAGTTAGGCCTCGGCCTAGATTGCATTTGTTGGCAAATTGCCAATTAAGCGTGAAAATGTGAAACTGACCTCAAATTCGAAATATATACATATATTCGGGTTCCCCACAGGTTGGGGAATCCGAAAAACCATGTTTTTTCCGGATCCAACATCTGACTGAAAAGTTATGCCTCGGCTTAGATTGCATTTGTTGGCAAATTGCCAATTAAGCATAAAAAGTGAAAATGTGAAACTGACCTCAAATTCGAAATGTATACATATATTCAGGTTCCCCACAAGTTGGGGAACCCGAAAAAACATGTCTTTTCCGGATCCGACCTCTCCCTCAAAAGTTAGGCCTCGGCCTAGATTGCATTTGTTGGCAAATTGCCAATTAAGCATGAAAACCCAAAATGTGAAACTGACCTGAATTTCGAAATGTATACATATATTCAGGTTCCCCAAAGGTTGGGAAACCCGAAAAACCATGTTTTTTCCGGATCCAACCTCTCCCTCAAAAGTTAGGCCTCGGCCTATATTGCATTTGTTGGCAAATTGCCAATTAAGCATGAAAAGTGAAAATGTGAAACTGACCTGAATTTCGAAATGTATACATATATTCAAGTTCCCCACAGGTTGGGGAACCCGAAAAACTATGTTTTTTCCGGATCCGACCTCTCCCTCAAAAGTTAGGCCTCGGCTTAGATTGCATTGGTTGACAAACAGCCAATTAAGCATGAAAACCCAAAATGTGAAACTGACCTGAATTTCGAAATGTATACATATATTCAGGTTCCCCACAAGTTGGGGAACCCGAAAAACTATGTTTTTTCCGGATCCGACCTCTCCCTCAAAAGTTAGGCCTCGGCCTAGATTGCATTTGTTGGCAAATTGCCAATTAAGCATGAAAAGTGAAAATGTGAAACTGACCTCAAATTCAAAATGTATACATATATTCAGGTTCCCCACAAGTTGGGGAACCCGAAAAAACATGTCTTTTCCGGATCCGACCTCTCCCTCAAAAGTTAGGTCTCGGCCTAGATTGCATTTGTTGGCAAATTGCCAATTAAGCATGAAAACCCAAAATGTGAAACTGACCTGAATTTCGAAATATATACATATATTCAGGTTCCCCACAGGTTGGGGAACCCGAAAATCTATGTTTTTTCCGGATCCGACCTCTCCCTCAAAAGTTAGGCCTCGGCCTAGATTGCATTTGTTGGCGTAGCCAATTAAGCATGAAAAGCAAAAATGTGAAATTGACCTCAAATTCGAAATGTATACATATATTCATGTTCCCCACAAGTTGGGGAACCCGAAAAAACATGTTTTTTCCGGATCCGACCTCTCCCTCAAAAGTTAGGTCTCAGCCTAGATTGCATTGGTTGACAAACAGCCAATTAAGCATGAAAACCCAAAATGTGAAACTGACCTGAATTTCGAAATGTATACATATATTCAGGTTCCCCACAGGTTGGGGAACCCGAAAAACTATGTTTTTTCCGGATCCAACATCTGACTGAAAAGTTATGCCTCGGCTTAGATTGCATTTGTTGGCAAATTGCCAATTAAGCATGAAAAGTGAAAATGTGAAACTGACCTGAATTTCGAAATGTATACATATATTCAGGTTCCCCAAAGGTTGGGGAACCCAAAAAACTATGTTTTTTCCGGATCCGACCTCTCCCTCAAAAGTTATGCCTCGGCCTAGATTGCATTTGTTGGGAAATTGCCAATTAAGCATGAAAAGTGAAAATGTGAAACTGACCTGAATTTCGAAATGTATACATATATTCAGGTTCCCCACAGGTTGGGGAACCCGAAAAACTATGTTTTTTCCGGATCCGACCTCTCCCTCAAAAGTTAGGCCTCGGCCTAGATTGCATTTGTTGGCAAATTGCCAATTAAGCATGAAAAGTGAAAATGTGAAACTGACCTCAAATTCGAAATATATACATATATTCGGGTTCCCCACAGGTTGGGGAATCCGAAAAACCATGTTTTTTCCGGATCCAACATCTGACTGAAAAGTTATGCCTCGGCTTAGATTGCATTTGTTGGCAAATTGCCAATTAAGCATAAAAAGTGAAAATGTGAAACTGACCTCAAATTCGAAATGTATACATATATTCAGGTTCCCCACAAGTTGGGGAACCCGAAAAAACATGTCTTTTCCGGATCCGACCTCTCCCTCAAAAGTTAGGCCTCGGCCTAGATTGCATTTGTTGGCAAATTGCCAATTAAGCATGAAAACCCAAAATGTGAAACTGACCTGAATTTCGAAATGTATACATATATTCAGGTTCCCCAAAGGTTGGGAAACCCGAAAAACCATGTTTTTTCCGGATCCGACCTCTCCCTCAAAAGTTAGGCCTCGGCCTATATTGCATTTGTTGGCAAATTGCCAATTAAGCATGAAAAGTGAAAATGTGAAACTGACCTGAATTTCGAAATGTATACATATATTCAAGTTCCCCACAGGTTGGGGAACCCGAAAAACTATGTTTTTTCCGGATCCGACCTCTCCCTCAAAAGTTAGGCCTCGGCTTAGATTGCATTGGTTGACAAACAGCCAATTAAGCATGAAAACCCAAAATGTGAAACTGACCTGAATTTCGAAATGTATACATATATTCAGGTTCCCCACAAGTTGGAGAACCCGAAAAACTATGTTTTTACCGGATCCGACCTCTCCCTCAAAAGTTAGGCCTCGGCCTAGATTGCATTTGTTGGCAAATTGCCAATTAAGCATGAAAAGTGAAAATGTGAAACTGACCTCAAATTCAAAATGTATACATATATTCAGGTTCCCCACAAGTTGGGGAACCCGAAAAAACATGTCTTTTCCGGATCCGACCTCTCCCTCAAAAGTTAGGTCTCGGCCTAGATTGCATTTGTTGGCAAATTGCCAATTAAGCATGAAAACCCAAAATGTGAAACTGACCTGAATTTCGAAATGTATACATATATTCAGGTTCCCCACAGGTTGGGGAACCCGAAAATCTATGTTTTTTCCGGATCCGACCTCTCCCTCAAAAGTTAGGCCTCGGCCTAGATTGCATTTGTTGGCGTAGCCAATTAAGCATGAAAAGCAAAAATGTGAAATTGACCTCAAATTCGAAATGTATACATATATTCATGTTCCCCACAAGTTGGGGAACCCGAAAAAACATGTTTTTTCCGGATCCGACCTCTCCCTCAAAAGTTAGGTCTCAGCCTAGATTGCATTGGTTGAAAAACAGCCAATTAAGCATGAAAACCCAAAATGTGAAACTGACCTGAATTTCGAAATGTATACATATATTCAGGTTCCCCAAAGGTTGGGAAACCCGAAAAACTATGTTTTTTCCGGATCCAACATCTGACTGAAAAGTTATGCCTCGGCTTAGATTGCATTTGTTGGCAAATTGCCAATTAAGCATGAAAAGTGAAAATGTGAAACTGACCTGAATTTCGAAATGTATACATATATTCAGGTTCCCCACAGGTTGGGGAACCCGAAAAACTATGTTTTTTCCGGATCCGACCTCTCCCTCAAAAGTTAGGCCTCGGCCTAGATTGCATTTGTTGGCAAATTGCCAATTAAGCGTGAAAATGTGAAACTGACCTCAAATTCGAAATATATACATATATTCGGGTTCCCCACAGGTTGGGGAATCCGAAAAACCATGTTTTTTCCGGATCCAACATCTGACTGAAAAGTTATGCCTCGGCTTAGATTGCATTTGTTGGCAAATTGCCAATTAAGCATAAAAAGTGAAAATGTGAAACTGACCTCAAATTCGAAATGTATACATATATTCAGGTTCCCCACAAGTTGGGGAACCCGAAAAAACATGTCTTTTCCGGATCCGACCTCTCCCTCAAAAGTTAGGCCTCGGCCTAGATTGCATTTGTTGGCAAATTGCCAATTAAGCATGAAAACCCAAAATGTGAAACTGACCTGAATTTCGAAATGTATACATATATTCAGGTTCCCCAAAGGTTGGGAAACCCGAAAAACCATGTTTTTTCCGGATCCAACCTCTCCCTCAAAAGTTAGGCCTCGGCCTATATTGCATTTGTTGGCAAATTGCCAATTAAGCATGAAAAGTGAAAATGTGAAACTGACCTGAATTTCGAAATGTATACATATATTCAAGTTCCCCACAGGTTGGGGAACCCGAAAAACTATGTTTTTTCCGGATCCGACCTCTCCCTCAAAAGTTAGGCCTCGGCTTAGATTGCATTGGTTGACAAACAGCCAATTAAGCATGAAAACCCAAAATGTGAAACTGACCTGAATTTCGAAATGTATACATATATTCAGGTTCCCCACAAGTTGGGGAACCCGAAAAACTATGTTTTTTCCGGATCCGACCTCTCCCTCAAAAGTTAGGCCTCGGCCTAGATTGCATTTGTTGGCAAATTGCCAATTAAGCATGAAAAGTGAAAATGTGAAACTGACCTCAAATTCAAAATGTATACATATATTCAGGTTCCCCACAAGTTGGGGAACCCGAAAAAACATGTCTTTTCCGGATCCGACCTCTCCCTCAAAAGTTAGGTCTCGGCCTAGATTGCATTTGTTGGCAAATTGCCAATTAAGCATGAAAACCCAAAATGTGAAACTGACCTGAATTTCGAAATATATACATATATTCAGGTTCCCCACAGGTTGGGGAACCCGAAAATCTATGTTTTTTCCGGATCCGACCTCTCCCTCAAAAGTTAGGCCTCGGCCTAGATTGCATTTGTTGGCGTAGCCAATTAAGCATGAAAAGCAAAAATGTGAAATTGACCTCAAATTCGAAATGTATACATATATTCATGTTCCCCACAAGTTGGGGAACCCGAAAAAACATGTTTTTTCCGGATCCGACCTCTCCCTCAAAAGTTAGGTCTCAGCCTAGATTGCATTGGTTGACAAACAGCCAATTAAGCATGAAAACCCAAAATGTGAAACTGACCTGAATTTCGAAATGTATACATATATTCAGGTTCCCCACAGGTTGGGGAACCCGAAAAACTATGTTTTTTCCGGATCCAACATCTGACTGAAAAGTTATGCCTCGGCTTAGATTGCATTTGTTGACAAACAGCCAATTAAGCATGAAAACCCAAAATGTGAAACTGACCTGAATTTCGAAATGTATACATATATTCAGGTTCCCCACAGGTTGGGGAACCCGAAAAACTATGTTTTTTCCGGATCCAACATCTGACTGAAAAGTTATGCCTCGGCTTAGATTGCATTTGTTGGCAAATTGCCAATTAAGCATGAAAAGTGAAAATGTGAAACTGACCTGAATTTCGAAATGTATACATATATTCAGGTTCCCCAAAGGTTGGGGAACCCAAAAAACTATGTTTTTTCCGGATCCGACCTCTCCCTCAAAAGTTATGCCTCGGCCTAGATTGCATTTGTTGGGAAATTGCCAATTAAGCATGAAAAGTGAAAATGTGAAACTGACCTGAATTTCGAAATGTATACATATATTCAGGTTCCCCACAGGTTGGGGAACCCGAAAAACTATGTTTTTTCCGGATCCGACCTCTCCCTCAAAAGTTAGGCCTCGGCCTAGATTGCATTTGTTGGCAAATTGCCAATTAAGCATGAAAAGTGAAAATGTGAAACTGACCTCAAATTCGAAATATATACATATATTCGGGTTCCCCACAGGTTGGGGAATCCGAAAAACCATGTTTTTTCCGGATCCAACATCTGACTGAAAAGTTATGCCTCGGCTTAGATTGCATTTGTTGGCAAATTGCCAATTAAGCATAAAAAGTGAAAATGTGAAACTGACCTCAAATTCGAAATGTATACATATATTCAGGTTCCCCACAAGTTGGGGAACCCGAAAAAACATGTCTTTTCCGGATCCGACCTCTCCCTCAAAAGTTAGGCCTCGGCCTAGATTGCATTTGTTGGCAAATTGCCAATTAAGCATGAAAACCCAAAATGTGAAACTGACCTGAATTTCGAAATGTATACATATATTCAGGTTCCCCAAAGGTTGGGAAACCCGAAAAACCATGTTTTTTCCGGATCCGACCTCTCCCTCAAAAGTTAGGCCTTGGCCTAGATTGCATTTGTTGGCGTAGCCAATTAAGCATGAAAAGCAAAAATGTGAAATTGACCTCAAATTCGAAATGTATACATATATTCATGTTCCCCACAAGTTGGGGAACCCGAAAAAACATGTTTTTTCCGGATCCGACCTCTCCCTCAAAAGTTAGGTCTCAGCCTAGATTGCATTGGTTGACAAACAGCCAATTAAGCATGAAAACCCAAAATGTGAAACTGACCTGAATTTCGAAATGTATACATATATTCAGGTTCCCCACAGGTTGGGGAACCCGAAAAACTATGTTTTTTCCGGATCCAACATCTGACTGAAAAGTTATGCCTCGGCTTAGATTGCATTTGTTGGCAAATTGCCAATTAAGCATGAAAAGTGAAAATGTGAAACTGACCTGAATTTCGAAATGTATACATATATTCAGGTTCCCCAAAGGTTGGGGAACCCAAAAAACTATGTTTTTTCCGGATCCGACCTCTCCCTCAAAAGTTATGCCTCGGCCTAGATTGCATTTGTTGGGAAATTGCCAATTAAGCATGAAAAGTGAAAATGTGAAACTGACCTCAAATTCGAAATATATACATATATTCGGGTTTCCCACAGGTTGGGGAACCCGAAAAACCATGTTTTTTCCGGATCCAAGATCTGACTGAAAAGTTATGCCTCAGCTTAGATTGCATTTGTTGGCAAATTGCCAATTAAGCATAAAAAGTGAAAATGTGAAACTGACCTCAAATTCGAAATGTATACATATATTCAGGTTCCCCACAAGTTGGGGAACCCGAAAAAACATGTCTTTTCCGGATCCGACCTCTCCCTCAAAAGTTAGGTCTCGGCCTAGATTGCATTTGTTGGCAAATTGCCAATTAAGCATGAAAACCCAAAATGTGAAACTGACCTGAATTTCGAAATGTATACATATATTCAGGTTCCCCACAGGTTGGGGAACCCGAAAATCTATGTTTTTTCCGGATCCGACCTCTCCCTCAAAAGTTAGGCTTCGGCCTAGATTGCATTTGTTGGCGTAGCCAATTAAGCATGAAAAGCAAAAATGTGAAATTGACCTCAAATTCGAAATGTATACATATATTCATGTTCCCCACAAGTTGGGGAACCCGAAAAAACATGTCTTTTCCGGATCCGACCTCTCCCTCAAAAGTTAGGTCTCGGCCTAGATTGCATTTGTTGGCAAATTGCCAATTAAGCATGAAAACCCAAAATGTGAAACTGACCTGAATTTCGAAATGTATACATATATTCAGGTTCCCCACAGGTTGGGGAACCCGAAAATCTATGTTTTTTCCGGATCCGACCTCTCCCTCAAAAGTTAGGCCTCGGCCTAGATTGCATTTGTTGGCGTAGCCAATTAAGCATGAAAAGCAAAAATGTGAAATTGACCTCAAATTCGAAATGTATACATATATTCATGTTCCCCACAAGTTGGGGAACCCGAAAAAACATGTTTTTTCCGGATCCGACCTCTCCCTCAAAAGTTAGGTCTCAGCCTAGATTGCATTTGTTGGCAAATTGCCAATTAAGCATGAAAAGTGAAAATGTGAAACTGACCTGAATTTCGAAATGTATACATATATTCAGGTTCCCCACAGGTTGGGGAACCCGAAAAACTATGTTTTTTCCGGATCCAACATCTGACTGAAAAGTTATGCCTCGGCTTAGATTGCATTTGTTGGCAAATTGCCAATTAAGCATGAAAAGTGAAAATGTGAAACTGACCTGAATTTCGAAATGTATACATATATTCAGGTTCCCCACAGGTTGGGGAACCCGAAAAACTATGTTTTTTCCGGATCCGACCTCTCCCTCAAAAGTTAGGCCTCGGCCTAGATTGCATTTGTTGGCAAATTGCCAATTAAGCATGAAAAGTGAAAATGTGAAACTGACCTCAAATTCGAAATGTATACATATATTCAGGTTCCCCACAAGTTGGGGAACCCGAAAAAACATGACTTTTCCGGATCCGACCTCTCCCTCAAAAGTTAGGCCTCGGCCTAGATTGCATTGGTTGACAAATAGCCAATTAAGCATGAAAACCCAAAATGTGAAACTGACCTGAATTTCGAAATGTATACATATATTCAGGTTCCCCACAGGTTGGGGAACCCAAAAAACTATGTTTTTTCCGGATCCGACCTCTCCCTCAAAAGTTAGGCCTCGGCCTAGATTGCATTGGTTGACAAATAGCCAATTAAGAATGAAAACCCAAAATGTGAAACTGACCTGAATTTCGAAATGTATACATATATTCAGGTTCCCCAAAGGTTGGGAAACCCGAAAAACCATGTTTTTTCCGGATCCAACCTCTCCCTCAAAAGTTAGGCCGCGGCCTAGATTGCATTCGTTGGCAAATTGCCAATTAAGCATGAAAAGTGAAAATGTGAAACTGACCTGAATTTTGAAATGTATACATATATTCAAGTTCCCCACAGGTTGGGGAACCCGAAAAACCATGTTTTTTCCGGATCCAACATCTGACTGAAAAGTTATGCCTCGGCTTAGATTGCATTCGTTGGCAAATTGCCAATTAAGCATGAAAAGTGAAAATGTGAAACTGACCTGAATTTTGAAATGTATACATATATTCAAGTTCCCCATAGGTTGGGGAACCCGAAAAACCATGTTTTTTCCGGATCCAACATCTGACTGAAAAGTTATGCCTCGGCTTAGATTGCATTTGTTGGCAAATTGCCAATTAAGCATAAAAAGTGAAAATGTGAAACTGACCTCAAATTCGAAATGTATACATATATTCAGGTTCCCCACAAGTTGGGGAACCCGAAAAAACATGACTTTTCCGGATCCGACCTCTCCCTCAAAAGTTAGGCCTCGGCCTAGATTGCATTGGTTGACAAATAGCCAATTAAGCATGAAAACCCAAAATGTGAAACTGACCTGAATTTCGAAATGTATACATATATTCAGGTTCCCCACAGGTTGGGGAACCCAAAAAACTATGTTTTTTCCGGATCCGACCTCTCCCTCAAAAGTTAGGCCTCGGCCTAGATTGCATTGGTTGACAAATAGCCAATTAAGAATGAAAACCCAAAATGTGAAACTGACCTGAATTTCGAAATGTATACATATATTCAGGTTCCCCAAAGGTTGGGAAACCCGAAAAACCATGTTTTTTCCGGATCCAACCTCTCCCTCAAAAGTTAGGCCTCGGCCTAGATTGCATTCGTTGGCAAATTGCCAATTAAGCATGAAAAGTGAAAATGTGAAACTGACCTGAATTTTGAAATGTATACATATATTCAAGTTCCCCACAGGTTGGGGAACCCGAAAAACCATGTTTTTTCCGGATCCAACATCTGACTGAAAAGTTATGCCTCGGCTTAGATTGCATTCGTTGGCAAATTGCCAATTAAGCATGAAAAGTGAAAATGTGAAACTGACCTGAATTTTGAAATGTATACATATATTCAAGTTCCCCACAGGTTGGGGAACCCGAAAAACCATGTTTTTTCCGGATCCAACATCTGACTGAAAAGTTATGCCTCGGCTTAGATTGCATTGGTTGACAAACAGCCAATTAAGCATGAAAACCCAAAATGTGAAACTGACCTGAATTTCGAAATGTATACATATATTCAGGTTCCCCACAAGTTGGGGAACCCGAAAAACTATGTTTTTTCCGGATCCGACCTCTCCCTCAAAAGTTAGGCCTCGGCTTAGATTGCATTGGTTGACAAACAGCCAATTAAGCATGAAAACCCAAAATGTGAAACTGACCTGAATTTCGAAATGTATACATATATTCAGGTTCCCCACAAGTTGGGGAACCCGAAAAACTATGTTTTTTCCGGATCCGACCTCTCCCTCAAAAGTTAGGTCTCGGCCTAGATTGCATTTGTTGGCAAATTGCCAATTAAGCATGAAAAGTGAAAATGTGAAACTGACCTGAATTTCGAAATGTATACATATATTCAGGTTCCCCAAAGGTTGGGAAACCCGAGAAACCATGTTTTTTCCGGATCCAACATCTGACTGAAAAGTTGTGCCTCGGCCTAGATTGCATTTGTTGGGAAATTGCCAATTAAGCATGAAAAGTGAAAATGTGAAACTGACCTCAAATTCGAAATATATACATATATTCGGGTTCCCCAGAGGTTGGGGAACCCGAAAAACCATGATTTTTCCGGATCCAAGATCTGACTGAAAAGTTATGCCTCGGCTTAGATTGCATTTGTTGGCAAATTGCCAATTAAGCATAAAAAGTGAAAATGTGAAACTGACCTCAAATTCGAAATGTATACATATATTCAGGTTCCCCACAAGTTGGGGAACCCGAAAAAACATGACTTTTCCGGATCCGACCTCTCCCTCAAAAGTTAGGCCTCGGCCTAGATTGCATTGGTTGACAAATAGCCAATTAAGCATGAAAACCCAAAATGTGAAACTGACCTGAATTTCGAAATGTATACATATATTCAGGTTCCCCACAGGTTGGGGAACCCAAAAAACTATGTTTTTTCCGGATCCGACCTCTCCCTCAAAAGTTAGGCCTCGGCCTAGATTGCATTGGTTGACAAATAGCCAATTAAGAATGAAAACCCAAAATGTGAAACTGACCTGAATTTCGAAATGTATACATATATTCAGGTTCCCCAAAGGTTGGGAAACCCGAAAAACCATGTTTTTTCCGGATCCAACCTCTCCCTCAAAAGTTAGGCCTCGGCCTAGATTGCATTCGTTGGCAAATTGCCAATTAAGCATGAAAAGTGAAAATGTGAAACTGACCTGAATTTTGAAATGTATACATATATTCAAGTTCCCCACAGGTTGGGGAACCCGAAAAACCATGTTTTTTCCGGATCCAACATCTGACTGAAAAGTTATGCCTCGGCTTAGATTGCATTCGTTGGCAAATTGCCAATTAAGCATGAAAAGTGAAAATGTGAAACTGACCTGAATTTTGAAATGTATACATATATTCAAATTCCCCATAGGTTGGGGAACCCGAAAAACCATGTTTTTTCCGGATCCAACATCTGACTGAAAAGTTATGCCTCGGCTTAGATTGCATTTGTTGGCAAATTGCCAATTAAGCATAAAAAGTGAAAATGTGAAACTGACTTCAAATTCGAAATGTATACATATATTCAGGTTCCCCACAAGTTGGGGAACCCGAAAAAACATGTCTTTTCCGGATCCGACCTCTCCCTCAAAAGTTAGGCCTCGGCCTAGATTGCATTTGTTGGCAAATTGCCAATTAAGCATGAAAACCCAAAATGTGAAACTGACCTGAATTTCGAAATGTATACATATATTCAGGTTCCCCAAAGGTTGGGAAACCCGAAAAACCATGTTTTTTCCGGATCCAACCTCTCCCTCAAAAGTTAGGCCTCGGCCTAGATTGCATTCGTTGGCAAATTGCCAATTAAGCATGAAAAGTGAAAATGTGAAACTGACCTGAATTTTGAAATGTATACATATATTCAAGTTCCCCACAGGTTGGGGAACCCGAAAAACCATGTTTTTTCCGGATCCAACATCTGACTGAAAAGTTATGCCTCGGCTTAGATTGCATTCGTTGGCAAATTGCCAATTAAGCATGAAAAGTGAAAATGTGAAACTGACCTGAATTTTGAAATGTATACATATATTCAAATTCCCCATAGGTTGGGGAACCCGAAAAACCATGTTTTTTCCGGATCCAACATCTGACTGAAAAGTTATGCCTCGGCTTAGATTGCATTTGTTGGCAAATTGCCAATTAAGCATAAAAAGTGAAAATGTGAAACTGACTTCAAATTCGAAATGTATACATATATTCAGGTTCCCCACAAGTTGGGGAACCCGAAAAAACATGTCTTTTCCGGATCCGACCTCTCCCTCAAAAGTTAGGCCTCGGCCTAGATTGCATTTGTTGGCAAATTGCCAATTAAGCATGAAAACCCAAAATGTGAAACTGACCTGAATTTCGAAATGTATACATATATTCAGGTTCCCCAAAGGTTGGGAAACCCGAAAAACCATGTTTTTTCCGGATCCAACCTCTCCCTCAAAAGTTAGGCCTCGGCCTATATTGCATTTGTTGGCAAATTGCCAATTAAGCATGAAAAGTGAAAATGTGAAACTGACCTGAATTTCGAAATGTATACATATATTCAAGTTCCCCACTGGTTGGGGAACCCGAAAAACTATGTTTTTTCCGGATCCGACCTCTCCCTCAAAAGTTAGGCCTCGGCTTAGATTGCATTGGTTGACAAACAGCCAATTAAGCATGAAAACCCAAAATGTGAAACTGACCTTAATTTCGAAATGTATACATATATTCAGGTTCCCCACAAGTTGGGGAACCCGAAAAACTATGTTTTTTCCGGATCCGACCTCTCCCTCAAAAGTTAGGCCTCAGCCTAGATTGCATTTGTTGGCAAATTGCCAATTAAGCATGAAAAGTGAAGATGTGAAACTGACCTCAAATTCAAAATGTATACATATATTCAGGTTCCCCACAAGTTGGGGAACCCGAAAAAACATGTCTTTTCCGGATCCGACCTCTCCCTCAAAAGTTAGGTCTCGGCCTAGATTGCATTTGTTGGCAAATTGCCAATTAAGCATGAAAAGTGAAAATGTGAAACTGACCTGAATTTCGAAATGTATACATATATTCAGGTTCCCCAAAGGTTGGGAAACCCGAGAAACCATGTTTTTTCCGGATCCAACATCTGACTGAAAAGTTATGCCTCGGCTTAGATTGCATTCGTTGGCAAATTGCCAATTAAGCATAAAAAGTGAAAATGTGAAACTGACCTCAAATTCGAAATGTATACATATATTCAGGTTCCCCACAAGTTGGGGAACCCGAAAAAACATGACTTTTCCGGATCCGACCTCTCCCTCAAAAGTTAGGCCTCGGCCTAGATTGCATTGGTTGACAAATAGCCAATTAAGCATGAAAACCCAAAATGTGAAACTGACCTGAATTTCGAAATGTATACATATATTCAGGTTCCCCACAGGTTGGGGAACCCAAAAAACTATGTTTTTTCCGGATCCGACCTCTCCCTCAAAAGTTAGGCCTCGGCCTAGATTGCATTGGTTGACAAATAGCCAATTAAGAATGAAAACCCAAAATGTGAAACTGACCTGAATTTCGAAATGTATACATATATTCAGGTTCCCCAAAGGTTGGGAAACCCGAAAAACCAAGTTTTTTCCGGATCCAACCTCTCCCTCAAAAGTTAGGCCTCGGCCTAGATTGCATTCGTTGGCAAATTGCCAATTAAGCATGAAAAGTGAAAATGTGAAACTGACCTGAATTTTGAAATGTATACATATATTCAAGTTCCCCACAGGTTGGGGAACCCGAAAAACCATGTTTTTTCCGGATCCAACATCTGACTGAAAAGTTATGCCTCGGCTTAGATTGCATTCGTTGGCAAATTGCCAATTAAGCATGAAAAGTGAAAATGTGAAACTGACCTGAATTTTGAAATGTATACATATATTCAAATTCCCCATAGGTTGGGGAACCCGAAAAACCATGTTTTTTCCGGATCCAACATCTGACTGAAAAGTTATGCCTCGGCTTAGATTGCATTTGTTGGCAAATTGCCAATTAAGCATGAAAACCCAAAATGTGAAACTGACCTCAAATTCGAAATGTATACATATATTCAGGTTCCCCACAGGTTGGGGAACCCAAAAAACTATGTTTTTTCCGGATCCGACCTCTCCCTCAAAAGTTAGGCCTCGGCCTAGATTGCATTGGTTGACAAATAGCCAATTAAGAATGAAAACCGAAAATGTGAAACTGACCTGAATTTCGAAATGTATACATATATTCAGGTTCCCCACAGGTTGGGAAACCCGAAAAACCATGTTTTTTCCGGATCCAACCTCTCCCTCAAAAGTTAGGCCTCGGCCTAGATTGCATTTGTTGGGAAATTGCCAATTAAGCATGAAAAGTGAAAATGTGAAACTGACCTCAAATTCGAAATATATACATATATTCGGGTTCCCCACAGGTTGGGGAACCCGAAAAACCATGTTTTTTCCGGATCCAACCACTCCCTCAAAAGTTAGGCCTCGGCCTATATTGCATTTGTTGGCAAATTGCCAATTAAGCATGAAAAGTGAAAATGTGAAACTGACCTCAAATTCAAAATGTATACATATATTCAGGTTCCCCACAAGTTGGGGAACCCGAAAAAACATGTCTTTTCCGGATCCGACCTCTACCTCAAAAGTTAGGTCTCGGCCTAGATTGCATTTGTTGGCAAATTGCCAATTAAGCATGAAAACCCAAAATGTGAAACTGACCTGAATTTCGAAATGTATACATATATTCAGGTTCCCCACAGGTTGGGGAACCCGAAAAACTATGTTTTTTCCGGATCCGACCTCTCCCTCAAAAGTTAGGCCTCGGCCTAGATTGCATTTGTTGGCGTAGCCAATTAAGCATGAAAAGCAAAAATGTGAAATTGACCTCAAATTCGAAATGTATACATATATTCATGTTCCCCACAAGTTGGGGAACCCGAAAAAACATGTTTTTTCCGGATCCGACCTCTCCCTCAAAAGTTAGGCCTCGGCCTAGATTGCATTGGTTGACAAACAGCCAATTAAGCATGAAAACCCAAAATGTGAAACTGACCTGAATTTCGAAATGTATACATATATTCAGGTTCCCCAAAGGTTGGGAAACCCGACAAACCATGCTTTTTCCGGATCCAACATCTGACTGAAAAGTTGTGCCTCGGCTTAGATTGCATTTGTTGGCAAATTGCCAATTAAGCATGAAAAGTGAAAATGTGAAACTGACCTCAAATTCGAAATATATACATATATTCGGGTTCCCCACAGGTTGGGGAACCCAAAAAAACATGTCTTTTCCGGATCCGACCTCTCCCTCAAAAGTTAGGCCTCGGCCTAGATTGCATTTGTTGGCAAATTGCCAATTAAGCATGAAAAGTGAAAATGTGAAACTGACCTGAATTTCGAAAAGTATACATATATTCAGGTTCCCCAAAGGTTGGGAAACCTGAAAAACCATGTTTTTTCCGGATCCAACCTCTCCCTCAAAAGTTAGGCCTCGACCTAGATTGCATTTGTTGGCAAATTGCCAATTAAGCATGAAAAGTGAAAATGTGAAACTGACCTCAAATTCGAAATATATACATATATTCGGGTTCCCCACAGGTTGGGGAATCCGAAAAACCATGTTTTTTCCGGATCCAACATCTGACTGAAAAGTTATGCCTCGGCTTAGATTGCATTTGTTGGGAAATTGACAATTAAGCATGAAAAGTGAAAATGTGAAACTGACCTCAAATTCGAAATGTATACATATATTCAGGTTCCCCACAAGTTGGGGAACCCGAAAAAAACATGTCTTTTCCGGATCCGACCTCTCCCTCAAAAGTTAGGCCTCGGCCTAGATTGCATTTGTTGGCAAATTGCCAATTAAGCATGAAAACCCAAAATGTGAAACTGACCTGAATTTCGAAATGTATACATATATTCAGGTTCCCCAAAGGTTGGGAAACCCGAAAAACCATGTTTTTTCCGGATCCAACCTCTCCCTCAAAAGTTAGGCCTCGGCCTAGATTGCATTTGTTGGCAAATTGCCAATTAAGCATGAAAAGTGAAAATGTGAAACTGACCTGAATTTCAAAATGTATAGATATATTCAGGTTCCCCACAGGTTGGGGAACCCGAAAAACTATGTTTTTTCCGGATCCGACCTCTCCCTCAAAAGTTAGGCCTCGGCCTAGATTGCATTTGTTGGCAAATTGCCAATTAAGCATGAAAACCCAAAATGTGAAACTGACCTGAATTTCGAAATGTATACATATATTCAGGTTCCCCAAAGGTTGGGAAACCCGAAAAACCATGTTTTTTCCGGATCCAACCTCTCCCTCAAAAGTTAGGCCTCGGCCTATATTGCATTTGTTGGCAAATTGCCAATTAAGCATGAAAAGTGAAAATGTGAAACTGACCTGAATTTCGAAATGTATACATATATTCAAGTTCCCCACAGGTTGGGGAACCCGAAAAACTATGTTTTTTCCGGATCCGACCTCTCTTTCAAAAGTTAGGCCTCGGCCTAGATTGCATTTGTTGGCAAATAGCCAATTAAGGAGGAAAAGTGAAAATGTGAAACTGACCTCAAATTCGAAATGTATACATATATTCAGGTTTCCCACAAGCTGGGGAACCCGAAAAAGTATGTTTTTTCCGGATCCGACCTCTCTTTCAAAAGTTAGGCCTCGGCTTAGATTGCATTGGTTGAAAAACAGCCAATTAAGCATGAAAACCCAAAATTTGAAAGTGACCTGAATTTCGAAATGTATACATATATTCAGGTTCCCCACAAGTTGGGGAACCCGAAAAACTATGTTTTTTCCGGATCCGACCTCTCCCTCAAAAGTTAGGCCTCGGCCTAGATTGCATTTGTTGGCAAATTGCCAAGTAAGCATGAAAAGTGAAAATGTGAAACTGACCTCAAATTCAAAATGTATACATATATTCAGGTTCCCCACAAGTTGGGGAACCCGAAAAAACATGTCTTTTCCGGATCCGACCTCTCCCTCAAAAGTTAGGTCTCGGCCTAGATTGCATTTGTTGGCAAATTGCCAATTAAGCATGAAAACCCAAAATGTGAAACTGACCTGAATTTCGAAATGTATACATATATTCAGGTTCCCCACAGGTTGGGGAACCCGAAAAACTATGTTTTTTCCGGATCCGACCTCTCCCTCAAAAGTTAGGCCTCGGCCTAGATTGCATTTGTTGGCAAATTGCCAATTAAGCATGAAAACCCAAAATGTGAAACTGACCTGAATTTCGAAATGTATACATATATTCAGGTTCCCCAAAGGTTGGGAAACCCGAAAAACCATGATTTTTCCGGATCCAACCTCTCCCTCAAAAGTTAGGCCTCGGCCTATATTGCATTTGTTGGCAAATTGCCAATTAAGCATGAAAAGTGAAAATGTGAAACTGACCTCAAATTCGAAATATATACATATATTCAGGTTCCCCACAGGTTGGGGAACCCGAAAATCTATGTTTTTTCCGGATCCGACCTCTCCCTCAAAAGTTAGGTCTCAGCCTAGATTGCATTGGTTGACAAATAGCCAATTAAGAATGAAAACCCAAAATGTGAAACTGACCTGAATTTCGAAATGTATACATATATTCAGGTTCCCCAAAGGTTGGGAAACCCGAAAAACCAAGTTTTTTCCGGATCCAACCTCTCCCTCAAAAGTTAGGCCTCGGCCTAGATTGCATTCGTTGGCAAATTGCCAATTAAGCATAAAAAGTGAAAATGTGAAACTGACCTGAATTTTGAAATGTATACATATATTCAAGTTCCCCACAGGTTGGGGAACCCGAAAAACCATGTTTTTTCCGGATCCAACATCTGACTGAAAAGTTATGCCTCGGCTTAGATTGCATTTGTTGGCAAATTGCCAATTAAGCATGAAAAGTGAAAATGTGAAACTGACCTCAAATTCGAAATGTATACATATATTCAGGTTCCCCACAGGTTGGGGAACCCGAAAAACCATGTTTTTTCCGGATCCAACATCTGACTGAAAAGTTATGCCTCGGCTTAGATTGCATTTGTTGGCAAATTGCCAATTAAGCATGAAAACCCAAAATGTGAAACTGACCTCAAATTCGAAATGTATACATATATTCAGGTTCCCCACAGGTTGGGGAACCCGAAAAACCATGTTTTTTCCGGATCCAACATCTGACTGAAAAGTTATGCCTCGGCTTAGATTGCATTTGTTGGCAAATTGCCAATTAAGCATGAAAACCCAAAATGTGAAACTGACCTGAGTTTCGAAATGTATACATATATTCAGGTTCCCCACAGGTTGGGGAACCCGAAAAACCATGTTTTTTCCGGATCCGACCTCTCCCTCAAAAGTTATGCCTCGGCTTATTTTGCATTGGTTGACAAATAGCCAATTAAGAATGAAAACCCAAAATGTGAAACTGACCTGAATTTCGAAATGTATACATATATTCAGGTTCCCCACAGGTTGGGGAACCCAAAAAACTATGTTTTTTCCGGATCCGACCTCTCCCTCAAAAGTTAGGCCTCGGCCTAGATTGCATTTGTTGGCAAATTGCCAATTAAGCATGAAAAGTGAAAATGTGAAACTGACCTCAAATTCAAAATGTATACATATATTCAGGTTCCCCACAAGTTGGGGAACCCGAAAAAACATGTCTTTTCCGGATCCGACCTCTACCTCAAAAGTTAGGTCTCGGCCTAGATTGCATTTGTTGGCAAATTGCCAATTAAGCATGAAAACCCAAAATGTGAAACTGACCTGAATTTCGAAATGTATATATATATTCAGGTTCCCCACAGGTTGGGGAACCCGAAAAACTATGTTTTTTCCGGATCCGACCTCTCCCTCAAAAGTTAGGCCTCGGCCTAGATTGCATTTGTTGGCGTAGCCAATTAAGCATGAAAAGCAAAAATGTGAAATTGACCTCAAATTCGAAATGTATACATATATTCATGTTCCCCACAAGTTGGGGAACCCGAAAAAACATGTTTTTTCCGGATCCGACCTCTCCCTCAAAAGTTAGGCCTCGGCCTAGATTGCATTGGTTGACAAACAGCCAATTAAGCATGAAAACCCAAAATGTGAAACTGACCTGAATTTCGAAATGTATACATATATTCAGGTTCCCCAAAGGTTGGGAAACCCGACAAACCATGCTTTTTCCGGATCCAACATCTGACTGAAAAGTTGTGCCTCGGCTTAGATTGCATTTGTTGGCAAATTGCCAATTAAGCATGAAAAGTGAAAATGTGTAACTGACCTGAATTTCGAAATGTATACATATATTCAGGTTCCCCACAGGTTGGGGAACCCGAAAAACTATGTTTTTTCCGGATCCAACATCTGACTGAAAAGTTATGCCTCGGCTTAGATTGCATTTGTTGGCAAATTGCCAATTAAGCATGAAAAGTGAAAATGTGAAACTGACCTGAATTTCGAAATGTATACATATATTCAGGTTCCCCACAGGTTGGGGAAC
This sequence comes from Bothrops alternatus, assembly GCA_034064705.1. Lineage (NCBI taxonomy): Eukaryota > Metazoa > Chordata > Lepidosauria > Squamata > Viperidae > Bothrops > Bothrops alternatus. Next base: position 254,797 of record JARGCV010000091.1, read on the forward strand.
CCGAAAAACTATGTTTTTTCCGGATCCGACCTCCCTCAAAAGTTAGGCCTCGGCCTAGATTGCATTTGTTGGCAAATTGCCAATTAAGCATGAAAAGTGAAAATGTGAAACTGACCTCAAATTCGAAATATATACATATATTCGGGTTCCCCACAGGTTGGGGAACCCGAAAAACCATGTTTTTTCCGGACCCAACATCTCACTGAAAAGTTATGCCTCGGCTTATTTTGCATTGGTTGACAAATAGCCAATTAAGAATGAAAACCCAAAATGTGAAACTGACCTGAATTTCGAAATGTATACATATATTCAGGTTCCCCACAGGTTGGGGAACCCAAAAAACTATGTTTTTTCCGGATCCGACCTCTCCCTCAAAAGTTAGGCCTCGGCCTAGATTGCATTGGTTGACAAATAGCCAATTAAGAATGAAAACCGAAAATGTGAAACTGACCTGAATTTCGAAATGTATACATATATTCAGGTTCCCCACAGGTTGGGAAACCCGAAAAACCATGTTTTTTCCGGATCCAACCTCTCCCTCAAAAGTTAGGCCTCGGCCTAGATTGCATTTGTTGGGAAATTGCCAATTAAGCATGAAAAGTGAAAATGTGAAACTGACCTCAAATTCGAAATATATACATATATTCAGGTTCCCCACAAGTTGGGGAACCCGAAAAAACATGTCTTTTCCGGATCCGACCTCTACCTCAAAAGTTAGGTCTCGGCCTAGATTGCATTTGTTGGCAAATTGCCAATTAAGCATGAAAACCCAAAATGTGAAACTGACCTGAATTTCGAAATGTATACATATATTCAGGTTCCCCACAGGTTGGGGAACCCGAAAAACTATGTTTTTTCCGGATCCGACCTCTCCCTCAAAAGTTAGGCCTCGGCCTAGATTGCATTTGTTGGCGTAGCCAATTAAGCATGAAAAGCAAAAATGTGAAATTGACCTCAAATTCGAAATGTATACATATATTCATGTTCCCCACAAGTTGGGGAACCCGAAAAAACATGTTTTTTCCGGATCCGACCTCTCCCTCAAAAGTTAGGCCTCGGCCTAGATTGCATTGGTTGACAAACAGCCAATTAAGCATGAAAACCCAAAATGTGAAACTGACCTGAATTTCGAAATGTATACATATATTCAGGTTCCCCAAAGGTTGGGAAACCCGACAAACCATGCTTTTTCCGGATCCAACATCTGACTGAAAAGTTGTGCCTCGGCTTAGATTGCATTTGTTGGCAAATTGCCAATTAAGCATGAAAAGTGAAAATGTGAAACTGACCTGAATTTCGAAATGTATACATATATTCAGGTTCCCCACAGGTTGGGGAACCCGAAAAACTATGTTTTTTCCGGATCCGACCTCTCCCTCAAAAGTTAGGCCTCGGCCTAGATTGCATTTGTTGGCAAATTGCCAATTAAGCATGAAAAGTGAAAATGTGAAACTGACCTCAAATTCGAAATATATACATATATTCGGGTTCCCCACAGGTTGGGGAATCCGAAAAACCATGTTTTTTCCGGATCCAACATCTGACTGAAAAGTTATGCCTCGGCTTAGATTGCATTTGTTGGCAAATTGCCAATTAAGCATGAAAAGTGAAAATGTGAAACTGACCTCAAATTCGAAATATATACATATATTCGGGTTCCCCACAGGTTGGGGAACCCAAAAAAACATGTCTTTTCCGGATCCGACCTCTCCCTCAAAAGTTAGGCCTCGGCCTAGATTGCATTTGTTGGCAAATTGCCAATTAAGCATGAAAAGTGAAAATGTGAAACTGACCTGAATTTCGAAAAGTATACATATATTCAGGTTCCCCAAAGGTTGGGAAACCTGAAAAACCATGTTTTTTCCGGATCCAACCTCTCCCTCAAAAGTTAGGCCTCGGCCTAGATTGCATTTGTTGGCAAATTGCCAATTAAGCATGAAAAGTGAAAATGTGAAACTGACCTCAAATTCGAAATATATACATATATTCGGGTTCCCCACAGGTTGGGGAATCCGAAAAACCATGTTTTTTCCGGATCCAACATCTGACTGAAAAGTTATGCCTCGGCTTAGATTGCATTTGTTGGGAAATTGACAATTAAGCATGAAAAGTGAAAATGTGAAACTGACCTCAAATTCGAAATGTATACATATATTCAGGTTCCCCACAAGTTGGGGAACCCGAAAAAAACATGTCTTTTCCGGATCCGACCTCTCCCTCAAAAGTTAGGCCTCGGCCTAGATTGCATTTGTTGGCAAATTGCCAATTAAGCATGAAAAGTGAAACTGTGAAACTGACCTGAATTTCGAAATGTATACATATATTCAGGTTCCCCAAAGGTTGGGAAACCCGAAAAACCATGTTTTTTCCGGATCCAACCTCTCCCTCAAAAGTTAGGCCTCGGCCTAGATTGCATTTGTTGGCAAATTGCCAATTAAGCATGAAAAGTGAAAATGTGAAACTGACCTGAATTTCAAAATGTATAGATATATTCAGGTTCCCCACAGGTTGGGGAACCCGAAAAACTATGTTTTTTCCGGATCCGACCTCTCCCTCAAAAGTTAGGCCTCGGCCTAGATTGCATTTCTTGGCAAATTGCCAATTAAGCATGAAAACCCAAAATGTGAAACTGACCTGAATTTCGAAATGTATACATATATTCAGGTTCCCCAAAGGTTGGGAAACCCGAAAAACCATGTTTTTTCCGGATCCAACCTCTCCCTCAAAAGTTAGGCCTCGGCCTATATTGCATTTGTTGGCAAATTGCCAATTAAGCATGAAAAGTGAAAATGTGAAACTGACCTGAATTTCGAAATGTATACATATATTCAAGTTCCCCACAGGTTGGGGAACCCGAAAAACTATGTTTTTTCCGGATCCGACCTCTCTTTCAAAAGTTAGGCCTCGGCCTAGATTGCATTTGTTGGCAAATAGCCAATTAAGGAGGAAAAGTGAAAATGTGAAACTGACCTCAAATTCGAAATGTATACATATATTCAGGTTTCCCACAAGCTGGGGAACCCGAAAAAGTATGTTTTTTCCGGATCCGACCTCTCTTTCAAAAGTTAGGCCTCGGCTTAGATTGCATTGGTTGAAAAACAGCCAATTAAGCATGAAAACCCAAAATTTGAAAGTGACCTGAATTTCGAAATGTATACATATATTCAGGTTCCCCACAAGTTGGGGAACCCGAAAAACTATGTTTTTTCCGGATCCGACCTCTCCCTCAAAAGTTAGGCCTCGGCCTAGATTGCATTTGTTGGCAAATTGCCAAGTAAGCATGAAAAGTGAAAATGTGAAACTGACCTCAAATTCAAAATGTATACATATATTCAGGTTCCCCACAAGTTGGGGAACCCGAAAAAACATGTCTTTTCCGGATCCGACCTCTCCCTCAAAAGTTAGGTCTCGGCCTAGATTGCATTTGTTGGCAAATTGCCAATTAAGCATGAAAACCCAAAATGTGAAACTGACCTGAATTTCGAAATGTATACATATATTCAGGTTCCCCACAGGTTGGGGAACCCGAAAAACTATGTTTTTTCCGGATCCGACCTCTCCCTCAAAAGTTAGGCCTCGGCCTAGATTGCATTTGTTGGCAAATTGCCAATTAAGCATGAAAACCCAAAATGTGAAACTGACCTGAATTTCGAAATGTATACATATATTCAGGTTCCCCAAAGGTTGGGAAACCCGAAAAACCATGATTTTTCCGGATCCAACCTCTCCCTCAAAAGTTAGGCCTCGGCCTATATTGCATTTGTTGGCAAATTGCCAATTAAGCATGAAAAGTGAAAATGTGAAACTGACCTCAAATTCGAAATATATACATATATTCAGGTTCCCCACAGGTTGGGGAACCCGAAAATCTATGTTTTTTCCGGATCCGACCTCTCCCTCAAAAGTTAGGTCTCAGCCTAGATTGCATTGGTTGACAAATAGCCAATTAAGAATGAAAACCCAAAATGTGAAACTGACCTGAATTTCGAAATGTATACATATATTCAGGTTCCCCAAAGGTTGGGAAACCCGAAAAACCAAGTTTTTTCCGGATCCAACCTCTCCCTCAAAAGTTAGGCCTCGGCCTAGATTGCATTCGTTGGCAAATTGCCAATTAAGCATAAAAAGTGAAAATGTGAAACTGACCTGAATTTTGAAATGTATACATATATTCAAGTTCCCCACAGGTTGGGGAACCCGAAAAACCATGTTTTTTCCGGATCCAACATCTGACTGAAAAGTTATGCCTCGGCTTAGATTGCATTTGTTGGCAAATTGCCAATTAAGCATGAAAAGTGAAAATGTGAAACTGACCTCAAATTCGAAATGTATACATATATTCAGGTTCCCCACAGGTTGGGGAACCCGAAAAACCATGTTTTTTCCGGATCCAACATCTGACTGAAAAGTTATGCCTCGGCTTAGATTGCATTTGTTGGCAAATTGCCAATTAAGCATGAAAACCCAAAATGTGAAACTGACCTCAAATTCGAAATGTATACATATATTCAGGTTCCCCACAGGTTGGGGAACCCGAAAAACCATGTTTTTTCCGGATCCAACATCTGACTGAAAAGTTATGCCTCGGCTTAGATTGCATTTGTTGGCAAATTGCCAATTAAGCATGAAAACCCAAAATGTGAAACTGACCTGAGTTTCGAAATGTATACATATATTCAGGTTCCCCACAGGTTGGGGAACCCGAAAAACCATGTTTTTTCCGGATCCGACCTCTCCCTCAAAAGTTATGCCTCGGCTTATTTTGCATTGGTTGACAAATAGCCAATTAAGAATGAAAACCCAAAATGTGAAACTGACCTGAATTTCGAAATGTATACATATATTCAGGTTCCCCACAGGTTGGGGAACCCAAAAAACTATGTTTTTTCCGGATCCGACCTCTCCCTCAAAAGTTAGGCCTCGGCTTAGATTGCATTGGTTGAAAAACAGCCAATTAAGCATGAAAACCCAAAATGTGAAACTGACCTGAATTTCGAAATGTATACATATATTCAGGTTCCCCACAAGTTGGGGAACCCGAAAAACTATGTTTTTTCCGGATCCGACCTCTCCCTCAAAAGTTAGGCCTCGGCCTAGATTGCATTTGTTGGCAAATTGCCAATTAAGCATGAAAAGTGAAAATGTGAAACTGACCTCAAATTCAAAATGTATACATATATTCAGGTTCCCCACAAGTTGGGGAACCCGAAAAAACATGTCTTTTCCGGATCCGACCTCTACCTCAAAAGTTAGGTCTCGGCCTAGATTGCATTTGTTGGCAAATTGCCAATTAAGCATGAAAACCCAAAATGTGAAACTGACCTGAATTTCGAAATGTATATATATATTCAGGTTCCCCACAGGTTGGGGAACCCGAAAAACTATGTTTTTTCCGGATCCGACCTCTCCCTCAAAAGTTAGGCCTCGGCCTAGATTGCATTTGTTGGCGTAGCCAATTAAGCATGAAAAGCAAAAATGTGAAATTGACCTCAAATTCGAAATGTATACATATATTCATGTTCCCCACAAGTTGGGGAACCCGAAAAAACATGTTTTTTCCGGATCCGACCTCTCCCTCAAAAGTTAGGCCTCGGCCTAGATTGCATTGGTTGACAAACAGCCAATTAAGCATGAAAACCCAAAATGTGAAACTGACCTGAATTTCGAAATGTATACATATATTCAGGTTCCCCAAAGGTTGGGAAACCCGACAAACCATGCTTTTTCCGGATCCAACATCTGACTGAAAAGTTGTGCCTCGGCTTAGATTGCATTTGTTGGCAAATTGCCAATTAAGCATGAAAAGTGAAAATGTGAAACTGACCTGAATTTCGAAATGTATACATATATTCAGGTTCCCCACAGGTTGGGGAACCCGAAAAACTATGTTTTTTCCGGATCCAACATCTGACTGAAAAGTTATGCCTCGGCTTAGATTGCATTTGTTGGCAAATTGCCAATTAAGCATGAAAAGTGAAAATGTGAAACTGACCTGAATTTCGAAATGTATACATATATTCAGGTTCCCCACAGGTTGGGGAACCCGAAAAACTATGTTTTTTCCGGATCCGACCTCTCCCTCAAAAGTTAGGCCTCGGCCTAGATTGCATTTGTTGGCAAATTGCCAATTAAGCATGAAAAGTGAAAATGTGAAACTGACCTCAAATTCGAAATATATACATATATTCGGGTTCCCCACAGGTTGGGGAATCCGAAAAACCATGTTTTTTCCGGATCCAACATCTGACTGAAAAGTTATGCCTCGGCTTAGATTGCATTTGTTGGCAAATTGCCAATTAAGCATGAAAAGTGAAAATGTGAAACTGACCTCAAATTCGAAATATATACATATATTCGGGTTCCCCACAGGTTGGGGAACCCAAAAAAACATGTCTTTTCCGGATCCGACCTCTCCCTCAAAAGTTAGGCCTCGGCCTAGATTGCATTTGTTGGCAAATTGCCAATTAAGCATGAAAAGTGAAAATGTGAAACTGACCTGAATTTCGAAAAGTATACATATATTCAGGTTCCCCAAAGGTTGGGAAACCTGAAAAACCATGTTTTTTCCGGATCCAACCTCTCCCTCAAAAGTTAGGCCTCGGCCTAGATTGCATTTGTTGGCAAATTGCCAATTAAGCATGAAAAGTGAAAATGTGAAACTGACCTCAAATTCGAAATATATACATATATTCGGGTTCCCCACAGGTTGGGGAATCCGAAAAACCATGTTTTTTCCGGATCCAACATCTGACTGAAAAGTTATGCCTCGGCTTAGATTGCATTTGTTGGGAAATTGACAATTAAGCATGAAAAGTGAAAATGTGAAACTGACCTCAAATTCGAAATGTATACATATATTCAGGTTCCCCAAAGGTTGGGAAACCCGAAAAACCATGTTTTTTCCGGATCCAACCTCTCCCTCAAAAGTTAGGCCTCGGCCTAGATTGTATTTGTTGGCAAATTGCCAATTAAGCATGAAAAGTGAAAATGTGAAACTGACCTGAATTTCAAAATGTATAGATATATTCAGGTTCCCCACAGGTTGGGGAACCCGAAAAACTATGTTTTTTCCGGATCCGACCTCTCCCTCAAAAGTTAGGCCTCGGCCTAGATTGCATTTGTTGGCAAATTGCCAATTAAGCATGAAAACCCAAAATGTGAAACTGACCTGAATTTCGAAATGTATACATATATTCAAGTTCCCCACAGGTTGGGGAACCCGAAAAACTATGTTTTTTCCGGATCCGACCTCTCTTTCAAAAGTTAGGCCTCGGCCTAGATTGCATTTGTTGGCAAATAGCCAATTAAGGAGGAAAAGTGAAAATGTGAAACTGACCTCAAATTCGAAATGTATACATATATTCAGGTTTCCCACAAGCTGGGGAACCCGAAAAAGTATGTTTTTTCCGGATCCGACCTCTCTTTCAAAAGTTAGGCCTCGGCTTAGATTGCATTGGTTGAAAAACAGCCAATTAAGCATGAAAACCCAAAATTTGAAAGTGACCTGAATTTCGAAATGTATACATATATTCAGGTTCCCCACAAGTTGGGGAACCCGAAAAACTATGTTTTTTCCGGATCCGACCTCTCCCTCAAAAGTTAGGCCTCGGCCTAGATTGCATTTGTTGGCAAATTGCCAAGTAAGCATGAAAAGTGAAAATGTGAAACTGACCTCAAATTCAAAATGTATACATATATTCAGGTTCCCCACAAGTTGGGGAACCCGAAAAAACATGTCTTTTCCGGATCCGACCTCTCCCTCAAAAGTTAGGTCTCGGCCTAGATTGCATTTGTTGGCAAATTGCCAATTAAGCATGAAAACCCAAAATGTGAAACTGACCTGAATTTCGAAATGTATACATATATTCAGGTTCCCCACAGGTTGGGGAACCCGAAAAACTATGTTTTTTCCGGATCCGACCTCTCCCTCAAAAGTTAGGCCTCGGCCTAGATTGCATTTGTTGGCAAATTGCCAATTAAGCATGAAAACCCAAAATGTGAAACTGACCTGAATTTCGAAATGTATACATATATTCAGGTTCCCCAAAGGTTGGGAAACCCGAAAAACCATGATTTTTCCGGATCCAACCTCTCCCTCAAAAGTTAGGCCTCGGCCTATATTGCATTTGTTGGCAAATTGCCAATTAAGCATGAAAAGTGAAAATGTGAAACTGACCTCAAATTCGAAATATATACATATATTCAGGTTCCCCACAGGTTGGGGAACCCGAAAATCTATGTTTTTTCCGGATCCGACCTCTCCCTCAAAAGTTAGGCCTCGGCCTAGATTGCATTTGTTGGCGTAGCCAATTAAGCATGAAAAGCAAAAATGTGAAATTGACCTCAAATTCGAAATGTATACATATATTCATGTTCCCCACAAGTTGGGGAACCCGAAAAAACATGTTTTTTCCGGATCCGACCTCTCCCTCAAAAGTTAGGTCTCAGCCTAGATTGCATTGGTTGACAAACAGCCAATTAAGCATGAAAACCCAAAATGTGAAACTGACCTGAATTTCAAAATGTATACATATATTCAGGTTCCCCACAGGTTGGGGAACCCGAAAAACTATGTTTTTTCCGGATCCAACATCTGACTGAAAAGTTATGCCTCGGCTTAGATTGCATTTGTTGGCAAATTGCCAATTAAGCATGAAAAGTGAAAATGTGAAACTGACCTGAATTTCGAAATGTATACATATATTCAGGTTCCCCACAGGTTGGGGAACCCGAAAAACTATGTTTTTTCCGGATCCGACCTCTCCCTCAAAAGTTAGGCCTCGGCTTAGATTGCATTGGTTGACAAACAGCCAATTAAGCATGAAAACCCAAAATGTGAAACTGACCTGAATTTCGAAATGTATACATATATTCAGGTTCCCCACAAGTTGGGGAACCCGGAAAACTATGTTTTTTCCGGATCCGACCTCTCCCTCAAAAGTTAGGCCTCGGCCTAGATTGCATTTGTTGGGAAATTGCCAATTAAGCATGAAAAGTGAAAATGTGAAACTGACCTCAAATTCGAAATGTATACATATATTCAGGTTCCCCACAGGTTGGGGAACCCGAAAAACCATGTTTTTTCCGGATCCAACATCTGACTGAAAAGTTATGCCTCGGCTTAGATTGCATTTGTTGGCAAATTGCCAATTAAGCATGAAAACCCAAAATGTGAAACTGACCTGAGTTTCGAAATGTATACATATATTCAGGTTCCCCACAGGTTGGGGAACCCAAAAAACTATGTTTTTTCCGGATCCGACCTCTCCCTCAAAAGTTAGGCCTCGGCCTAGATTGCATTGGTTGACAAATAGCCAATTAAGAATGAAAACCCAAAATGTGAAACTGACCTGAATTTCGAAATGTATACATATATTCAGGTTCCCCAAAGGTTGGGAAACCCGAAAAACCATGTTTTTTCCGGATCCGACCTCTCCCTCAAAAGTTAGGCCTCGGCCTAGATTGCATTCGTTGGCAAATTGCCAATTAAGCATGAAAAGTGAAAATGTGAAACTGACCTGAATTTCGAAATGTATACATATATTCAAGTTCCCCACAGGTTGGGGAACCCGAAAAACTATGTTTTTTCCGGATCCGACCTCTCCCTCAAAAGTTAGGCCTCGGCTTAGATTGCATTGGTTGACAAACAGCCAATTAAGCATGAAAACCCACAATGTGAAACTGACCTGAATTTCGAAATGTATACATATATTCAGGTTCCCCACAAGTTGGGGAACCCGGAAAACTATGTTTTTTCCGGATCCGACCTCTCCCTCAAAAGTTAGGCCTCGGCCTAGATTGCATTTGTTGGGAAATTGACAATTAAGCATGAAAAGTGAAAATGTGAAACTGACCTGAATTTCAAAATGTATAGATATATTCAGGTTCCCCACAGGTTGGGGAACCCGAAAAACTATGTTTTTTCCGGATCCGACCTCTCCCTCAAAAGTTATGCCTCGGCCTAGATTGCATTTGTTGGGAAATTGCCAATTAAGCATTAAAAGTGAAAATGTGAAACTGACCTCAAATTCGAAATATATACATATATTCGGGTTCCCCAGAGGTTGGGGAACCCGAAAAACCATGTTTTTTCCGGATCCAAGATCTGACTGACAAGTTATGCCTCGGCTTAGATTGCATTTGTTGGCAAATTGCCAATTAAGCATAAAAAGTGAAAATGTGAAACTGACCTCAAATTCGAAATGTATACATATATTCAGGTTCCCCACAAGTTGGGGAACCCGAAAAAACATGACTTTTCCGGATCCGACCTCTCCCTCAAAAGTTAGGCCTCGGCCTAGATTGCATTGGTTGACAAATAGCCAATTAAGCATGAAAACCCAAAATGTGAAACTGACCTGAATTTCGAAATGTATACATATATTCAGGTTCCCCACAGGTTGGGGAACCCAAAAAACTATGTTTTTTCCGGATCCGACCTCTCCCTCAAAAGTTCGGCCTCGGCCTAGATTGCATTGGTTGACAAATAGCCAATTAAGAATGAAAACCCAAAATGTGAAACTGACCTGAATTTCGAAATGTATACATATATTCAGGTTCCCCAAAGGTTGGGAAACCCGAAAAACCATGTTTTTTCCGGATCCAACCTCTCCCTCAAAAGTTAGGCCTCGGCCTAGATTGCATTCGTTGGCAAATTGCCAATTAAGCATGAAAACCCAAAATGTGAAACTGACCTGAATTTCGAAATGTATACATATATTCAGGTTCCCCAAAGGTTGGGAAACCCGAAAAACTATGTTTTTTCCGGATCCGACCTCTCCCTCAAAAGTTATGCCTCGGCCTAGATTGCATTTGTTGGGAAATTGCCAATTAAGCATGAAAAGTGAAAATGTGAAACTGACCTTAAATTCGAAATATATACATATATTCGGGTTCCCCAGAGGTTGGGGAACCCGAAAAACCATGTTTTGTCCGGATCCAAGATCTGACTGAAAAGTTATGCCTCGGTTTAGATTGCATTTGTTGGCAAATTGCCAATTAAGCATAAAAAGTGAAAATGTGAAACTGACCTCAAATTCGAAATGTATACATATATTCAGGTTCCCCACAAGTTGGGGAACCCGAAAAAACATGACTTTTCCGGATCCGACCTCTCCCTCAAAAGTTAGGCCTCGGCCTAGATTGCATTGGTTGACAAATAGCCAATTAAGCATGAAAACCCAAAATGTGAAACTGACCTGAATTTCGAAATGTATACATATATTCAGGTTCCCCACAGGTTGGGGAACCCAAAAAACTATGTTTTTTCCGGATCCGACCTCTCCCTCAAAAGTTAGGCCTCGGCCTAGATTGCATTGGTTGACAAATAGCCAATTAAGAATGAAAACCCAAAATGTGAAACTGACCTGAATTTCGAAATGTATACATATATTCAGGTTCCCCAAAGGTTGGGAAACCCGAAAAACCATGTTTTTTCCGGATCCAACCTCTCCCTCAAAAGTTAGGCCTCGGCCTAGATTGCATTCGTTGGCAAATTGCCAATTAAGCATGAAAAGTGAAAATGTGAAACTGACCTGAATTTTGAAATGTATACATATATTCAAGTTCCCCACAGGTTGGGGAACCCGAAAAACCATGTTTTTTCTGGATCCAACATCTGACTGAAAAGTTATGCCTCGGCTTAGATTGCATTTGTTGGCAAATTGCCAATTAAGCATGAAAACCCAAAATGTGAAACTGACCTCAAATTCGAAATGTATACATATATTCAGGTTCCCCACAGGTTGGGGAACCCGAAAAACCATGTTTTTTCCGGACCCAACATCTCACTGAAAAGTTATGCCTCGGCTTATTTTGCATTGGTTGACAAATAGCCAATTAAGAATGAAAACCCAAAATGTGAAACTGACCTGAATTTCGAAATGTATACATATATTCAGGTTCCCCACAGGTTGGGGAACCCAAAAAACTATGTTTTTTCCGGATCCGACCTCTCCCTCAAAAGTTAGGTCTCAGCCTAGATTGCATTGGTTGACAAACAGCCAATTAAGCATGAAAACCCAAAATGTGAAACTGACCTGAATTTCGAAATGTATACATATATTCAGGTTCCCCAAAGGTTGGGAAACCCGACAAACCATGTTTTTTCCAGATCCAACATCTGACTGAAAAGTTGTGCCTCGGCTTAGATTGCATTTGTTGGCAAATTGCCAATTAAGCATGAAAAGTGAAAATGTGAAACTGACCTGAATTTCGAAATGTATACATATATTCAGGTTCCCCACAAGTTGGGGAACCCGAAAAACCATGTTTTTTCCGGATCCAACATCTGACTGAAAAGTTATGCCTCGGCTTAGATTGCATTTGTTGGCAAATTGCCAATTAAGCATGAAAAGTGAAAATGTGAAACTGATCTCAAATTCGAAATATATACATATATTCGGGTTCCCCACAGGTTGGGGAACCCGAAAAAACATGTCTTTTCCGGATCCGACCTCTCCCTCAAAAGTTAGGCCTCGGCCTAGATTGCATTTGTTGGCAAATTGCCAATTAAGCATGAAAAGTGAAAATGTGAAACTGACCTGAATTTCGAAATGTATACATATATTCAGGTTCCCCAAAGGTTGGGAAACCTGAAAAACCATGTTTTTTCCGGATCCAACCTCTCCCTCAAAAGTTAGGCCTCGGCCTAGATTGCATTTGTTGGCAAATTGCCAATTAAGCATGAAAACCCAAAATGTGAAACTGACCTGAATTTCGAAATGTATACATATATTCGGGTTCCCCACAGGTTGGGGAATCCGAAAAACCATGTTTTTTCCGGATCCGACCTCTCCCTCAAAAGTTAGGCCTCAGCCTAGATTGCATTGGTTGGTAAATTGCCAATTAAGCATGAAAACCCAAAATGTGAAACTGACCTGAATTTCGAAATGTATACATATATTCAGGTTCCCCACAGGTTGGGGAACCCGAAAAACCATGTTTTTTCCGGATCCAACATCTGACTGAAAAGTTATGCCTCGGCTTAGATTGCATTGGTTGACAAATAGCCAATTAAGCATGAAAACCCAAAATGTGAAACTGACCTGAATTTCGAAATGTATACATATATTCAGGTTCCCCAAAGGTTGGGAAACCCGAAAAACCATGTTTTTTCCGGATCCAACCTCTCCCTCAAAAGTTAGGCCTCGGCCTAGATTGCATTTGTTGGCAAATTGCCAATTAAGCATGAAAAGTGAAAATGTGAAACTGACCTGAATTTCAAAATGTATAGATATATTCAGGTTCCCCACAGGTTGGGGAACCCGAAAAACTATGTTTTTTCCGGATCCGACCTCTCCCTCAAAAGTTATGCCTCGGCCTAGATTGCATTTGTTGGGAAATTGCCAATTAAGCATGAAAAGTGAAAATGTGAAACTGACCTCAAATTCGAAATATATACATATATTCGGGTTCCCCACAGGTTGGGGAACCCGAAAAACCATGTTTTTTCCGGATCCAACATCTGACTGAAAAGTTATGCCTCGGCTTAGATTGCATTTGTTGGCAAATTGCCAATTAAGCATAAAAAGTGAAAATGTGAAACTGACCTCAAATTCGAAATGTATACATATATTCAGGTTCCCCACAAGTTGGGGAACCCGAAAAAAATATGTCTTTTCCGGATCCGACCTCTCCCTCAAAAGTTAGGCCTCGGCCTAGATTGCATTTGTTGGCAAATTGCCAATTAAGCATGAAAACCCAAAATGTGAAACTGACCTGAATTTCGAAATGTATACATATATTCAGGTTCCCCACAGGTTGGGGAACCCAAAAAACTATGTTTTTTCCGGATCCGACCTCTCCCTCAAAAGTTATGCCTCGGCCTAGATTGCATTTGTTGGGAAATTGCCAATTAAGCATGAAAAGTGAAAATGTGAAACTGACCTCAAATTCGAAATATATACATATATTCGGGTTCCCCACAGGTTGGGGAACCCGAAAAACCATGTTTTTTCCGGATCCAACATCTGACTGAAAAGTTATGCCTCGGCTTAGATTGCATTTGTTGGCAAATTGCCAATTAAGCATAAAAAGTGAAAATGTGAAACTGACCTCAAATTCGAAATATATACATATATTCAGGTTCCCCACAAGTTGGGGAACCCGAAAAAAATATGTCTTTTCCGGATCCGACCTCTCCCTCAAAAGTTAGGCCTCGGCCTAGATTGCATTTGTTGGCAAATTGCCAATTAAGCATGAAAACCCAAAATGTGAAACTGACCTGAATTTCGAAATGTATACATATATTCAGGTTCCCCACAGGTTGGGGAACCCAAAAAACTATGTTTTTTCCGGATCCGACTTCTCCCTCAAAAGTTAGGCCTCGGCCTAGATTGCATTTGTTGGCAAATTGCCAATTAAGCATGAAAACCCAAAATGTGAAACTGACCTGAATTTCGAAATGTATACATATATTCAGGTTCCCCACAAGTTGGGGAACCCGAAAAAACATGTCTTTTCCGGATCCGACCTCTCCCTCAAAAGTTAGGTCTCGGCCTAGATTGCATTTGTTGGCAAATTGCCAATTAAGCATGAAAACCCAAAATGTGAAACTGACCTGAATTTCGAAATGTATACATATATTCAGGTTCCCCACAGGTTGGGGAACCCGAAAAACTATGTTTTTTCCGGATCCGACCTCTCCCTCAAAAGTTAGGCCTCGGCCTAGATTGCATTTGTTGGGAAATTGCCAATTAAGCATGAAAAGTGAAAATGTGAAACTGACCTCAAATTCGAAATATATACATATATTCGGGTTCCCCACAGGTTGGGGAACCCGAAAAACCATGTTTTTTCCGGATCCAACATCTGACTGAAAAGTTATGCCTCGGCTTAGATTGCATTTGTTGGCAAATTGCCAATTAAGCATAAAAAGTGAAAATGTGAAACTGACCTCAAATTCGAAATGTATACATATATTCAGGTTCCCCACAAGTTGGGGAACCCGAAAAAAATATGTCTTTTCCGGATCCGACCTCTCCCTCAAAAGTTAGGCCTCGGCCTAGATTGCATTTGTTGGCAAATTGCCAATTAAGCATGAAAACCCAAAATGTGAAACTGACCTGAATTTCGAAATGTATACATATATTCAGGTTCCCCACAGGTTGGGGAACCCAAAAAACTATGTTTTTTCCGGATCCGACCTCTCCCTCAAAAGTTAGGCCTCGGCCTAGATTGCATTTGTTGGCAAATTGCCAATTAAGCATGAAAAGTGAAAATGTGAAACTGACCTGAATTTCGAAATGTATACATATATTCAGGTTCCCCAAAGGTTGGGAAACCTGAAAAACCATGTTTTTTCCGGATCCAACCTCTCCCTCAAAAGTTAGGCCTCGGCCTAGATTGCATTTGTTGGCAAATTGCCAATTAAGCATGAAAACCCAAAATGTGAAACTGACCTGAATTTCGAAATGTATACATATATTCGGGTTCCCCACAGGTTGGGGAATCCGAAAAACCATGTTTTTTCCGGATCCGACCTCTCCCTCAAAAGTTAGGCCTCGGCCTACTTTGCATTTGTTGGCAAATTGCCAATTAAGCATGAAAAGTGAAAATGTGAAACGGACCTCAAATTCGAAATGTATACATATATTCAAGTTCCCCACAAGTTGGGGAACCCGAAAAAACATGTCTTTTCCGGATCCGACCTCTCCCTCAAAAGTTAGGCCTCGGCCTAGATTGCATTTGTTGTCGTAGCCAATTCAGCATGAAAAGCAAAAATGTGAAATTGACCTCAAATTCGAAATGTATACATATATTCATGTTCCCCACAAGTTGGGGAACCCGAAAAAACATGTTTTTTCCGGATCCGACCTCTCCCTCAAAAGTTAGGCCTCAGCCTAGATTGCATTGGTTGGCAAATTGCCAATTAAGCATGAAAACCCAAAATGTGAAACTGACCTGAATTTCGAAATGTATACATATATTCAGGTTCCCCACAGGTTGGGGAACCCGAAAAACCATGTTTTTTCCGGATCCAACATCTGACTGAAAAGTTATGCCTCGGCTTAGATTGCATTGGTTGACAAATAGCCAATTAAGCATGAAAACCCAAAATGTGAAACTGACCTGAATTTCGAAATGTATACATATATTCAGGTTCCCCACAGGTTGGGGAACCCGAAAAACCATGTTTTTTCCGGATCCGACCTCTCCCTCATAAGTTAGGCCTCGGCTTAGATTGCATTTGTTGGAAAATAACCAATTAAGGAGGAAAAGTGAAAATGTGAAACTGACCTCAAATTCGAAATGTATACATATATTCAGGTTTCCCACAAGCTGGGGAACCCGAAAAACCATGTTTTTTCCGGATCCGACCTCTCTTTCAAAAGTTAGTCCTCGACCTAGATTGCATTTGTTGGAAAATAGCCAATTAAACATGAAAAGTGAAAATGTGAAACTGACCTGAATTTCGAAACGTAAACATATATTCAGGTTCCCCGCAGGTTGGGGAACCTGAAAAACCATGTTTTTTCCGGATCCGACCTCTCCCTCATAAGTTAGGCCTCGGCTTAGATTGCATTTGTTGGAAAATAGCCAATTAAGCATGAAAAGTGAAAATGTGAAACTGACCTCAAATTCGAAATGTATACATATATTCAGGTTTCCCACAAGCTGGGGAACCCGAAAAACCATGTTTTTTCCAGATCCTACCTCTCTTTCAAAAGTTAGGCCTCGGCCTAGATTGCATTTGTTGGCAAATAGCCAATTAAGCATGAAAATCCAAAATGTGAAACTGACCTGAATTTCGAAATGTATACATATATTCAGGTTCCCCACAGGTTGGGGAACCCGAAAAACCATGTTTTTTCCGGATCCGACCTCTCCCTCATAAGTTAGGCCTCGGCTTAGATTGCATTTGTTGGAAAATAGCCAATTAAGGAGGAAAAGTGAAAATGTGAAACTGACCTCAAATTCGAAATGTATACATATATTCAGGTTGCGCACAAGCTGGGGAACCCGAAAAACCATGTTTTTTCCGGATCCAACCTCTCTTTCAAAAGTTAGGCCTCGGCCTAGATTGCATTTGTTGGAAAATAGCCAATTAAACATGAAAAGTGAAAATGTGAAACTGACCTGAATTTCGAAATGTATACATATATTCAGGTTCCCCGCAGGTTGTGGAACCCGAAAAACCATGTTTTTTCCGGATCCGACCTCTCCCTCATAAGTTAGGCCTCGGCTTAGACTGCATTTGTTGGAAAATAGCCAATTAAGCATGAAAAGTGAAAATGTGAAACTGACCTCAAATTCGAAATGTATACATATATTCAGGTTTCCCACAAGCTGGGGAACCCGAAAAACCATGTTTTTTCCAGATCCGACCTCTCTTTCAAAAGTTAGGCCTCGGCCTAGATTGCATTTGTTGGAAAATAGCCAATTAAGCATGAAAATCCAAAATGTGAAACTGACCTGAATTTCGAAATGTATACATATATTCAGGTTCCCCACAGGTTGGGGAACCCGAAAAACCATGTTTTTTCCGGATCCGACCTCTCCCTCATAAGTTAGGCCTCAGCTTAGATTGCATTTGTTGGAAAATAGCCAATTAAGCATGAAAAGTGAAAATGTGAAACTGACCTCAAATTCGAAATGTATACATATATTCAGGTTTCCCACAAGCTGGGGAACCCGAAAAACCATGTTTTTTCCAGATCCGACCTCTCTTTCAAAAGTTAGGCCTCGGCCTAGATTGCATTTGTTGGAAAATAGCCAATTAAGCATGAAAATCCAAAATGTGAAACTGACCTGAATTTCGAAATGTATACATATATTCAGGTTCCCCACAGGTTGGGGAACCCGAAAAACCATGTTTTTTCCGGATCCGACCTCTCCCTCATAAGTTAGGCCTCAGCTTAGATTGCATTTGTTGGAAAATAGCCAATTAAACATGAAAAGTGAAAATGTGAAACTGACCTGAATTTCGAAACGTATACATATATTCAGGTTCCCCGCAGGTTGGGGAACCTGAAAAACCATGTTTTTTCCGGATCCGACCTCTCCCTCATAAGTTAGGCCTCGGCTTAGATTGCATTTGTTGGAAAATAGCCAATTAAGCATGAAAAGTGAAAATGTGAAACTGACCTCAAATTCGAAATGTATACATATATTCAGGTTTCCCACAAGCTGGGGAACCCGAAAAACCATGTTTTTTCCAGATCCTACCTCTCTTTCAAAAGTTAGGCCTCGGCCTAGATTGCATTTGTTGGCAAATAGCCAATTAAGCATGAAAATCCAAAATGTGAAACTGACCTGAATTTTGAAATGTATACATATATTCAGGTTCCCCACAGGTTGGGGAACCCGAAAAACCATGTTTTTTCCGGATCCGACCTCTCCCTCATAAGTTAGGGCTCGGCTTAGATTGCATTTGTTGGAAAATAGCCAATTAAGCATGAAAAGTGAAAATGTGAAACTGACCTCAAATTCGAAATGTATACATATATTCAGGTTTCCCACAAGCTGGGGAACCCGAAAAACCATGTTTTTTCCAGATCCTACCTCTCTTTCAAAAGTTAGGCCTCGGCCTAGATTGCATTTGTTGGCAAATAGCCAATTAAGCATGAAAATCCAAAATGTGAAACTGACCTGAATTTTGAAATGTATACATATATTCAGGTTCCCCACAGGTTGGGGAACCCGAAAAACCATGTTTTTTCCGGATCCGACCTCTCCCTCATAAGTTAGGGCTCGGCTTAGATTGCATTTGTTGGAAAATAGCCAATTAAGCATGAAAAGTGAAAATGTGAAACTGACTGCAAATTCGAAATGTATACATATATTCAGGTTTCCCACAAGCTGGGGAACCCGAAAAACCATGTTTTTTCCACATCCGACCTCTCTTTCAAAAGTTAGGCCTCGGCCTAGATTGCATTTGTTGGAAAATAGCCAATTAAGCATGAAAATCCAAAATGTGAAACTGACCTGAATTTCGAAATGTATACATATATTCAGGTTCCCCACAGGTTGGGGAACCCGAAAAACCATGTTTTTTCCGGATCCGACCTCTCCCTCATAAGTTAGGCCTCGGCTTAGATTGCATTTGTTGGAAAATAACCAATTAAGGAGGAAAAGTGAAAATGTGAAACTGACCTCAAATTCGAAATGTATACATATATTCAGGTTGCCCACAAGCTGGGGAACCCGAAAAACCATGTTTTTTCCGGATCCGACCTCTCTTTCAAAAGTTAGGCCTCGGCCTAGATTGCATTTGTTGGAAAATAGCCAATTAAACATGAAAAGTGAAAATGTGAAACTGACCTGAATTTCGAAACGTATACATATATTCAGGTTCCCCGCAGGTTGGGGAACCTGAAAAACCATGTTTTTTCCGGATCCGACCTCTCCCTCATAAGTTAGGCCTCGGCTTAGATTGCATTTGTTGGAAAATAGCCAATTAAGCATGAAAAGTGAAAATGTGAAACTGACCTCAAATTCGAAATGTATACATATATTCAGTTTTTCCACAAGCTGGGGAACCCGAAAAACCATGTTTTTTCCGGATCCGACCTCTCCCTCAAAAGTTAGGCCTTGGCCTAGATTGCATTTGTTGGCAAATAGCCAATTAAGCAGGAAAAGCCCAAATGTGAAACTGACCTGAATTTCGAAATGTATACATATATTCAGGTTCCCCACAAGTTGGGGAAGCCGAAAAACCATGTTTTTTCCGGATCCGACCTCTCCCTGAAAAGTTACGCCTCGGCTTAGATTGCATTTGTTGGGAAATAGCCAATTAAGCATGAAAAGTGACAATGTGAAACTGATCTGAATTTCGAAATGTATACATATATTCAGGTTCCCCAAAGGTTGGGGAACCCGAAAAACCATGTTTTTTCCGGATCCGACCTCTCCCTCAAAAGTTAGGCCTCGGCCTAGATTGCATTTGTTGGAAAATAGCCAATTAAGCATGAAAAGTGACAATGTGAAACTGATCTGAATTTCGAAATGTATACATATATTCAGGTTCCCCACAGGTTGGGGAACCCGAAAAACCATGTTTTTTCCGGATCCGTCCTCTCCCTTAAAACTTAGGCCTTGGCCTAGATTGCATTTGTTGCAAAATTGCCAATTAAGCATGAAAAGTGAAAATGTGAAACTGATCTGAATTTTCAAATGTATACATATATTCAGGTTCCCCAAAGGTTGGGGAACCCGAAAAACCATGTTTTTTCCGGATCCGACCTCTCCCTCAAAAGTTAGGCCTCGGCCTAGATTGCATTTGTTGGCAAATAGCCAATTAACCATGAAAAGTGAAAATGTGAAACTGACCTCAAATTCGAAATGTATACATATATTCAGGTTTCCCACAAGCTGGGGAACCCGAAAAACCATGTTTTTTCCGGATCTGACCTCTCTTTCAAAAGTTAGGCCTCGGCCTAGATTGCATTTGTTGGCAAATAGCCAATTAAGCATGAAAAGCCAAAATGTGAAACTGACCTTAATTTCGAAATGTATACATATATTCAGGTTCCCCACAGGTTGGGGAACCTGAAAAACCATGTTTTTTCCGGATCCGACCTCTCCCTCAAAAGTTAGGCCTCGGCCTAGA
The DNA here is from genome assembly GCA_034064705.1 of Bothrops alternatus. Lineage (NCBI taxonomy): Eukaryota > Metazoa > Chordata > Lepidosauria > Squamata > Viperidae > Bothrops > Bothrops alternatus. Next base: position 275,348 of record JARGCV010000091.1, read on the forward strand.
TTGCATTTGTTGGCAAATAGCCAATTAAGCATGAAAAGCCAAAATGTGAAACTGACCTGAATTTCGAAATTTATACATATATTCAGGTTCCCCACAAGTTGGGGAACCCGAAAAACCATGTTTTTTCCGGATCTGACCTCTCCCTGAAAAGTTACGCCTCAGCTTAGATTGCATTTCCTGCAAAATAGCCAATTAAACATGAAAAGTGAAAATGTGAAACTGACCTGAATTTCGAAATGTATACATATATTCAGGTTCCCCACAAGTTGGGGAACCCGAAAAAACATGTCTTTTCTGGTTCCAACCTCTGCCTGAAAAGTTAGGCCTCGGCTTAGATTGCATTTGTTGGAAAATAGCCAATTAAGCATGAAAAGTGAAAATGTGAAACTGACCTCAAATTCGAAATGTATACATATATTCAGGTTTCCCACCAGCTGGGGAACCCGAACAACCATGTTTTTTCCGGATCCGACCTCTCTTTCAAAAGTTAGGCCTCGGCCTAGATTGCATTTGTTGGCAAATAGCCAATTAAGCATGAAAAGCCAAAATGTGAAACTGACCTTAATTTCAAAATGTATACATATATTCAGGTTTCCCACAAGCTGGGGAACCCGAAAAACCATGTTTTTTCCGGATCCGACCTCTCTTTCAAAAGTTAGGCCTCTACCTAGATTGCATTTGTTGGCAAATAGCCAATTAAGCATGAAAAGTGAAAATGTGAAACTGACCTCAAATTCGAAACGTATACATATATTCAGTTTTCCCACAAGCTGGGGAACCTGAAAAACCATGTTTTTTCCGGATCCGACCTCTCCCTCAAAAGTTAGGCCTTGGCCTAGATTGCATTTGTTGGCAAATAGCCAATTAAGCATGAAAAGTGACAATTTGAAACTGATCTGAATTTCGAAATGTATACATATATTCAGGTTCCCCAAAGGTTGGGGAACCCGAAAAACCATGTTTTTTCCGGATCCGACCTCTCCCTCAAAAGTTAAGCCTCGGCCTAGATTGCATTTGTTGGCAAATAGCCAATTAACCATGAAAAGTGAAAATGTGAAACTGACCTCAAATTCGAAATGTATACATATATTCAGGTTTCCCACAAGCTGGGGAACCCGAAAAACCATGTTTTTTTCGGATCCGACCTCTCTTTGAAAAGTTAGGCCTCGGCCTAGATTGCATTTGTTGGCAAATAGCCAATTAAGCATGAAAAGCCAAAATGTGAAACTGACCTTAATTTCGAAATGTATACATATATTCAGGTTCCCCACAGATTGGGGAACCCGAAAAACCATGTTTTTTCCGGATCCGACCTCTCCCTCAAAAGTTAGGCCTCGGCCTAGATTGCATTTGTTGGCAAATTGCCAATTAAGCATGAAAAGCCAAAATGTGAAACTGACCTGAATTTCGAAATGTATACATATATTCAGGTTCCCCACAAGTTGGGGAACCCAAAAAACCATGTTTTTTCCGGATCTGACCTCTCCCTGAAAAGTTACGCCTCGGCTTAGATTGCATTTCCTGCAAAATAGCCAATTAAGCATGAAAAGAGAAAATGTGAAACTGACCTGAATTTCGAAATGTATACATATATTCAGGTTCCCCACAAGTTGGGGAACCCGAAAAAACATGTCTTTTCTGGTTCCAACCTCTGCCTGAAAAGTTAGGCTTAGGCCTAGATTGCATTTGTTGCAAAATTGCCAATTAAGCATGAAAAGTGAAAATGTGAAACTGACCTGAATTTCGAAATGTATACATATATTCAGGTTCCCCGCAGGTTGGGGAACCTGAAAAAACATGTTTTTTCCGGATGCGACCTCTCCCTCAAAAGTTAGGCCTCGGCCTAGATTGCATTTGTTGGAAAATAGCCAATTAAGCATGAAAAGTGAAAATGTGAAACTGACCTCAAATTCGAAATGTATACATATATTCAGGTTTCCCACAAGCTGAGGAACCCGAAAAACCATGTTTTTTCCAGATCCTACCTCTCTTTCAAAAGTTAGGCCTCGGCCTAGATTGCATTGGTTGACAAATAGCCAATTAAGCATGAAAATCCAAAATGTGAAACTGACCTGAATTTTGAAATGTATACATATATTCAGGTTCCCCACAGGTTGGGGAACCCGAAAAACCATGTTTTTTCCGGATCCGACCTCTCCCTCATAAGTTAGGCCTCGGCTTAGATTGCATTTGTTGGAAAATAGCCAATTAAGCATGAAAAGTGAAAATGTGAAACTGACCGCAAATTCGAAATGTATACATATATTCAGGTTTCCCACAAGCTGGGGAACCCGAAAAACCATGTTTTTTCCAGATCCGACCTCTCTTTCAAAAGTTAGGCCTCGGCCTAGATTGCATTTGTTGGAAAATAGCCAATTAAGCATGAAAATCCAAAATGTGAAACTGACCTGAATTTCGAAATGTATACATATATTCAGGTTCCCCACAGGTTGGGGAACCCGAAAAACCATGTTTCTTCCGGATCCGACCTCTCCCTCATAAGTTAGGCCTCGGCTTAGATTGCATTTGTTGGAAAATAACCAATTAAGGAGGAAAAGTGAAAATGTGAAACTGACCTCAAATTCGAAATGTATACATATATTCAGGTTTCCCACAAGCTGGGGAACCCGACAAACCATGTTTTTTCCGGATCCGACCTCTCTTTCAAAAGTTAGTCCTCGACCTAGATTGCATTTGTTGGAAAATAGCCAATTAAACATGAAAAGTGAAAATGTGAAACTGACCTGAATTTCGAAACGTAAACATATATTCAGGTTCCCCGCAGGTTGGGGAACCTGAAAAACCATGTTTTTTCCGGATCCGACCTCTCCCTCATAAGTTAGGCCTCGGCTTAGACTGCATTTGTTGGAAAATAGCCAATTAAGCATGAAAAGTGAAAATGTGAAACTGACCTCAAATTCGAAATGTATACATATATTCAGGTTTCCCACAAGCTGGGGAACCCGAAAAACCATGTTTTTTCCAGATCCGACCTCTCTTTCAAAAGTTAGGCCTCGGCCTAGATTGCATTTGTTGGAAAATAGCCAATTAAGCATGAAAATCCAAAATGTGAAACTGACCTGAATTTCGAAATGTATACATATATTCAGGTTCCCCACAGGTTGGGGAACCCGAAAAACCATGTTTTTTCCGGATCCGACCTCTCCCTCATAAGTTAGGCCTCAGCTTAGATTGCATTTGTTGGAAAATAGCCAATTAAGCATGAAAAGTGAAAATGTGAAACTGACCTCAAATTCGAAATGTATACATATATTCAGGTTTCCCACAAGCTGGGGAACCCGAAAAACCATGTTTTTTCCAGATCCGACCTCTCTTTCAAAAGTTAGGCCTCGGCCTAGATTGCATTTGTTGGAAAATAGCCAATTAAGCATGAAAATCCAAAATGTGAAACTGACCTGAATTTCGAAATGTATACATATATTCAGGTTCCCCACAGGTTGGGGAACCCGAAAAACCATGTTTTTTCCGGATCCGACCTCTCCCTCATAAGTTAGGCCTCAGCTTAGATTGCATTTGTTGGAAAATAGCCAATTAAGCATGAAAAGTGAAAATGTGAAACTGACCTCAAATTCGAAATGTATACATATATTCAGGTTTCCCACAAGCTGGGGAACCCGAAAAACCATGTTTTTTCCGGATCCGACCTCTCTTTCAAAAGTTAGGCCTCGGCCTAGATTGCATTTGTTGGCAAATAGCCAATTAAGGAGGAAAAGTGAAAATGTGAAACTGACCTCAAATTCGAAATGTATACATATATTCAGGTTTCCCACAAGCTGGGGAACCCGAAAAACCATGTTTTTTCCGGATCCGACCTCTCTTTCAAAAGTTAGGCCTCGGCCTAGATTGCATTTGTTGGAAAATAGCCAATTAAACATGAAAAGTGAAAATGTGAAACTGACCTGAATTTCGAAACGTATACATATATTCAGGTTCCCCGCAGGTTGGGGAACCTGAAAAACCATGTTTTTTCCGGATCCGACCTCTCCCTCATAAGTTAGGCCTCGGCTTAGATTGCATTTGTTGGAAAATAGCCAATTAAGCATGAAAAGTGAAAATGTGAAACTGACCTCAAATTCGAAATGTATACATATATTCAGGTTTCCCACAAGCTGGGGAACCCGAAAAACCATGTTTTTTCCAGATCCTACCTCTCTTTCAAAAGTTAGGCCTCGGCCTAGATTGCATTTGTTGGCAAATAGCCAATTAAGCATGAAAATCCAAAATGTGAAACTGACCTGAATTTTGAAATGTATACATATATTCAGGTTCCCCACAGGTTGGGGAACCCGAAAAACCATGTTTTTTCCGGATCCGACCTCTCCCTCATAAGTTAGGGCTCGGCTTAGATTGCATTTGTTGGAAAATAGCCAATTAAGCATGAAAAGTGAAAATGTGAAACTGACCTCAAATTCGAAATGTATACATATATTCAGGTTTCCCACAAGCTGGGGAACCCGAAAAACCATGTTTTTTCCAGATCCTACCTCTCTTTCAAAAGTTAGGCCTCGGCCTAGATTGCATTTGTTGGCAAATAGCCAATTAAGCATGAAAATCCAAAATGTGAAACTGACCTGAATTTTGAAATGTATACATATATTCAGGTTCCCCACAGGTTGGGGAACCCGAAAAACCATGTTTTTTCCGGATCCGACCTCTCCCTCATAAGTTAGGGCTCGGCTTAGATTGCATTTGTTGGAAAATAGCCAATTAAGCATGAAAAGTGAAAATGTGAAACTGACTGCAAATTCGAAATGTATACATATATTCAGGTTTCCCAAAAGCTGGGGAACCCGAAAAACCATGTTTTTTCCACATCCGACCTCTCTTTCAAAAGTTAGGCCTCGGCCTAGATTGCATTTGTTGGAAAATAGCCAATTAAGCATGAAAATCCAAAATGTGAAACTGACCTGAATTTCGAAATGTATACATATATTCAGGTTCCCCACAGGTTGGGGAACCCGAAAAACCATGTTTTTTCCGGATCCGACCTCTCCCTCATAAGTTAGGCCTCGGCTTAGATTGCATTTGTTGGAAAATAACCAATTAAGGAGGAAAAGTGAAAATGTGAAACTGACCTCAAATTCGAAATGTATACATATATTCAGGTTTCCCACAAGCTGGGGAACCCGAAAAACCATGTTTTTTCCGGATCCGACCTCTCTTTCAAAAGTTAGGCCTCGGCCTAGATTGCATTTGTTGGCAAATAGCCAATTAAGGAGGAAAAGTGAAAATGTGAAACTGACCTCAAATTCGAAATGTATACATATATTCAGGTTTCCCACAAGCTGGGGAACCCGAAAAACCATGTTTTTTCCGGATCCGACCTCTCTTTCAAAAGTTAGGCCTCGGCCTAGATTGCATTTGTTGGAAAATAGCCAATTAAACATGAAAAGTGAAAATGTGAAACTGACCTGAATTTCGAAACGTATACATATATTCAGGTTCCCCGCAGGTTGGGGAACCTGAAAAACCATGTTTTTTCCGGATCCGACCTCTCCCTCATAAGTTAGGCCTCGGCTTAGATTGCATTTGTTGGAAAATAGCCAATTAAGCATGAAAAGTGAAAATGTGAAACTGACCTCAAATTCGAAATGTATACATATATTCAGGTTTCCCACAAGCTGGGGAACCCGAAAAACCATGTTTTTTCCAGATCCTACCTCTCTTTCAAAAGTTAGGCCTCGGCCTAGATTGCATTTGTTGGCAAATAGCCAATTAAGCATGAAAATCCAAAATGTGAAACTGACCTGAATTTTGAAATGTATACATATATTCAGGTTCCCCACAGGTTGGGGAACCCGAAAAACCATGTTTTTTCCGGATCCGACCTCTCCCTCATAAGTTAGGGCTCGGCTTAGATTGCATTTGTTGGAAAATAGCCAATTAAGCATGAAAAGTGAAAATGTGAAACTGACCTCAAATTCGAAATGTATACATATATTCAGGTTTCCCACAAGCTGGGGAACCCGAAAAACCATGTTTTTTCCAGATCCTACCTCTCTTTCAAAAGTTAGGCCTCGGCCTAGATTGCATTTGTTGGCAAATAGCCAATTAAGCATGAAAATCCAAAATGTGAAACTGACCTGAATTTTGAAATGTATACATATATTCAGGTTCCCCACAGGTTGGGGAACCCGAAAAACCATGTTTTTTCCGGATCCGACCTCTCCCTCATAAGTTAGGGCTCGGCTTAGATTGCATTTGTTGGAAAATAGCCAATTAAGCATGAAAAGTGAAAATGTGAAACTGACTGCAAATTCGAAATGTATACATATATTCAGGTTTCCCACAAGCTGGGGAACCCGAAAAACCATGTTTTTTCCACATCCGACCTCTCTTTCAAAAGTTAGGCCTCGGCCTAGATTGCATTTGTTGGAAAATAGCCAATTAAGCATGAAAATCCAAAATGTGAAACTGACCTGAATTTCGAAATGTATACATATATTCAGGTTCCCCACAGGTTGGGGAACCCGAAAAACCATGTTTTTTCCGGATCCGACCTCTCCCTCATAAGTTAGGCCTCGGCTTATATTGCATTTGTTGGAAAATAACCAATTAAGGAGGAAAAGTGAAAATGTGAAACTGACCTCAAATTCGAAATGTATACATATATTCAGGTTCTCCGCAGGTTGGGGAACCTGAAAAACCATGTTTTTTCCGGATCCGACCTCTCCCTCAAAAGTTAGGCCTTGGCCTAGATTGCATTTGTTGGGAAATAGCCAAAGTGACAATGTGAAACTGATCTGAATTTCGAAATGTATACATATATTCAGGTTCCCCAAAGGTTGGGGAACCCGAAAAACCATGTTTTTTCCGGATCCGACCTCTCCCTCAAAAGTTAGGCCTTGGCCTAGATTGCATTTGTTGGCAAATAGCCAATTAAGCAGGAAAAGCCCAAATGTGAAACTGACCTGAATTTCGAAATGTATACATATATTCAGGTTCCCCACAGGTTGGGGAACCCGAAAAACCATGTTTTTTCCGGATCCGACCTCTCCCTCATAAGTTAGGCCTCGGCTTAGATTGCATTTGTTGGAAAATAACCAATTAAGGAGGAAAAGTGAAAATGTGAAACTGACCTCAAATTCGAAATGTATACATATATTCAGGTTGCCCACAAGCTGGGGAACCCGAAAAACCATGTTTTTTCCGGATCCGACCTCTCTTTCAAAAGTTAGGCCTCGGCCTAGATTGCATTTGTTGGAAAATAGCCAATTAAACATGAAAAGTGAAAATGTGAAACTGACCTGAATTTCGAAACGTATACATATATTCAGGTTCCCCGCAGGTTGGGGAACCTGAAAAACCATGTTTTTTCCGGATCCGACCTCTCCCTCATAAGTTAGGCCTCGGCTTAGATTGCATTTGTTGGAAAATAGCCAATTAAGCATGAAAAGCGAAAATGTGAAACTGACCTTAATTTCGAAATGTATACATATATTCAGGTTCCCCACAGATTGGGGAACCCGAAAAACCATGTTTTTTCCGGATCCGACCTCTCCCTCAAAAGTTAGGCCTCGGCCTAGATTGCATTTGTTGGAAATAGCCAATTAAGCATGAAAAGCCAAAATGTGAAACTGACCTGAATTTCGAAATGTATACATATATTCAGGTTCCCCACAAGTTGGGGAACCCAAAAAACTATGTCTTTTCTGGTTCCAACCTCTGCCTGAAAAGTTAGGCCTTGGCCTAGATTGCATTTGTTGCAAAATTGCCAATTAAGCATGAAAAGTGAAAATGTGAAACTGACCTGAATTTCGAAATGTATACATATATTCAGGTTCTCCGCAGGTTGGGGAACCTGAAAAACCATGTTTTTTCCGGATCCGACCTCTCCCTCAAAAGTTAGGCCTTGGCCTAGATTGCATTTGTTGGGAAATAGCCAAAGTGACAATGTGAAACTGATCTGAATTTCGAAATGTATACATATATTCAGGTTCCCCAAAGGTTGGGGAACCCGAAAAACCATGTTTTTTCCGGATCCGACCTCTCCCTCAAAAGTTAGGCCTTGGCCTAGATTGCATTTGTTGGCAAATAGCCAATTAAGCAGGAAAAGCCCAAATGTGAAACTGACCTGAATTTCGAAATGTATACATATATTCAGGTTCCCCACAGGTTGGGGAACCCGAAAAACCATGTTTTTTCCGGATCCGACCTCTCCCTCATAAGTTAGGCCTCGGCTTAGATTGCATTTGTTGGAAAATAACCAATTAAGGAGGAAAAGTGAAAATGTGAAACTGACCTCAAATTCGAAATGTATACATATATTCAGGTTGCCCACAAGCTGGGGAACCCGAAAAACCATGTTTTTTCCGGATCCGACCTCTCTTTCAAAAGTTAGGCCTCGGCCTAGATTGCATTTGTTGGAAAATAGCCAATTAAACATGAAAAGTGAAAATGTGAAACTGACCTGAATTTCGAAACGTATACATATATTCAGGTTCCCCGCAGGTTGGGGAACCTGAAAAACCATGTTTTTTCCGGATCCGACCTCTCCCTCATAAGTTAGGCCTCGGCTTAGATTGCATTTGTTGGAAAATAGCCAATTAAGCATGAAAAGCGAAAATGTGAAACTGACCTTAATTTCGAAATGTATACATATATTCAGGTTCCCCACAGATTGGGGAACCCGAAAAACCATGTTTTTTCCGGATCCGACCTCTCCCTCAAAAGTTAGGCCTCGGCCTAGATTGCATTTGTTGGAAATAGCCAATTAAGCATGAAAAGCCAAAATGTGAAACTGACCTGAATTTCGAAATGTATACATATATTCAGGTTCCCCACAAGTTGGGGAACCCAAAAAACCATGTCTTTTCTGGTTCCAACCTCTGCCTGAAAAGTTAGGCCTTGGCCTAGATTGCATTTGTTGCAAAATTGCCAATTAAGCATGAAAAGTGAAAATGTGAAACTGACCTGAATTTCGAAATGTATACATATATTCAGGTTCTCCGCAGGTTGGGGAACCTGAAAAACCATGTTTTTTCCGGATCCGACCTCTCCCTCAAAAGTTAGGCCTTGGCCTAGATTGCATTTGTTGGGAAATAGCCAAAGTGACAATGTGAAACTGACCTGAATTTCGAAATGTATACATATATTCAGGTTCCCCAAAGGTTGGGGAACCCGAAAAACCATGTTTTTTCCGGATCCGACCTCTCCCTCAAAAGTTAGGCCTTGGCCTAGATTGCATTTGTTGGCAAATAGCCAATTAAGCAGGAAAAGCCCAAATGTGAAACTGACCTGAATTTCGAAATGTATACATATATTCAGGTTCCCCACAGGTTGGGGAACCCGAAAAACCATGTTTTTTCCGGATCCGACCTCTCCCTCATAAGTTAGGCCTCGGCTTAGATTGCATTTGTTGGAAAATAACCAATTAAGGAGGAAAAGTGAAAATGTGAAACTGACCTCAAATTCGAAATGTATACATATATTCAGGTTGCCCACAAGCTGGGGAACCCGAAAAACCATGTTTTTTCCGGATCCGACCTCTCTTTCAAAAGTTAGGCCTCGGCCTAGATTGCATTTGTTGGAAAATAGCCAATTAAACATGAAAAGTGAAAATGTGAAACTGACCTGAATTTCGAAACGTATACATATATTCAGGTTCCCCGCAGGTTGGGGAACCTGAAAAACCATGTTTTTTCCGGATCCGACCTCTCCCTCATAAGTTAGGCCTCGGCTTAGATTGCATTTGTTGGAAAATAGCCAATTAAGCATGAAAAGCGAAAATGTGAAACTGACCTTAATTTCGAAATGTATACATATATTCAGGTTCCCCACAGATTGGGGAACCCGAAAAACCATGTTTTTTCCGGATCCGACCTCTCCCTCAAAAGTTAGGCCTCGGCCTAGATTGCATTTGTTGGAAATAGCCAATTAAGCATGAAAAGCCAAAATGTGAAACTGACCTGAATTTCGAAATGTATACATATATTCAGGTTCCCCACAAGTTGGGGAACCCAAAAAACCATGTCTTTTCTGGTTCCAACCTCTGCCTGAAAAGTTAGGCCTTGGCCTAGATTGCATTTGTTGCAAAATTGCCAATTAAGCATGAAAAGTGAAAATGTGAAACTGACCTGAATTTCGAAATGTATACATATATTCAGGTTCTCCGCAGGTTGGGGAACCTGAAAAACCATGTTTTTTCCGGATCCGACCTCTCCCTCAAAAGTTAGGCCTTGGCCTAGATTGCATTTGTTGGGAAATAGCCAAAGTGACAATGTGAAACTGATCTGAATTTCGAAATGTATACATATATTCAGGTTCCCCAAAGGTTGGGGAACCCGAAAAACCATGTTTTTTCCGGATCCGACCTCTCCCTCAAAAGTTAGGCCTTGGCCTAGATTGCATTTGTTGGCAAATAGCCAATTAAGCAGGAAAAGCCCAAATGTGAAACTGACCTGAATTTCGAAATGTATACATATATTCAGGTTCCCCACAGGTTGGGGAACCCGAAAAACCATGTTTTTTCCGGATCCGACCTCTCCCTCATAAGTTAGGCCTCGGCTTAGATTGCATTTGTTGGAAAATAACCAATTAAGGAGGAAAAGTGAAAATGTGAAACTGACCTCAAATTCGAAATGTATACATATATTCAGGTTGCCCACAAGCTGGGGAACCCGAAAAACCATGTTTTTTCCGGATCCGACCTCTCTTTCAAAAGTTAGGCCTCGGCCTAGATTGCATTTGTTGGAAAATAGCCAATTAAACATGAAAAGTGAAAATGTGAAACTGACCTGAATTTCGAAACGTATACATATATTCAGGTTCCCCGCAGGTTGGGGAACCTGAAAAACCATGTTTTTTCCGGATCCGACCTCTCCCTCATAAGTTAGGCCTCGGCTTAGATTGCATTTGTTGGAAAATAGCCAATTAAGCATGAAAAGCGAAAATGTGAAACTGACCTTAATTTCGAAATGTATACATATATTCAGGTTCCCCACAGATTGGGGAACCCGAAAAACCATGTTTTTTCCGGATCCGACCTCTCCCTCAAAAGTTAGGCCTCGGCCTAGATTGCATTTGTTGGAAATAGCCAATTAAGCATGAAAAGCCAAAATGTGAAACTGACCTGAATTTCGAAATGTATACATATATTCAGGTTCCCCACAAGTTGGGGAACCCAAAAAACCATGTCTTTTCTGGTTCCAACCTCTGCCTGAAAAGTTAGGCCTTGGCCTAGATTGCATTTGTTGCAAAATTGCCAATTAAGCATGAAAAGTGAAAATGTGAAACTGACCTGAATTTCGAAATGTATACATATATTCAGGTTCTCCGCAGGTTGGGGAACCTGAAAAACCATGTTTTTTCCGGATCCGACCTCTCCCTCAAAAGTTAGGCCTTGGCCTAGATTGCATTTGTTGGGAAATAGCCAAAGTGACAATGTGAAACTGATCTGAATTTCGAAATGTATACATATATTCAGGTTCCCCAAAGGTTGGGGAACCCGAAAAACCATGTTTTTTCCGGATCCGACCTCTCCCTCAAAAGTTAGGCCTTGGCCTAGATTGCATTTGTTGGCAAATAGCCAATTAAGCAGGAAAAGCCCAAATGTGAAACTGACCTGAATTTCGAAATGTATACATATATTCAGGTTCCCCACAGGTTGGGGAACCCGAAAAACCATGTTTTTTCCGGATCCGACCTCTCCCTCATAAGTTAGGCCTCGGCTTAGATTGCATTTGTTGGAAAATAACCAATTAAGGAGGAAAAGTGAAAATGTGAAACTGACCTCAAATTCGAAATGTATACATATATTCAGGTTGCCCACAAGCTGGGGAACCCGAAAAACCATGTTTTTTCCGGATCCGACCTCTCTTTCAAAAGTTAGGCCTCGGCCTAGATTGCATTTGTTGGAAAATAGCCAATTAAACATGAAAAGTGAAAATGTGAAACTGACCTGAATTTCGAAACGTATACATATATTCAGGTTCCCCGCAGGTTGGGGAACCTGAAAAACCATGTTTTTTCCGGATCCGACCTCTCCCTCATAAGTTAGGCCTCGGCTTAGATTGCATTTGTTGGAAAATAGCCAATTAAGCATGAAAAGCGAAAATGTGAAACTGACCTTAATTTCGAAATGTATACATATATTCAGGTTCCCCACAGATTGGGGAACCCGAAAAACCATGTTTTTTCCGGATCCGACCTCTCCCTCAAAAGTTAGGCCTCGGCCTAGATTGCATTTGTTGGAAATAGCCAATTAAGCATGAAAAGCCAAAATGTGAAACTGACCTGAATTTCGAAATGTATACATATATTCAGGTTCCCCACAAGTTGGGGAACCCAAAAAACCATGTCTTTTCTGGTTCCAACCTCTGCCTGAAAAGTTAGGCCTTGGCCTAGATTGCATTTGTTGCAAAATTGCCAATTAAGCATGAAAAGTGAAAATGTGAAACTGACCTGAATTTCGAAATGTATACATATATTCAGGTTCTCCGCAGGTTGGGGAACCTGAAAAACCATGTTTTTTCCGGATCCGACCTCTCCCTCAAAAGTTAGGCCTTGGCCTAGATTGCATTTGTTGGGAAATAGCCAAAGTGACAATGTGAAACTGATCTGAATTTCGAAATGTATACATATATTCAGGTTCCCCAAAGGTTGGGGAACCCGAAAAACCATGTTTTTTCCGGATCCGACCTCTCCCTCAAAAGTTAGGCCTTGGCCTAGATTGCATTTGTTGGCAAATAGCCAATTAAGCAGGAAAAGCCCAAATGTGAAACTGACCTGAATTTCGAAATGTATACATATATTCAGGTTCCCCACAAGTTGGGGAAGCCGAAAAACCATGTTTTTTCCGGATCCGACCTCTCCCTGAAAAGTTACGCCTCGGCTTAGATTGCATTTGTTGGGAAATAGCCAATTAAGCATGAAAAGTGACAATGTGAAACTGATCTGAATTTCGAAATGTATACATATATTCAGGTTCCCCAAAGGTTGGGGAACCCGAAAAACCATGTTTTTTCCGGATCCGACCTCTCCCTCAAAAGTTAGGCCTCGGCCTAGATTGCATTTGTTGGAAAATAGCCAATTAAGCATGAAAAGTGACAATGTGAAACTGATCTGAATTTCGAAATGTATACATATATTCAGGTTCCCCACAGGTTGGGGAACCCGAAAAACCATGTTTTTTCCGGATCCGACCTCTCCCTTAAAACTTAGGCCTTGGCCTAGATTGCATTTGTTGCAAAATTGCCAATTAAGCATGAAAAGTGAAAATGTGAAACTGATCTGAATTTTCAAATGTATACATATATTCAGGTTCCCCAAAGGTTGGGGAACCCGAAAAACCATGTTTTTTCCGGATCCGACCTCTCCCTCAAAAGTTAGGCCTCGGCCTAGATTGCATTTGTTGGCAAATAGCCAATTAACCATGAAAAGTGAAAATGTGAAACTGACCTCAAATTCGAAATGTATACATATATTCAGGTTTCCCACAAGCTGGGGAACCCGAAAAACCATGTTTTTTCCGGATCTGACCTCTCTTTCAAAAGTTAGGCCTCGGCCTAGATTGCATTTGTTGGCAAATAGCCAATTAAGCATGAAAAGCCAAAATGTGAAACTGACCTTAATTTCGAAATGTATACATATATTCAGGTTCCCCACAGGTTGGGGAACCTGAAAAACCATGTTTTTTCCGGATCCGACCTCTCCCTCAAAAGTTAGGCCTCGGCCTAGATTGCATTTGTTGGCAAATAGCCAATTAAGCATGAAAAGTGAAAATGTGAAACTGACCTCAAATTCGAAACGTATACATATATTCAGTTTTCCCACAAGCTGGGGAACCCGAAAAACCATGTTTTTTCCGGATCTGACCTCTCCCTGAAAAGTTACGCCTCGGCTTAGATTGCATTTCCTGCAAAATAGCCAATTAAACATGAAAAGTGAAAATGTGAAACTGACCTGAATTTCGAAATGTATACATATATTCAGGTTCCCCACAAGTTGGGGAACCCGAAAAAACATGTCTTTTCTGGTTCCAACCTCTGCCTGAAAAGTTAGGCCTCGGCTTAGATTGCATTTGTTGGAAAATAGCCAATTAAGCATGAAAAGTGAAAATGTGAAACTGACCTCAAATTCGAAATGTATACATATATTCAGGTTTCCCACAAGCTGGGGAACCCGAACAACCATGTTTTTTCCGGATCCGACCTCTCTTTCAAAAGTTAGGCCTCGGCCTAGATTGCATTTGTTGGCAAATAGCCAATTAAGCATGAAAAGCTAAAATGTGAAACTGACCTTAATTTCAAAATGTATACATATATTCAGGTTTCCCACAAGCTGGGGAACCCGAAAAACCATGTTTTTTCCGGATCCGACTTCTCTTTCAAAAGTTAGGCCTCTACCTAGATTGCATTTGTTGGCAAATAGCCAATTAAGCATGAAAAGTGAAAATGTGAAACTGACCTCAAATTCGAAACGTATACATATATTCAGTTTTCCCACAAGCTGGGGAACCTGAAAAACCATGTTTTTTCCGGATCCGACCTCTCCCTCAAAAGTTAGGCCTTGGCCTAGATTGCATTTGTTGGCAAATAGCCAATTAAGCATGAAAAGTGACAATTTGAAACTGATCTGAATTTCGAAATGTATACATATATTCAGGTTCCCCAAAGGTTGGGGAACCCGAAAAACCATGTTTTTTCCGGATCCGACCTCTCCCTCAAAAGTTAGGCCTCGGCCTAGATTGCATTTGTTGGCAAATAGCCAATTAACCATGAAAAGTGAAAATGTGAAACTGACCTCAAATTCGAAATGTATACATATATTCAGGTTTCCCACAAGCTGGGGAACCCGAAAAACCATGTTTTTTTCGGATCCGACCTCTCTTTGAAAAGTTAGGCCTCGGCCTAGATTGCATTTGTTGGCAAATAGCCAATTAAGCATGAAAAGCCAAAATGTGAAACTGACCTTAATTTCGAAATGTATACATATATTCAGGTTCCCCACAGATTGGGGAACCCGAAAAACCATGTTTTTTCCGGATCCGACCTCTCCCTGAAAAGTTACGCCTCGGCTTAGATTGCATTTCCTGCAAAACAGCCAATTAAGCATGAAAAGAGAAAATGTGAAACTGACCTGAATTTCGAAATGTATACATATATTCAGGTTCCCCACAAGTTGGGGAACCCGAAAAAACATGTCTTTTCTGGTTCCAACCTCTGCCTGAAAAGTTAGGCCTCGGCTTAGATTGCATTTGTTGGAAAATAGCCAATTAAGCATGAAAAGTGAAAATGTGAAACTGACCTCAAATTCGAAATGTATACATATATTCAGGTTTCCCACCAGCTGGGGAACCCGAACAACCATGTTTTTTCCGGATCCGACCTCTCTTTCAAAAGTTAGGCCTCAGCCTAGATTGCATTTGTTGGCAAATAGCCAATTAAGCATGAAAAGCCAAAATGTGAAACTGACCTTAATTTCAAAATGTATACATATATTCAGGTTTCCCACAAGCTGGGGAACCCGAAAAACCATGTTTTTTCCGGATCCGACCTCTCTTTCAAAAGTTAGGCCTCTACCTAGATTGCATTTGTTGGCAAATAGCCAATTAAGCATGAAAAGTGAAAATGTGAAACTGACCTCAAATTCGAAACGTATACATATATTCAGTTTTCCCACAAGCTGGGGAACCTGAAAAACCATGTTTTTTCCGGATCCGACCTCTCCCTCAAAAGTTAGGCCTTGGCCTAGATTGCATTTGTTGGCAAATAGCCAATTAAGCATGAAAAGTGACAATTTGAAACTGATCTGAATTTCGAAATGTATACATATATTCAGGTTCCCCAAAGGTTGGGGAACCCGAAAAACCATGTTTTTTCCGGATCCGACCTCTCCCTCAAAAGTTAGGCCTCGGCCTAGATTGCATTTGTTGGCAAATAGCCAATTAACCATGAAAAGTGAAAATGTGAAACTGACCTCAAATTCGAAATGTATACATATATTCAGGTTTCCCACAAGCTGGGGAACCCGAAAAACCATGTTTTTTTCGGATCCGACCTCTCTTTGAAAAGTTAGGCCTCGGCCTAGATTGCATTTGTTGGCAAATAGCCAATTAAGCATGAAAAGCCAAAATGTGAAACTGACCTTAATTTCGAAATGTATACATATATTCAGGTTCCCCACAGATTGGGGAACCCGAAAAACCATGTTTTTTCCGGATCCGACCTCTCCCTCAAAAGTTAGGCCTCGGCCTAAATTGCATTTGTTGGCAAATTGCCAATTAAGCATGAAAAGCCAAAATGTGAAACTGACCTGAATTTCGAAATGTATACATATATTCAGGTTCCCCACAAGTTGGGGAACCCAAAAAACCATGTTTTTTCCGGATCTGACCTCTCCCTGAAAAGTTACGCCTCGGCTTAGATTGCATTTCCTGCAAAATAGCCAATTAAGCATGAAAAGAGAAAATGTGAAACTGACCTGAATTTCGAAATGTATACATATATTCAGGTTCCCCACAAGTTGGGGAACCCGAAAAAACATGTCTTTTCTGGTTCCAACCTCTGCCTGAAAAGTTAGGCTTAGGCCTAGATTGCATTTGTTGCAAAATTGCCAATTAAGCATGAAAAGTGAAAATGTGAAACTGACCTGAATTTCGAAATGTATACATATATTCAGGTTCCCCGCAGGTTGGGGAACCTGAAAAAACATGTTTTTTCCGGATGCGACCTCTCCCTCAAAAGTTAGGCCTCGGCCTAGATTGCATTTGTTGGCAAATAGCCAATTAAGCATGAAAAGTGAAAATGTGAAACTGACCTCAAATTCGAAACGTATACATATATTCAGTTTTCCCACAAGCTGGGGAACCTGAAAAACCATGTTTTTTCCGGATCCGACCTCTCCCTCAAAAGTTAGGCCTTGGCCTAGATTGCATTTGTTGGCAAATAGCCAATTAAGCATGAAAAGTGACAATTTGAAACTGATCTGAATTTCGAAATGTATACATATATTCAGGTTCCCCAAATGTTGGGGAACCCGAAAAACCATGTTTTTTCCGGATCCGACCTCTCCCTCAAAAGTTAGGCCTCGGCCTAGATTGCATTTGTTGGCAAATAGCCAATTAACCATGAAAAGTGAAAATGTGAAACTGACCTCAAATTCGAAATGTATACATATATTCAGGTTTCCCACAAGCTGGGGAACCCGAAAAACCATGTTTTTTTCGGATCCGACCTCTCTTTGAAACGTTAGGCCTCGGCCTAGATTGCATTTGTTGGCAAATAGCCAATTAAGCATGAAAAGCCAAAATGTGAAACTGACCTTAATTTCGAAATGTATACATATATTCAGGTTCCCCACAGATTGGGGAACCCGAAAAACCATGTTTTTTCCGGATCCGACCTCTCCCTCAAAAGTTAGGCCTCGGCCTAGATTGCATTTGTTGGCAAATTGCCAATTAAGCATGAAAAGCCAAAATGTGAAACTGACCTGAATTTCGAAATGTATACATATATTCAGGTTCCCCACAAGTTGGGGAACCCAAAAAACCATGTTTTTTCCGGATCTGACCTCTCCCTGAAAAGTTACGCCTCGGCTTAGATTGCATTTCCTGCAAAATAGCCAATTAAGCATGAAAACCCAAAATGTGAAACTGACCTGAATTTCGAAATGTATACATATATTCAGGTTCCCCACAAGTTGGGAAACCCGAAAAACCATGTTTTTTCCGGATCCGACCTCTCCCTGAAAAGTTACGCCTCGGCTTACATTGCATTTGTTGGGAAATAGCCAATTAAGCATGAAAAGTGACAATGTGAAACTGATCTGAATTTCGAAATGTATACATATATTTAGGTTCCCCAACGGTTGGGGAACCCGAAAAACCATGTTTTTTCCGGATCCGACCTCTCCCTCAAAGGCCTCGGCCTAGATTGCATTTGTTGGCAAATAGCCAATTAACCATGAAAAGTGAAAATGTGAAACTGACCTCAAATTCGAAATGTATACATACATTCAGTTTTCCCACAAGCTGGGGAACCCGAAAAACCATGTTTTTTCCGGATCCTACCTCTCTTTCAAAAGTTAGGCCTCGGCCTAGATTGCATTTGTTGGCAAATAGCCAATTAAGCATGAAAAGTGAAAATGTGAAACTGACCTCAAATTCGAAATATATACATATATTCAGTTTTCCCACAAGATGGGGAACCCGAAAAACCATGTTTTTTCCGGATCCGACCTCTCCCTGAAAAGTTACGCCTCGGCTTAGATTGCATTTGTTGGGAAATAGCCAATTAAGCATGAAAAGTGACAATGTGAAACTGATCTGAATTTCGAAATGTATACATATATTCAGGTTCCCCAACGGTTGGGGAACCCGAAAAACCATGTTTTTTCCGGATCCGACCTCTCCCTGAAAAGTTAGGCCTCGGCCTAGATTGCATTTGTTGGCAAATAGCCAATTAAGCATGAAAAGTGAAAATGTGAAACTGACCTCAAATTCGAAATGTATACATATATTCAGTTTTCCCACAAGCTGGGGAACCCGAAAAACCATGTTTTTTCCGGATCCTACCTCTCTTTCAAAAGTTAGGCCTCGGCCTAGATTGCATTTGTTGGCAAATAGCCAATTAAGCATGAAAAGTGAAAATGTGAAACTGACCTCAAATTCAAAATGTATACATATATTCAGTTTTCCCACAAGATGGGGAACCCGAAAAACCATGTTTTTTCCGGATCCGACCTCTCCCTGAAAAGTTACGCCTCGGCTTAGATTGCATTTGTTGGGAAATAGCCAATTAAGCATGAAAAGTGACAATGTGAAACTGACCTTAATTTCGAAATGTATACATATATTCAGGTTCCCCACAGGTTGGGGAACCCGAAAAACCATGTTTTTTCTGGATCCGACCTCTCCCTCAAAAGTTAGGTTTCGGCCTAGTTTCCATTTGTTGGCAAATAGCCAATTAAGCATGAAAAGCCAAAATGTGAAACTGACCTGAATTTTGAAATGTATACATATATTCAGGTTCCCCACAGGTTGGGGAACCCGAAAAACCATGTTTTCTGCGGATCCGACCTCTCCCTGAAAAGTTACGCCTCGGCTTAGATTGGATTTGTTGGAAAATAGCCAATTAAGCATCAAAAGTGACAATGTGAAACTGATCTGAATTTCGAAATGTATACATATATTCAGGTTCCCCACAGGTTGGGGAACCCGAAAAACCATGTTTTTTCCGGATCCGACCTCTCCCTGAAAACTTAGGCCTTGGCCTAGATTGCATTTGTTGCAAAATTGCCAATTAAGCATGAAAAGTGAAAATGTGAAACTGACCTGAATTTCGAAATGTATACATATATTCAGGTTCCCCGCAGGTTGGGGAACCTGAAAAACCATGTTTTTTCCGGATGCGACCTCTCCCTCAAAAGTTAGGCCTCGGCCTAGATTGCATTTGTTGGCAAATAGCCAATTAAGCATGAAAAGTGAAAATGTGAAACTGACCTCAAATTCGAAATGTATACATATATTCAGGTTCCCCACAAGTTGGGGAACCCGAAAAACCATGTTTTTTCCGGATCCGACCTCTCCCTGAAAAGTTACGCCTCGGCTTAGATTGCATTTGTTGGGAAATAGCCAATTAAGCATGAAAAGTGACAATGTGAAACTGATCTGAATTTCGAAATGTATACATATATTCTGGTTCCCCAAAGGTTGGGGAACCCGAAAAACCATGTTTTTTCCGGATCCGACCTCTCCCTCAAAAGTTAGGCCTCGGCCTAGATTGCATTTGTTGGCAAATAGCCAATTAACCATGAAAAGTGAAAATCTGAAACTGACCTCAAATTCGAAATGTATACATATATTCAGTTTTCCCACAAGCTGGGGAACCCGAAAAACCATGTTTTTTCCGGATCCTACCTCTCTTTCAAAAGTTAGGCCTCGGCAACCTGTGGGGAACCTGAATATATGTATACATTTCGAAATTCAGGTCAGTTTCACATTTCGACTTTTCATGCTTATTTGTCTATTTGCCAACAAATACAATCTAGGCCGAGTCCTAACTTTTGACGGAGAGGTCGGATCCAGAAAAAACATGTTTTTTCGGGTTCCCCAACCTGTGGGAAACCTGAATATATGTATACATTTCAAAATTCAGGTCAGTTTCACATTTCGACTTTTCATGCTTATTTGTCTATTTGCCAACAAATGCAATCTAGGCCGAGGCCTAACTTTTGAGGGAGAGGTCGATTCCGGAAAAAAACATGGTTTTTTCGGTTCCCCAACCGGTGGGGAACCTGAATATATGTATACATTTCGAATTTGAGGTCAGTTTCACATTTTCACTTTTCATGCTTAATTTGCTATTTCCCAACAAATGCAATCTAAGCTGAGGTCTAACTTATGAGGGAGTGGTCAGATCCGGTAAAGACATGTTTTTTCGGGTTTCCCAACCTGTGGGGAACCTGAATATACGTGTACTTTTCGAATTTGAGGTCAGTTTCACATTTTCACTTTTCATGCTTAATTTGCTATTTGCCAACAAATGCAATCCAGTCCGAGGCCTATCTTTTGAGGGAGAGGTCGGATCTGGAAAAAACATGGTTTTTCGGGTTCCCCAACCTGTGGGGAACCTGAATATATGTATACATTTCAAAATTCAGGTCAGTTTTACATTTCGACTTTTCATGCTTATTTGTCTATTTCCCAACAAATGCAATCTAGGCTGAGGCATAACTTTTCAGGGAGAGGTCGGATCCGGAAAAAACATGCTTTTTCGGGTTCCCCAACCTGTGGGGAAGCTGAATATATGTATAGATTTCGAAATTCAGGCAAGTTTCACATTTTAACTTTTCTTGCTTAATTGGCAATTTTGCAGCAAATGGAATCTAAGCCGAGGCGTAACTTTTCAGGGAGAGGTCGGATCTGGAAAAAACATGGTTTTTCGGGTTCCCCAACCTGTGGGGAAATTGAATATATGTATACATTTCGAAATTCAGGTCAGTGTCACATTTTGGCTTTTCATGCTTAATTGGCTATTTGCCAAAAAATGCAATCTAGGCCGAGGCCTAACTTTTGAAAGAGAGGTCGGATATATGTATACATTTCGAATTTGAGGTCAGTTTCACATTTTCACTTTTCATGCTTAATTGGCTATTTTCCAACAAATGCAATCTAGGCCAAGGCGTAACTTTTCAGGGAGAGGTCGGATCCAGAAAAAATATGGTTTTTCAGGTTCCCCAACCTGTGGGGAACCTGAATATATGTATACATTTCGAAATTCAGGTCAGTTTCACATTTTGACTTTTCATGCTTAATTGGCTATTTTCCAACAAATGCAATCTAGGCCAAGGCGTAACTTTTCAGGGAGAGGTCGGATCCAGAAAAAATATGGTTTTTCGGGTTCCCCAAACTGTGGGGAACCTGAATATATATATACATTTCCAATTTGAGGTCATTCACATTTTCACTTTTCATGCTTAATTGGCTATTTTCCAACAAATGCAATCTAAGCCGAGGCGTAAATTTTCAGGGAGAGGTCGGATCAAGAAAAAAACATGGTTTTTCGGGTTCCCCTACCTGTGGGGAACCAGAATATATGTATACATTTCGAAATTCAGGTCAGTTTCACATTTTGACTTTTCATGCTTAATTGGCTATTTGGCAACAAATGCAATCTAGGCCTAACTTTTGAGGGAGAGGTCGGTTCTGGAAAAAAGATGCTTTTTCGGGTTCCCGAGCCTGTGGGTAACCTGAATATATGTATACATTTCAAAATTCAGGTCAGTTTCACATTTTGGCTTTTCATGCTTAATTGGCTATTTGCCAACAAATGCAATCTAGGCCGGGGCCTAACTTTTCAGGGAGAGGTGTGATCCGGAAAAGACATGTTTTTCCGGTTCTCTAACTTGTCGGGAACCTGAATATATGTATACATTTCGAATTTGAGGTCAGTTTCACATTTTCACTTTTCATGCTTAATTGGCTATTTTCCAACAAATGCAATCTAAGCCAAGGCGTAACTTTTCAGGGAGAGGTCGGATCCAGAAAAAATATGTTTTTTCAGGTTTCCCAACCTGTGGGGAACCTGAATATATGTGTACTTTTCGAATTTGAGGTCAGTTTCACATTTTGACTTTTCATGCTTAATTGGCTATTTGCCAACAAATGCAATGTAGGCCGAGGCCAACTTTTGAGGGAGAGCTTGGATCCGGAAAAAACATGGTTTCGAAATACAGGTCAGTTTCACATAAATGCTCGGAGTGCAATAAATGTTTTTCTCGGAAAAATACTCTTGTGATACATCAGAGAATCCACACTGGAGAGAAACCATACAAATGTCTGGAGTGCGATAAATGTTTTTCTCGGAAAGATACTCTTGTGATACATCAGAGAATCCACACTGGAGAGAAACCATAAAAATGTCTGGAGTGTGGGAAATGTTTTGCCCATCCTTCGTCACTTCGCATGCACACCAGAAATCACACAGGATAGCGGCCTTTTAAGTATGTAGAGTGTGAGAAAGCTTTTCATTGTAAATCAGAGTTAAAAATGCATCCGAATGTCCATAGCAGAGATAAACCTCTTCCGTTCTGAATGTTGAAAACATTTTTTTTTCAAAAGTCACATCTTAATGTTAACCAGGAACATCACACAGTGACAGAAGGGAAATCCTACTATTTGGTGTGGGAAAAATGTTTTTCCTACTCAAGTAGCCTTAAATACCATAATCAAGGAAAACTACATCTATGTTGGGAGTGTTAGAAAGTTTGACAAACAAAGCAGCAGCTCTAGTACCTTAACAGAGTGATTACACAAGAGAAAAGAGCTATAAGTGATGTGCAAAGTAGATAATGTTTTGCAGAGTGCAGCTAGTCTCGACTTACAGTCGCAATTGGGAACAGTTCTCTGGTCATAAGTTTTTACGGTTGAGGCACCCATATATATTGGAGCTGATTTTCGGACATATTTCTGGTCATTAAGCAAGTCACTGTAATCCTAAGTATAAATCCATTCTTCTAAATGTCTTTTTTTATATATATATAAAGTGGGGAAAAGAATTCCAGGAACTAGCAAAAAAACAACAACAATAGGGATCCCAGGGCTGCAGGATCATGCAAGTGGTCTTAAAAGCCATCCGGTTGCCAAGCATCCATAAAGAGGTTACATACTTTTTTGGCTTTTTGGATGTGGATTCTGGTGTGTTGGTGGCTGGCTTTTAGGTTATTAGCTGTCGCTATATATGGGCACATGTAAAATGTATATTCGCCTTCATTTGTGACAAATTGTCTAGCTGAAAATAAAAAACATTGAAAGCAAAAAAAAAAATAAAAAAAAATAAAAAAAAATTCAGGTCAGTTTCACATTTTGACTTTTTATGCTTAATTGGCTATTTGCCAACAAATCTAGGCCGAGGCCTAACTTTTGAGGGAGAGGTCAGATCCAGAAAAAACATGGTTTTTCGGGTTCCCCAACCTGTGGGGAACCTGAATCTATGTATACATTTCGAAATTCAGGTCAGTTTCACATTTTGACTTTTCATGCTTAATTGGCTATTTGCCAACAAATGCAATCTAGGCCTTGGCCTAACTTTTGAGGGAGAGGTCGGATCTAAAAAAAACATGGTTTTTTGGGTTCCCCAACTTGTGGGGAACCTGAATATATGTATACTTTTCCAATTTGAGGTCACTTTCACATTTTCACTTTTCATGCTTAATTCGCTATTTGCCAACAAATGCAATCTAGGCCTTGGCCTAACTTTTGAGGTAGAGGTCAGATCTGGAAAAAAACATGGTTTTTTGGGTACCCCAACCTGTGGGGAAGCTGAATATATGTATACTTTTCGAATTTGAGGTCACTTTCACATTTTCACTTTTCATGCTTAATTCGCTATTTCCCAACAAATGCAATGTAAGCCGAGGCGTAACTTTCAAAGGAGAGGTTGGATCCGGAAAAGACATGTTTTTTTGGGTTCCCAAACCTGTGGGGAACCTGAATATATGTATACTTTTCGAATTTGAGGTCAGTTTCACATTTTGACTTTTCATGCTTAATTGACTATTTGCCAACAAATGCAATCTAGGCCGAGGCCTAACTTTTGAGGGAGAGGTCGGATCCAGAAAAAACATGGTGTTCCGGGTTCCCCAACCTGTGGGGAACCTTAATATATGTATACTTTTTGAATTTGAGGTCACTTTCACATTTTCACTTTTCATGCTTAATTCGCTATTTCCCAACAAATGCAATGGAAGCCGAGGCGTAACTTTTTAGGGAGAGGTTGGATCCGGAAAAGACATGTTTTTTCGGGTTTCCGAACCTGTGGGGAACCTGAATATATGTGTACTTTTTGAATTTGAGGTCAGTTTCACATTTTGACTTTTCATGCTTAATTGGCTATTTGCCAACAAATGCAATCTAGGCCAAGGCCAACTTTTGAGGGAGAGCTTGGATCCGGAAAAAACATGGTTTTTCGGGTTCACCAACCTGTGGGGAACCTGAATATATGTATACATTTCGAAATTCAGGTCAGTTTCACATTTTGACTTTTCATGCTTAATTGGCTATTTGCCAACAAATGCAATCCAGTCTGAGGCCTATCTTTTGAGGGAGAGGTCGGATCCGGAAAAAACATGGTTTTTCGGGTTCCCCAACCTGTGGGGAACCTGAATATATGTATACATTTCGAAATTCAGGTCAGTTTCACATTTCGACTTTTCATGCTTATTTGGCTATTTGCCAACAAATGCAATCTAGGCCGAAGCCTAACTTTTGAGGGAGAGGTCGGATCTGGAAAAAAACATGGTTTTTGGGTTCCCCAACCTGTGGGGAACCTGAATATATGTATACTTTTCGAATTTGAGGTCACTTTCACATTTTCACTTTTCATGCTTAATTCGCTATTTCCCAACAAATGCAATGGAAGCCGAGGCGTAAATTTTCAGGGAGAGGTTGGATCCGGAAAAGACATGGTTTTTCGGGTTCCCCAACCTGTGGGGAACCTGAATATATGTATACATTTCGAAATTCAGGTCAGCTTCACATTTTCACTTTTCATGCTTAATTCGCAATTTTCCAACAAATGCAATCTATGCCGAGGCGTAACTTTTCAGGGAGAGGTCGGATCCGGAAAAAACATGGTTTTTCGGGTTCACCAACCTGTGGGGAACCTGAATATATGTATACATTTCGAAATTCAGGTCAGTTTCACATTTTGACTTTTCATGCTTAATTGGCTATTTGCCAACAAATGCAATCCAGTCTGAGGCCTATCTTTTGAGGGAGAGGTCGGATCCGGAAAAAACATGGTTTTTCGGGTTCCCCAACCTGTGGGGAACCTGAATATATGTATACATTTCGAAATTCAGGTCAGTTTCACATTTTGACTTTTCATGCTTAATTGGCTATTTGCCAACAAATGCAATCCAGTCTGAGGCCTATCTTTTGAGGGAGAGGTCGGATCCAGAAAAAACATGGTTTTTCGGGTTCCCCAACCTGTGGGGAACCTGAATATATGTATACATTTCGAAATTCAGGTCAGTTTCACATTTCGACTTTTCATGCTTATTTGGCTATTTGCCAACAAATGCAATCTAGGCCGAAGCCTAACTTTTGAGGGAGAGGTCGGATCTGGAAAAAAACATGGTTTTTGGGTTCCCCAACCTGTGGGGAACCTTAATATATGTATACTTTTTGAATTTGAGGTCACTTTCACATTTTCACTTTTCATGCTTAATTCGCTATTTCCCAACAAATGCAATGGAAGCCGAGGCGTAACTTTTCAGGGAGAGGTTGGATCCGGAAAAGACATGTTTTTTTGGGTTCCCCAACCTGTGGGGAACCTGAATATATGTATACTTTTCGAATTTGAGGTCACTTTCACATTTTCACTTTTCATGCTTAATTCGCTATTTCCCAACAAATGCAATGGAAGCCGAGGCGTAAATTTTCAGGGAGAGGTTGGATCCGGAAAAGACATGGTTTTTCGGGTTCCCCAACCTGTGGGGAACCTGAATATATGTATACATTTCGAAATTCAGGTCAGCTTCACATTTTCACTTTTCATGCTTAATTCGCAATTTTCCAACAAATGAAATCTATGCCGAGGCGTAACTTTTCAGGGAGAGGTCGGTTCCGGAAAAAACATGTTTTTTTGGGTTCCCCAACTTGTGGGGAACCTGAATATATGTATACTTTTCCAATTTGAGGTCACTTTCACATTTTCACTTTTCATGCTTAATTCGCTATTTCCCAACAAATGCAATGTAAGCCGAGGTGTAACGTTTCAGGGAGAGGTTGGATCCGGAAAAGACATGTTTTTTCGGGTTTCCCAACCTGTGGGGAACCTGAATATATGTGTACTTTTTGAATTTGAGGTCAGTTTCACATTTTGACTTTTCATGCTTAATTGGCTATTTGCCAACAAATGCAATCTAGGCCGAGGCCAACTTTTGAGGGAGAGCTTGGATCCGGAAAAAACATGGTTTTTTGGGTTCCCCAACTTGTGGGGAACCTGAATATATGTATACATTTCGAAATTCAGGTCAGTTTCACATTTCGACTTTTCATGCTTATTTGGCTATTTGCCAACAAATGCAATCTAGGCCGAGGCCTAACTTTTGAGGGAGAGGTCGGATCCGGAAAAAAACATGGTTTTTTGGTTGCCCAACCGGTGGGGAACCTGAATATATGTATACATTTCAAATTTGAGGTCAGTTTCACATTTTCACTTTTCATGCTTAATTTGCTATTTCTCAACAAATGCAATCTAAGCTGAGGCCTAACTTATGAGGGAGTGGTCAGATCCGGTAAAGACATGTTTTTTCGGGTTCCCCAACCTGTGGGGAACCTGAATATATGTGTACTTTTCGAATTTGAGGTCAGTTTCGCATTTCGACTTTTCATGCTTATTTGGCTATTTGCCAACAAATGCAATCTAGGACTTGGCCTAACTTTTGTGGGAGAGGTCGGATCCGGAAAAAAACATGGTTTTTTGGTTGCCCAACCGATGGGAACCTGAATATATGTATACTTTTCGAATTGGAGGTCAGCTTCACATTTTGATTTTTCATGCTTAATTGGCTATTTGCCAACAAATGCAATCTAAGCTGAGGCCTAACTTATGAGGGAGTTGTCAGATCCGGTAAAGACATGTTTTTTCGGGTTCCCCAACCTGTGGGGAACCTGAATATATGTGTACTTTTCGAATTTGAGGTCAGTTTCACATTTCGACTTTTCATGCTTATTTGGCTATTTGCCAACAAATGCAATCTAGGCCTTGGCCTAACTTTTGTGGGAGAGGTCGGATCTGGAAAACACATGGTTTTTCGGGTTCCCTAACCTGTGGGGAACCTGAATATATGTATACTTTTCGAATTTGAGGTCAGTTTCACATTTTGGATTTTCATGCTTAATTGACTATTTGCCAACAAATGCAATCTAGGCCGAGGCCTAACTTTTGAGGGAGAGGTCGCAACCAGAAAAAATATGGTTTTTCGGGTTTCCCAACCTGTGGGGAACCTGAATATATGTGTACTTTTCGAATTTGAGGTCAGTTTCACATTTTGACTTTTCATGCTTAATTGGCTATTTGCCAACAAATGCAATCTAGGCCAACTTATGAGGGAGAGCTTGGATCCGGAAAAAACATGGTTTTTCGGGTTCACCAACCTGTGGGGAACCTGAATATATGTATACATTTCGAAATTCAGGTCAGTTTCACATTTTGACTTTTCATGCTTAATTGGCTATTTGCCAACAAATGCAATCCAGTCCGAGGCCTATCTTTTGAGGGAGAGGTCGGATCCGGAAAAAACATGGTTTTTCGGGTTCCCCAACCTGTGGGGAACCTGACTATATGTATACATTTCAAAATTCAGGTCAGTTTCACATTTTGACTTTTTATGCTTAATTGGCTATTTGCCAACAAATCTAGGCCGAGGCCCAACTTTTGAGGGAGAGGTCAGATCCAGAAAAAACATGGTTTTTCGGGTTCCCCAACCTGTGGGGAACCTGAATACATGTATACATTTCGAAATTCAGGTCAGTTTCACATTTTGACTTTTCATGCTTAATTGGCTATTTGCCAACAAATGCAATCTAAGCCTTGGCCTAACTTTTGAGGGAGAGGTCGTATCTGGAAAAAACATGTTTTTTGGGTTCACCAACCTGTGGGGAACCTGAATTTCGAAATTCAGGTCAGTTTCACATTTTGACTTTTCATGCTTAATTGGCTATTTGCCAACAAATGCAATCCACTCCGAGGCCTATCTTTTGAGGGAGATGTCGGATCCGGAAAAGACATGTTTTTTCGGGTTTCCCAGCCTGTGGGGAACCTGAATATATGTGTACTTTTTGAATTTGAGGTCAGTTTCACATTTTGACTTTTCATGCTTAATTGGCTATTTGCCAACAAATGCAATCTAGGCCGAGGCCAACTTTTGAGGGAGAGCTTGGATCCGGAAAAAACATGGTTTTTCGGGTTCACCAACCTGTGGGGAACCTGAATATATGTATACATTTCGAAATTCAGGTCAGTTTCACATTTTGGATTTTCATGCTTAATTGGCTATTTGCCAACAAATGCAATCCAGTCTGAGGCCTATCTTTTGAGGGAGAGGTCGGATCCGGAAAAAACATGGTTTTTTGGGTTCCCCAACCTGTGGGGAACCTGAATATATGTATACATTTCGAAATTCAGGTCAGTTTCACATTTCGACTTTTCATGCTTATTTGGCTATTTGCCAACAAATGCAATCTAGACTTTGGCCTAACTTTTGTGGGAGAGGTCGGATCTCGAAAACACATGGTTTTTCGGGTTGCCTAACCTGTGGGGAACCTGAATATATGTATACTTTTCAAATTTGAGGTCAGTTTCACATTTTGATTTTTCATGCTTAATTTACTATTTGCCAACAAATGCAATCTAGGCCGAGGCCTAACTTTTGAGGGGAGGTCGCAACCAGAAAAAATATGTTTTTTCGGGTTTCCCAACCTGTGGGGAACCTGAATATATGTGTACTTTTTGAATTTGAGGTCAGTTTCACATTTTGACTTTTCATGCTTAATTGGCTATTTGCCAACAAATCTAGGCCGAGGCCTAACTTTTGAGGGAGAGGTCGGATCCAGAAAAAACATGGTTTTTCGGGTTCCCCAACCTGTGGGGAACCTGAATATATGTATACATTTCAAAATTCAGGTCAGTTTCACATTTCGACTTTTCATGCTTATTTGGCTATTTGCCAACAAATGCAATCTAGGCCTTGGCCTAACTTTTGAGGTAGAGGTCAGATCTGGAAAAAAACATGGTTTTTTGGGTACCCCAACCTGTGGGGAAGCTGAATATATGTATACTTTTCGAATTTGAGGTCACTTTCACATTTTCACTTTTCATGCTTAATTCGCTATTTCCCAACAAATGCAATGTAAGCCGAGGCGTAACTTTCAAAGGAGAGGTTGGATCCGGAAAAGACATGTTTTTTTGGGTTCCCAAACCTGTGGGGAACCTGAATATATGTATACTTTTCGAATTTGAGGTCAGTTTCACATTTTGACTTTTCATGCTTAATTGACTATTTGCCAACAAATGCAATCTAGGCCGAGGCCTAACTTTTGAGGGAGAGGTCGGATCCAGAAAAAACATGGTGTTCCGGGTTCCCCAACCTGTGGGGAACCTTAATATATGTATACTTTTTGAATTTGAGGTCACTTTCACATTTTCACTTTTCATGCTTAATTCGCTATTTCCCAACAAATGCAATGGAAGCCGAGGCGTAACTTTTTAGGGAGAGGTTGGATCCGGAAAAGACATGTTTTTTCGGGTTTCCGAACCTGTGGGGAACCTGAATATATGTGTACTTTTTGAATTTGAGGTCAGTTTCACATTTTGACTTTTCATGCTTAATTGGCTATTTGCCAACAAATGCAATCTAGGCCAAGGCCAACTTTTGAGGGAGAGCTTGGATCCGGAAAAAACATGGTTTTTCGGGTTCACCAACCTGTGGGGAACCTGAATATATGTATACATTTCGAAATTCAGGTCAGTTTCACATTTTGACTTTTCATGCTTAATTGGCTATTTGCCAACAAATGCAATCCAGTCTGAGGCCTATCTTTTGAGGGAGAGGTCGGATCCGGAAAAAACATGGTTTTTCGGGTTCCCCAACCTGTGGGGAACCTGAATATATGTATACATTTCGAAATTCAGGTCAGTTTCACATTTCGACTTTTCATGCTTATTTGGCTATTTGCCAACAAATGCAATCTAGGCCGAAGCCTAACTTTTGAGGGAGAGGTCGGATCTGGAAAAAAACATGGTTTTTGGGTTCCCCAACCTGTGGGGAACCTTAATATATGTATACTTTTTGAATTTGAGGTCACTTTCACATTTTCACTTTTCATGCTTAATTCGCTATTTCCCAACAAATGCAATGGAAGCCGAGGCGTAACTTTTCAGGGAGAGGTTGGATCCGGAAAAGACATGTTTTTTTGGGTTCCCCAACCTGTGGGGAACCTGAATATATGTATACTTTTCGAATTTGAGGTCACTTTCACATTTTCACTTTTCATGCTTAATTCGCTATTTCCCAACAAATGCAATGGAAGCCGAGGCGTAAATTTTCAGGGAGAGGTTGGATCCGGAAAAGACATGGTTTTTCGGGTTCCCCAACCTGTGGGGAACCTGAATATATGTATACATTTCGAAATTCAGGTCAGCTTCACATTTTCACTTTTCATGCTTAATTCGCAATTTTCCAACAAATGCAATCTATGCCGAGGCGTAACTTTTCAGGGAGAGGTCGGATCCGGAAAAAACATGTTTTTTTGGGTTCCCCAACGTGTGGGGAACCTGAATATATGTATACATTTCGAAATTCAGGTCAGTTTCACATTTTCACTTTTCATGCTTATTTGGCTATTTGCCAACAAATGCAATCTAGGCCAAGGCCAACTTTTGAGGGAGAGCTTGGATCCGGAAAAAACATGGTTTTTCGGGTTCACCAACCTGTGGGGAACCTGAATATATGTATACATTTCGAAATTCAGGTCAGTTTCACATTTTGACTTTTCATGCTTAATTGGCTATTTGCCAACAAATGCAATCCAGTCTGAGGCCTATCTTTTGAGGGAGAGGTCGGATCCGGAAAAAACATGGTTTTTCGGGTTCCCCAACCTGTGGGGAACCTGAATATATGTATACATTTCGAAATTCAGGTCAGTTTCACATTTTGACTTTTCATGCTTAATTGGCTATTTGCCAACAAATGCAATCCAGTCTGAGGCCTATCTTTTGAGGGAGAGGTCGGATCCGGAAAAAACATGGTTTTTCGGGTTCCCCAACCTGTGGGGAACCTGAATATATGTATACATTTCGAAATTCAGGTCAGTTTCACATTTCGACTTTTCATGCTTATTTGGCTATTTGCCAACAAATGCAATCTAGGCCGAAGCCTAACTTTTGAGGGAGAGGTCGGATCTGGAAAAAAACATGGTTTTTGGGTTCCCCAACCTGTGGGGAACCTTAATATATGTATACTTTTTGAATTTGAGGTCACTTTCACATTTTCACTTTTCATGCTTAATTCGCTATTTCCCAACAAATGCAATGGAAGCCGAGGCGTAACTTTTCAGGGAGAGGTTGGATCCGGAAAAGACATGTTTTTTTGGGTTCCCCAACCTGTGGGGAACCTGAATATATGTATACTTTTCGAATTTGAGGTCACTTTCACATTTTCACTTTTCATGCTTAATTCGCTATTTCCCAACAAATGCAATGGAAGCCGAGGCGTAAATTTTCAGGGAGAGGTTGGATCCGGAAAAGACATGGTTTTTCGGGTTCCCCAACCTGTGGGGAACCTGAATATATGTATACATTTCGAAATTCAGGTCAGCTTCACATTTTCACTTTTCATGCTTAATTCGCAATTTTCCAACAAATGCAATCTATGCCGAGGCGTAACTTTTCAGGGAGAGGTCGGATCCGGAAAAAACATGTTTTTTTGGGTTCCCCAACGTGTGGGGAACCTGAATATATGTATACATTTCGAAATTCAGGTCAGTTTCACATTTTCACTTTTCATGCTTATTTGGCTATTTGCCAACAAATGCAATCTAGGCCAAGGCCAACTTTTGAGGGAGAGCTTGGATCCGGAAAAAACATGGTTTTTCGGGTTCACCAACCTGTGGGGAACCTGAATATATGTATACATTTCGAAATTCAGGTCAGTTTCACATTTTGACTTTTCATGCTTAATTGGCTATTTGCCAACAAATGCAATCCAGTCTGAGGCCTATCTTTTGAGGGAGAGGTCGGATCCGGAAAAAACATGGTTTTTCGGGTTCCCCAACCTGTGGGGAACCTGAATATATGTATACATTTCGAAATTCAGGTCAGTTTCACATTTTGACTTTTCATGCTTAATTGGCTATTTGCCAACAAATGCAATCCAGTCTGAGGCCTATCTTTTGAGGGAGAGGTCGGATCCGGAAAAAACATGGTTTTTCGGGTTCCCCAACCTGTGGGGAACCTGAATATATGTATACATTTCGAAATTCAGGTCAGTTTCACATTTCGACTTTTCATGCTTATTTGGCTATTTGCCAACAAATGCAATCTAGGCCGAAGCCTAACTTTTGAGGGAGAGGTCGGATCTGGAAAAAAACATGGTTTTTGGGTTCCCCAACCTGTGGGGAACCTTAATATATGTATACTTTTTGAATTTGAGGTCACTTTCACATTTTCACTTTTCATGCTTAATTCGCTATTTCCCAACAAATGCAATGGAAGCCGAGGCGTAACTTTTCAGGGAGAGGTTGGATCCGGAAAAGACATGTTTTTTTGGGTTCCCCAACCTGTGGGGAACCTGAATATATGTATACTTTTCGAATTTGAGGTCACTTTCACATTTTCACTTTTCATGCTTAATTCGCTATTTCCCAACAAATGCAATGGAAGCCGAGGCGTAAATTTTCAGGGAGAGGTTGGATCCGGAAAAGACATGGTTTTTCGGGTTCCCCAACCTGTGGGGAACCTGAATATATGTATACATTTCGAAATTCAGGTCAGCTTCACATTTTCACTTTTCATGCTTAATTCGCAATTTTCCAACAAATGCAATCTATGCCGAGGCGTAACTTTTCAGGGAGAGGTCGGTTCCGGAAAAAACATGTTTTTTTGGGTTCCCCAACGTGTGCGGAACCTGAATATATGTATACATTTCGAAATTCAGGTCAGTTTCACATTTTCACTTTTCATGCTTAATTCGCTATTTTGCAGGAAATGGAATCTAGGCCGAGGCCTAACTTATGAGGGAGAGGTCGGATCCGGAAAAAACATGGTTTTTCGGGTTCCCCAACCTGTGGGGAACCTGAATATATGTATACATTTCGAATTTGAGGTCAGTTTCACATTTTCAGTTTTCATGCTTAATTGGCAATTTTCCAACAAATGCAATCTAAGCCGAGGCGTAACTTTTCAGGCAGAGGTTGGATCCAGAAAAGACATGTTTTTCCGGGTTCCCCAACTTGTGGGGAACCTGAATATATGTATACATTTCGAATTTGAAGTCAATTTCACATTTTCACATTTCATGCTTTATTCACTATTTTGCAGCAAATGGAATCTAGTCCGAGGCCTAACATGAGGGAGAGGTTGGATCTAGAAAAAACATGGTTTTTCAGGTTCCCCAACCTGTGGAGAACCTGAATATATGTATACATTTCGAATATGAGGTCAGTTTCACATTTTCACTTTTCATGCTTAATTCGCTATTTTGCAGGAAATGGAATATAGGCTAAGGCCTAACTTATGAGGGAGAGGTCGGATCCGGAAAAGACATGTTTTTTCGGGTTCCGCAACTTGTGCGGAACCTGAATATATGTATACATTTCGAATTTGAGGTCAGTTTCACATTTTCACTTTTCATGCTTAATTCGCTATTTTGCAGCAAATGGAATCTAGGCCGACGCCTAACTTATGAGTGAGAGGTCGGATCCGGAAAAAACATGGTTTTTTTGGGTTCCCCAACCTGTGGGGAACCCGAAGAAATGTGTGTTTTCTGGATCCGACCTCTCCGTCAAAAGTTAGGCCATGGCGTATCTCGCATTTGTTGGCAAATAGCCAATTAAGTATGAAAAGTCCAAATGTGAAACTGATCTCCAATTTGAAAAATATGCATATATTCCGGTTCCCCACAGGTTGGGAAACCCGAAAAATGTGTGTTTTCCGGATCTGACCTCTCCCTCAAATGTTAGGCCAGGGCCTATCTCGCATTTGTTAGCGAATCGCCAATTAAGCATGAAAAGTCCAAATGTGAAACAAATTCAAAAAGTATACATATATTCAGGTTCCCCATACGTTGGGGAACCCGAAAAACATGTGTTTCCCAGATCCAACCTCTCCCTCAAAAGTTAGGCCATGACCTATCTCGCATTAGTTGGCAAAACGCAAATTAAGCATGAAAAGTCAAAATATGAAACTTACCTCCACAGGTTGTGAAACCCGAAAAATATGTTTTTTCCGGATCTGACCTCTCCCTACTAAAGAGGTGAAGAGGAGGGAATATTTTCAACTGCTAAAGAGGTGAAGAGGAGGAAGGATAAAAGAGTTTGAGCTAGTGCTGTGGTGGTGAGACAGGCAGACTTTTTGGTCAGAATCTGAAGGAAAGGAGAAAGTGAAGAAGGAGAGAGATTGGATGTGTAAAAATGACAGGAAAAGAAAAGAAAGGAGAAGGAGAGAAGCAGTGAGAGCATACGACGGCACACCATGATGGCAAGCATGGTCTGAATGGATGAGCACCCTAACCAGAAAGTAGAGAGAAAACCAGCCGCTCTAATAGAACTTTTGAACTGACTAAAAGATTTCGAGGATATATTTATATTTATATCTGTATCTAACCACCTATAAGTCTGGATATATTGTTTACAATTTAGCATTTAAAATTAATTATATAGATATTCTGAATTGCTTATATATTGATAACTATAATTATATTTCTGTACAAATTGATAATTATAATCAGAATCAAATTTAGATCTATATTAATTAATTATTATTATTAATATTTATTTATATTTGTATTTATAGTTATACATATAGATCTGCTTATCCATTTAATTTAAAGTTCTTGTTGGGTTATTGGTATTTAAGCTGAATAATTTGCTAAGGTTGTTTAAAGTTAATTAAGAATAGAAAAATAGTGATAGCTAGGATTAGTGGAATTGATTATCACTTAATACTTAATATTGCAAGGAAGGTAAAAATAGAGGGGGGGGAAACACAACAACAACAACAAAAAATAGACAGTAAATGTTTGATGACAGTGTGGAAAAATATTTATAAAATACTGGGAGAGCAAAGTAGGGTATTGAAAGAGATGACCAGTATTACAACAATGACCTCAAAGGCAGGGAAAAAAACTGCATCAAATGGTTTCCCCATTAAACCAATGGTTGACAGAGGGGTCACAAAAGACTGATAACAATAATACAACCCCAAACATGCAAACAATGCAAGCCACTTTGATATTGATCCAGGAAACAATAGTAAAAATGCAAGACACAATGTCTAACAACCATGGAGAAATGAAATTTGACATTTAGAAATTGGATAATAAAATGAATTCAATTCAGGAAGCAATTCAGAAGAATGAACAAAGAATAAAAATAATAGAAGACAAAACAGAACAAACTGGGGGAAAATTAGACCTGGTAGATCAGAAAATGATGGCAATAAACAAGGACCTTGAAGATTCAATAATCCAATTAGAGATGGACCGGGCATCTTTTTTCCTAAGAGGTGAAGGATGAAGATTTAGGACAGATAATGGCAGGTATTATAGCAGAATCCCTTCAAAGAGATAAACAAGAAATTATGAATGAACTGGATGAAGCATATTGAATTCAAACGAATTATGCAAGATGTCATAAACTGCCTAGGGAGGTTCACATTAGATTTGCCTGAAAGAAATTCCGGGATATAGTGTACAACATTACCCGAGAAGAACCAATGATTTACAAGGGGAAGGAAATCATTACATTGAAACAAATTCCTAGAAGGGTTCGAGAACAACGTAAGAACTATCGCTTCCTGGCCGCACAATTGAACAAACAAAATATCTTATTTAGGTGGATACTCCCGGAGGGA
The DNA here is from genome assembly GCA_034064705.1 of Bothrops alternatus. Taxonomy (NCBI): domain Eukaryota; kingdom Metazoa; phylum Chordata; class Lepidosauria; order Squamata; family Viperidae; genus Bothrops; species Bothrops alternatus. The sequence goes on from JARGCV010000091.1 coordinate 311,446, forward strand.
ATGCTTATTTCATGGCAAGGCAAGAAGGTCAAAATCGACAGTGGCACAGGACTTTTTTGACCAGTTGATGGGAAATGAAGAGGATCAGAGTAGTAGGGAGGAGATGGAGGCTGTAAGCCAAGAAGAAGACCAAGCTAAAGAAGGAACCCGGGAAGAAAGAAGCAAAAAAGAAAAAGGAATCCAAGAATTAAGAGGTATTAAAACAAGATCCCAAGTAGTTACAAGGGCAAACAGAGACTAATATCTGGTAGACAGACAACAGAATGGAAGATTGGAAATTAATATCAATAAATGTTAACGGACTAAACGCAGTGATAAAAAGGAGACAAATATTAACAAAGCTAAGTAAACAAAAGATAGACATAGTTTGCCTCCAGGAGGTACATATCTGAAAACAAGATGAAAGATATTTAGAGTATAAAAAGTTAGGGACAGTTTATACAACATTGGCAGAGAAGAAGAAGAAAGGGGTGGTGGTATATATTAAGGAAGGGATAAAGGCTAATCTAATTTATGCAGACCCAAAAAGAAGAATCCTAATGATGGAAATAAAATGAGGGCATACTCAAATCTTGTTGGTAGTTATTTATGCGCCTAATAAAAATCAGGGGGAGTATTATAAGAAATTGCATGAAAATATAATTGTAACAGGACATAGGAATATATGCGTTGTAGATGATTATAATGGGATAGTAGATATCCAAAAAGATTATATAAGCGATAAAACTAACAAGAATAAAATAAATATATTACCAAAAACATTTTTCAGAATGGTAGATGAATTAAATTTGATAGATATGTGGAGAACCCTACATCCAAAAGAAAATAAATATACATTTTATTCCAACTCCCATGCATCTTCGTTTAGAATTGATATGCTGTGGATGAATAAGGAATTAGCCATAGAAATAGAAAAGATTGAGATCTCCCCAAATACGTGGGCAGACCATAACCCTCTTGAGATAAAATGGAAAGGTCAAAGGGGAAAATTCAAAAGATGGACACTAAACCCCCAAATCTTAAAAGAAAATATTGGAAGGATAATGAAGGAATTGACATTATTTTTTAAAGAAAATAAAAAACAACACACTTCATTAATAAACTTATGGGATACTATGAAAGCTTATATAAGGGGAATAACAATAGCTTATATGGCAAAGAAAAATAAGGAAAAATGGAAGCAGCATAATATTCTAAAGGAAGAAATTGGAAAATTGGAAAATTAACTTCAGACAAAACCAGGAGATGAATTAGCTAAAGAAACTTTGACACTTGACAGACATAAATTAAACTTACTAGAACAAGCGGAGATAGCAAGAAATTAAAAATTTTCTAAACAATTTTTTTTAACATGCCAATAAGACTGGAAGATGGTTGGCTTACAAATTGAAGAAGGAAAAAGAAGGATGGATTATCCAACAATTATATGATGAGATGGGGACCCTACAAAATAACGAAGAAGAAAAAAATAAAATTGTACAAAATTATTATTATTTTTTTTTATCAGAAAAAAGGCATTATATTTGGGTTTACAGCATATTTCAAACCGATTTTGGTTTCAAACAATCATGTGAACTTTTATGAACAAAATGAAATATCAATGGATAAAATTGACAATTATTTGTTGGAAGAGATTATACCACTAGAGCAGCGGTTCTCAACCTGTGGGTCACGACCCTTTTTGGGGTCGAACGACTCTTTGACAGAGGTCGCCTAAGACCATCAGAAAACACATATTTCCGATGGTCTTAGGAACTGAGACACTGCTCTCTCTGTTGCAGCCTCACTCTCTTCCATCTTCTTTTCCTTCCCACCCCCCCTGCGAGCTTGCAATACCCCTCAGGGCCTCACATTGCCTCTCGGAGGACTCAGCTGTTCGGCGGCCGGAAGTTGGAGCCGCTCAGCTGTTGGTCGGGACGCCCATGGAGCCAACCGGCATGTTGTCCTCGACCCCTCCCCTGCCCGTTCATGTCGAGCCCGTGGGGGCTTGACAGAGAGAGAGGGAGGGAAGGAGGAAGGGACTCCTCCTCCTCTCCTAAGGTTCAAAGCAGGATCAGCTTCCCAAGGGCAATCCCAATTCATGTGTTTCTGCCGTACCTCCTCGGCGCTCCCGGGAATTGGGCGGGCGTAGACTAGGCAAAGAAAAGCTACGGAGCCGTGAGCTAAGATCTCAGGCAGGCTGGGGAAGGGGGTAAAGAAGAGGAAGGGGATTGGGAGAGAGGAAACGCCAAGCTTGTCCTCACCTCTCCCAAGAACCTCCTGCGCCACCTCACAGGAACCTCACCTGATTTCAGATTTACACTGCAAAAGTTTTTCTCACACAGAGGAGAGAGGAAAAACAATTGCAGAACACTCGGGAATCCCTTGCAAGGTGCCATGTACCTTTAGTGCTTATTTCCTAACACCTTCCCCACCCCCGTGTTTTCTGCTCCACCCTGAATTCGCCTCCCTTCCACTCTCCCATCTATGGTCTTAATACAGCCCTCAGTCTGTCTCCCTTTCAACACCCCCTAAAATTCTTCACTCAGGCAGGCTTCCAGAATTCGGCTGGCAGGATGCAGGTAACCCCTCCCCCGTCTTGCCGCCTCCCATGGCACCGCCCCTCTGTGTCTCAAGCCTCCATGGCACAGAACTGCTGGCTTTATGCTTGGGCGGAAGAATTTTTCTTTTACAGATAGGGCGGGTGGGCCCGACATTCGCGGGCAGGCAGGACCCCGCCCATCGAGCTGCCGCCTCCCCATCGCCCTCCACGCCAGCCGGCTCCGTCGCCAGACCTCCCAGCTGACCGGTGCAGGTCCGGAGGTCACCAGCTGACGGGTGCAGGAGTTCGGCGCTCCGCTGCCTTCCCTTCGCCCTCCGCACCGGCCAAAGCGTTCCCAGATGTTCCAGCTGACAGATGCAGGTCCGGAGGTCGCCAGCTGACGGGCGCAGGAGGTTGGCGCTCCGCCACCTCCCCTTCGCTCTCCGCACCGGCCAAAGCATTGCCGGACGTTCCAGCTGATGGGCGCAGGTCTGGAGGTTGCCAGCTGACGGGCGCAGGAGGTCGGCGCCACGGTGGCCTCCCAGCCACTGGCTTCTTCGGCTGGAGCAGTTGACAGGGCTTGCATGGCCTGCAAGGGCCGCTGATGCGCTCCCCACAGCTGGCAACCCTGGTAACTTCTGCGCCCGTCAGCTGGAACGTCCAGCAATGCTTTGGCCAGTGAGGAAGGCGAAGGGGAGGCCACCGCAGTGCCGAACTCTGCGCCCATCAGCTGGCGACCCTCAAATTTGTGCTTGTCAGCTGGGAGGTTTGGCAAGGGAGCCGGCTGGTGTGGAGGGTGATGGGGAGGCAGTGGCGGAGTCCTGCCTGCCCGCGAATGTCGGGCCCATCCGCCCCATCTGTAAAAGAAAAAGTCTTCCATCCAAGCATAACTTTTAAGTATTTTAAGGATCTTTGAGAGGGAGAGAGAAATAGAGAGAGGGAGAGAAAGAGGGAAAGAGAACTAGAAAGAGGGATAGAGAGAAAGAGGGAGAGAGAAGAGAGGGAAACAGAGGGAGAGAGAGAGAAAGAAAGAGAAAGGGAGACAGAGAGAGAGAAAGAAAGGGAGAAAGAGGGAGAGAAAGAGGGAGAGAGAAAGGGAGAGAGGGAAAGAGAAAGGGAGAGATAGAGAAAGAAAGGGAGAGAGGAAAAGAGAAAGGGAGAGGGAGAGAGAGAAAGAAGGAGAGAGATTAAATTACTAACATGGTTGTTCAGTGAATCTGGTTTCCCCACTAACTTTGCTTGTCACAAGGTTGCAAAAGGTGATCACATGACCCTGGAATAATTTTATGGTTGGGGGTCACCACAACATGAGGAACTGTATTAAGGGGTCGCGGCATTAGAAAGGTTGAGAACCACTGCACTAGAGAAAGGAAAAAGGCTAAATAGAGAAATAACGCCAGAAGAATTGAGAGGGGCAATTTTAAGACTTAAGAATAACAAGACACCAGGACTGGACGGTCTCCCAGGGGAAATTTATAAAAAAATGAATGCGATTATAGCACCAATATTCTTGGAAATATGTAACGAAGCTCTACATGAAGCGAAAATACCAGAATCGTGGAGGGAGGCATATATCACTTTAATCTCGAAAGAAGGTACAGATAAAAATCAAATCAGTAATTACAGACCAATATCCCTCTTAAATGCAGATTACAAAATATTTATGAATATAATAGCAGATAGGCTAAAAAGAGTATTGAATGAGATAATACACCCAGATCAAAATGGTTTCCTTCCAAATACACAAATAAGAGATAATACAAGAAGAATAGTAGACATATTGGAATATTATGAAGCCCACCCAGAGAAACAAGCGGCTCTTGTTTTTCTGGATGCTCAAAAGGCCTTTGATAATCTAAATTGGCAATTCATGATTAGGCAAATTAAACTTATGGAATTGGGAAGTAAATTTGAAAATATGATAGCAGCAATATATAAGAAGCAGGAGGCTAGCGTTATAGTAAATGGGGACACCACCAACACATTTCAAATAACCAAGGGGGTATGTCAGGGATGCCCACTGTCGCCACTTCTCTTTATCCTAACACTAGAAATACTTTTAAATAGAATTAGAGCAAACCAAGAAATAAACGGAACGAAAATTAAAAGAGAAGAGTACAAAGCACAGGCCTTCGTGGATGATATGGTATTTATTTATTTATAGCAAAATTTTATTAAGTTTATATAGATAAGGAAAAATAGGAACAATACAGGTATGGTAAAGGGAGGGGTGAAAGGAAAGGGGAAGGGAATAAGGAATTAGGGTAAAATAAGGATAGGTACAATCACATATTTCAACAAACAAGCTACAGTCCGGATCATAATAATGAGTAAATATCATATTCAACCATTTTTACCAAAGCTTAGACTATAACATATTAAAAACAATTAGTAAACAAAAACGTTGATCTATTAAGTAAATACTGCTAATAAAAACTCAAAAAATCCTAACAATCAAGAGTAACGAATGAAAACCAGTAAATCAGGAAAAATAATCATATCATCAAAATGTTAGTTAGAACTCGATTAAAAACCAGTCATCTATTCTAAAATATTGAATCCTTCAAGTTCTAACGTGTCTCTAACCATTGATAAAATTTTCCCAAGTTCTAAAATAAATTGAATCATCTTTTTCTTTCATTTCTAATGTTAATCTATCCATTTCTGCATACTCTAAAATTTTAGTAATTATAATCTGGTCAGATGGTAAATTCTCATTTTTCCAAAAGTGGGCAAATACTATCCTTGCAGCTGTTAAAACATACAATATCAAGTAGTCATTCTCTTTACCATAATTAGGTCTTAATATTCCTAACAAAAACAATTCCGGTTTAAATTCTATCTGTAGTTTCATCATCTTTTCCAACCATCTATGGATCTTAGACCAATATTTCTTAGTGATAGGGGATATCCACCAGGCATGGTAATAAGTGCCTGGCTGTTGTTTACATTTCCAGCAAATATCCGAAATATTTTTAAACATTTTCGCTAAGCGAAGTGGTGTCATATGCCATCTATAAAACATCTTATATAAGTTTTCTTTACATGCTACCGCATTTGTAAGCTTAATATTTTTGTCCCAAAGTTTTTGCCAGTCTTCCAAATCTATAGAATGTCCAAAGTTCTTTGCCCATACTATCATTGTTTCTTTCACTTGTTCTTCTTCCATCTTCCAGTTTAAAAGAAATTTATAGATTTTTCTAATCAAATTCTCATCTGTTTTTAACAAAGTTTTATCTAATGGGTTCTGTTCTTTGTAAAAAACCTGTCAATTTTATATCTTTTTCATATCTTGTTTGAACTTGCAAATAGGACCACCATGTCAAGTCAATACCTTATAGTTGTAAAGTTTGCCTGTCCTTAAGTTTTCCCTCTTTGTCTAAAATGTCTTTATAACTAACCAGTTTGTCATAATTAATCAGATTAGGATAAGCAAATACTTCCATTGTTGAAAGCCACTCAGGTATTTTCTGCCATTCTGAAAGTAGTACGTTTCTTATCGTGTGATTTGAAAGTACTTATATGCTTTAGATTTCTCATACCATATAAAAGCATGCCAACCTAACTGAAGGTCATGTCCCTCTAAATAAAGCAATCTTTTATTTCTCAATACAATCCATTCTTTAAGCCAAAGCAAAACAGCCGCTTGATAGTAAAGTCTCCAATCTGGAAGTCCAGATCCTTAGATTCTTGTAACAATTTACATTTGATTCTCGCTTTCTTTTTTTGCCATATAAATCTTAAAATCATTGCATTTAAATCATCAAAAAAATTCTTAGTAAGTTTAATAGGAACTGTTTGAAATAGGAAAATTAGCTTTGGTAAAATATTCATCTTAACCGTCGCTATTCTTCCTAGAAGTGATAATTGAAGATTTTCCCGTCTTTCCAAGTCTATTTTTATTTGTTTCATTAATCTCTCATAATTATCTTCTTTTAGTGTAGTATATTTCACCATTAAATAAATACCCAAATATTTGACTTTTTTAACTATTTGAAGATTTGTCATTTTAGCGAGTTGAATTTTCTGTTTGTCTGTTAAGTTTTTTGTTATTACTTTAGTCTTTTCCCTGTTTATTTTCAGACCAGCCTCCAAATTTCTCAATTTTCTGCAAGAGTTTATCAGCTGTTTGCAATGGCTCCTCTAGAATGAAGACCAAGTCATCTGCAAAGGCCTGTAGTTTATATTTCTGGTCTTTAATCCCCAGACTTTTAATTTCTGTATCTTGTCTGATATTTCTTGCCAGAACCTCTAATGTAAGAATAAACAACAGAGGAGACAACGGGCATCCCTGTCTAGTGCCTTTTTAAATCTCAAATCCATCTGTGTAATCTCCATTTAAAAGTATTCTTGCTGTTTGTTTCTTATAAATTGCTTGAATTGTTTTGTTAAAATTTTCACCAAAGTCCATTTCTTGAAGTTGTTGAAACATAAATTGCCAATTTAAGTTATCAAAGGCTTTTTGTGCATCAAGGAATATAAGTGCCATCTGGTTCCCTGGATGGATTTCATAGTATTCCAAGACGTTTAAAATGATCCTCAAGTTGTTCTTTATCTGTCTTTTTGGTAGGAAACCATTTTGGTCTGGGTGTATAAATTCATTCAAAAAGTTTTTCATTCTTTCTGCCATTATTGCAGCAAAGATTTTGTAATCCACATTTAGTAGCGATATTGGTCTGTAATTTTTATTTAGTGTATGATCAGTATCTTCTTTAGGTATCGAAGTAATATTAGCTTCAGTCCATGAATCCGGTATTTTTGTCTGTGTAAAAACTTTATTACATAAGTCTTTCAAAGTTGGAGTTATAGTATCTTGTAATGTTACATAAAATTCTGCAGGAAGTCCATCAGGTCCTGGTGTTTTATCTTTTTTTTGCTTTTTTATTGCCTCTGTAATCTCCATCATTGAAACATTCTCGTTTAACCTCTGATGCATATTCTCAGGAACCTTTGGGAGATTTGCATCTTTAGAAACCATTTCCGTCTTATAAAGTGTCTCATAATACTCCTTCGTAATTTTTTTCATTAAGTCGTTGTGACAATGTAGGTTACCATCCATGTCCCTTAGCTTACTTATTAATCTTTTTTCTCTTTCTTTTTTTAATCTATATGCCAGCCATCTCCCAGGTTTATTGGCATTTTCAAAAAAATTCTGTTTGGACCTTTTAATCTGTTGTGCCATTGTATTTGTCTCAAGTAAGTTTAATTTATGTTTTAATAGTTCCATTTGTATTTTCAACTTTTTCTTTTGAGGGTCTGATTGTAGTTCAGCTTCCAACATACTAAGTTTTTCTTTCAATCTATGTTGAGCAAGTTTCTTTTCCTTATTCTTTTTTGCAAGATAAGTTATGGCCAAACCTCTAAAATATGCTTTTGCCATGTCCCATACAATATGAACAGAGGTTTCTTCTTTTTTATTAACTTTAAAAAAGAATTCCATTTCTTTTGTTGCAAATTGTAAAAACTTCTTTTCTTTCAATATTGATTTATTCAAGGACCATCTCGGTCTTTTCTTAAGTCCTTTCCAGGTCCTTTTCATTGAATTATGGTCTGCCCAAATGTTAGATTCTATTTCAATTTCTTGTATCATGGCCTTTAAGTCCAAAGAAGTCCATATCATGTCAATTCTTGACCACGATTTATGTCTATTAGAATAAAAGGTACATTGTCCTTTTTCCGGGTACATCTCTCTCCAAATGTCCTGTATACAAAGTTCATCTTTCATTCTTAGAAAGGATTTAGGTAGAATATTACTTCCTTTTTCCCCGTTTATAACTTTTATAGTCCCGTACTGGATCAACAATTGCATTAAAATCTCGAAGTATACACAAGCTATGATAATTTAAGTCCACCAGTTTATCATATAATTGCTGAAAGAATTGATCTTGCTTCTCATTGGGAGCATATATCGCAACTATCAATATTTGTTTTTGATTCCATGTAATCAGTATTCTTCCCTCTTCATCAGCATAAATTTGTTTTGGATTCATCTTTTCTTTTATATATATATATATTTTCTTTTGTGATGTCAAGGAAAAATAAAGTTTACCAAGTTTTGATTGTTCAAGTATTCTAGAATGTTGTAACTTAATGTGTGTCTCCTGGAGACAAATTATATCCATTTTTAGCTTTTGTAGTCTATGAAATATTTTACTCCTTTTTGATGGGGAGTTAAGACCATTTATATTTATTGAAAGAATTCCAATTTCTTCCATAGTTTCAGTTATGTCGAGATCTCAATTTTCTAGGAGAGCTTATCTGTCTCTGATCTTTAGCCCTCACATCTTCCTCTGGTTGAGTCTTTTTAGGCGCTTCTTCCTCCGTTTGTTTCGATGTTCCTGCAGTCATTTCTTCTGGTTTCTTAGGTTTCGCCTCACCTCTCTCCAAGAAGTCTCTATGATTATTAAAGAAGTCCTCTGCTTGTTGTGGGGTGTTCAATCTATATCTTTTTGTGTCCCAAAAAATTAATAGTCCTTCTGGGATCAACCATTGAAGTTCCCTCCTTTACTGATCAATTTCCTCGTTAAGAATTGGTATTCTCTTTGAGCTTCTCTAATTCTTCTTGGGAACTGTTTGAGATCTACCAAATCTTTATCTTTGTATTTCAGAGGTTGGGACCTCACTACTCTCAGGTTCTCATCCCGTACTGCTCTTTTACTGAATCTAACTTTCTTCCAACTCCGCGTTAGATTGCGCCAATCTCTGATTTTCATCTTGGAGAGCCTCTAATTTCTGGTCTACTACTACTGACTTGTCTTCAATATTTTGCATTCGTTATTGAGTGTCTGACATTGCCTGTTGAAAGGATTCCATTTTTTGATCCATCTTAAACAGATCATTTTTCAAATCTTCAAGATCCTTTTTCATTTCCATTTTAGAGTCTTCAAAATCCTTTTTCATTTCTATTTTAGAATCCATAATTGCCTGGAGAATGGCTTGCATACCTTTCTGCTGCGTGTCTGGCTGTAAAAAGGTTGTAATTGATTTTTGAAGTGCTGGACTAACTGAGGTTGATGCAGGAGCAGAGGATCCCTTCCTTGCCCCTTTTGCCAAGTTTGAAACACTCATCTTGATTATTGTATTTATTGCATTTATTTATAATCCAACATCAAGCCCGATGGCCCAATTAATTGTAATCCAAGGGTAGGGCCCGATGGCCAGTTATAGTCCACCAAAAAGCTCAAAAGAGAGATTAAAAAAAAAGAAACCAAAAATATATATGTAATCCAAAACCCTCAGAAAAAAAAATAAAAGTAAAAATAAAAATATCCAGCAATACTAATATCAAAAAGTAGGAAAAAATATAAAAAGGGATAGCAGATCTTTGGGCAAAAAAAAAGCAAATAGAAAAAGAAGAAAGATAAAAATATATGTTTATATCCACACAACAAGGCTGACAAAAAAGAGTAACAAATAAAAAAGAACAAAAAAGACAAAAAAAGGAAATTTGATTTATAATCCAAATGTAGACATAAAAAAACTTCTTCTATGGTTCCCTTATTTTAAAGAGAATAAAATCAATCCAAAAAGGGAATCAAACACCAAGTAATGACAAAAAAAAAAACCAAACAAAAAATAGAGAGCAGTCTTAGTAATCTTCAAACGAGTTAGGAATGTCTGGGCAGTCAGCCAAGTGTCTGGGCATTGAGCCAAACACCACAGGTGTATCAACAAAGATAGTGTAACAAAAAAAATAGTGTAGCAGGAGAACAAAGGAAAAAAATTGCAAGAATAACCATCAGAGGATGCTGTTTCTTCCCTGTTTACTTAGGGAGAAAGTAAAAAAAAAGAGAAAGTTCCGTCAATCAATACACAAAACTAATGTTCCAAAATAAGAAAGAGCAGTTAAGGTGGCTTTTCCCAATTAGAATAATAATAGGTCTTTCTTCTCCTCTATAATGAGACAAGCTGGTTCCTTCAATGTAGCTTCAATTCAAAGGATTTTCAAAAGTTTTTAAAACGCTGAAACCGCCGCTTTTTGGGAGGGGGGGAGAAGCAAAAAGTCCCCTCCTCCTCCTCCCCTTAGGCTTCCAGCTTATTGTTAAAGGCAGGCAATTTTCTTAAGGGTCCACTTTGTATCAAAAGCTAATATCATCTCACCCAGATCAGTTGCTTATTTCCTTAAACAGCTGACTCCTGTCTCCAATGATCTGTTGAAGATAGTGGCAGACGCGAAGTTCTCCACCTTTCTCTCACCGGTTCCAGAGGCTATTTTGAGTTCGGGGAGCTGGCTACCACCAGCTCCTTTTCCTCAAAGAATTCACCTCTTGGTGGCCACCCCTCCAGGATGCCATTCAGCCCTAATGGGCCCGCCAGCGACAAAAATTCAGACCGTGGGCACGGAGAGTTTGTGTCCCAGGGTCTAGGACCAATGACGTCATCCAGAAACTCCGATATAGTATTTATTATTGAAGAACCTTTGGAATCCGGTCCCATTGTAATACAAGAAATAGAAAAATTTGGGGAAATATCTGGATTTAAAATCAACAAAAGGAAAACCAAAATGATAGTTAAAAACTTAACAACAAATCAGAAAAAAGAATTAGAAAAGGAAATGGATTTACAAATTGTAAAAAAAATTAAATACTTAGGGTAGTGATGGTGAACCTTTCAGAGACGGAATGCCCAAACTGCAACCCAAAATCTACTTTTGCATCGTCGGGTGCTGGGTGGGTGTGGCCCATTGGGTGGGCGTGGCTGCGGTGATAACGGCAGACTGGGTGGGACTAAAAAGTTCAATCAATCAATTCCAACTTTGCAAGATCTTTTTTTTCCCCGTGAGAAGTTGAAATTGACTGATTGATGGAACCTTTTTTTTTTTTGCACACGGCAGTGGAGGCCTAAAGCGAAAAGGTTTTATAAAACCCAGCTGAAGGCCTAGGACTGGGGCGACGGCGTGCGTGCCCACAGAGAAGGCTCTGAGTGCCGCCTCTGGCACCTGTGCCATAGGTTCGCCACCACTGACTTATGGATATGGTTGAATGCGAGATGTTCGTCCTTAAAGGAGGATAATTATATGGTATTAGTCCAACAAATAAAGGATTTGGAAAAGTGGAGGAGGTTACAACTATCGCTTTTAGGAAGGATCGCGACTATCAAAATGAATATCCTACCCAAATTATTATACTTATTTCAGACAATTCCCATATCATTAGATAAGAAATTTTTGGAGAACTTATTAAAATTATTACAAAATTTGTTTGGTTAGGAAAGAAGGCAAGGATAAAATTACTCTCTCTCCAAGACAACAGAAGTAGAGGTGGCTTTGGACTCCCGGCGTGGGAAATTTATTACAAAGCAACAACTCTGGTCTGGATAAGAGATTGGATTAACTTAAAGAAAAGAAGAATCTTAACATTGGAAGGGCACGATTTACAGAAGGGGTGGCATGCCTTCATGTGGGATAAAGGAAATAGGATACACTCATATTTTTATAGACATAAGAGATGCATTGTTACGAAAAAACACTATAGGAAAATTCCTTGCTGGCTATCTACCATGGAGGCAATGATCCACCCTAACACGTTGGACATAAGCAAAATGCCCAGATACTTGGAAATTTTAGATAAAGAGGGGAAACTCAAAAACAGTCAGTTATTAAAAGAACAGGGAATAACTATTGATTGGTGGCCATACTTACAATTGCAATCTAGATATAAGAAAGATGTGGAAGAATATGGAATTGATATGGAACTAAAACAATTAGACAAACTATTGATAGACCCTGAGGGAAAATTAATATCCAAAATATATAATTATTTATTAGACATTGATAGAGTAAAGGAGATAGTGAAAGAACCAATGATTGCATGGGCAAAAAACATAGGGCACAATATAGAATTAGAAGATTGGGAAAGAATTTGAAATAAAAATTACAAAATATCAAAATCCACTGCATATAAGGAAAATCAATATAAAATGCTATACCGTTGGCACCTAGCCCCTGCAAGATTGGCCAAAATGTATCCGAACCAAAGCCCAAAATGTTGGAAATGTAACTATCGTCAAGGTACCTTCTTTCATGCTTGGTAGTTGTGCCCTGAAGCGAAAAAATATTGGACCAAGATACAAGGGTGGCTACAAGATGTAACAAAATGTCAAATTGAATTAAACCCGGAAACATTTCTCCTGGGAATACTTAAAAAGAAATTTGATAAGAAAATAAGATATCTGATTTTACATATTTTAACTGCAGCAAGAATTGCGTTTGCGCAATACTGGAAGGAATGCAATATACCACCAGAGGGATTGATTATTCAGAAAATATATTAATGTGCCGAAATGGACAAACTCACTTTAGAATTAAAAGAAAAAGATGAGTTGGAATTTTACGCGGTTTGGGGAAAATGGTATACTTGGATAGACAATAGAAACAAAAATTGGAAATATACATAAGGCTATTGTGGGTTAGATATCGTATATACATAGTGTATATATTGTACAGAATGTTGATCCAAAGTATATAAATATGACAGTCTGCTGAATATGTACTGTATAAAGGAAAATGATATTACGTAGCTTTATTAAAAATAAAGTTTGTTTGAAAAAAAAAAGTCAAAATTTGAAACGGACCTCAAATTCAAAAAGTATAATACATTCAGGTTCCCCACAGATTGGGGAACCCGAAAAACCATTAGTTTTCCGGATCCGACCTCTCCCATCAGGAGTTAGGCCAGGGCGTATCTCACATTTGTTGGCAATATTTTGGGCTGAAACAAAACCAAGCTTTGATAGCTTCTCTCCCCGCTTATTGTAATCAATGAAACAAAAGGCCTTCACTGTCTTGGCTGATTATTGGTCAGGCGAGCTTGCTTCTGACCAAGAGTACACAACATGCTAAATTTGGAGTTGCCAATTAATATTGAGCTAAAGATTCCTTTAGATACAATTAACAATTTTTAAAGAAAATTTTATCCATGTTATGCTTCTTATAAACACATTACCATTAATGCATCACAACAAGATTATTAAATTTGGATTTTATTATTTAGAAAAATGAAACGTGTAGGTTAGTAATTCTTATTTTTTTTTCTTTTTAGCAGAATTCTAAATCATCATATGTAAGCCCACAATCAGAAACATGATGCCAGTGAGCACCCTGGCTCATGCAAGTCATTCAGAGGACGTTCATAGGACCCCAAATCTCAAGACAACAAATTCTTAGTAAAGCATGGTGTGCTCACTCAAATGTTTACAAGATTTCCTGCAAGGAGGCCAGTATCTTATAGACCAGTATCTTGGTAATCTTCTGAGATTTGGACTGTTATGGTACTACAGAAACTATCTATAATAGTATGCATAAGATCTCAAAATTTTAAAAAAGTAAATGGCCAATATTTGATGCTGAAAATTCAAGTGATATATTACAATGTGATTAAAAAGAATCAATTTAACAGAGAAAATGTTGGGTTATGGTTTATAAAGTTTTATATTCACAAATCTTTATGACTAAAGAAAATTTACAAATATATGTCCATTTGTAAGTTACTATTATTATCTGATGAAAGCTAATTCAACTTTGCATCTCTCAATTCTATTCAGTTAAAAATATTAACATAATGGAAAGCAGAAAATAGTCATTTGACACTTCTTCAACAAAGATTTGTAAGCTCTACAGTTCTTGCAATTAGCAGACTACTCCATATTTTTAGAACAAGAAAATGATGTAAAATAATTAGAATTATAATATCAAAAAAGTCCAGTTAATTGAGCATTTTTTTCTTCTCTGGATGATATGTAGCTGTTCACTGTCCTGGTCAGATTTTCATGGTATTTCTCCAAACCAACTCTCAAGCTGAGGTAGATCTCCTTAACGAGGCAGAAGAAAAGATCAGCAGACATTATTTTTTTAGATGAGACATGAGATCTGTATATACATTCCCTTAAGTGATGTATTTTTCATTTTTAAGAAAGAAAAGACATTTGCTAATCTTATCAAACCTTTTATTTTTTAAAAAAACATTTGGGATGAAATGTTCTTATCCTTACAACTTCTCAAGAGCCAAACTGTTTAATTCCTTTAGGCTTAAGAGTTCAACCTTATCAAGGACAACCATACCCAGGGTACATTTTGGCTAGGGGCTACCAAAGAGTTTTAAGTGGCAAAATGGCCCAACACTGCTCGCGCGGCTGCATTCTGCATTACCTGAAGTCTCCGAACGTTTTTCAAAGGTAGCCCCATGTAGAGAGCATTGCAGTAGTCGAGCCTCGAGGTGATAAGGGCATGAGTGACTGTGAGAAGAGACTCCCGGTCCAAATAGGGCCGCAACTGGTGCACCAGGCGAACCTGGGCAAATGTCCCCCTTGCCACAGCCGAAAGATGATGTTCCAGATTTAGCTGTGGATCGAGGAGGACACCCAAGTTGCGGACCTTCTCCGAGGGGGTCAAAAACTCCCCCCCCAGGTTGATGGATGGATGGATTGAATTATCCTTGGGAGGGAAAACCCACAGCCACTCCGTCTTGTCGGGGTTGAGTTTGAGCCTGTTAGCACCCATCCAAACCCTAACAGCCTCCAGACATCGGCACATCATTTCCGCTGCTTCACTGAAGTGACACGGGGTGGAGATGTAAAGCTGGGTATCATCAGCATACTGATATCTCACCCCGTGTTGTCGGATGATCTCACCCAGCAGTTTCATGTAGATATTAAACAGCAGAGGGGAGAGGACCGATCCCTGAGGGACCCCACAAGGGAGGAACCTAGGAGTCGACCTCTGACCCCCCGCCAACACCGACTGCGACCGACCAGTGAGGTAGGAGGTGAACCACTGCAGAACAGTGCCCCTGACCACCAACCCCTCCAGCTGGCGCAGAAGGATACCATGGTCAATGGTATCGAAAGCCGCTGAGAGGTCAAGTAGCACCAGGATAGTGGAAAATCCCCTATCCTGGGCCCGCCAGAGATCATCCGTCAGCGCGACCAAAGCAGTTTCCGTGGAGTAGCCGAGCCTGAATCCTGACTGCTGAGGGCCCAGATAATCGGCCTCATCCAAGGACCGTTGGAGCTGGAGTGACACCACCTTCTCAACAACCTTCCCTATAAAGGGAAGATTGGAGACAGGACGGTAGTTGTTTAATACAGCTGGGTCCAGGGAAGGCTTCTTGAGGAGGGGGCGCACAATTGCCTCCTTGCAGGGAGCCGGAAAGGACCCCTCCCTCAAAGAGGCATTAACAAGCTCCTGAACCCAGCCCCGCGTCACCTCCCTGCTGGCCGAAACCAGCCAGGAGGGGCACGGGTCCAATAAACAGGTGGCGGAACTCACAGCTCCAATGGCCTTGTCCACTTCATCGGGTGCTACAGGATCAAACTCCTTCCACACAACAGGATCAAGACGAGTCCCTGTCATCTCGACTGACTCATTGTCAGCTAACACTGCATTCCAATTGGAGTCAAGGTCCATCCGAATCTGGGCGATTTTATCCGCGAAAAACTTATTAAAATCCTCAGCACTACCCTGCAGGGGTGCATCAACCCCCCCTGATTAAGGAGGGAGCGAGTCACCTTAAACAGGGTGGCTGGGTGGGATTCCGCAGATGCAATCAAGGCGGAATGATACGTGCATCTTGCCGCCTTGAGCGCCACCTGATAAGTCTTAATATAAGATCTTAATAGTGTTCGGTCAGATACAGATTTACTTTTCCTCCATCGCTTCTCTAGACGTCTCTTCTGGCGCTTCATCCCCCTGAGTTCCTCAGTAAACCAAGGAGATCTCCTGGGTCTGCTACCACAGAGAGGTCGCAGCGGCGCAATCCGGTCAAGAGCCCCCTTCACAGCCATATTCCAGGCTGTAACCAGGGACTCTGCCGAACTGTGAACGGTTCCGCCTCCCTGCAGGGGAAGATTGGAGCCTTGAAAACAAGCCGCAGCAGAAAATGGTCTGACCATGACATAGGCAAGATATCTAAGCCCCTTAAATTCAGATCATTGCTCAACTGTTCTGAGAGGAATACCATGTCGGGAGTGTGTCCCCTCTCGTGAGGCGGTCCCTGAACTACTTGAGTCAGGTTCATGGTTGCCATGGCGGCCATGAACTCCTGCGCCAACTCAGAGGATTCGCCGAGCGATGGAAGATTTAAGTCCCCCAAGACAATAAGCCTGGGGAACTCAACCGCCAGCCCAGCAACCTCCTCAGTAGCGCAGGCAGGGCTGTTGACACGCAGCTGGGAGGCAGGTACGCGAGCAACAAGCCCACCTGAACCCCTAGGTCCAACTTCACAAGGAGCAACTCACAACCCGCAATCTCAGAAACAGCGAGCCTGTGTAGGCTAAAGGTCTTCTTGGCTCTTCCCTGGGGTCGTGGCTGATGCCATACCTGAAACCCGGCTGGGCACATTTCAGAGAGAGGAACTCCTCCCTCCGGGCCCAGCCAGGTCTCGGTCACACATGCGAGGTCGGCCTCCTCATCCAGGAGAAGATCATGGATGAGGGGAGCTTTATTTACAACCGACCTGGCATTGAGCAGCAACAGCCTGAGCTCAGGGTCCGGATTTCGCCCATCACCAGTACTTCGGGCTGAACTCACAGGGTCGGAGCAAGGGATTGCTTTTAAACAGCGGGCTCTTGTTCACCGGGAATGGCATTAGCAGGCTGGATGATATCATGTCTGAAGGAGCTTTAACAAAAGCCACATCAGCATGAGCATCTGTTGCACTCACTCACCTTCTCTTTCACCTTCTCTTTCCCAACATTGTCACTGAGCTGTTGAATGACACCTTTGAGTTGCATGATTTCTGTGTCTGTTGCTGTCAGTTTTTCACAGACAGCTCCTCTCTTCTCTTGAAATTTATTGCAGTATCTAGAAAACAATATTTTTACTATTTAAAGGCACCATCTACAAATTAAGATTTAATTAATCTTTTCATGCAGAAAAAAGTGGGTCATAAACATTAAAAAACTGGGATCTTATAGTTTATTATTTAATGGTTGAAGGCATTCCTAGTAAGTGCCATTTCTTCTATGAAATTTGGGATAGGGAAACATCAACCAGCCCTAATTCTCAAAAGCAGACAGGACTGGAAAATGGTCCAAGTTCCTTCCACTTCACTCTGTATAGTAGGGTGAGTGGAAGAAAAAGAGAATGGTACCAAATATTTCTGCACAACAAATCCATATCTTACTATCAACTCCTTGAAGTATCAATGGCAATAAAGGATAGCTTTTTAGTCTCTTAGGAATGTTATCTGAATACAGTACTATCTTCTGTTGTAAATATTGTCATGTGCATTAATGACAAAACTATCTAGGATCAAGCATAATTTTCCATTTGCTTGCATTCCTTTGGGATCCAAATCCTAATTTTGAGGTTTTTGATAATGAGAAAAATTACAGTGGAATTGGGAATGATTTGGAAATGACAAATAGATTTTACTAAAGTCGTTGCCATTATTAGTTACTTTTACCAGGGAGCTAAAGGACAGAAAAGCAGCATGAAGTTCAACTATATTGAAAGGTATATCTTCAAGAATATACCTATTTTCCAGAAAGCAGTATATTTTAGTATGTTTTTTTCAGATTGCTAATTTTGAATTGCATCCAAGATGCTAGCAAAATAAGCAGAATTAAACAACAATCTAACAATATTCATACTCAGTTATTGCCTGTTTCTGCAGTTCAGTATTCTCATATATCTTTTTAAGTTTGATTTCAACAGCAGCAAGTTTTTCACGTTTAACTGTGACTAATCTCTTCAATGACATTTCCTCCGTCTTAGCATTCTTGAATCCACTTGTGCTATTCTCAATCTGATCCTCTAACGTTCTGATCTGAAAAACAAGTGTTTTAGAATTCAAGTAGCAGACACATCACTAATTAGCGAAAATACTTCAAATGCTAAACAAGAGCTAAACAAATGCAACATCTGAGCAAGCCACATTTAGTAAACCAGTTTATTTTGCAAGAAAAGCTTTTGAAATAGGTGTAATGTTTACATAATATTCTTGCAAAGAAAAAAAATATAGACTAAACAGAGATATACGCTACTGTTTTCCCAAGGTTTCAAAGACTGATTTTCAAATGTTTTTTTTTAATAGTTTTTCTATGGGTTCTTAAAGAAATGTGCTATTCTGCTCATACCAGATTGGCTTGACATTAAATAAGCTATTTATGCAATATGAAAATTCATGGCAACGTGGAAAACTTGCTAGGGGTTTGTTTGCATGAGTTGCTGCTAGTAAAACTGGGGGTCTCAGGCAAAATCTGTCAGAAACCCCTTCAATAGTTCTTTTTGGGGCTCTGCCATTCTAGTGGGAGGGGGGAGGTTTTCCTCTGATGGGAGGGGGACTTGTAGCTGTACTTCCTCTACTTTGTTCAACTTTGATGTGTATCTTTGGGTGTGAAAAGGGGAATGGAATGTGCCAGGGTCCATATGCCTTATCTCCAGCCCGCTGCGAAATCTGGTGAAGCGCCTGCGAACCACCCCTTATCAGCTCTGGTTCCCATAACAACTTCGCACCTATGGATTGGCTGGACACAAACTGGGCAGTTGGGCTCTGGGGTGGGGTTTTGTGAAACAAAAGTTTTAATGTAGCAATTAACACAGGAAAACTTTAGATCTTGCTTTGCTCTCTTGCTATCACTATCTCTCAATAAAAGTTCCTTTTGAAACAATGCCTGTTTCAAGAGTTCCGCTTTCTTGGTAGTCGAGGCAGAATCTTAAAAAATCTTACTCTGCCTCAATGTATCTTAAATATGATTTTGCCTTCCAATCCATTTCCCACAGGAATATAATTTTCCCAGTTCAAATTTAATATAAATTAAGAAAAATGGGGCTAGGTAATGGGTTTCCATTACTTTTTTTCTAATTTGAAGAGGAACTTGGCAAACTTCAGTAAAGAATATGTGTGTATCTGTGGGTGTGTATGTATGAAACAAAAAATGTTTCTTTTATGAACTCTCTGCTAATGTTGTGCTGAATCCATGATTTATTTCAGACTACATTCTACCAAGAATTACCTCAAAATATTTTATCAACAAGTTCAATAGATATTATATTTGAATAGCACAAACCTGGGCCAATATATTTGATAGCTTATCCATATTTGCTCCTTGTGTTTGCATTTTCTTTCGGTACAATTGGACCTCCAGTTGACATGATGGAAACATCTCTACCAAGTCTCTATAAGCTTCATACTTCTCAATTACTTCTTGCTTTATAATAAAAAAATCAGAATCGAGATTGACGTGGGTGGAGCTGCAACGTTTATAATATACCTATAGCCACAACATAATCAGTCTTGTGTTCTAAATCCGAAGTACTATTGCTGTCAGCAATTCCTTTCTTTCAATCTTTTATTTTGTAATTTAAAGTTTTCTACTGTGTTACAGATTATCTTACATTTGATATAATGAATTTTCAGATACCAAACAATGTTTCACATTTCAATCATTGATATTTTATAATCCTTTTTTTCAATTTGGTTAGGATAAAAATGCTCCAGGGGAAAAAACCAAAACATTTTTCCTGTGTTTTTCTCTATAGATTCATTAACATTTCTGTGCTGCACAAGATACGGGCAGCAGCGAAGGCAAGGCTAGCGGGGCAGTGGTGGGTGCAGGGAGAGTTTTTGGCACACGTGGGGCCCGGCGGGTGACTTACCTTACTTGGGCTGGGCCAGCTGATGGCCCAGCCCTTGGTCACCCTTCACCGTCACCGCTGCCCAGGAGCACCTGAGCCTGCCTGCCGCCACTCCGAACGGGCAGCGGCCTACGCCTCGGCCGGCGCAGGGGGCAGCACCGCGCATGCGCGGTGCAGGTCGGGATCGCTCCGCGCATGCGCGGTGCAGATCAGGGTCGCGACCTGAAAAAGGTTGAGAACCGCTGATATAGTGTATCTATTTACTCTTTTTATATCATAAGAATGATAAACTTTTATTATCCTCCACAAATACTAGAGAGATTTAAAACAAAAAACCTCAACCATTCACTGGAAAGAAGAAAAAAATTACACTTGCCCTCAATTTTTAAAATTTGGTGAAACAGTGGTGTGGCACTCTGGTACTTAACCTCAAAAAAAGAGGAAAGAGCCTAGGAGTCAGGACATAGGAGATCTTGGCAATAGAGAGCAGACTGCCACCAGCCTCTGGAGAACAGACTGCTTCCAGCCTGTGGCATTATTGCTGCAAACCTGTCTTCACAATAGTTCCTTTGATGGGGTTATCTGAGCTGGAAATAAATTGATTCAACTAATGAAGAACTAAATACTTTGGAACCATGGTTAGGGAACAATACTAATCCTGAAGTACAGCTGAGTGACTGGGAGGACATGAATTTAAATATTTCTGTAGACATAGAAAAGGTAGAACAAAGTTGAGGCAGTTGTCAAATTTTGCAGTTCTGATACAATTTTTTACTGGCTTTCATTATTACAACATATATGTAAGATACAGTTAATTGTATTAATTTTGAAAAATGTATATTCTTATGAACTTAACTTAATTTTAGGAAACCATAGAAGCTGAAGCTATGGGAGGCATATCTGACAAATATTGATTTTATCAATTTTAATTGCTATAAGGCAGCAGTTCTCAACCTGTGGGTCACGACCCCATTTGGAGTCGAACGACCATTTCACGGGGGTCGCCAAGCACTGCAGTCCGCCATTTTTTTTTGGTCGGCCATTTTTTTGGTCGGCCATTTTTTTCTATCGTGATGCGCCCCGTCGTGCCATGCACCCCGCCGCGCTGCGCATGCGCCCCGTCACGCCGCGCATGCGCGGTGCAGGCCCGCCATTTTTTTGGTCGGCCATTTTTTTCCTATCGCGATGTGGGCCGTTGCGCTGCGCATGCGCCCTGTTGCGCCGTGCATGCGCGATGCGCCCCGCCACGCATGCCCGCCATTTTTTTTGCGCGATGCGGGCCAGGGTCGAGCCCCGGAAAAGGTTGAGAACCACTGCTATAAGGCAATTAAAATGCCTTTAATATTAAGATTCACCTTGTCTTTTTTAATCTTCTGCTGTGTCTGCTTCATCCGTTCCCTGCAATTAGTGAGTTTCTCTGGAGACTCTGTAATCCTGGACTTCAATTGCTCTTGTTCTTGTTTTAGATAACAGATTGCCAGTTTCAGATCGTTCTGTTTATTGAGAATACATTTTTTTTAATCCTAATGCTTTCAGTAGTTTAGAATCATTTGATTATCAAATAAATCTTAAGCAGCTAAATTTTCAGTGTTAGTGTATACATTTTGGAGAGAAGGAATAAGAGCCCAACACATAGTCATTTCTTTTAACATGAATAAATTGCAGGACTGGTAATTTTCTTATAAGAAATACACAAAAAAACATACATAAAATAGATAGCGAGGCATTCTTAAATATAAAGTTCTCTATCTGACCAGATTTAAGATTGCATTTTCATTGCATTGCATTGTTTTATACTTAGATATTTTGTCAATAAATATTTTCTCTCCAGATTTAGAAGCTGGAAAATGTTGTTGCCAAAATCAGTTACTTATTTATCCTTGTACTCTGCATCGCTGAAGTTTCCTGTATCTTTTTGTTAATGGACTTGGAGATTGCACACATTCCCAAATGCATAAAAAGTTTACTAAGATTGGCCTCCAAGCTTACATGTATGTATGAGCTATGTTTGTGTCTTGTGCAATATTTATTGAACATAAGTGTTTATAGAGAGGTTGAATGGCCATGTATTACAGATTCTACTAGTGAATTTAAACAAAGAATTGGATTAGGCAACCTGTAAGGACAGTTGCAATATTCTATGATGATGCTGTCAATAGTACATTTTGTAATGGTTTGACATGTTTGCCACAGCTTTTATTTCTTCAAGGGTTACAAGAAGATTTGTTGTTTGCTGAAAGAATATGAATTTGATTCTGCTCATGATTACTCTTTTTCTGATATGTATACTAAAGAGTAATTATGATAAATTTAATTTACATTTAGGAAGTATGTGGTTCCTATCGTCAGTTACTCAGTCTGAAAGAACATAAAAAGCATCAGGCTGCTAAAAAGGAAAAGAAAGCAACCCATTTCTTTCAATACAGAGGTAGATATTTGAAAGAACATGATTCCTCTCCATCATTAGATGGCACCAAAGAGACAGGATATTTTGTTATGTCTTTGCTGGGGATCTCTGAGAATTTTGCAGTTTCAAAAATCTGCTGTTGCAATATCTGGGACTTCCAAACTGTTCTGGAAAATATGGAACAGACAGTAATGGATACTGCTCTATTTCAAAACCAGTAAGTTCAGAAAAAATCTAAAGTGGGAGTATTTGCAACAGTAGTCTCCTGGGAAATTGTTACCATCGAGGTCAGGACAAATATGTTGACCCTGCCCCTCCCTCTCATACATAGAGAATAAGTGAGGCTATGCATACTTATCTAGGAATAAGACCCACTAAAGTTACTTCAGAGTAAGGCCATGTATATTAATTCTGTCAATATTAAATGTTTTTGTCCTTGCCTTGCACTTCTTTGTTCATACACACGGGGTATGTGTGTGAAATGCAATTTGGTTACTCTAGCTCACAAGACAGGGAAACCAGGCAACACTCAGAATAAACTTGCTTCTCATTCATCTTCATGATGGGGAAGGAAATATCATTTTACATTCAGAGCTGACTTCATTTCTGATAAATACCATACTGGGGTTTTTTTTGTTGAAAAGTTTAGGCCAAGTCTGGATGATACTGGTGGGCTTCATGTATTACTGCCATTTTTAATGCAATGTAGCTTGTGTTGAAAGAGTACTGTTTCCATACCTGGTGTGGAATTATAGACAAATGCTGTTCATAATTCACACTAATACTATAATATAGTATGCAGTATATAACATCCCTCATCACAAAGAGAAAAAATGCCTAGATTAGAACAAATCAAGTCTATCAGTGATGTAAATGAAGATGACAGATTTTATCATAACTTAAAAGTCCTTTTTTATGAGCATTGTATTGTTGGTCTTTTTCTTGTGTTTGGTCTAGGAGCGTCAATAGATTTAAATTGATTGAATGAGCAAGCAGCATTGGCCCCCCGGGGATGCCTCAGAGATGACAAGGGACTGGCCCCTGCTGCCCTGGCCCCGGCCACGCTCACCCAGTCTGCCTGCAGCCATGCTCACCCAGTGGGCCACGCCCCCTGCCCCCCCCGAGGGCACCACAATGTTGATACAGCAATAAGTGGGTTTTGGGTTGCAGTTTGGGCACTTGGTCTCTAAAAGGTTTGCCATCACTGGTCTAGCCTATTGAAGAAAAGGACCATAGTGTCAGAACCCATATTTTAAAGGGCCTTTTCTTTTTCTTTCTAAACCCGAATTGCACTCTCTTCTCTCCCTGGGTTCTACCATACTCCTGGAGGGGAGGGGGGAAGCGCTTGAGGATTATTTCCTTGTTTTTCCTCTATTGCTACAATGTAACACTTTGCTGTTTCTGTATTTCTTCCTCTGTGAACTTTCTCTCCTCTGTTGTCAGCTAGTAAAGGGGGGGGGGAGAGGAGAATGGAATGTACTTCCGGCAACTGCTTTATCTCCGCGTTCGCAAGGGAAGGTGCGAAGAGCCGCCTAAACATCGCTGCAGCCTGGAGACAGCCTGATGTTATCCCCTTTTTCCCGCAACAAACTTAACACCTTGGGATTGACCTGTTTGAACTGACTGAATGAACTATGGGGTGCGGTTATGCTTGGGATACATTTTACCTATCGATCTGGTGGGAAACTCTCAGATCCTGTCTATTATGCTTGGGATACTTTTTACCTATCGATCTGGTGGGAAACTCTCAGATCCTGTCTATTATGCCTACTATCAGCTTCTCCTAATAAAAGCTCCTTTTGGAAGAAACAGCTTCCACGAGTTCTGCTTTCTTAGGATGAGGTATTGAAGTGGGCCCTGACACAGCTGTCTTCCAGTGCTTGAGGGGCTGTCACAGAAAAGAGGGCTTGGCTTATTTTCCAAAGCATCTGAAGACAGGACAAGCAACCATTGATTTCTCCACCTTTCAGAGCAACCCAGAGAAGCTGATTTTTTTTCTCAACCAAGTGCGCTCTCATTTGAACCGCTGTGCCTATCTCTACCCGGACCCAGCCACTATGGTCAACATGATTGCGTCCAGCTTAGAGGGAGAGGCATCCGGATGGCTGAATAATTTATATGATGAGCAAGCCCCTGAATTGGAGGACCCCCATCTCTTCCTCCTAGGACTGAGAGCAAGGTTTGAGGACCCATCCATTGCCCTCAAAGCAGAAGAACATATCCATAAGATAAAGCAAGCCGGCAGGCCTGCTTTGAAGTACGTACGAGAGTTTTGCAAGACAGCTGGTCGGATAGAGAGGTGGCCTGAGCAGTCCCTAGTCTAATCACTTCAAAGAAGGATTAGACGATTACCTCTCTCAGGCCTGCATCTATCGAGCAGTACCTGATCAGCTGCAGGAATGGTACCAGACAGCAGTAAGGCTAGATGTTCAGCTTGCCCGCTACAGGAAGCCTCCCCCACCTGAAGCCGAGTTGAGGCCAGAGCAACCAAAGCAGCAACCACCCCCCAAAAACCTCCAACTGCTGCGGCTGGTGAAAGTCCCAGGCCACCTGCAGGCCTGCCGATCAAGTGCTTCCGATGCGGACAGCAGGGACATCGAGCACCGAATTGCCCAGTCTCCTACTCCCAACAGCAGAACAGACCGGGACCAGGAACAAGAAAGAAACCTGCCCAGCAGCCAACGAGAGAGAAATCCAACTGGATCATACAGGAACCTGTTGCCCAAGTAACATCCCCCACACAGGAGGATGCTGGGACTTAGGCTGGATCCGCCCCTGCTCTACTCTCTTGCAACAGCAATGGTGTGTCAACACATCCCACCTTTCTCCTCTACCTGCCAAACTCATAATCCCTAAGACGGGGGCACAGGTAGATTTAAAAGTGCTAGTTGATTCTCGATGCTCCCAGTGTGTCATTAGCTTGCCATTTGCCATGAAAATGGGCATACGAGCAAAACTGCTCTCCAAACCCCTGAGGTTTGAGCAAGCCGATGGCTCCCTGATGGGAGGGACTTTATTCACGCAATTAACTGAGCCTCTACGCTTAGAAATAGGTGAGCACTGGGAGTTCATTCGCTTCCTGGTGACTCCAAAAACGACTGAGTCTGCGATCCTAGGATTAGCCTGGCTGGACAAATGGAAGTCGTTTATTTGGTGGGAGAAGGGAATAAGGACTGTGAGACTACCTACAGGGCCCAAGCCCCCCATTTATTCAACAAACGTTAAAGGAAACTTTAACCCACCCAATGAGCAAGCGCACTTGGCTGCCTCACCGCCACCAGGCGAGCCACTCATCCCCAGCGAGTACCAGGACCTAGTGGTGGCATTTAGTGAGAAGGAATGCAACACCCTGCCTCCCCACCGACCCAATGATTGCTCCATCGAACTGTTGCCAGGAGCCAAACTCCCACGACTGAGAATGTACGCTATGTCCCCCCTCAAAATGGAGGAGACGCAGCGATATGTGGACAAAAACCTAGAGAGGGGTTCATTGAACGGGCCAAGTCTGCTGTGGGAACCCGTGTTGTTTAAAGAAAAAAAAGATGGGTCTCTTTGTCTCTGCGTGGATTATAAGGGTCTGAATGCGGTGAGTTTGAAAAAAAAAACCCCTCTCCCTACTAAAGGACTTTAATCGTTTTCACTTCACTCTAAAGTACATTCCAGGAGGGAAAAACTTCCTAGCTGATGCTCTAATCAGACGAGGCAATTATCTCCAATCCACAAACTGCTGCTCAACTCATGCCTCGTAGGGCCCCTAATCCTGATGACCCTGGGGCAAAGAAAATAAAACAAGAGCTCCTCACCGATCAATGGTTCAAGGACAATCAAACCTCCCTAACATGCAGGGATAGTTTGGCATACAAGGAGGGGAAATTGTACTTGTCAGAAGCCCTCCTTCTTAATGCTCTCAAACACAGCCATGACGTAAAACAGGCTGGATACTGGTTATTTAAAAATTCTACATCTCATCCGCCAACAGTTCTGGTGGCCGGGGTTAAAATGGGATGTGGAAAATTATGTCAGGAGTTGTACTGTATGTGCCACCATGAAAAGAATTCAAGGAAGACCCCCTGGGTTACTGCAGCCAATGGCAGACCCTTCTCAACCATGGGAAGAAATTGCTATGGACTTTATAGTAGACCTCCCTGAAAGTAGAGGACATACAAGCAGGCCCACTTCATCACCTGCAAAGGACTCCTGTCTGTCCAACAACTGACTAAACTGTTCTTGAAACATATCTACCGACTGCATGGAGCCCCTAAATGAATAATTTCGGACAGGGGGGTGCAGTTCACAGCTAAGTTTTGGAGGAGCTTTCATAAATTAATTAGATCATCTCAAGATCTATCATCTGCTTTTCACCCGTCTGGTAATGGGGCTGTGGAAGCCGCCAACAAGATGGTGGAGAAATATCTCAGGTGCTATATTTCCTACCAACAGATCGACTGGACTGATCTCCTCCCTTTTGCAGAGGTGGCTTACAATAACTCTGTTCACAGCCGCACTGGCTTCACACCTTTCAGAGTAGCCACACCTGAATACCCTCAAGTGCCCTCCGCTTCTCAGACACTTACTCAATGGGTGAGGGGGTGGGAAGAAGTTTGGAGAGCCACGAAGACTGCTTTAAAAAAGACTTCCGAGACCTATAAAAAGCAGGCAGATAAAAAGAAGGCTCCTCAAAGAACATTCCAAGTTGGGGAAAAGGTTTATCTGTCGATTAAATATTTACACCTCAAATTACCCAGCAAGAAATTAGGACCAAAATTCTTGGGGCCTTTCCCCATCGTAAAGATCATTAACCTGGTCACAGTAGAATTAAAACTCCCTAGGCTTTTAGGGAGAGTGCACCCTATCTTCCATTGCAGCTTGTTGAAACCTTTTCAGGGCTCCACTTTAAGACCTCCCCTTAAGAAGGCACCTGGATCCCTCGTGGTAGCGGGTCAGACTCACTATGAAGTAAAGTGTATTCTTGATTTTTGAATTTTTAAAGGGAAATTGCAGTACCTAGTACAATGGAAGGGATATTCACTGTCTGAAGCCACTTGGGTGAAAGCTAGCAATGTGAAAGACAGACTCATCAAAAGATTCTATAGGAAACACCCTAACAGACTCATCAAAAGATTCTATAGGAAACACCCTAACAAACTGAGAGACAGCCTCTAGTATATGCTTTTGTTTATGTTACAGGATCTGTCCTTTTTGTAAGGGGGGGGCCAGATGTCAATGCTACAAACATCGAATGTTCTTGCTTTGACAACATGGAGATGCAGCCATTTTCCTTCTTATTTTTTACTCTTAGAATTAGAGTTAGAATTAGATGATACTGGGGGGGAGGAGGAATGTGCATGGGAGTTTAGTTAGACATAACAATACTGTAACTAGGGTGAGAACCAAGGTTTTTTGAAATAAGAGATGATAAGGTAAACAATGCCTCAAAGTTCTTCGAAAAGTTTCATCTGTTGGAACCATGACACTCACATTATGTAAACTATTATGGATAAGAATATACTGAATCTTACCAGTTTTTATAATTAGATTCTTACAATTACTGAACTTTGCATGAATGCTACTTACTAAATTTTGATTTTTTTCTGCAATTTCCATTCTTTTTTGGTGGATCACTTCTTGCAAAACATTCTACAAAAAAATTGCATGACAATTAAGAAAACTTATTTGCAATGCTTATAATTTGTCCCAATCCCAGAAGATTTTAAGTGGCAAATAGCAATACACAAAATCAAAATATTGTATTATAACATCCAAACTTTAAATATAAAGGATAAATATGCCTACTGAGGATCTAGGGACCAAAAGATTGCTAAAACAATATAGCCTTAGCTTGCTTACAGAATATTAACAAGGTATAGTGTGGAAAGACAGAATTTCAGAAAATATGGCTGCTACAGGCATGGGAAATCTACATGACTCAAATGAATGGACAGTTTCGATCCTGCCAAAGTGTTGTGTAATATGTCATGGTGCTACACCATATACATCTTTAATGATAATGACCACTACATGGTCATAAAATGGGTCAGTCACATGACTGACACAATTTTACCATTTTTTGGAGCAGCAATTAAGCAAACCCCACGATCATTAAGCAAACCAATGATTCACTAGGGCAGGGCTTTTCAACCTTTTCGCAGATTGTATCACTTTTAGGACATGACAATATTTGAGTACCACCAGTACTTAGCAAGGTGTCAAAAATTTGATAACTAAAAAAAGTTGAGGTTCAATGTTAATGCTTCCTTCTACTTCCTTCTTCCCTTCTCCCTCTCACTTTCCCCCCTTTTTCCTCCCCACTGTGTCCTACTATTTGCTTTTGTATTTTTGCATTTTATTCTATAATCTAATAAAATATTACAAACTGTAGAAAAAAAGGGAAAAAGTACGAGTTTTAATTTCTTCAGTGGCAGTTCCTTTGCTGAATCACTTTCCCTTTGCATTGACAAATGTATGATGAATTTATCCATGTTTATTAATATGCACCACTACTAGCTAGCTCAGGGGTCTTCAAACTTGGCACTTTTAAGACTTGTGGACTTCAACTCCCAGAATTCTTCAGCCATTATGGCTGGTTGAGGAATTCTGGGAGTTGAAGTCCACAGGTCTTAAAGTTGCTAAGTTTGTAGACCCCTGAGCTAGCTGGTCGGCCCTTCTTCTCTTCCTTCTGAGCTCTCCTTCCACAGTGTAGTAAGAATGCATTCCCCCCCCCCAATCCCTTCCCTGTACAGGAATCAAGTGCAAAGCAAGAAAGGCTCACAAAATAAAAAAACACATAAACTCCGGTTTTTTTTTTCTTTAAGCTGCCTCAGGCGTGTCACGTGTCACAATGTTGCAACCCGAGGCTGAAAGGCTCCAGCAATTGCGAAAAGCTTTAGCCTTAAATTAAGCCTGTTTACCTTCAAAGAAAACTTTCTAAAAGCCATAGACCAAGCATGTGAAACTGCTGGCCTACAGGCCAGATACATCATCAAAACTGCGCCCACCCCATTGCCGGCAATAGGGAAAAAGTCACAATACGCCACACGACGTTGCGAGTTTGACATGCCTGCCATAGACAGACTCAAGATAAGGGGGTAAAACTAATTACATTTGTTTAAAGGGATTAAATCTTGCTGGATTAGCTACCTCATTTGCTCCAGCTTTTATTCCAGCTTTTATTTATACTTCTTCTGGACTTCAATTATCTTCTGCCCTTACTTCTGCTCCAGCAGTTGGCTCTTCTGGTTTTATATTAAATTTGGGAGGCACTACGGCTCCAACTATAACTGTATTCATAGGACTTTCCCTGAGGGGAGCCCTGACTGGTTTAGGAGGAACACTGTTCCCAAATGCAAGCACAATTACAACAGGGCTTGGACAAAAATGCTTTTTAATTTTTATCTGTTTAAATTTTAATTAATTCAATGTGTTTAATACTGTTTTTAATTTTATTTTTTTCTTGATGTTATGGATGATGTGGGGGGGATTGATTGTGGAGTGAATCGGGTTGAATGGATGGGTGGTTGCATGGATTGGAGGGATTGTGAATTTATGATAAATGGAAGGGCCGACCTGTCTGCATTTGCGGAAGCTAGAGAAGTGGAGGAGCCTTGCTCTGAGGGATCAGAGGGCCAGTCTATACCGGTCTTATGGGGAAGAGGCAGATATGACGGGAGGCCTGGGGTAGGCCGCTCTCGGGGAACAAGGCCTCGCTGCCTGAAAGCGATCTCTTGTTCCGGCCCCTTGAACCTCTCCTGGGGTACTGGTAATGAGCGAAATCCGGACCCTGGACTCAGGCTGCTGCTGCTCAATGCCAGGTCGGTGGTAAATAAAACTCTCCTTATCCGGGACTTGATTCTAGAGGAGGACGCCGACCTGACATGTGTGACTGAGACCTGGTTGACCCCAGAGGGAGAAGTTCCCCTCTCTGAGATGTGCCCAGCTGGGTTTCAGGTATGGCATCAGCCGCGACCACAGGGAAGGGGGGGGAGTGGCGATGATAGCTAAGGAGACACTCGGGCTGCGCAGACTCGCTGCTACTGAGATATCAGGTTGTGAGTCCCTCCTTATGAGGTTGGACCTAGGTGTACAGCTTACGTACTTGCCTCCCAGCTACGTTTCTACAGCCCTGCCCACGCTACTCGAGGAGGTAGCGGGGTTGGCGGTTGAGTTCCCCAGACTTATTGTCTTGGGGGACTTCAATGTGCTGTCACTCGGTGAGTCATCTGGGTTGGCACGGGAGTTCATGGCCTCCATGGCAACCATGGACCTGACACAAGTAATTGAGGGCCCAACCCATAAGGGGGGACACACACCTGACCTGGTTTTCCTCTCGGAACAGTTGAGGTATGATCTGAAATTAAGGGGTTTAGAAGTGTTGCCCATGTCATGGACAGATCATTTTCTGCTGCGGCTTGAGTTTACGACACCAATCCTCTCTCGCAGGGAGCCGGAACCGATTAAATGGTTCCGCCCCAGACGCCTGATGGACCCTATTGGCTTTCAAAGGGCGCTTGGGGAATTGCCGGATTCGCTCGTACACAGTTCGGCAGAATCCCTAGTGATGGCCTGGAATACGGCCACTACAGGGGCTCTAGACCGGATTGCGCCGTTGCGACCTCTCTGTGGTAGCAGACCCAGGAGATCTCCTTGGTTTACCGAGAAACTCAGGGGGATGAAGCGCCAGAAGAGACGTTTAGAGAAGCAATGGAGGGTAAGCAGATCCGAATCTGATCGAACCAAATTGAGAGCTTATATTAAGACCTATTTGGAAGCGATCACTATGGCAAGATCTCAGTATCTTTCCGCATTGATCGCGTCTGCGGAATCTCGTCTGGCTGCCCTGTTTAGGGTGACTCGCTCTCTCCTTGATACGGGGAGGAGGGAGGAACCTTTGCAGGGTAATGCCGAAGAATTTAACATCTTTTTCGCAGACAAGGTTGCTCAGATCCGGGCTGACTTGGACTCCAATTGGAATAGTGTCGGCTGACAATGAGTCAGTCGAGATGACAGAGGCCCGTCTTAGTCCTGTTGAATGGGAGGAGTTTGACCTGGTAACTCCTGATGACGTGGACAAGGCCATTGGAGCTGTGAGTTCTGCCACCTGTTTACTGGACCCGTGCCCCTCCTGGCTGGTCTCGGCTAGCAGGGTGGTGACACGGAGCTGGGTCCAGGCTGTTGCTAACACTTCACTGAGGGAGGGGTCCTTTCCGGCTCCCTTAAAGGAGGCACTCGTGCGCCTCCTCCTCAAGAAGCCTTCCCTGGACCCGGCAGTTTTAAATAATTATCGTCCAGTCTCCAACCTTCCCTTTTTAGGGAAGGTTGTTGAGAAGGTGGTGGCACTCCAACTCCAACGGTCCTTGAATGAAACTGATTATCTGGGCCCTCAGCAGTCTGGGTTCAGGTCCGGTTACAGCACGGAAACTGCTTTGGTCGCGCTGACCAATGATCTCTGGCGGGCCCGGGATAGAGGCTACTCCACTATCCTGGTGCTTCTTGACCTCTCAGCGGCATTCGATACCATCGACCATGGTATCCTTCTGCGCCGGTTGGAAGGGCTTGGAGTGCGGGGCACTGTTTTATGGTGGTTCACCTCCTACCTCTCTGGCCGGTTGCAGTCGGTGTTTGCAGGTCAGAGATCGGCTCCGAGGCCTCTTCCATCTGGAGTCCCTCAAGGGTCTGTTCTCTCACCTCTGCTTTTTAACATCTACATGAAGCCATTGGGTGAAATCATCCGTCGACACGGGGTGAGTTATCATCAATATGCTGATGATACTCAGCTTTATATCTCTACCCCGCGTCATTACAGCGAAGCAGTGGAAGTGGTGAACCGGTGCCTGGAGGCTGTTGAGGTCTGGATGGGTGCCAACAGGCTCAGACTCAATCTCGACAAGATGGAGTGGCTATGGGTTCTGCCTCCCAAGGACAATTCCAACTGTCCGTCCATCACCCTGGGGGGAGAA
Source organism: Bothrops alternatus (assembly GCA_034064705.1). Taxonomy (NCBI): domain Eukaryota; kingdom Metazoa; phylum Chordata; class Lepidosauria; order Squamata; family Viperidae; genus Bothrops; species Bothrops alternatus. Next base: position 343,902 of record JARGCV010000091.1, read on the forward strand.
GTTTTGTCCCCCTCGGAGAGGGTTCGCAACTTGGGTGTCCTCCTCGATCCACAGCTAAGTCTAGAACACCATTTTTCAGCTGTGGCGAGGGGGGGCATTCGCCCAGGTTCGCCTGTTGCATCAGTTGCGGCCCTATTTGGATCGGGAGTCACTCCTCACAGTCACCCATGCCCTTGTCACCTCGAGATTCGACTACTGTAATGCTCTCTACATGGGGTAACCTTTGAAGAATGTCCGGAGACTGAAAGTAGTCCAGAATGCGGCCGCGCGAGCTGTCTTGGGTCTCCCAAGACATGCTCATATCATTCCAGCCCTCCGTGAGCTGCACTGGCTACCAATTGGTCTCCGAACACAATTGAAAGTGTTGGTTATGACCTATAAAGCCCTTTATGGCAATGGGCCAGGATACTTGCAGGACCGTCTTCTGCCTCATGAATCCCAGCGACCGGTTAGGGCACATAGGGTTGGCCTCCCACGGGTCCTGTCTGTTAGACAATGCATCTGGCGGGGCCTAGGGCTAGGGCCTTCTCCGTTGCTGCCCCAGCCCTCTGGAACCAGCTTCCTTCAGAGGTTCGTACTGCTTCCTCCCTCCTAGCTTTCCGGAAACTGTTGAAGACACATTTATGCAGACAGGTTTGGGGCGTGTGAGCTGCACTCTGCCCCTGGGCCTTTGACTGTGATTGTGTGTTGTATGAGTGTAATAAATTATCTAGTTTTTATATAGTATTGTAATTAGTAATTTTAATTGATTCTATGTTCATGTTTTTACTTGTATTGTTATTGTGAGCTGCCCTGGGTCTTAGGAGAAGGGCGGCATATAAGTTTAAACAAACTAATAAATAAATAAATCTATGGAAGTCAACACTTTGGATTCATTGCTAGCCTAAAATACAGACTAAAATATTCCAATAACCAAAGCACACAAACCGAGCCTCTGAATTACAAAAACGCTGTAAAAACTGTAGAAGAATCCTTATGGCAACCCAATCAAGCTGCCAGCTGATCCAGAACTAAATAAACCCACCTCGTTTCTGATATGCTTGTCTGCTGGCTTTTCATTTCAGCAGCACTGATTGCATTCTCTCGGCTGGAAAAAATGAACCGGGGGGGGGGTGTTTTCTTCCAGCAACAGCTGTTGCTTCTTCCCTGTCCCTGTTTCTCTGCCTGCCTGCTGAGCTCTCCTTCTCTTTCCATGTTGTTTTTTCCCTTTCCTGCCCAAACCTCCTTTTATAGCCTCTCCTCTCCCCCTTTTCTTCAGTTCACCTTCAGCTCCGCACTACTTCCAGAAGCGCCAATTAGCTGCAGCCCTGCTAGCTCCTGGGGCTTCTGCCGAGCTGCAGCTGCAGCTGCCTTTCCCCTCAGGCTTGGATTGCTTCGGCTCATTCCCCTCCTCCCCCACTACACTTCTCTAGGACGGTCGCGTACCACCTGCCAAAGTACTACAGGAGTAATCGTACCACCAGTTAAAAGCCCTGCAATAGGGTCACAGTTTTTTGAAAACCAAAAGTAAATGCCAAGTTTTGGCAAAAGCTTTATGGTCACAAAATGCTGTCTACGACTATGAATGCAATTAGGGAGGGGATGTTGCAACCATCGTTACTTCAAATCTAGGTCATAAGTAGCCCCCTGGTAGGTCCAACATCACTTCCAATAGTCTTGTCATAAGTCCAATAGTCTTGTCATAAGTCAAGGTCTACCTGTATATATTTTATAACTTCTCTTAAGCTGTTGTGTAATGGACAGTTAAACACAGCATAGCTTCTGGACATCACATGAACTTTAGTAAGAAGAACACATACTGTTTTCTGCCGATATTCTTGATTGAGTTTATTCTGTAGTTCTTGAATTTCTTGAGACAGCTCCTTGAATTCTACTTGTTGGTCTGAAGGAATAATACTGAGTATATAGAAATAGTGCTCAGTTTAGAGAAAAATGAATTTGACATATAAATATAACATACAGAAAAAGCTGCTTCTTTTTGATGAAGCTATTTGGCAATCTTAAGTTCTGCAATAATATAATATATTTAATGTAAAAATTTAGATATGTATATAAAACATTTTTCTATAGATATTTGCTTAGACAATTTCAATTCAATACACAAGATTTAAACAAATCTTAATTTGGAGAGGATGAAATTTAAAGATCTTGCATGAAAATAGCAGGGGAGGTAAACCAATATGATAGACACAAAGAAACACATGACCCCAAGCCCCATCTAGGCAAGGAACTCAATTGTTATTTGCACCTAAAATGGTGACTGGAGCTCCAGGAACTTGGCCCAAGAAAAGCACAATCTCATTCCTTTTTTAACTGAAATCAAATCCTTATAATGTTGAGGCTATATTATAGAAACGGAACCAATTTGATTCCAATAAGCCATTGTGAGAATGTGTCCTTCCCAAAACATTTCAACCATGCTTTCCATTGGGAATCAAACACATACACACAAATAAGGAGCTCTTCTTTTTTCCTTATCCATTAAGAGATATGAGCAGAAGAGCATAGGTATATGTAATGGAAAAACTGGAGGAGAAGGAATCTTAAGTGACTTTCTCCTTGGAAGAAATAAACTAAATTTGAGAAAACATAACCTATTGAAGGACTATCCCCAAAATTTCCTTATGAGAAATACTTCAAAAGAACTCCCTAGCAGCACCTGTTTATCAACAGTCTTAAGCACTGAACATCCAGAGTCAATTTACAACACTCCCTGTAACAACATGCTATGGCAAATCTTTGATTCAAATGCCGTTAACAAGAGAATCCATGTTAAGCAGAATTCAGATATGCATTCTTCAAAATGAGATTACAAATTCTATGCCCGATAGACGGTTCTTCAGTCCTGTGAACGGATTCTTAATAATTTTAATATGGGGAACTTATTCAAGTTATCTTACTCCATCTTTTCAAGCTTCAGTGTTGCATCCTGGATTGCCACCTGAAGTTGTTGCTCTTTCTCCATTGATGTTTTCTTTGAAAAAGAATTTACATTACATGCAATTCAACATATTATAGAAAAATTGCAACTGACTATAAAATGAAATTATACTGGTCAGAGTACATCCTTATTTAATACATTTATGCTGAGCTACAAATCAGGCAGTAAAAGCTTCAGGTTTTGCCACAAAGTTTGAACTGACAATAATGGCTACAGATACATGAAAGCAAGATATAGTGTCTCCGTGATTAATTAAACTAGAGAGAAAAGGGAGAGAAATGTCACTTTTTTAAATAACAGCAGATCCACATCTCAAAGTTTTTTTTTCTTCAGCAGGCCAGAGTATTAAGCAGATGAATGTTCTTTAAACGTGAGGATAGGAGGACTTTCAGCAAAGTAATTTAACTTTTAGAGAATATTTGTAGCTCAGGATTGAAGTGAGGGGTCCTTGGTGCTCTTTGAGCTTGGTTGTTTTCTTGCAGACATTTCTTTACCCAAACTAGGTAACATCATCAGTGCCAGTAGGGAGTGGTTTGCTCTTGTTTTATATTCTAGTGGCTTGCCCTGTCAATATTGGTGAGAGGGGGCGTTGTCTTACCTGAACGCCGTTTCTCAGCACGGAGATGGATAATCCACCAATGGGTTAACTTAATCCTCCTGCCCAATCAGATCAAGTCAGCCAAACTTGCCTGCCTGTCCTGGGCCTGTTTTCCCAGTCTCGACGAGGGCGCAGCTACTGACTGAAAGCATGACATGTTGGCTCACAGAACTAACCCTAGGCCTAAGGACCGAAATGGGTGGGTGTGGATTATCCATCTCCTTGCTGAGAAACGGCATTCAGGTAAGACAACGTCCCTTCTCCAGCACTGGAGATGGATAATCCACCAATGGGACATAACAAAGCCCACTGTCCTTATGGGAGGGAAGCGGGCAAGTTTGGAACCATGTCACGGGGCACCACCTGTTGCAGGACCCTCCTGCCAAAGGCAGCCTCGGCAGATGCGTACCTGTCCAGCTTATAATGCCAGAAGACCATGTGGCCGCCCTACATACCTCCTCAATGGAAGCCTGCGTGGCCCAAGCTGCAGATGTGGCTGCACTACGCGTGGAGTGGGTGGTGACACGACGTGGAACCGGCAAGGAATCGGACTAGTACGCCCCCGCAATGCAGGCTCTTATCCACCGGCTGATCGTGGAGGCCGAGACCTTCCAACCCTTTGAAGACGGGTGGAATGAGACAAAAAGTGCCTCAGAGTTGCGGAAGAGAGCCGTCCGCTTGATATAATAACAGAGAGCCTGGCGTACGTCCAAGGAATGCCATTGACGTTCCAGATCATGGGAAGGATTAGGGCAGAAATCAGGGAGAACGATATCCTGAGCCCTATGAAAATGAGAGTTGACTTTGGGAACAAAGGTGGGGTCTAAACGAAGGGTAGCATGATCCCGGTGAAAAATACATAAACCATCCCTGACTGAGAGGGCTGCCATCTCAGAAATACGTCGGGCTGAAGTGATGGCTACCAAGAAGGCGACCTTGAGGGATAAGGATTTCATGTCGCACAAACTGAGGGATTCGAAAGGAGCTTTTGTGAGAGCCTAAAGGACCTGAGGCAATTCCCACGAGGGATACCTCTGGACTACAGGAGGCCTGGTATTAGTTGTGCCCTTGAGGAAGGAACGGATCAAGGGATGTTGGCCCAGAGAACTACAGTGTCGCAGGTAATCAATGTAGATAGGGCTGCCACCTGTCTGCGTAATGTGTTAGGCGCTAATCCCTTATTCAGACCCTCGAGTAAGTAGTCTAAAATATTTGGAATGGTCAATTCCGATAGAGGCAAGTGGTGAGTGGAACACCACCGGCAAAAATTCTGCCATGTGGCGTCATAGATGCAGTTGGTAGCCGGTCGACGAGATGCCTGAATTATGGCAATGACCCCTGGTGAACAGGACTCCCTGGATAGGAGCCGGCGCTCAAGTGCCATATGGCTAACTGGAGCCATTGAGGGTCTGGGTGAATCAGATCCCCCTGGGTTAGTGATACCTGGTCCAGAGGAAGTTTCCAAAGACGTGACAGGGAGAGACTGACGAGGTCGGCGAACCAAGGTCTCCACGGCCAGTAAGGGACTATCAAGAGAACCTCTGCTCTCTCTTGCAGAAGCTTGCGGATGACCGCCGGGAGAAGAGGGAGAGGGGGAAAGGCATAGAGGATACCCTCCGGCCATGGAACCTGAAGGGCATCTACTTTCTCTGCTCCTTGAGTTGGGAAGCGCGAGAAGAATTGCGGGAGTTGTGTGTTTGCCTGGGAGGCAAACAGATCTATGATGGGGAGACTGAATCTGTGGGTGATTTCCCTGAATAAATTCGGGTGCAGACGCTATTCCGAGTGGTCCACGGTTGACCTGCTCAGAAAGTCTGCCCTTTTGTTTGCCTCTCCCGAGATGTGGTCTGCCCTGATCGAGGTGAGGTTGGCCTCTGCCCAAGAACCCAGCAGTTGGGCCTCGGTCAGGAGGACACGGGATCGGGTGCCCCCCTGCTCCTGCTGGTTCACATGGGCCTTTGCCGCCATGTCCGTGAGGACTAACACATGCTGTCTCGCAATGCTGTGACGGAAATGATGAAGGGCTAGATGTATGGCCAGCCAATTGATATTGTGCCTCAGATCTGACCGAGACCATCGCCCCTGGGCCCACTGCGAATGATAGTGTGCTCCCCAGCCAAACAGGGAGCACAGGCGTTCATCGTGATCGTGAGCCAACCAGGCTCTTTGAAGAGAGACCCTCTGGCCATGGCGGGAGAAATCCACCATCTGAGTGAGCGCAGGATTTGTGGAGGAACCCTTACCTCTCGGGTGGAAGTGCTGGTACCCCGCCTCTGGTAAGGAAGCAGAAACCACTGGAGAGTCCGTGAGTGTAACCTGGCCCAGGGAACGATCGAAATGCACGATATCAGTTTTCCCAGGAGCCGGGAGAGACCTGAGGGCGATTGAGTCCTGTCCCTGCAGACCTTTAGGACCAGGTCCCGTATGCTGTCCCTGTGTTCTTGGGACAGATAAACCCAAAATTCTATTGTGTCTATTATGGCTCCTAAGTGGAGCAATCTGGTCGACGGGACCGTCTGACTTTTCTTGAAGTTGACCGAAAAGCCGTGACTCTGCAGGACCTCGATCACCAGTCTCAGGTCTGACTGAGCCCCCCGGGTTGATGTCGTCCAGGTAACATTGTACCCGAATCGGCATCAACCTCAGATGTGCGGCTAGGATCGCCAGGACCTTGGAAAATATTTATTTATTTATTTATTTATTACTCGAACTTATATGCCGCTCTTCTCCTAGGACCCAGGGCGGCTTACAAACAAAAAATACCCTTGGGGCCGATGACAGCTCGAACGGGAGTGCCCTGTATTGATAATGATGCCCCATGTAACTGAACCTGAGAAACTGGCAGTGGCTGGGAATGATAGGGATGTGTAGGTATGCCTCTGTGAGGTCTACAGATGTTAGAAAGTCCCTCTTTCAGATGCTGCCTAAAATGGACTGAAGTGTTTGCATTTTGAACCTTCAATACGCCAGGTAAAGTTTTAGACCTTTTAGGTTTAATGTTGCCCTCCATCCTCCTGAGGTCTTGGGGACCACAAAGAGAATAGAGTAAAATCCGCGACCCCGTTGAACCGGAGGTACCGGCTCTATGGCCCTTATGTCTAGTAAGTAGTGGATGGCCTCCTGCATGAGACCTTTCCTTGCTGAGTTTTTTGATTGAGGGCAAGAAATGAACCGTCTTGGTGGACTGGAAATGAATTCAAGGGATAGACCATGTTGAATGGCGTCCAGGACCCAGGCGTTTGTAGTGGTGACCTCCCATTGGGAGACAAACAGGGACAGCCTGCCCCCTATGGGAGGATCCGCTCTGGAGTCACTTCCTGCGGAAGGGATGTCCCCCACCTCGAAAGGACTGTTTGGACTGAAACTGTTGCCTGGGTCTGGGAGCCGGTCTATCGACCGGACGGTCCTGTCTGGGAGTGAAGGGTCGTGAAGGTTGTGTAGTCGAAGGAGTAGGAGCAGATTGAAAGAACTGTCTACGGTTATAAGGATTAGCCCACTTGTCAGACCGTTTGGTGAGGTGGGCCAGAATCTTCTTTTTGTCCTTATTTTTGGTCAGAAACGGAGCTAAGGGATCCCTGAATAGTTTGCTACCCTGGTACGGGGCTGTGGCCAAACGCCACTTGGACTTGGCAACCTGCCTGCCAGTGTCGCAGCCATAGTATACGACGAGCTGTCATGTTGGACGCCAAGGACCTAGAGGAAAAACGTGCGGCGTGTAGTGTCGCATCGGATGCGTATTCTGTCGCAGCCACTAGCTTACTCAGGTCCTGATGTGTGCAGACATCGTCCGGGGGGATCCTGGCCTGAAGCTGACGAAGCCAGATGAGGGCGGATCTAGTGAAGAATGAGGCTGAAGTAGAAGCCCTGATAGACCAAGCCGCCGCCTGGTGTGTCCTTCGAAATGCCATTTCTGATCTGCGTTCCTCAGATTTTAAGGCCTCTGCCATATCCCCAGAAATAGTGGAAAGGGAGAAAAGGTGAGACAGGGGTTCATCCACCGTGGGCACGTTCAGTGCCTCTGCTAAATCTGAGGCCACACAAAACAACTTTTTATCGTTTCCACCTGGAAGAGGAAAAGTACCCGGGGAAGCCCATTGTTTCTTAACCGCATTGAAGAACAATGATGGACATGGAACATGGTGCTGGGTGACCACTGGTTCGACGAATACGGGGTCCACCTCAGAATCCGTTGCAGCTGCCGCTGGAGCGGACCGGTCCCACGTGCGCTGCAGAACTAGTCTTGCGAAGTAGAGGTAGAAAGAGAGATGGATTAAATAGACCTCTGAACGGGGGTGGATCCGGGGCCGATTCCTCCTCCTCTGACCACGAGGCGTCAAGCGCCTGATCCTGCTCTGGGGTTAATGAGACCCCGCTATATGAAGAATGGGAGGGGGAAGGAGGATTGTGAGAGCTCTGATGAGCTGGGCGAGAGAGAGGGAGGGAAAGCAAGGAATCTGCCCTATGCACCAGTGGAGTTCTGGCTGCAAGAGCCCGCTCCATCGCCTGAGCCACCAGAACTTGGAGCCTATCTTCTAGGGGAGGAAGGGTGGCCTCCTCCTCTCTGAGCCGCGCGGCCGTGAAGGTGGCTTCTGGGGCCTACTGGACCAGTGGGGTGATCGGAGACCTGAATGTATGTGTGTCAGGCTCCAGAACGGTCTGGCCAGAGGAAGTAGTAGGCTCTGCCGGTGACCAGACTTCCTGAGCAGAAGAGGAGAGACCGAGAGGTAAATCGAAAAAAGTGGATTCAGACTGAGCAGTCTCGGCCCTGGCCTGTTTTTGAGCCTTTGAAAACTCTTTTTCCAGTGCCTGGTGTCTCCTGCTGGCCTGTTTTTCAGCCAATTTGGAGGTTTTGCCCCCAGAGAGAGCCTTGGGTTTGACCTTGGCGGAGATCCTACCAGCAGCCTCTTGGCTAGGGGACCTGTGCCTTTTCCGGACGGAGGAAGGAGGGGAGGCGCCCTTGGATTGGGAGGCCATGTTATCCTCCATGCTGGTATAAAACTTCAGGCGCACGAGAAGGTACCCCTGGGAAAAGAATCAATTGGCTGATAAGGGTGTAGGGCAACGGCTGGAATAAGACTTGCCCTACCCCCCCGTCACTGAACCAGTGGTATCCAAAAGACCGGTTCAACTAGTAGCCACTGTAATTTCCCTCAGAGGGTGGATTGCAGCCTGCTAGTGAGGCTTGCTGTGTTGCCAGGCCAGCAATATAAAAGATGGCAACTAATAGAGTCAGAGGCTAGGAACTGCTGTGTTAATCAGCTAGCCAAATGGTGACCAGGACTTGAGACACCAGAAGGCCCAATGAAATCTATTGGGCCTATGCCAAGGAATGAAAGAGGAAATCCAAATGCCACAAGGGGAGTCTCTAAGGATGACCAGAGAGAAAAAAAAACCCCAGGCAATCCTTGGCTACGAAGAACCTGGGAAGGGCCTTGGATGGAGGAGGCCTCAGTGAGGCCTTCGTTTGGAGCACGAGAATATTCCAAAATGGTGGCCTTGGGAGGAAGACAAAGCCTCCAAGATGGTGGCTGTAACCGCTGGGGCTCCTGACTAGGCCTGAGCCTTCTTCCTGGTGATACAATGTAGGAAGATGGGACTCTGCAATATTATGCAGGTAGCTGATTTCAATACCACCGGCTCCCCTAAGGAGGCTATAAAATGGCTAAAACTGGTGGATAAGTAGAATGGGGGGGAGGAATCCCTTCTCCCCCCTCCCCCCAATGCAGCCGGCAAGGACCTGCGGTGACCACGCAGCTCACAAAATGGCGGCCGCGTCCCAAACGCTGTTCTCTCCCCTTGGCTCCAATAGCTTACTCACGGAAGGAGGAGAAAGCGGCCTCCCCAGCTGATCCGCGGTGTTCCGGACCTTAAAAAAATTGTTGCGTGCGATCGGTTGAAGATGAGGCTCTGCAGCCTCCCCGGAGCTAATCCGGTCGCCGAAGAGACCGTTGGAGTTGCAGCCGCAAGCTCCGAGGCTGAGGTGAGCTGTAGGAAGGAGTGGGGGGGATTTGCAGCAGCACTGAGCCCAGTGCTGAGCAAGGGAGAAATTGAAAGAAACGGAAGTCTCCATTTGTTGCTGGATTCCAATGGGATTCAGCTGAAGGGAAAATCCTCTAGTGCTGAGCAAGGGAGAAATGGAAAAAAACGGAAGTCTCCGTGCTGGATCCTAATGGGGACCAGATGAAGGGAAAATCCACTAGAGAAGTGCTAGTCCTAGCGCTACTCAGAGGACTAGAAATTGTTGGAAGATACTAAAGTCATTAGAGGACTATAGATAATCTACCAATAGGTTAAGATCTACCTGTCTGAGCCAAACATGCACATCTCTTCTGGGCAAGATCAAGTCGAGACTGGGAAAACAGGCCCAGGACAGGCGTGGCAGGTTTGACTGACTTGGTCTGATTGGGCAGGAGGATTAAGTTAATCCATTGGTGGATTATCCATCTCCAGTGCTGGCGAATGGTCTTGATGGTTATTTTCTTGGGCTGTTTACTGCTAGCTTGTTTGGCAGTTCCTGGATTTGGGGTACTGCTTGCTTCTTGATCATTAGTCTAATGTTAATCTTGGTGTTCTCTGCTCCTCTGGGGGTTGATTCCTGGTGAGGAAATATTTTGCTCTTTTTGTTCCCTTTTTGTCTCATAGTCTCTTTTGAATGGCATATGGATAATTCTTCTAAAATGTGGGATTATCTTTGCTTGAGTACCTGATGCCTAGATGATTGATGAATTCCAAATGGTAATGTAGTTGAGGAGTCATTGGTGGTCTCTGAGCTTGCTTGTTTTCTTGCAGATATTTCATTATCCTAACTAGGTAACATCATCAGGGCTACTAAGGAATGCTGTTTACTGTCAGTTTATATTCTGGTGTCTTGCCTGTCTGTGTGGATGGGAGCGGTCTTAGGGATTCTTTGGTTGGGCTGTTTACTAATGGCTCTTTGGCAGTTTCTTGATTGGGGTATTGCTTACTTGATAGTTGGTCTGAAGTTGACCTTGGAGTTAATCTATGCTGATCCGAGTGCTGATTACTGGTGGAGAGGTGCTGGAATCTTTTTCTCTTTGGGGCTGGTTAACGGTCTCTTTTGCAGAGCCTATAGATGTTGTTAATGTCTATATGTCTGTTGATGGCTGATTTGTCAGAGTGCCGGGCTTCTAGAAATTCCCTAGCATTTTTGGATTTGGCCTGGTCAAGGTCAACTTCAGACCGGCAGTTTTAATGTTCTTAGATGCAGAAAAAGCCTTTGATAGATTGAATTGGACATTTCTGCAAAGGCTTGTGGTAATGATGGGAATGGGGGATCAGTTTATTAATTCTATATCAGCTATATACCAGAAACAAACAGGGCAGATTATAGTGAATGGACAATTAACAGATTCATTTAATATAGAGAAGGGTACCAGGCAGGGTTGTCCCTTATCCCCTTTATTGTTTGTTTTAACATTAGAGGTTTTACTGAATAAGATTAGAGCATCAGAGGAACTAAAGGGAGTAAAAATTAGACAACATGATTATAGATTATGTGCCTTTGCAGATGATCTATTAGTGACACTGACTCAGCCAATACAATCGGCCCAGAGTTTGATGGAGATTATTCGAAATTATGGAAGAGTATCAGGTTTTAAATTAAATTTATTCAAGACAAAGATGTTGGTTAAAAACTTAGATAATAAATTAAAACAAGATCTGGAAAGAATAACGGGATGTGAGATAGTTAAAAAAGTCAAATACTTAGGAATTCATATAGAAGCTTCAAATGGGAAATTATATAAGAATAACTATGAATTTTTATGGAATAAGGTACAAAAAGAATTGGAGAATTGGAAAAAATTACAATTATCTATGTTAGGTAGGATAGCCGCAATTAAAATGAATGTATTGCCGAAATTTTTATTTTTGTTTCAAATGTTGCCAATACTTAAAAAGGATGGGAATCTTGAGGAATGGCAGAAAGGTATAAACAAATTTATTTGGGATGGCAAGAAACCAAGGGTTAAATTCAAAATTATTCAAGACACAAGAGAGAGAGGTGGTTTGAAAATGCCTAATTTTAAATTATATTATTATGCTGCAGTTCTAGTGGCAATAAGTGATTGGATCAACTTAACAAATGAAAGAATATTGAATATAGAAGGATATGGGTTAGTGTATGGGTTCCACGCGTATTTAGTTTACGACAAAAAATTGGATAGGAGCTTTAAAGAGCATATACTAAGAAACTCTATGTTGCGTGTCTGGAAAAAGTATTATTATAAATTATGTGGTAAAATCCCTTTATGGACAGTTCCCAGGCATGCAATACAGAGTGTAGGTATACAACAAATTCAGGATGTGGTGCCATATGATAAACTTTTAATTAAAGAAGGGAATAGCCTAGAACTGAAATCATTAGATAGATTAAAGGAGGAAGGTATAGCTCACAATTGGTATCATCATGCACAACTTCAAGCTAGATGGCAAAAAGATGTTAAGATGGGTTTTTCTTTAAAGGATGAAAAATTAATTATACAAGCTAGAGACCAAAGTGTTATGCATATCAAAAGAATATATGACGCTTTAATTGAAATTGATTCTGGAACTGAATTAGTTAAAGATTGTATGATTAAGTGGGAAGGTAATTTTGGACACCCAATTATGATAGAAACTTGGAAAAGAATATGGGTGAAAAATGTTAAATTTACACAAGCTCAGCATTTAAGAGAAAATTTTTATAAAATGTTCTATAGATGGCATTTAGATCCAAAAAAATTATCGCTTATGTACCCAAATATGCAACCCAAATGTTGGAGATGTGATTCTATGGACGCTACTTATTTTCACATTTGGTGGACTTGTAAAAAAATTAAGGCTTTTTGGATAAAAATATGGTGGATTCTTCAAAATATTTTGAAAAAGCGTATTGAGTTTTTACCTCAGTTATTCTTGTTGGGTATTACAAAGGACTGTACCACCATAGAGACTAAGCTGATCTTGAACTTGATTACGGCCGCAAGATTGTTGGTGGGACAATACTGGAAGACATCTGAAATACCATCTATTGAAGAATGGACACTAAAAGTTACCCATCTTGTGGAGATGGCTAAGATATCAGCATACCTGAAAAACCACTCAAATGAAGCATTTTTGATGGACTGGAAAAAATGGATTGACTATATGCAAAAGAAATATCAATTGAAAGAACTAGATTTGATATACAGATAAATAGTTATAAAATAGTTATAAAATAGTAGTTTAGCGGGGTTTCTTGCGTTCTTACTCTGTATTCACTCTGGGAAGCCTGGGGGGGGGAGGGGGGAGGGAGATAATAAGTAATAGATTATGTTTCTCAACTGTAGTTGGGGGTATTAAGGGAATAGATTTTTTCTTTTTTAGGGCGTTCGGGAAAACTCTAGACACCGCATTGGATGGTGAGGAAGGTGGAGTGAAGGCTAGGTATGTGTAGAGGGTTAGAGAGTGGAGATAGGGAATAGAGGTGAGTGGAGGGAAGATGTACAGAAAGGCGAAAGTATGTAGTTAGAAGGATAGAAGAGGGTTTAGGTTGTTGGAGGATGTGGTGGTGGGGGGTTCCGAGCAGCTATTTGTAGTGATTGTTAAATATGTTATTTGTTTGTTTTCAGTTGAGTTATTATGTTATTATGTTATAATTTTGTTAAAAGTTTTTAAAATTTAATAAAAAAATATTTAAAAAAAAAAAAAAGGTCAACTTCAGACCAACAGGCAAGACACCAGAATATAAACTGACAGCAACAGCACTCCTTACTAGCACTAATGATGTTACTTAGTTAGGGTAATGAAACATCTTCAAGAAAACAAGCAAGCTCAGAGAGCATCAAGGACCCCTCATTTCAACCCTGAACTACAAATATTCTCCTTCATTAATAATCTAGTTATCCAATTTTTTAGTTTTAAGAATAAACATAACTGATATTATAGGCAAGATGAGACAGCAGCAGCTTTGCAATGTAAGATAGTTTTACTACTGAGAAAAAAAGGAATGAATCCAGATTATACTTGGCTCTTTTTCTTGCAGATTTATATATCCTTTCACCAAAAAGCTACATAAGACTCTTTTACTTTCTTTTGCACTTTTATCTGTCGGGAAGGTTGCAGAACAAGTTAAAGGTTAGCTCAAGATCAAATAAGTTTAATATTATTTGGAATTTGACAAATACTAAAGTCTGGCTTTTTGTTGAACTGGCTGAATTTGTAAAAAGCCCAACTAATATATATTGTTTCTTTTAAAAAGTACTATTGAAGTTTTTATTTAATATAATAAAAACTAATAGAAATGAAACTAGAAGGAAAAAGTAATCTCATGCACATTCTAGACAAGGGTAGCTAAACTGTTTACTAAAGTGGCACCAAAAAAATCATTAAATGCATTTCATCACACATAATGAATAACAGATTAACATCTAGAAAGGTAACAATGTGAAACAAAATATGCAAGAAGCTGGAAGAAACTATTCTCAATTTGTCAGAAGAAGATCTGACAAGGAAAAAACAAAAATTAATCTTACATGTGCACTCTGGATTTCCAAGTAGACTTCACGCCGTGAGTTACAGAAGAATAGAAAATTAAGAATACCACTCAAAAACCGAGTTGTCCTCTTTGCTTCTACAAATAAAAGTTAAAAGACACCCATAGTTTAATAATTTTTTCAAAGAATTATAAGATTTAAACTCTTACAGTAGTGGCCAAAATTGTGGAAACCTTCTGGGAAAAGTGTATATTTTGAGGTTTGATGGCTAATAACACCACTTTTTTGTAGTAGTACCATAAAATTATATATCAATGGAAAGATAATTTAATCAAGAATGTAATGCGATAACTTTTATGAAGAATTTGCTATTAGAATACCAGTTATAAAGAAGAAAAGTGAAACATGTAGAAAAAACGAGATATACAAAAATTATCACCATAGAAAAAATGAGATATTCAAAAATTATCACCACAGAAAAACGAGATATACAAAAATTATCACCATGTCAGTTAATACTAATACTGGTAGTGGGCTGCGGCCCATAGGTTGGGGACCTCTGAGATAGAGCATGAGATGCTCATGTTGGCCACAATAACTTATGCTTGGGCATGGTCACATTCCCTCTAGACTACTGCAATGTGTTTGGTGAAGGACTACATTTTGAAAAGTGTCCAGAAACTGCAACTGATGCAAAATATAGGAGCTAGGTTGCAATTTGGTAGAGATATCTGGGAAAATATGTGGTTTAGGCTGAAATATATGTTCCTAATTTACTTCCTGAGAACAATTTAAGACATTGCTATTAAACTATCTTGTTTCATAGATTCCAAATCTGTTCAGATATTAAGGTATAAAGAAGAAATTGTTTTTTTTTGGGCAGGCTATAGAATGTATTTCCTTCCAATCTAAATTAGGAAAATTTGTAAAGGTATCTATTTCATTTTTCTGCATTTATTTATTTGTACCCTACCTTTATTATGCTTACAAATAACTCAAAGCAACGGATATACCTAATACTCCTTCCTCCTCCTATTTTCCCCACAACAACCCTGTGAGGTAGATTGGGCTAAGAGAGAGTGACTGGCCTAAAGTCATCCAGGTGGCTTTCATGGCTAAGGTGGGATTTGAACTCAAGTCTGCCATTTTCTAGCCTGGTGCCTTAACCACTAGTATCTCCCTATATTGGTCAATAATTTTATTATTAATATTTTAGTATACATGCTTCACTATTTTATGTGCTTATTTGAATTGAAAAGTATCCTACAAATAAAAATAAATTCCTATGGGTGTTTCTTCTTAATTATTCCAAAGATTAAATAGGTGCAACTGAAGGAGAAAATACAAATGTACTAAATAAATACATTTGGACTATTTCTTCTTATTGAAGCATAACTATTTCTTCCACATAACTGGACTCCTCCATTATAGGAGAAGCTACAGTCCTGTAAGTCAGACAGATCATGCAATCATACCTGCAGTTTGGCAGCATGCTAACCTGATAAATTTCCAAATGATTTTACTAACCATTGCTCTTGAGAAAATACTGAAATATAAACTTAACTATAAAAAATAAAAAAATAAAATCTAGTGAGGCAGTTTCAGGTAAGTAAAAATATATGACCATTTGAGCTATGAAGCATACAGAAACCAAAAAAGTTTTTAATGCTTACTTGGATTTATAATGTCTGCAATCTGGAAGTCATTGACACGACAGATCGGGAAAAATCGCTCCCTGTCAAAAATTTTACATATTCTTTAATTACATTAGTCATACTATTTACTTCATCCTTGGTATTATATTGTATAGGGAGATAATAAAGGAAACAACTATAACTGGAGTCTTAAATGTTACAGAATAGTGCTGCATGCAGAGTCCTACTATTGTAATATTTCCTTTGAATTAGATGAGTTAGATTCAGTTTTTAAAATTTAAAGGAGAAACAGTCTAGGAGAAATATATGTTAATTTCACTGTAATACTGCATGACAAGTTACATGTTAAAATTATAGATTTTTTTTGAAGTCTTCCATCAGTTCTCAGGTGTTTGCTTGAACAAAGCTACTTTTGTAAAGCAGTACAGCACCAAAAAGAAAATGAATCCTTGGAGTCAGTAAGTTCTGTCAGCATATATAATTACATAATAGAAAGGCAATGCTGCATTTCAGACCAGTTAAAGCAATCACATGATTCCAGAAATATTCATTTGGTTTAAGGTGTACCAGGGAAATACTGTTGCATAATCTGGGATACATTTTTACTTTAAAATCTAAAGCAGTATATAGCTCTAAAAATAATATAATCAATTTCACTGAACACAAAATGAATTATTTATACTTTTATTGCCACACTAAAAGAACCATCTAATATAATACGTTTTTTAACAGCAGATAACACACTCCCACATTCAAATTCATACAAACAAAACTAAGCCACAAAGAAAAGCAAATATAAAACATGATTTCAGGATACTTACATATTAATAAATAAATTTCCTATGGGTAGAAAGCCTTCAAAAATCTGAGGATATGCTGTTTCAAATGTCACTGGCATCTAATTGAAGAAAACCAATAAGGAATAGCTAATGAAATATATAATTTTTTCATCCAGTTCCTCTGATAATATAACATTCATTCATAGCAAGCTATCTATATACAGTGGGATATCACAGTCCACATTTTCACAGGACTGTGTACCCCTACAATAAGCTTCAGGACTATACATTTAATTCCAGAGAACACTGTAATTTTACAATAATTAACTGCATAGATACCGGTATAATCCATCTTCAGAAGGGTATAGAACTAGAGTGTGATAATTATTCCATTTCTAGTAAATCTTCTCTTCACCTAGTCATGAGGAATCTAAAAAGTCACATTGTTTAGATTCTTCATTTATATTTTAACTATATATCTATAGATTAGATATCCCTATCATTAACTGGTGAACATTCTATGCTCTGAATATAAAATTTTAACAGACAAAATATTATATGTAGAAACAGCATATTCTCAAAGGAACTAAACTTTGGAAAACACTCTAGAAAAATTCTGGGAAGTTGTTACTAGTCAGGGTATATACGTACTACCTGTGAAATATTAATCACTAATGACTCATGCTTTTTATTTGCTTTCAGTTTAGTGCCATGTGTAAACTAGATTACAACAATGGGTTTAAAACCACCTTTAAGAAATTCTTGGGTTCCTGTGATGTTTAAACTCAGTATAAATAAAGCTGTCATTACTCCAGAACAGTATGCAAAACAATTTCATGTTGAATAATCCAATGAAGTGCTTTGGCTCTATCTCATTTACTATGAAAAAAAGAACAATCAGGCAGAGAGAAGGTACATGGAACCATATTTATCTTGTATAACTAAGACAGGCAAAACTTGTAGTTCCCTGCTTCCAAATACTATATATATTAGTATATATATTATTAATACACACACACACACACACACACAGTTATTTGCCACCCATTTTGTGACTTAGGAGACTATGAACTACTATATGAAGCATACTTGCCCAAAATAATGTTTTTTCCCATCTCCACAAACTGTAGATTATGATTGCCAGATAAGGAGCTATTAATTTATTGCAATAAACAAAAATCATGGTAGCAGCTTAAAGATCAAAGATTTTGTGTACTATCAATCTTAAGACAACAATAAATACAATAAATCTGTTAGTCTTCAAAGGCAAAGTAAAACAATATAGGGAACTACTAAGGTTCCACCTCCTTCCAGTTTCAATGCATTCCCCATTCTTACCATGTAAAAATGTTCCATACGGATTCCATACACACTTTGCAAAGCTCTCATGAAAATCATATGCAATATTTCAGGCTAAAAAGAGAAGTACAATTTAACACAATTTACAATAATATATACATTTTATTTTACTTAGAACCTATTTAATTTGCTTACACTTACCAGAGTGAGAACGCTGCAAAGTTCAAGATAAGTTCAAGGCAAAAATTTAAAATACCTTAATGCATATTAAGAGTGCATTTTGACATCATTCCTGGTTACAAAATTAACCCTGTGGGCAAATAAAATATTCCTAAATCTTCTTCATGTCTAATTGTGTAGCTGATGGAAAAAAAACTTAAACTTACAACAAATGTAAATATAACATTCCACAATTTTTTTTAACAGACTGGAATATGCTTTCACTTAAGAAGCTGAAAATTACTTTACATGTCTATCAAGTCAAGTTTAGGCATTGTACTGTATTTAGAATGTAAGACATAGGATTGAGAAGACCCATTCAAAGCCATCCCTCAATATTGCAAGCTCAATTGGTGACTTAAGGCCAGTCATTCTTAGTTCAACCTACTTCACAAGATTATTGTTGTGAGAAATGCCATTTTAACAGAAGGAAGAAAGGAGAATGTTTGGCAACTCTAAGTTCTAAGGTTCAACTGTTCAGGATAGAAAGGACATATTCTAAATAACTGCTGATTGCCCACTACAAGTCACTGAGTAACTGTTTTCTATAATTAGAAAATTAATTAGTAGAAATTAATTATTTTTAATAATATTCTTCCTACAGGCAGGTTCCAGAGAGTGGGCTCATTGGACAAAAGAACAGGGAGACCAAAAGGGTGTTTGCCAATGAAGTTTGGTAAAAGAATTCTCTAACAAATTTTCCTTCTAAGTGAAGAGTATGGATTTCTGAGAAGTAAACAAGAAAAAAATTAAAGCTTTGAGTGTTAGAGCCAATGAAGAAAAGTAAGATCATTGGAGAGAAATCTATAGTCATAATATGTCATACTTGTGATTCTTGGAAGGAAAAATTGATAACACTTTAGCAGCACTTCATTAATGAAAGATGAAGATTTCCATATCAAAAAAGGAGGTAGTACTAAAAAGTACTAAAAAGTATACAGAGGAAGCAATTGGCTATAAGTAGACAAAAAAAGAGCAAATACGGTAAATGGAACTGACAATCAAAAGCAAGAGATGTACAATTCTGTACCAAAAACTGAGGAAGTTTTCAAGCCTTTGTGACAAAAACAGGTTTTGACTGTCCACAAGAAAAGACATTGCAAAAAAGGAGATAAAACAGTAGATTCATGAAGAGCAGAGGGGATGACAGAAAAAACTTACATTGGATCCAGTAGCCTAACCTCCCTTTTCATCTCATATAATCATAACTCATATCAAGTTTAACGTCTGGTGGCTAGACTGTTAACTGATGAATAATGCAGTTCTCTGGCACTGTCCTCCACTGCAGGTAGACAGGATCTATTAGATTGGTCCACCCCAGGCAACTGATGTACATCTTTGGGCTCCAGAGTAAGCTTGGAATTGTCTCTGAGGATATGCTGCTGAATCCAACTGAGGACCCGGGGTCTACCTGGAATGAGAGGGTTGCAGAATATCTTGATTGGATTACACCTGTGGCCTCACCTAACTCAAGGATCTTGGAAGTCTTCCTGATTTATAGAATAGTTGAGGGAGATGAAGCAGGTGAAGAGAAGCCTGAAATGCTGGAGATGATGCAGTGCGAATCTTACTGAACATCTATTAAGGACTATGTTGTGGTGATAAAGCAGAAATCATTCAACCCAATGGATGTCAAAAAAATGTCCTTTTTCCCTGTGACCAAAAGGCTTCTGATTCTTTAACTCCACTGACAACTACCCCTTTCTACTGATCTGTATGAAAATAAAGGGATAATTGTCACTGGACCTAAAGAGTCAGACCTAAGTTTCCCAGTGATTTTTTAGAAATGCATGGTGTATGGGAAGAAGCAGGAACTGAAAGTTTTAATGCAGGAGGGAAATATGATTTAATAGTCACTAAAATTTGATGGGTTGAAATGCAAGACTAGCATGCAAGGATTGAAGGGTATAACAAATAGGCCAGACATAGGGGAGCAATGGTGATGTATGTGAAATACATACACATATGTTTAAAGATCCAGGAATCTTAACACAATGGTTCAATGAAGAGCATTTGGATAAGAAAGAGAAATACAAATTCTATTACTAGGGATGACATAGGCGAATTACAGAATGCTAAACCAAGATGATTTGTTAATAGATACCATTCCCTCCTAAATTAGATTGTAGAACTTTCTTGGAGAGACAGCATTAATGAGAGATGGGGCGTTGTCTTACCTGAACGCCTTTTCTCAGCATGGTGGTGTAGAATCCACTGGTGGGTAATTTCAGCCTTCCTGCTCAGAGAGACTAAGTCAGAACTTTAGCCACACCTCCCTCTGGGCGTGTCTCCCCAGTTTTTGACGAGGCGAAGCATCTCTGATGAAGTCTGACGCAATGGCTCCAACAAAAATAACAAAACCAACTAGCCTAGACTGCCTAAATAGGGAGGGTGTGGATTCTACACCACCATGCTGAGAAAAGGCGTTCAGGTAAGACAACGCCCCTTCTCCAGCATAGTGGATGTAGAATCCACTGGTGGCACATACCAAAGCCCCTCATATCCCCACAGGGAGGGAAGGTCTAGGCTGGTGTCTCCCAAGAGGAAACAACCTGTTGAAGAACACATTTGCCAAATGCGGCGTCTGCCGCGGCAAACTTATCAATCTTATAATGTGTAATAAATGAAGATGGGGACGACCACGTCGCCGCCCTGCAAATCTCAACAGAAGCCTGAGTAGACCAGGCCGCCGATGTCGCTGCACTACGTGTCAAGTGAGCTGTGATACGTGTAGGAACTGGAAGCGACTGAGAAAGGTAGGCCCTAGCAATGCAAGCTCTGTTCCATCTACCGATGGTGGAAGAAGAGACTTTTCTGCCCATGACAGAGGGCTGGAAGGAGACGAACAAGGCCTCCGACTTGCGAAAGGCCGAAGTTTGTTTGATGTAATATCGCAGGGCCCTGCGCACATCCAGCTTGTGCCACTGTCGTTCTAGACCAGTGGTTCTCAACCTTTCTAATGCCGCGACCCCTTAATACAGTTCCTCATGTTGTGGTGACCCCCAACCATAAAATTATTTTCATTGCTACTTCATAACCGTAATTTTGCTACTGTTTTGAATCGTAATGTAAATATCTGATATGCAGGGTTTATTTTCATTGTTACAAATTGAACATAATTAAAGCACTATGCTCACTGGAGAAGCTTACTCTTCCTTGCTCAAAAATGTTGGGAGGGAGGAAAGGAAGAAAGGAAGACTGAAGGGGAAAGGAAGGAGATGGAGAAGGAAGGAGATTGAAGGGAGAAGGAAGGAAGGAAGGATAGAGAGATTGAAGGGGAAGGGATGGAGATGGATGGATGGAAGGAAGGAAGGAAGATTGAAGGGGAAAGGAAGAAGATGGGAGAAGGAAGGAGATTGAAGGAGGAAGGAAAGAAGGAAGGAAGGAAGGAAGGAGAGGGAGATTGAAGGTGAAGGGATGGAGTTGGAGATGGAAGGAAGGATGGAAGGAAGATTGAAGGGGAAAGGAAGGAGATGGAGAAGGAAGGAGATTGAAGGGAGAAGGAAGGAAGGAAGGAGAGAGAGATTGAAGGGGAAGGGATGGAGATGGAAGGAAGGATGGAAGGAAGGAAGGAAGATTGAAGGGGAAAGGAAGAAGATGGAGAAGGAAGGAGATTGAAGGAGGAAGGAAAGAAGGAAGGAAGGTAGGAAGGAGAGGGAGATTGAAGGTGAAGGGATGGAGTTGGAGATGGAAGGAAGGATGGAAGGAAGATTGAAGGGGAAAGGAAGGAGATGGAGAAGGAAGGAGATTGAAGGGAGAAGGAAGGAAGGAAGGAGAGAGAGACTGAAGGGGAAAGGATGGAGATGGAAGGAAGGAAGGAAGATTGAAGGGGAAAGGAAGGAGATGGAGAAGGAAGGAGATTGAAGGGGAAAGGAAGGAAGGAGAGATTGAAGGGGAAGGGAAGGAGATGGATGGATGGAAGGAAGGAAGAGAGGATTGATTTTTGGAGAGTCATGTTTTTCCAAATGGTGATGAACTGCAACTCCCAGCAATCCCCACTGTTCCACAGTGCTTTTTAGGGCTTCTGGGGATGGTAGTCTGGAGCCCCCCATCCTCATCACGGCACCTCTTGCCCTCTCCCAGCCGCCCCCCAGGACCTGGCCGCCCCTCCAACCTCCTGAGCGCCATCGCAGAGGCGGGATTGTGGGAGCCCCTTTCCACGCTGCGCAGCCTTCACCGCCAAAGCCTTTCCCGATTCATCAGATGCGAGAGGGGCGCGGCTGGAGCGCCAGCTCCTGCTTGGAAGGCGCTGCTTCTCCCCTCCTGGCCCATCTGGCTGGCCTCCGACGCGCATGAGGGCATCGCCCTCTTCCCTGCCGCCTGGCCACTTCTGAGGCCCAGAGCCCAACAAGCCAGGAAGGAGCCGCTCCTGCCCACCAGCCCCAGGGCCACGCTAGGTGCCAGAGAGCCAAGGCAGCCTCCGATGGTGAGGGAGGTGGGCCGGGCAGTGCGGGGGGAAGCTCCGGCACGGCGTGGAGGCAGCGGCCCAGACCTGGCTCGGCTCAGACCGGCTGCCCATGCAGCTGAGTTGGCCCAGGGCGGCGTCAGGGGCGCGTTTCAAGCCCCTGGGCTTGCCATGAGCTGGGAGACAGGGAGGACGCAGCCAGAAGCCGGCCGACGTCCACATGGCCCCCAGGAGCACAGCCCGACTCCCGACAGTCAGCTGGGAGTTGGGTCAGAGTCCGGACATCGGTGGGGAACTGGCGAGGGCCAGCCAGCTGAGAGTCAGCCCCACGCGTGCACGCTGCCCTCCCAGCGCCCGCCGCTGCCCTGCTAGCCTTACCTTGGCCACCGCCTATTCGGTGCGGTGGCAGGCAGGCCCAGGTGCTCCTAGGCAGCCATGGCAAGCAGCAGCGACGGTGCAGGCTGACCACCGGCTGGGCCACCAGCTGGCCCAGCCCAAGGGAGGTAAGCCACCCACTGGGCCCCATGTGTGCCACCTACCCTCCCAGCGCCCTCCGCTGCCCCGCTAGCCTTACTTTGGCCACTGCCTGTTCGGGGAGGCGGCAGGCAGGCCCAGGCGCTCCTGCGTGGCCATGGCAAGCAGCAGCGACGGTGCAAGCTGACCATCGGCTGGGCCACCAGCTGGCCCAGCCCAAGGGAGGTAAGCCACCCACCGGGCCCCACGCGCCAATAACCCTCCCTGCACCCACCGGCCTCCCACCTCCCACCCCTGGCCCTCTTTTACTTACATTTTTAGTAGTTGTTCAGCAGGGAGGGGTGGAAACTTCAAGAAAGCTTGCCTTAGCTGCAGACAACTTGCAGCAACGTTTGGCGACTGGGACTTTTGGCGGGCTCAGCAGGGCAGAGACAGCCTGGACAATTCCTATTGGCTTTTGAAAGCCAATACAATTAGACTCTATTCAAGAGAAGGCGTAAAGCAGACCCTCCAGCCACTTGCACCGAAGGGCATCCGTTCCCTCTGCCCCCTGAGACGGGAACCTGGTGAAGAACCTGGGAAGTTGGGCATTGGACAGGGGAGGCAAACAGATCCAGGCGTGGCCTGCCAAACCTGTTCACTATCATGTCAAACAGTTTCGGGTCCAGGTGCCACTCCGAATGGTCCACGGTTTCCCTGCTCAGAGAGTCTGTCGATTTGCCTCCCCTGATATGTGCTCCGCCCTGATTGAGCCCAGGGTGGACTCTGCCCACAGACCTAGGTTCATGGCCTCCTGCATGAGAGCCCAAGATCATGTCCCCCCTTGCTTGTTGATGTGAGCCTTGGCTGCCACATAGTCCGTTAGGACCAAAACATGTTGTCCCAACACTAGGGAGGAGAAATGGAGGAGAGCCAAGTGGACGGCTCTCAGTTCCAGCCAATTGATGTTTTGTTTGAGCTCTGATCGGGACCATCGTCCCTGGGCCAGTTGAGTCTGAAGGTAAGCCCCCCCAACCGAACAGACTGGCATCTGTGGTCAGGGTGAGCCTGCGAGGTTCCTTGAAGATGGTCCCTTTGGTCATGGCTGATGAAGCCCACCACAGGAGGGATGACAGCGTGTGATGAGGAACCTTGACCCTCCTGGTGGAGGTACTGAGGTTCCATTTCTGGTTCCCACTGAAGGTTCCTGGAGTGAAGTCTCGCCCACGGAACTATCCCCATGCAAGAGACCATCTTTCCCAAGAGCTGGGACAGCTGAACCAGAGGAACCAACTTCTCCCTCTGAACTTGGAAAACCAACTTTCGGATGCTTACCCAACGTTCCTGGGAAAGATAGACCTTGCACAGGTTGGAATCTATTAGAGCTCCCAGATGTAGGAGACGCTTCATGGGGGTTGTGTGACTCTTTTTGAAGTTCACGGAGAACCCGTGATCCTGGAGGGTCTGGATGGTGACCAGCAGCTCTGACTGAGCTGACTGGAAAGACCAGGACTGCACTAGTATGTCGTCCAGGTAGCACTGGACACGCACCGGCAGCATCTGAAGGTGGGCCGCCAATACCGCCAAAATCTTTGTAAAGACCCTTGGAGCTGAAGATAGACCAAAGGGAGGACCCCTGTATTGGTAATGCCGGCGTGCATAGCAGAAGATCATCACCTGCGATGATCCGGGGATATCGGAATGTGGAGGTATGCCTCTGTGAGGTCTATGGAGGAAAGGAAGTCCCCTTTCCTTATGTTGGCCAGGATGGACTTGAGGGTCTGCATCTTGAACCTTCTGTATACTAAGAAGCGGTTCAGACCCTTTAAGTCTAGTATCGCCCTCCATCCTCCGGAAGTTTTGGGGACCACGAACAGGATGGAATAGTACCCTTTTCTTATCTGATCCTGTGGAACAGCTTCTATGGCTCTGATTTCCAGAAGATGTGTGATGGCCGTGGTGACTAATTGCGCCTTGGTCATGTTTCGTGATATTGGACACTGTATGAATCGGTCCGGGGGGAGCGATTTGAACTCTAACTCTAAATTAGGTGGTCTAATGTTAACTGCCCCCTTTAGAAAGGCACTTACAGCCGGGTGTTGTGATAAAGGAGCAAGGTTATCACAGGTAAGGACCGTTTGCAAGGCCGCCACCTGTCTACGGATGGTATTGAGAGCTAGCCCTTTATTTATGCCTTCCAAAAGGTACTCCAAAATGTTAGGAATAGTGACAGAAAAAGGTGTGAGATTCTGTTTAGTGCACCACATCCTATTAGTCGAAGGACGTCTCGAGGCTTGGATTATCGAGATCACCCCCGAAGAATAAGATTGTCTAACTAGACTTTCCCGCTCAAGTGCCAGGCGGCTAACTGGAGCCACTGTGGATCCAGATGTTGAAGATTCCCTTGGCTGAGAGCCACTCGGTCTGGGGGAATCTTCCACGGTGGCGAAAGCAAGAGATCTACAAGGTCTGCAAACCACGGACGCCTTGGCCAATGCGATTATCAATCAAGATTATCTCTGCCCCTTCCTGAATTAGTTTGTGAATTGTTGCTTGCAACAATGGGAGGGGAGGGAAGGCGTAAAGCAGCCCCCCCGGCCACTTGCACCGGAGAGTGTCCGTTCCCTCCACTCCTCTTTTCGGAAATCTGGAGAAGAACCTGGGAAGCTGGGCGTTCACCAGAGACGCAAAGAGATCTAGATGTGGATGGCCAAACTGATTGAGATCTCCCTGAATAGGGCCGGGTCCAGCCTCCACTCTGACTGGTCTACTGTGACCCTGCTCAGGGAATCGGCTTGGCGATTTGCTTCCCCTGATATGTGTTGCACCTTTATGGAACCCAGAGCAGACTCTGTCCACAGACCCAGATCTAGGGCCTCCTGCATGAGTGCCCATGACCTGGTCCCTCCCTGTTTGTTTACGTGGGCCTTGGCTGTGCTGCTCTGGCGGTCCTGTTGGCAATCCTGCCTGGAGGGAAAGGATCGTGAGCCTCTGGGCCAATCCCAGGACTGCCTGCTCCGAAAGGGCTGTCTCCATTCCCAAGAACCACTTGGACGGAAAACCTGTCTACGGAATTCCTGTTGGGGACGCCTACGCAATCTCTTGGATGGGTGCGCTAAGATCTTACGTTTATCCTTGCCCTCGATTATGTGTGGTTCAAGGATAGAACCGAATAGCTGAAACCCACTGTACTTGGACAGGCGCCACTTGGACTTTAAGTCAGTCCGCCATTGTTTGAGCCAAAGTAGTCTGCGCGAAGCAACGGTGGCCACTATGGATCTAGCTGAATACCTGGTGGAATAGAGAGAAGAATCTGCCATGTATTCGGATGCTGCCAATAACTTCCCTAATGTCTGGTGAGTGTGAACCTGATCAGGCGGGACGAGTGACTGGAGTTCACGGAGCCACATGATTGATGCCCGTGCGAAGAAGGAAACTGAAGTAGCAGCTCTTATCGCCCATGCCGAGGATTGATGAGCTCGACGAAGAGAGAACTCGAATTTTTTGTCCTCCACCTTCAGGGCCTCAGCCACATCCCCTGGAATAGCAGAGGTGAAAAACAGAGAAGTTAAGGGGGTGTCCACAGAAGGCACGTCCAAAAGGGACACAAATGAAGAAGACACATTGAATAGTTTCTTCTCTGTACTGTTGGGAGAAGGCAACGTCGCCAAAGAGGCCCACTGTTTCTCCACCGTAGTACGAAAAATGTGTGGACAAGGAATTTGTTTGTCCTCTGCCACCTGTTCAGCAAACAAGGGATTGCATTCTTGGTCATCAGAAGTGTCATCCTTCGCCGAAGAAAGGTTGACCGTGGTACAGGCCTTAAGAAGTAGGGACCTAAACAAAGATGGATCAAAAAGACCCAAAGTTGACGCCTGTTCAGGCGCTGCTTCCTCATCCTCCGACAATGGCATATTGGCCATTTCTAGATCCACAGACCCTTCCTCTCCTATTTGTGAGGAAGCCTCAGAGATGCCTGAACCTGGGACTGTGGCACGTTCCACATGGGAATGGGGTGCAGATGGAGGCAATGGAGGTTGAGATGATGGTTGACCCCTAGAGGAAGACATGAATTGATCAAGCGCCTGTTGCATAAAGGTGTGAAACTGTTCTGACCACACACTTTGTGGATCTCTAGAACTGACCCCTACTTCAGTGGCTGCATGAGTGGCTTCAGGGCCCTGTTGCATAGGTGAAGATGATGATGAGCGAGGAGAACCAATCTGTTCAGTTTCCCCCCCGGGGAGACCATGCCCTAGGGGCATCCTGGGCAGGCACAACATGAGGATCAAAGGGAATAGGAGTGTCCAATGGAGCGGGGGAAACCACTTCAGCTCCACTGGACCTGAGCCTTTGGCCTTTGGAGAACTCCCTCTCCAGCGCCTGGTGTCTCCTCGTGGCCTCTTGCTCGGCTGCCTTGGATGGCTCCTTGGTAGACAGATGCTTTGTTTTAGCTTTCTTCTTGTCCCCCCGCATCCAAATCAACAGGCAAGGGATACCTAGATGGTGGGGGGAACCCAAAGACGCAGATCTATTCGTCAGAGATGGGAAGCAACCCTCGCTCTGAACCACAGCAATGGCACAAAACAGCCAGACAGTTCCCTAGAACTGTCTGTGAAGGCCGTGTGGCACAAGGCCACAAACTAATCCAGTAACAGGTGGAATTAATGAAGCTCCCCTTCGCTCAATACAACTGCAAAGGGACTAAAAAGGCTAAAGTTCAATGAGTAGTCAGTATATTTGTAACCACAAGTGTGATTCTTAACAACTGTGAAGGTTTTTTGTAACGCAGATTATCAGAAACTTTCTTTCCCCCCGGTGAAGGCCTGGCACAGCAGGCTATAGCAAATATTAAGCAGGCCCACAACACACAAGGAACACGAGGTCCCTACAAAATGGCCTCTACTCCTGATCTATGTCAAAATGGCGGCTGCGCCCGAAACTCCTCCAAAATGGTGGCCGAGTTATAAACATGCGGACAATGGTGGCCGTGCCTCTTAATGCCTTGTAGAACAGGTGAGAGGCTGAAGAACGGAGGAAAACAGATTAAAGTGGCTCTCAGGAGGACTATATGCCAACCAGGATCGCTTTCCCCCACTCAGAAGGTACTTGCGATTAAGTTGTGCAGCTCCGCTGCGATCCGAATTTGCCTGCTTCATCCGCCGCAGCGAGGAAGGAGGAAAGCCCCCTCCGGATGACGACAGCTGTGGAAAAAGCCGTTTCGCCCATCCGCTTTGCGATCGGCTGAAAGGGAACGAAAAAACGTTCCACCAGCAATCTGCCTGTAGATTCTCCTGACTAAGCCTGTTAGGCTTCTGAGGCCCAAGGCCTAAGTAGTCCCTAAAGGAACGCAGCCAAATTTAGTAATTTTGGGTCTAAATAGCAAGAAAAATTCTTTTAAACAACACCTAATTAAATGTTTTGGATTGAAACCAATCAAAATTTAATCGATTTAAATCAAATTAAATCTTTAACCTAGTCTAACTAAGGAGCCAAAGGAATTGCGTCCTGCTGAGCTGTAGACTAAGTCAAAAACTGGAGGACACTCCCAGAGGGAGGCGTGGCTAAAGTTCTGACTTAGTCTCTTCTGAGCAGGAAGGCTATAATTACCCACCGGTGGATTCTACAGGCATCATGCTGGAGAATAGAGGGGCGTCAACAGCGGGCACCTCTAGTAGAGATGCAAACGAAGGAGAAACATTATACAGTTTCTTTTCCAGACTACTAGGAGAAGGAGTGGATACTAAAGAAGACCACTGTTTCTCTACTGCAGTGCGGAAGACTAGCGGGCAAGGAACCTGCTTCTGCTCTACGACCTTTTCTGCAAATAAGGGGTTCCTGCTCAATGGAGGTAGAAGGTTTCTCCTCTTGTACTGAGGTCAAATTAGCTGTGTTACAGGCCTTCAAAAGAAGAGATCTGAATAGGGATGGATCAAACAAACCCGAGGATGAGACCTGTTCGGGTGCTGTCTCCTCGTCCTCTGACATGGGCGTGTCAGCTATGCCCAGATCTACAGATCCCTCCTCCCCCAATTGAGAGGAAGTTTCAGATATGCCAGAACCAGGCACCGTGTCACGTGAAGGAGGACTAGGGGGAGGAGGTAGCGGTTAAGAGGAAGCTTGAGGACTCCTGGAGGAAGACATAAATTGCACAAAGGCATGATGCATGAAAGCCTGAAATTGGCTTTGAGACCACATATCACCTTGGTCCTTGGAACTAGCCCCAACCACCGTTGGTGCATGTATAATTTCAGGGCCCTGATGGATTGAAGAAGAGGAGCGAGGAGGACCTACCTGTTTGGTTTCCCCCAGAGGAGAACATGTCCATGAGGCATCCTGCACAGGCACAAAAGGTGGCTCAGCCATGGAGGTGTCCAATGGGGCGGGGGGGGGGAACCGCATCAGCCCCACTGGACATGAGCCGCTGTGCTTTGGAGAATTCCCTCTCCAGTGCCTGATGTCTCCTCGAGGCCTCTCGCTCGGCTGCTCTGGAAATCTCTGTGGTGGATAAATGTTTGGTTTTGGCTTTTTTCTTTCCCCCTGCTTCCAAATCAGTAGATCTGCATTTTGATTGTGCAGGGGGGGCACCAGAGACTTGTGTTGCCTGGGGCGAAGAACTGTCTGCCATTGCGGTCCAGATAATCCCGGTCAAGGGTATCCAGAAGTGGGGGAAAACCAAGCACGCAGATCAAAGGTCAGAGATGGAAAACCAATCCTCGCTCTGACACTTTGCAATGGCAAGAACAACCAGACAGTTTCCTAGAACTGCCTGTCTAGGCCCAGTGGCAAAAGGCCACAGCTAAATAAAACAGGTGGTCAGAAGGAGAAGATACTCCTACGCTCCGATCACAGATAATAGTACCTGTCCCTTAATGAGTGGTTACTATGATATGGTCCAAACAAGGAGGGAGACTCTCAACAACAATAATATATATAAATATATATAGATCTATTTTTTTAAAATAATATCAATTAATTATTCCCCCCGTTTGGACCTGCTACCGCAGGCCAAGGCAATCAGCAAATATACCAGGCCGAAAAGGCCTCAATGAAAACCACGAGGCTCAACAAAATGGCGTCCGCCTATAGGCCTCTCAAAATGGCGACCGCCTGATGACCACGCGGTCAAAATGGTGGCCGCACCTCTTCTTGCCTCCGAAATCAAATATAAGCAGATGAAAACCCAAGGGAAAAGAGGAGAATATTGCTCCCAGCAAGGTAATCTCTCTTCCCCTTAATAAAGGCACTTGCGGTTTGAAGCAGCCTCCGCTGCGATCCCGAAGGAAACGGCTGCAGAAAAGCCTCGTGACGCCACTGATCCGGAGGCGAGGAGAATCCACAATCGGCTGCCGCTTGTTCCCCGCTGGCTAGCTGATCCCCGGAATCGTGGTCCCGCGATTCCGCACGGGTGGACTAAAAAACTCACCCAAGGGAGCCTGCAGCCAGCAACGAAAGAAGCCCCCCCCCTGAGCCTAAAGGCCCAACTCCTCAATTAAAAGGACAGAGTCCTTATTGGAATAAGCCAAATTTGAAATCAAATGTAAATTTGTTAATTGAAATAATCTAATCAAGCTAAAAGGAAAAAAGTCAAAATAGAAAAACTAAATAACTTAGCCTAGCTACGGAGCCAAATTTTCTGCGTCCTGCTGAGCTAAGACTGAGACTAAGTCAAAAACTGGGGAGACACGCCCAGAGGGAGGCGTGGCTAAAGTTCTGACTTAGTTTCTCTGAGCAGGAAGGCTGAAATTACCCACCAGTGGATTCTACATCCACTATGCTGGAGAATTCATTAATATCTGTTAACATATCTGTTGAATCTCAAAAATTAGTCTTTCTAGTGTTTCATTTTTCCAGAAGATTGAAGAAACAAGACCATAAGTTTTAGGCACAAAAGCCAACAGGACCAGTGTCTTTCTCTCATCCTAGGCAGCAGGCAATGGCAAACAACCTCCAAAAAACCTTGCCAATAAAACTTCAGGCCAGGAGTAAAAAACTGACTTGAAGACATAAAAAAAACCCCTTACATGCAATGCATAGACTACCGTTTTGAGTTCCAATTCCACTGAATATAAAAACTCTTACCTTCACGTTTGGAAATAAATCACTCTTTGAAAAACTTTTAGCTTCATTTCCACTCAATAAAGAGTTGCGAATGTGTACCACAATGTCATTGTCACTGTATCTTGGAAAAGTACAATTATCCATCCTGCAAAAAATTAAATTATGTAAATGTAAAAAATTGCATAAGCAAACAAATCCTTGTGTGTAGCAGCACTTGGCCAATCTTGTCTGAAAAACAAAAAGGACAAGTACAAAAAATGGAAAGAGGGACACATGACTAAGGCAGAGTATCAGCAGTTAGCCCAAGTCTGCAAAGATGAAGTCAGGAAAGCAAAGGCTCAGAAGGAAAGAGGCTTGCAACAAAGTCAAAGATAATAAAAAAATTAGTTAAGCAGTTCTGCTTTCTTTCTGCTGCCTCTTACTTCCTTACCATCTTCTCTCTTAAGTGCTACTGTTTCCTTGACACAAACTAGAAATAAAAATTAAAATAAGCAATTGTTTCAGCCCTACAGATGACCCCCCACAACCTTTGGAAGAGGAGCAGATTGATGCTGCCTCCATCCATTTGACCCAGAGAATTGGGTTAGAATCCAGCCATCCATTAAAAAGCCACCATGCAACCTGGACAGGTTGGAACAGATCTTCCCAAGTCTTACCATTCCCTTAGATGCCTGTGAAAGCTGCAGAGGAAGGAAGGAATCCGGGAGCCATTGGTCCCCACATGAAGCCTCAGAAGAAAATTAGGAAGACTATGGGGGGAAGGGTGGAAACTCATTGTAAGGTTTTCTTTCTTGCCCCATTTGTGTTGTAATTAAGCAGCTGAATGTATTTATGGAGTGATGGCATTAGGGAATAGTTGGCACAGCAAGTCCTGAACACCTTGGACTTCTGTCTGGTGGGAGGGAAATTTATCAAGAATGTTTGTATTGCCTGTTTTGTATTAGTAGCTGCACGCACGCACACACGCCATTCACAATCACATCAAGTCTATCCCCTCCACCTTCCTTCAGTAAAGTTCCCCAGGCTGATTTTGCTCTGTTGCACCAAAGCTTTGCATGCACAACTTGCTGCAAATTCCAAGGAGGAGGGAACCACGCCCCTTCAGGTGATTTGCAATTCATATGCCCTCACTGAGAAGGTAGCAGAAAAGAGATCTCCAAACCTGAGCCCTGAATATCTTGCACTGGTGGACTCAGATTGGGAGTCCTAGGGCTCACTATGTGCAATTTAAGAAAACTTAATAGCCTGGCTTGCATACTGGTTAACCTGAATTAGACATTATAAACCTGAATACACTGAACTAAGAACTAAGGCAGGAAACAATCCTTGAAAATGGGTAGCCAGTGGTTATGTACTGAGGCAAACCATGGCTGTGAAGAATTTTGGGAGGAGTGTGCAAACCTGACTGGAAGCTCAAAGTGACATCCAACATTTGAAAATGAGTGGCACAGAATATTGGGCACTATATTTTTTTTCATCTTACAGAACTTTTCCCTGACTTTAGACCTTTATGGGTTGGAAGCTACTCTTTTTGGGAGCCACTGCAGGAATCTTTTTCTGCTGCCTCAATTAGTGTCTTCTTTTTTTTTGGCTTAACAGTTTAAAGATTGTTTACCAAGTCTCCCTGACCAGATCAATTTTAAACTCGTGCCAGGAAGTATGTCATTCACACACTTATGGCACAAAGGGGGGATTTGTGGGAAGTCAGCCCCCAGAGAAGGAAATATTAAAAGGGCAGAAAAATATATTTTCTCAAAGGATCTTAAAGAGGTAGAAAAGCATGCCCAGTTTTTTCTTAATAGCCCCAAGTCTCTCTCCCCCAAGCAGAAACCAGCTCTGTAGAAACACAGGTGTAAACCATTCAGGAAGGTTGAAGCTAGAACAGCGGTTCTCAACCTATGGGTCGCGACCCCATTTGGGGTCGAACGACCGTTTCACGGGGGTCGCCGGACACTGCAGTCCGCCAATTTTTCCCCGTTTCCCCTCGGCCGTCGCGCGTGCCCCGCACATGTGCAATTTGGGCTGTCGCGTATGCGCATGCGCGGTTTGGGCCGTTGCGCACGCACGGTTCGGCCTGTTGCGCCACGCATGCGCGGTCCGGGCATCGTGCGCGTGTCGCGCATGTGTGATTCGGCCCGTCACGCCGTGCATGCGCGGTTCGGGCCATTGCACGCGCGCCACGCATGCGCAGTTCGGCCCGTCGCACTGCGCATGGGCAGCGCAGGTGGGGTCTCGGCCTGAAAAAGGTTGAGAACCGCTGAGCTAGAAGAAAGTCTCAAGCGGAGTGCCACAAGGCTCTGTTCTGGGCCCAGTTATGTTTAATATTTTTATAAATGATTTGGATAAGGGAATTGAGGGGAAACTGATCAAATTTGCAGATGACACAAAGCTAGGAGGGATTGCAAACACCAGAGCAGAGAGAGAAAGGATTCAAAAAGATTTGGAGAAACTCGAACAATGGGCTGCAACTAATAAAATGGTATTTAACAAGGAAAAATGCAAGGTACTACATCTGGGTAAGAAAAATGAAAAAAGCACATATAGTATGGGAGGAATCCAGCTGAACAGCAGTACATGTGAAAAGGACCTCGGTGTCCTAGTGGATCATCGATTGAACATGAGGCAACAGTGTGAAGCAGCTGCAAAAAAGGCAAACACGATCCTGGGGTGTATCAAGAGAAGCATAGAGTCCAGATCACGTGAAGTTATTATTCCCCTCTACTCTGCCTTGGTCTGACCTCACCTGGAGTACTGTGTCCAGTTCTGGTCACCCCAGTTCAAGGAAGACACTGACAAACTGGAGCAGGTTCAAAGGAGAGCTACCAAGATCACAAACCATGTCCTATGAGGAACGGTTAAAGGAATTAGGAATGTTTAGTTTACAGAAAAGAAGACTGAGAGGAGACATGATAGCTGTCTACAAATACCTGAAGGGCTGTCACAGTGCAGAGGGATCAGCCCTGTTCTCACTTGCCCAAGGAAGGACTAGAAACAATGGGATGAAACTGCAGGGGAAAAGATTCAGATTAGATGTTAGAAAAAAATTTCTAACAGTAAGGGTGATCAACCAGTGGAACAGGTTGCCACAGGAGGTGGTGAGCTCCCCTTCAATGGAGGTCTTCAAGCAGAGACTGGACGGCCATCTATCTGGGATGGTTTAAGGAATCCTGCCTCGAGGAGGGGGTTGGACTCGATGATCCGGGAGGTCCCCTCCAACTCTACGATTCTATGAAAGACACCTAAAATCTACATACCCCACCCTAAGACAGGACATAATCGGATTAACCCACAGATGCCAAAGGGCACTCAGACTCAGGTCAAAATACATGACACAGGAAATACAAAGCCTCAAACAGGAACAGGAAATAACCTCAAGAGCCCCAGAGGGTATAAAAACCTACTCCCTACATGTGCTCTCTCTCTTCTCCCAGAGCTATCTTTCTGTCTGGCTCTCCTCTTCAATAAACTACAACCTTCTTTCTAAAGCAGTCCCCACGTTGTTTATTCCCGGCTTGGACTGAACCATGATGAAGACTTTTCCTTCAACAGTTTACTTGTAAGTTTAAATTACTAAGTAAAAAATTACTTTAACATTGTATAGATGCCACTTATTTCCGTTTACGAAACTGCCAGTTGACATATTTGATGATATGCGAATGGAGAATATTATATTAGTCCAGGGAACATACTACTTTGTGCTTTCCCCTTGGCTTTATGATGATATCATAAAAAATAACCAACCCAGTATGCAATAGACTTAGAAAAACCTATTTTAAAAAGACAATCCAAGTTTTATTACATTAAAAAAGAAAATTCAACATGCTATTTCTAGCTCTCCAAGACAGTACAGGATTGTAAACTAACCATAGTCCCAGTATCTCTGTATGCTGTATAACAGCTGCTTGATAATCACCAAAAAGTTACTGTTAGTAGAGGAAATTCTTAAGTTGCCTCAGCAAGTTCAGATAGCATTATCATTCCTCAGGATTGCAAGGTTTTTCTTGGTATCTCAGGAAAAAAATAGTGGAGGCACAGGGGCTTGTTTCTAAAAACTTCAAAGCCTCTTGTAGTTCGTATGCCAGACAAAAAGAAACTAGAGAGTCAGTAGTGGTGAAGATGGACTAGAAAGCAGCTGATTGTGAGCTCCAGTCCTCCCTTGATCAAGAGAGTTGGCTGGGTGACTTTGCGGTAGTTATTGTCTCACCGTCAGACTCACCTTAAAGGGTTGTTTTTACTGTAGTAGGCAAGAATATTAAAGTATATTTGCCCCCTTGAATTATATATTAAGAAGTTGAGGTGAAAAACCCACCTCAAAAGGTTGTTCCTGTGAGGAAGATAGGAAGCAGAAGTGTGTTTGCAACCTTGAGTTGTTTATAAAAATAATAAAGACGGGATAAAAATTAAGTAAATAATAACAGTTATGGGTTACGGTTGTCGAAATAAAATGTATATTTTGAGTTTACATAAAAGAGCTACTTCTTCACTTTCCATCATCCACCAGATGACCCCATCGTTAACATCTCTTAGAAGCACTACTGCTTGTCCCGTTGCCAATCAGTACCCTCCCCCCAAGATTCAAGAATTCTTCTAATCCTCCACCAACCTCACCCCTCAAGCCGGATCCTCCCAAGTAAGTTTAGGAAAATATAGCCATCCTCTTCAAGGCATGGACGCCCATTTGAAGTGCGAAGGCTGTTCTCTACCCCTTTTCGCAGGTCACGAAAACTCTGCCGGAGTTACTCTTACATGGAGGCAGTCTCTCTTCCTTCCCCGGAGATAGCTAAGCTGATGAAAACACGACAGCGGTCGAGCGGAGGGAGGAAACTTTCAGTAATCCCCCGTTACCACTGCAAACGGAACGCGCCGTTCGAATTTGGCGGCCGCTCCACCCCTTCCTGTACGTAGCGTTGCGTCACGGCGAAAAGGCTGATGGAGAGGTTAGTAGTCTCTTGGCTTTCGGCCGTTTCGTTGAGCTGACGAAGACCTTGCGTTACGGGGGAATGTGGAGGGAGCAGAAAGCCTCCTGTCGGGTCTTCTTTTTCTTAATGTATACCGACTGCTTTTCTTGAAGAGCGGAGCAAGGCATAGTAACTTCCTATAGGCAATTGCTGAAGTCCAAAAATTGGAGAGCTGGAGATCGCTAATGTCCCCTCCCATCCCGTAAATCAGGGTCTTCAAACTTGGCCCTTTTATGACTTGTGGACTTCAACTCCCACAATTCCATAGCCAGCGTGCCTGGCTGAGGAATTCTGGGAGTTGAAGTCCACAAGTTATAAAAGGGCCAAGTTTGAAGACCTGCGGTAAATCCTCCGTGTCCTCACATCCCAGTGCTCCTTCCAGCTTTGAGTTAGCAGTTGGGTAGTTTCCAGTGCCACTACTACTCGTGTCTTCCACTTAACCCTGACATGTGAAAAAACTAGGGCTTCTCACAACCTATGATGTCTTTCTGGAGATTAAAAAGGGATAAATAAAAAAAAAATTAAAAATAGTAGCCCCTTTTTCTTGTATTGTACAGGCAGATCACCAGATCTTTCAGCCTATCCTTTGCTTCTTGGAGGATAGGTCGGTCTCATCAGACATTAAAAAACCAAAGTTATTAGGAAAGAAAAGCAAAATCAACTGCATAAAAACCCTCTTAAACTTTAAATATCCAAAACACAAAACTGGAAGAGGCCACAAGATGGTGCTAATCTGCTACAAATAGAGAATTCTGCCAGAGAGTCTCTGTAACAATGAATAAATATATTAATAAATGCAGTGCTATTTTGTCATAGAACTCACCGGAATGGAGTTCCGGCACCTTTTTTTGACAGATTTCCCAAGTTTTAAAAGTAACTTTTGAAAATTTGATGTTTGGTCCACATGGACTTGAATTGCCCTGTCCAGCGTAGCAGGTCGGCGACAAAATCATTAAAACGGTGCATGCGGGCTGCTTGTGTGTCTCCAATGCATGTGTACTTCATCAGCTTCTCGGCTTGAGGCACTGCTATGCTTGTGATTGCTTACTGCAGGCGATAACTGTTATGTTTTGTTATACAACTGACGTGTGTGGGTGTGTGTACAGTGATTGACTACATGCAAAAGATAAATAAAAGATTAACAAGATCTGAATTCTGGCACATTTTTTCTTACCAAAAAAGCACTGAATAAATGATTTCCATAAAGAAAAAAAATTCTGGAATATGGTAGAACCTGAAATAGGAATTCAGCACTCAGTTTCATATACTGTATTATAAAAAGGAATAAAAAGGAACAGTCAAGAATATCACCTAGGTTCATGACTAGACTTTTAGTAAAATTAACTATTAGAATTCCCATTAAGCAGTTGTTCAATTATTTTGGCATGCCCGATTCTAGGCAAGTTCAAGTCTTAAGTTTCAAATTCCGGTTTCCAATTTAGCCCAGTGCTTGCAACTCTAGTTCCCAGTTTCTTCCTCTGTTTCCCGCTCCAATTCTGCTTTTATTTAAAATGATTCTAAAATATCTTTTCATGGACAAAAATAAAAGTTGCTCATGTTATCTGTCATAATCCCAGGACATCCCACATGTCTGTTTATGTGTGCAGACTTAATAGGTAAGTTATTAAAGGCATAAAGATGAAATCATAATGCCAGTATCTATGTAGATTGGGATTGGATTAGGAGGATAGGACTTTTGTGGACTTAAAAATAAGCCCAAATTGCAGCGAACAGAACAAGAAGGCCAACCAACTTAAACCAAATGGGCACTGAGGCATTGTTGTCTGATTGGGTAACTGGCCTGGTTCTCAAGGGTTTCAAGATCCGTTCATGCTGGGTCAGGATAGCTTTCCTGGCTCCCTCCCATTTTCCTGGCCCTTGCAAGAGATATTGATACGGAGTACATGGCCCAAAGAAAAGCTCCTGGGCCAGCTTAGGATCTGTGATAAACTGGGACCATATGTTGGGCTTGACCCCAATCAGAGAAGCTAGTTCATCCATATAGTCTATGTAGTCCACTTGGATGGTGTGGCATACCTGAAAAAGACAAGCAGGAGGACAAATGATTAACAAAGCAGCCCAACTCTACAATGATTGGATGACTTATAGTAAATACAATCACAAAATACAGTCTAAAACAGTGGTTCTCAACCTTCCTAATGCCACAACCCTTTAATAAAGTTCCTCATGTTGTGGTGACCCCCAACCCCCCCCCATCCAGCTGGCCGGGGGGTATCAAAAACTTGACCAAAAAAAAGGAAAAAAATGGGAAAGTATAGGTAGTCCTCGACTTACAACAATTCGCTTAGTGACTGTTTGAAGTTACAACAGCACTGAAAAAGCGAATTATGATCATTTTTCATGCTTATGATTGTTGCAGCATCCCCAGGGTCATGTGATTTACATTCGGATGCTTGACAACTGATTCATACTTATGACATTCACAGTGTCCCAGGGTCACATGATCAATGGCCAGAGGGCGTGGCCAGCTGATCACTCAGGTTGCAGTGTGCCCGTGGGGGGGAATCTGTGGGTCTCTAGGATGGGACTGGGGTGGGTGCCTGCCTTCCTTCCCTCCCCTTGTACCTTTCTTCCTTCCTTCCTTTTCTTCACCTCCCTTAATCTCTTCCTCCTTCCCTCCCTCGCTCCATTGTCCCTTCCTTCCTTCTTTCCTTCCTTTCCTTCACCTCAGTCTCTTCCTCCTTCCCTCCCTCTCCCATTGTCCCTTCCTTCTTTCCTTCTTTCCTTCCTTTCCTTCCCCTCCCTTAGTCTCTTCCTCCTTCCCTCCCTCTCTCCCATTGTCCCTTCCTTCCTTCCCTTCACCTCCTGCTTAATCTCTTCCTCCTTTCCTCCCTCTCTCCCATTGTCCCTTCCTTCTTTCCTTCCTTTCCTTCCCCTCCCTCTTAGTCTCTTCCTCCTTCCCTCCCTCTCTCCCCTTGTCCCTTCCTTCCTTCCTTCCTTCCTTCCTTCCTTCCTTCCTTCCTTCCTTCCTTCCTTCCTTCCTTCCTTCCCTCTTTGTCCCTTCCTTCCTTCCCTCCCTTCCATTGTTCCTTCCTTCCTTCCCTCTCTCATTGTCCCTTACTTCCCTCCCTCTTCGTCCCTTCCTTCTCCCCCCTTCCATGTCCAGGAAGGAACAAGGGGAGGGGGACAGGCTGCCAGAGGCAGAGGAGAGCTCCACCCGGCTCATTTGCTCAGCTTCGCCGAAAGACATGCCGCTTGCTAAGTTAGCAGAAGCTCCAGGATCAGCGCCAGGCTACAGCTGATTCTCACTTCTGATAAATTAGCAAGTGGCATGTTTTCTAGCAAAGCTCGAGCAAGTTTGCTGGGCAGGAGCCAAGGAGAGCAGCTACAGCTGCAGAAGTGCGGATCAGCTGTAGAGGATCGCCCTGATCCTGGACAAGAGGGAAGGAAGGAAGGACGGAAGGGACAAGGGGAAAGAGGGAGGGAAGGAGGGACAAAAAGGGAGGTGGAAGGAAGGAAGGAAGGAAGGGACAATGGGAGAGGGAGGGAAGGAGGAAGAGACCAAAAGGGAGGGAAGGAAAGGAAGTTCCAGCCAGCAGAGGCTTGGCAGCCCGGCTGCTGAGGAACAGAAGAGCACAAAGCCAAGGAGAAGAAGGTGGTGGTTTCCTCCCAAAGGGGGCTCCTTTCTCCACCCTTTCCCTGGGTTTGTGGGGAATTTCTCATCACCAATGCTGACAGCTTTCTCGCCCCCTTTGCTTCTCCCCCCCCCACTTTCGTGAGGATTATGGCGCCCTTGGGAAGTCGATCATGCTTTGAAGCTTAGGGGAGGAGGAGGAGTCCCTCCTTCCCTCCCTCTCTCCCTGTCAAGCCCCGGCGGGCTCGACATGAACGGGCGGAGAAGGAGTCAAGGATGGGCGGGGTGGCAAAGGAGACAGGTGGCCGTCACCAGACCTCCCGGCTGACGGGCACAGGAGTTGGGTGCTGCGGCGGCCTCCCCTTCGCTGACCTGCGTGCATGAGAAGAAGTCAATCTGGTTGCTGCACAATGAGTCTCTGGGGAGGGCGGGGCCTTGCTCTGCACCTGCGCTCTTCATGCACTCCCTGCAGGGCACATTTGGTAGAGTTCATGCAGATTGCCGCCAAGCAGCATATTTTCCACAAACAAGTGAGGTGGAGCAGAGGGGGGGAAAGGAGAGACAGCGGTTGACAAGCCCTGCCTAAGACTATCGGAAATATGTGTTTTTCGATGGTCTTAGGTGACCCCTGTGAAAGGCTCATGTGACCCCCAAAAGGGTCGTGACCCACAGGTTGAGAACCGCTGGTCTAAAAAGCCCAAACAGCAGAAGAAAGAACAACCAATGAAAAACAGTACAGCACAGAAAACCCAAGATTTGGAGAAAGAACCAGGTTTTCAAGGCTCTTTTAAACATGGGAGTGGGGGCAGGTGTACCTTAGGGCAGATGTTCCAGAAGACAGGTACTTCAAGGAAGAAGATACTTAGAAGATGCCTAGCCTAGACATTAAGAGCTGTTCTGAGTGTGAGGCAGATGAAGGGGAAGGGAGCCCAAAAGGGTTTTCTCCAATGATATTAGTTTTATCAGAGCTGCATTTCTAAGCATAATTTAGATAATAATGTAATCAGTAAATACAGACCTCACAAGGAGCACCTAAGCTAGAAAAAAGTTTTTATAACCATGATTTTCAGTATTTCCTAAAGTGAAATCCCATTTCAATCTGTTTTCAAGGACCACCCATCCCTTGGCTGCACACTTGGCGGATGGTGTCATAGTTCCGACTAATTAAACACTTCTAAGAACTTCCAGGCATTGTTTATCCTAAAAAGTCTTTTTATTCATGTGACAAAATGTCAGCACGGCATGAAGAGGGGATGCTAAGATCTGAAATCTCCACCCCCCGAGCAGTTATTTTTGCTAGCATTTTCCCTCCCTTATTTTGCTGTCAGGATTCACGTTCTCCAATTAGTTTGAAGAGCAAAGGTTCTCTTCCGTTTGAAACTCATACATTCTTCCTCCTCCCCTCCTAGCATTTTCTGAGTTAACTCTAAAAATACCACATAGCTCTGCATATTTTGTCAGAGCAAGAACATCCAATGTTAGCAGCTTTGACATCCGGCCCCCCTTTAAAAGAAACAGATCCTGGAATGTAAACAAAAGCATATGTTAGGGGCTATTTTTCGGTTTGTTGGGGTATTTCGCATGAAACCTTTTGATGAGTCTGTCAGCTTTCACCTTGCTGGATTTCACTCAGGTGGCTTCAGACAACGGGTATCCCTTCCATTGTACTAGGTACTGCAATTTCCCTTTAAAAATTCTAGAGTCAAGAATACGTTTCACTTCATAGTGGGTCTGTCCCACAACTATGAGGGGCCCAGGTGCCTTCTTAGGGGGAGGTCTTAAAGTGGAGCCCCGATAAGATGAAACAAACTGCAGTGGAAGACTGGGTGAATTCTCCCTAAAAGTCTAGGGAGTTTTAGTTCTATGGTGACCGGATTGACAATCCTTACTATGGGGAAAGGCCCCAAGAATTTTGGTCCCAATTTCTTGCTGGGCAATTTGAGGCATAAATATTTAGTTGACAGATAAACCTTTTCCCCAACTTGGAATGTTCGTTGGGGAGCCCTCTTTCTATCAGCCTGCTTTTTATAGATTTCAAAAATCTTTTTTAAAGCAGTTTTTCTGTTTCTCCAAACTTCTTCCCACCTCCTCACCCATTGGTCTTTCATTGTGACACATACAGTACAACTTTTTACATAATTTTCCACATCCCGTTTCAGCCCCGACCACCAAAATTGCCGGCGGGTGAGGTGTAGGGTTTTCAAATATCCAAAGTGTCCAGCCTGTTTACATCATGGCTGTGTTTGAGACCATTAAGACGGAGGGCTTCAGGAAAATACAGTTTCCCTCCTTTGTAAGCCAAGCCATCCCTGCACGTTAGGGAGGTTTGATTATCTTTGAACCATTGATCGGTGAGGAGCTCTCATTTTATTTTCTTTACCCCAGGGTCACCAGGATTGGGGACCCTGCTAGGTGTAAATTGAGCGGCAGTTTGTGGATTGTTAACCTCCTCCCATTCGCTTTTGTATTGGGGTAACTGGGATAGTGCATCAGCTAGGAAGTTTTTTCCTCCTGGTATGTACTTTAGAGTGAAGTTGAAGTGGTTAAAGTACTGTGCCCACCACACTTGCTTTGGGGACAATTTGCGGGAAGTTTTCAGTGCTTCTAGATCAGTGGTTCTCAACCTTTTTCAGGCTGAGACCCCACCTGCGCTGCGCCCGCGCGGCGCGAGCCCGGCCCAAACCGCGCATGCGTGGTGCGCGCGCAATGGCCCGAACCATGCATGCGTGGCGCGACGACCCGAACCGCGCACGTGCGATGTGACGGCCCAAATCGCGCATGCGCGGAACGCGCGCGATGGCCCGAACTGCGCATGCGCGGCGCGACAGCCCAAACCGCGCATGCACGGCGCACGCGCGACGGCCAAGGGGAAATGGGCAAAAAAAATGGCGGACTGCGGTGTCTGACGACCCCCGCGAAATGGTCATTTGACCCCAAATGGGGTCGCGACCTACAGGTTGAGAACCACTGTTCTAGATTTTTGTGATTTGTCCATACTTCAAATGGCACCTTGCTCCCTTCTAGATAGTGTCACCAGTTTAATAGCGCCCACCTAATCATGATGGCCTCTTTCTCCCAGATTGCCCATCTCCGCTCACTTTTAGTAAATTTCTTAGAGATGTAGGCGCAGGATTGCAGGACCCCACTTTTGTTCTTTTGCAGTAATACAGCTCCAGCTGCCACATCGCTGGCATCGGCTTGAATCACAAAGGACTCCCCTGGGCAGGGGTGTTGTAGGACCAGTTCAGCAGCAAAGAGTCTCTTTAAATTCTCAAAAGCTGTTTGACAGCCCATCGTCCATGCTAGTGGTTGGCCCAATTGTGGCTTCTCTCCTCCTTTGCCTGTTTTGAGTAGTTCTATAAGGGGTAGGGCAATCTCGGCAAAAGAGGAGATGAATTGACAATAAAAGTTGGCAAAACACAGAAAGCTCTGGAGCTGTTTGCAAGTTTTTGGGGGCTGCCATTCGATTATAGCTTTCACCTTGGCTGGATCCATTTCAATACTCTCGTTGGAAATTCTGTAGCCAAGATAATCTAATCAGGTCTGGTGAAATTCACATTTTGACAATTTGGCATAGAGCTTGGTATTCAATAGTTCTCTCACCAGCTTTATGTGATCAGTCATATTTGTGCTGTATATCAGGATGTCATCAAGATACACCAAAACCCCTTTGTACAAGTGATCATGTAGGACCTCATTAATCAACTGCATGAATACGGCTGGGGCTCCCTGTAGTCCAAATGGCATGACCTTGAATTGATAGCTCCCCATAGGGCAGTTGAAGGCAGTTTTCCACTCGTCTCCCTCCTTTATTGTCACCCGGTAATATGCCTCTCTCAGGTCTAATTTAGTGAAGACACCCCCCTTAGCCAGATGGGTTAATAGGTC
Organism: Bothrops alternatus; assembly: GCA_034064705.1. Taxonomy (NCBI): domain Eukaryota; kingdom Metazoa; phylum Chordata; class Lepidosauria; order Squamata; family Viperidae; genus Bothrops; species Bothrops alternatus. The sequence goes on from JARGCV010000091.1 coordinate 387,228, forward strand.
CTTTAGGAAGGGGAGGGGGTATTTATTTTCCACGCTCACAACATTGAGACCCTTATCGTCTACGCAGAGATGAAGAGACCCATCATTTTTTTCTTTGAACAACACAGGGGCTCCCATGGTAGATTTGGCCCGTTCGATGAACCCCCTCGCTAGGTTTTTGATCACGTATCGCTGCATCTCCTCCATTTCGAGGGGGGACATAGCATACATTCTTGAGCGTGGGAGTTTGGCTCCTGGCACCAGTTCAATAGAGCAGTCATTGGGTCTGTGAGGGGGCAGGGCATTGCATTCTTTTTCACTAAATGCCTCTGCCAGGTCCTGGTATTCATTGGGGATGAGTGGTTCACCTGGCGGCGGTGAGGCAGCCATGTGCGCTCGCTCATTGGGTGGCCTAAGGTGTCCCGCAACATCAGTTGAATCAGCGGGAGGTTTAGGCCCTATAGGTAGTCTCACAGTTCTCATTCCTTTCTCCCACCAGATAAACGGCTTCCATTTGCCCAACCAGGCTAGCCCTAGGATCACAATCTCAGTCATTTTTGGAGCCACTGGGAAGCAAATAAACTCCCAGTGCGCACCTATTTCTAGGTGTAAGGGCTCAGTTAATTGTGTGACAAGAGTCCCTCCCATCAGGGAGCCATCGGCTTGCTCAAACCTCACAGGTTTGGAAAGCTGTTTTGCCTGTATGCCCATTTTCATGGCAAACGGCAGACTAATAATGCAGTGGGTGCATCCAGAATCAATTAGCACATTTAAGTCCATTTGTGCCCCAGACTTAGGGATTATAAGTTTGGTGGCCAGTGAAAAAGGCGGGATTTTTCGACTCACCATTGGGTCGTTCTCTCCTTCATCGTTACTGTCAAAGGAGGGTAGGGCAGGGGCGGGTCCACCCGGAGTCTCAGTATTCTCCTGTGTGGGGGGTGTAATCTGGGCAACAGGTTCCTGCGTGGCCCAGTTGGATTTCTCTCTCGTCAGCAGCTGGGTAGGTTTCCTTCTTGCCGCTGGTTCTGGTCTGCTCTGTAGTTGGGGGTAGGGGACTGGACAGTTTGCTGCTCGATGTCCCTCCTGTCCGCACCGGAAACACTCAATTGATGGGCCTGTAGGTGGCCTGGGTCTCTCAGCCATTGCAGTAGTTGGAGGCTTTCGTGGGGGTGATTGCTGTTCGGGTTGCTCTGGTTGCTGCTTGGATTCAGGTAGAGGAGGTTTCTTATAGCGGGCGAGCTGAACGTCTAGCTTCACCACTACCTGGTACCATTCTTGTAGCTGATCAGGTTCTCCTCGATAGATGCAGGCTTGAGAGAGGTGATCGTCTAATCCCTCTATGAAGTGATGGATTAGGGATTGCTCTGGCCACCCCTCTATTCGACCTGCTAACTTGCGAAATTCTCGCACGTACTCCAGGGCAGGTCTGCCGGCTTGTTTTATTTTGTGGATTTATTCTCTTGCCTTTAGGTCAAGAGATGGGTCCTCAAATCTTTTTCTCAGCCCTAGGAGGAAGAGGTGGGGGTCCTCCAATTTGGGGGTTTGCTCATTGTATAAATTGTTCAGCCATTCGGATGCTTCTCCCTCTAGGCTGGATGCTATCACATCGACCATGGCACCTGGGTCTAGGTAGAAATAAGCCCAGACGTTCAAATACTTGGTTGAGGAAGAAAATCAGTTTCTCCGGGTCCCCATCAAAGGTTGCTCTGAAAGGGGGTGCAATTATAGCCTGTTGGGTTCCCCACTGTGGCTGTTGCTGCTGGCTCCATCCTGGTTGCTGGTTCATGCCCAGAGGTTGCACGTTCAGGGGTTGTGGCCACACCCCCTGTTGCTGTAAGTCCCTCAGTGGTTGCTGTACATTCAGGACTGCTGACCAATCTCCTTGCTGTGGTCGTCCTCCCACCAGCTGCTGATCTCCTGGCTTCTGCACCACTCAAAGTTGTTGTAAGGCCTCTATTAGCTGTGGCAAGCTCAGACGCTGTTGATCATCTACCTGTGGGGGGGTGCCAATCTCCCCATTGCTGCAGAGGCCTCAGACTGGGATTCCCTCTCTTCAGTGCTGGAGTCTCTGGCAGGGGAAGACAGGATCTGAAAGGCTTTCTGATCTGCAATGAAAGGGCTGTAGGCTCCTCTCTGCAGGAATTGATTTCTGCTTTTCACATCTGGGTTTTGAAATCTTTCCAGTGACTCACCCAAAGCTTGAGCAGCAGGCGATTCGTTAGCTCTCCACCATTCTGCTTTTGAAGTCTTTGCTCCCAGCTGGGAGATCTGCCAGAATTCATCTTCCCACAGCATGCTGTCTGTTGTTTCCTCCTCTGGGTTATTAGCAGCTGCTGGGTCTTCAAGCAAACTCACTTTTTTCATGATAGATTTTCCTTCCCTGAATCTTTACCAGCTTCTCTCAAGCCTAGAGACGCGGATGAAGTTCAGGACCCCAGGTCGTTTGAAAAGGATTTTAGATCTTAGCATGATGTCATGGTTCTGACTAATGAAACACTTCAAAGAACTTCCAGGCATTGTTTATCCTAAAAAGTCTTTTTATTCATTTGACAAAATGTCGGCAGCGCATGAAGAGGGGATGCTAAGATCTGAAATCTCCACCCCCCGAGCAGTTATTTTTGCTAGCATTTTCCTTCCCTTACTTTGCTGTCATGATTCACGTTCTACAATTAGTTTGAAGGGCAAAGGTTCTCTTCTGTTTGCAACTCATACATTCTTCCTCCTCCCATCCCAGCGGTTTCTGAATTAAGTCTAAAAATACCATACAGCACTGCATATTTTGTCAGAGCATCCAATGTTAGCAGCTTTGACAGATGGTTTTTATGCGATCTCTGGCTTTGTGATCGTCTAGAGCAGTGGTTCTCAACCTTCCTAATGCTGCAACCCTTTAATACAGTTCCTCAAGTTGTGGTAATCCCCAACCATAAAATTATTTTCGTTGCGACTTCATAACTATAATTTTGCTACTGTTATGAATCGTAATGTAAATATCTGATATGCAGGATGTATTTTCATTGTTACAAATTGAACATAATTAAAGCATAGTGATTAATCACAAAAATCACAAAGCCCTGGATTGTACTCATTCATCATTTCATTTCATACATGATATTTATTATTAGTTTCTAAAAAAAGTATCTGGGATCTATATGGAGTCTAGAGGCATTTTACAAAAGATAGGTTATGTTTGAGAGTAGTGTTATCCTTCTCATTCAGGTGCTTTTTAAAAAAAAACAGAATCCACAAAAAATGAAGATTGAGTAGGGCATGAATTCTGAAAAGCACAAAGAAATGTGTTGGTGAATATGTTGTTGCTTTTGGAGTCAAAATAGGGAGCTAGGATCTATAACAATTGTGCATTATGTAAGTCTCATATAGCACTTTGAATATTTGGGTTTAGCAATATCAACATTTTATGATTCAGTTGAATTTGAAATCAGACAGTAAACAAGTAGTGCTTACTGACAAACCTAACTTTTCTACCCTAACTGAATGAATACTTGTGAAATAAAAACATTGGCAATGCCTGCTCTTACATCCTCTCTCTTCCAACTGAACAGCAGGGAAAATAAAACTGATCTACCTCATTAGGTTGCAAGAAAATAATGCAAGTAAAGTCTCATGTAAAAGTCAATCATTACAAAACAAGCAAAGTTGTTTCCGATCCTCCAATCCTACCTGCCCAAGTGCCTTATTATTTTTTTCACACACAAGCCTATCCTCCTCTTGTTCCAACCATTTGCCTTTTCTTACAGATTTTAAAATACAGTATAATTTCCAGGACCCATTTCAGTGTCGATCTCAGTTACAAACAATCTCATGGCCGCCTCAGTCTGGCTGTTTTGATCCTCTGAGGGGAGAAACTTCATCAGCATGCTGGAAGATGGGACGGGGAGGGGGTGGGAAGGCCCAATGAAACCCCGGCTCCCAGTTCTGGGCGGAGATGGGGACGCAAGCGGGATACTCCTCCCAGGCGGCGTCCTTTTTGCCATTGGGACAGCTGCCCGGCGAAGGCCGGGGCCTGGCACATGAGCGAGAAGCCTCAGCAGGACAGCGGCAGCCCAGTAGCCTGACTGGATGCCCTGTCCCATCCTGCCCTCAGAGGGGAGTGACGGTCAGCCTGCTTCACCCGAGCGGGGGAGAGGAAGGAGTCCGAAGGGGGGAGTTGGTTACCTTGGAAAGCCTGCAGGAGCCACGACAGGGGCAGCAGGACATAACAGAGGATTGTCCCGATCATCCTGCCAACCCGCTCCTCATTCCCCTCCCTCCCGGCTGCCCAAAATCCCAGAGGTCGACGAGGGTGCCCCTCCCCCTCCTTGAGTTGATTGAAGGGAAAACGAGATGGGTGGACTTTCCAAAGTTTAATGAAAGAGAGAGACAGCGAACCATCTGCTTAACTGTATAGGCCCTATCTGCCTGGAGATGGATAGAGGAGCGGTGTCTCGGTTCCTAAGACCATCGGAAATATGTGTTTTCCGATGGTCTTAGGTGACCCCTGTGAAAGGGTCATTCGACTCCCAAAGGGGTCACAACCCACAGGTTGAAAACCGCTGGTCTAGAAGGTCTTCGAAGAGCTTCTGAAGTGCAGCCATGAGACAGTAGACGTTTCTCAGCTCTGGGGCATCATTGTTGTGGAGGGCGATCATCCATTCAGCTGCAGCCCTCTCTAATGGTCACACACTGCTCCTTAGCCCCTTCAGTGGCTATTTCTGGACTATATTCTTGCATGTATGTCCAAACTTGTGTCAGGAAGAACCCCAATTGCCTGGGTTCTCTGTTGAACTTTACTCCCAGGGCTGGTGTTTTACGTCCTCTCCACCTTGCTGGCATTGTTCCTGCAACCGGTGCAAGCTGGGCTGCAGGGCCAGGCACTGGGGTGGTTACGATTGCTGACTGCTGCATTTGCAGTGGCAGAGGTAGTTTCCCCCTTGCTTGCCATGGCTGGAGTTGGCTGGTTAGTGGGATATGCTGCCCTTCTCAAACTTTAAGATTAACAATCACCTCCACGAACTTTATGGCTTGCTCCAGCATCTAGTCTTCTTACTCTGGCTCACCTGCACTAGGTTTTTTCTCCAGTTCCTTCAGTTCCGCTAGGGTGTCTCATCTGTGGGTGCCATGGCCCCTATAGGTGAATGCCCCCCCATGGGATTCTCTTCCCATTCCTCCTTTTTCCTGACCCAAAGGGACCACCTTGGTGGGTTGTCCTCTTCCAGCCATCTGGATAGATCCAGCCCTCCAAAAGGGGTGGTGAAGCTGCTTCCCCCAGGCCTCAATCTGTTCCTGGTTGAGCCGACATCGTTTGCATAGTCCCCATGGTAGAGGCAGTTTCCTCTCTGGATTGACCACAACTGCAGAGCTAGCCTAATGTCAGATCTTCCCCAATCCAATCCCTTAGGAAAGAAAAGCCTTCAACTCAATTTGCTTAAAGCAAAGGATGTTGGTTGCAGTAAAATCAAGCCAGATCTGAAATCTCCTGCACTCACTAGATACAAAAATAAGGTGTAGGTTTGCCCCAGTCCATCCCTCTCCCTGTGGCCAGTCTGTTTCCAGAAAACGGGAGTTTGCCAAGATGTTTTGAGAACTCTGAGATGTTTGGAGGTAATCCGCATATTTCTTAGGGCCAGAGATTCCTGGCCATGGGATGCCGGTACAATCAGGATCTGGCTGCTCTGATCCTTATCACCTGTCATTCCCCCCTCCCAATTTCCTATCACATACACACAAAGCTTTATTGCCCTTTCATCCTTTCCCCTCTCTTCCCCTTTTCATCCTTCCCCCTTCTTCTTTTAATGGCAGGGTGCCAAGCCAAACCAAGCTGAGCTGACAAAGGGTGCCATTTCTATTTATTTTCTTCCCATTTTGATCATTTTCTTTTATATTTTTCATTGTATTTTCTTTTTCAGTGTGAGTTCTCAGATTGTGATGATAGTACTGTAGCTGCATTCAACCATTTAAGTGATGAACTGATCTAGAAAACTCATTATAGAATATGAAAGAAAATCTGGCATGACTGACAGCAATGGAGATATTAATTTGCACTATATTTTTTCTCAGATGGTAATAACTTGATTTTCTGACATGTATAGTTGAGGGAATCAGTCAAAGTTTTGGCAGATTTTGGTCCAGAACAAGCTCTGCTTCTCTCCCTCAACTCACAATTATGAGTCTCCATTTTTCTCATTGTTATTTACTTTTCATGTAATCTGAACCCAATTTAGATTTGCAGATTTCAGATTTGCATAATAGCTATAATAACTTTGCTGTGGCATTATTGCTGAATCTTCTTGGGACTAGCAGCACATTGCCCACATGAGAGTTGATTCCCATACAATCTCAGTGCAACTAATGTGAAATTGATATGTTTTACTAAACATGACATGAAATGCAATTGCCTCTGCTGTCACCTTGGCCTCTAGATCATTCAGACTCTGCAATCAACATCTTTGGTTTTTATCTGGACTAAATATACATTTATTTGCCTTCATCTGTCTTAAAAATATGAGTATTTCCAGATACTTGCTCAAAAATTCCAATCTCCATGAAATAAATGAGTGGAAAGCAAAAGTAAAACTGCATTCTGCTGACACCACAATTACAACTTATACATAAATTTCTGCCATCAGTTTCTGTAAATGATAAAAATGGAGAGCTTTTTCAAGGATAATCCTAAGGAAAAAAATATCCATGCCAGATCATAAAGAAATAGCCTTTATCTGAATGAGAAGAACAAGATTAAAGCAGAAATCTTGTTTGGACCATCACATCCCCACCATCACCATTGTGTCAGTTAATGAGTTTCAAATGAGTTAATTTTCAAATAATAGAGCTTAAATTAAAGAGAAATTAAATCAATTCTGTCTTTTCAACACAAGCTTTTGTGGGAAAAAGAGTTTATTGTTTTTACAGAACTGTGAGAAGACATGCTAACCTGTGAAGTGTGTGTGTGTATGTGTGTGTGAGTGTGAGTGTGAGTGAGTGAGTGAGTGAGAGAGAGAGAGAGAGAGAGAGAGAGAGAGAGAGAGAGAGAGAGAGAGAGAGAGAGAGAGAGAGAGAGCAGTTTTTTAAAATTTCTTTCTGCCTTTTCTGTTGCCAGCTGTTACTTTTTTTCTTCTCTCTTTCTGTTTTGGAAGAGCAAGAGAGGCAGAAAAGGAGGGGCACAGTTTCTTTCTGATTCTTTTAACAATTTTTTCCCCTCTGCTTACTTTCTGCTGAGCTCTGGTCTGAGAGATAGAGAAAGGGGAGTGATATGAAATCTAACACCTATCTTTGTAGCTTTCACTTGCAATTTTTTTTACTCAGAGGGGGGAGGTGGTAGAGATAATTGTATTATTGAACACTGGAAATCTTTGAGGAAAAGAAATGACTCTGAATTGGTTTGTTTAAAAGTTTGATGCATAGTTTCATCCTTTGCAATGGCTAGTGGCTTACTTGCATAACCACATATATTTTAGTAACTCAGAATACCTCAGCTTGTTTGTTTGTTTTGTGAAGTTGATTTTTTTTGCTTTATTTTTTTATGTCTTTAGGTTTGTATGCAGGACACATTGATTTATTGATTAGTGAAAGAAGTAGAAGAATAACACCTGAGAGAATGGAAGGAATAGCTTTGGGGCTTTTGACCCAGAAGTGGGGAGGAAAGAGGCAGTCAGTGGCATTTTTGTCAAAAATGTTACATCCTATCTGTCAAGGATGGACGATTGTGTTCAAGCTGTGACGGTCACAGCAGTTTTAGTAAAGAAGAGCAGAAAACTGATGTTTGGGGGAGCTGTGGTGGTTAGCACCCCTCCATCAAGTGAAGGCAATCTTGAACCAAAAAGCCAGCTGACGGATGACAGACTCGAGGATTTTAAAATATGAGAGTATACTTATGGAACAAAATGATCTAGTATTGACTACTGATGTTAGTTTGAATCTAGCTCAATTTTTAAGTTAGAAGAAGGAATGAATATTGATCATTATTGTGTTGAAGTAATTGAATTACAGACTAGAGTTAGACCTGACTTAACCAATGTTGCTCTGGGAAAAAGATCTAATTTGTTTATAGATGGGTCCTCCAGAGTGGTAGAGGAGAAATGGATATGCAATAGTAGAAGGAAGAGAAGAAGTTTTGGTAGAAGTAGGAAAGTTGCCTTTAAGTTGGTCTGCACAGTCCTGTGAATTGTATGCATTAAATCAAGTTTTAAAATTATTGGAGAAACAGAGAGGGACTATATACACTGATTCAAAGTATGCTTTTGGAATAGTGCACACTTTTGGAAAGATTTGGGAAGAATGAGGGTTGATTAATAGCTAAGGGAAGGATTCAGTTCATGGGGAACTGATTACACAGGTATTGACAATTTGATGTTGCCTGAAGAGATTGCTATAGTACATGTGGAAGGGCATCAGAAAAGAAATTCTTTTGAAGCCTGTGGCAATAATCTAGTTGACTTGGAAGCCAAGATGGCAGCTGCAGAAGGAATGTTTAATGTTAAGTTTAACTCCTATAGTGGAAAAACTAAGGAATAATCCAATGTTCACCATAGGTGAGGAGGCAGAGTTGGAGAAAGTAGGGGCAGTGAAAATGGAAAAAGGAAAATGGTTATTACCTGAGGGAAGGCAAATGCTGAATGAACTGATAACTAGGGAAATTTTGGAAGTACTACATCAGGGTTGTCATTGGAGAACCAAGGCATTATGTGATTTGTTTTTGGAACCTTATGGGTTCTGTGGGTTGTATACAATGGCTAAGTAAGTTTGTGACAAATGTATGGTATGTAAATGAGTGAATAAAAAGTTCTACGATATAAAGATGAGGGCGACATATAGCTGTGAGACCATTTCAATGCATTCAAGTTGATTTTACTAAATTACCTCAAGTGGGGGAAATTCCACAATATGAAACTAAGGATATGTTTATAAAGAACTATATACTGGGGCTGTCTTCTTCTTTATCTTACCTCAGGAACAAAGGACTCCTAGTACAAACCCCACCTTTGAACTTTGCAGTACATCCTTATAAAGCTGGAGATTGGGTCTTAATCAAAACTTGGAAAGAGGAGACCATACCAAGTGCTGTTAACCACTGAAACTGCTGTGAGAACCCAAGATAAGGGATGGACACATTACACTCGAGGGAAGGGACTAACCATTTGGACTGTTCAACCAACTGAAGATCCTCTACAAATTAAACTGAAGAAATCATAACTGATGCTGGAATCTTGGCATTTTTGGGTAACTTGGGGTTGGTTAATTGCACTTGGAATTCTAATTCTCTACTGTTTCAGGAAAGAAATACCTTATGTGTTTGGAAGAAAGTAGTCAGAAGAAATATCAGTTCCTGAAGTGTGTTCTTTTGCAATTGTAATTGCAACACTGATTGTTATTGCTGTTATCATCTTGTTGATTGTTGGTTGTTGTAATATTCTTTGCTTAGAGAAAGATGTGGATATTGCTGTTGTTGTTTTGTGGCCTACTTTTCAATCCAGTCCTGATCCTTCCAGCGAGTTCTGGAACATAATGCAAATGCAGCTCAGAAGTTAAAGGTCAAGTACCAATTTCTAGAGTTTTCAGTCAACAATTAATTAATAAACTGAGAAAACAGTGCCCCCCTCAGTGTATATTGATATATATTGCCACTAAATGGTGTCCATGGGATGACATGATTATTACTACCAGCAATAAATTGAATCAGCAGGTTAAAGTCCACATTCGGATGAAGGGTGGAGATGGCAACAAATTAAAAAGTGCTTTGCAAGCCACTCCTGCTCCTTCTGCTGTACCTGTTACTGACATAGAAAATGCTGAATCATTTTATGATGTGGATATGGAAGTTATGGATACCAAACCAACCAATGCTTGGCTAGCTTTGAAATATCTTTATGCTAGGAAATCAGGACACTTCAGTTGTTGGGTTGTTCTCATTTGAATGAGAAGACAATGAAGATTCCAATGGTAGCGGTTCCTATTAATATTTCACAGATTTTAATGAATACTTCAAGTATTCATTATGGAAACTTTGTTGTGAGAGAGAGACAGAACAAATACAGATACAAGAGATAGTGGGAAGTTTATATGTCCCTGATTGGTGCATCAGAGGAAATTTAACCACTGGAGATGGCTGGTGTGGAAATACTGTAGTCAATATCACCATGACTCCAGACACCTTTAATAAGATTAATGTTCAAAGTGTCACCAGAAGTTTGTTTCAATCATCCAAGAATAAATCTTTGTATGAGGCTTATCTGAATTGGACTAGAGATGATCCGCAACATCAGTGGTTCCATGCTTTGGAGATTGTAAATAATGCCACGATGCAGGATCAGAAAGGCACAACTGTGTTGTTAATGCCTAGTGCTGGAAATAACATTTATTATTGTTGTGAAAACAAATGTTTCCAATATATGAACATGAGGAGAATCGGATGGTGTTACTTTTATGTCTTGTGAGGAATGAGGAGTGACGAAGGCTCATCTTTAACAACAGGCTTTATTGTTCACAGCAAGATCAAATCAGGCACTCTGTGAGGCACACAGGCCTCTCTTAACAATGCAGAGACCGGAGCAGAAAAGATACTTCTTCGGAGCGCTTTCGTGCCCTGCGCATGTGCGCAGGGCTGGCACCACTCCATCTGGTCCTGAGCAGCTTAGGCTGCTTCTGCAGGCTCAGGACACAACAGTTACCTTACCAAGTTGGTGCCAGTAATGGAGGTGCAGGATGAGACACATATATTCACACCAGAACATTTCAGGTATTTATTAAATAGAAGGTAAAAAAGATAATTTGTTTCAAGCTGAAGATAGATAGTGGATTTTAGCCCCTCGTTTACAGGATGGGGATGGGAAATGATGAAAAGAATAAATAATTACACCAATATTATGGATGAAATAATAAACATAACTTGAAGTGATATAATGTTACTAAGTGAAGAATTAAAAATAGTAAGGACTACATTGTTAAGACAACAGTTAGAAATAGAGAGTTTAGCAGCTGTTGTGAGTGGACTATGTGCAGAATGATTTGATTATAGCTGTTGCACTTGGATACATAATACTAGTGAAGAAGTACCTGATTATTCTGAACTAATTGGGAAACATCATGAACAAGTAAATAAATTACAAGAGGGATGGTTACATAGGGAGGGATGGTTGGAATCCCTTGAAAGGATTCAGTGATTGGATCCCTAACTTGGTTGGATGGGTAAAACAATAATGTTGGGAATTTTAATATTGATAACTGGAATGATGGTTTGTTGTATGCAGCTTGGACCAATGATGATGATTTGTTGTAAAGATTGCTTGGTCGGATGGAAAATGAAAGATGAGAGTGAAGAGGTTGGAACAATGTTGAGACAATTGGAGAAATATGAGTTTAAAAATCAATATTGATTGTGAAAAGAAAAAGGAGGGATTGTGGGGAAAAGAGTTTATTGTTTTTACAGAACTGTGAGAAGACATGCTAGTCTGTGAAGCAAATACATTGTATATATTTTAATCTCACGAGCCTAGCTTGAAGCTTGAGAATTTCATATAGGACAGTCTCTGCTATGCTGAAAACCGGTCCTAACCAGAATTTACTGATATGATAGCAACTTTAGAGACAACCTCTAGGAACTAACAACCATAAAAGGAAATTCATAAATAAGGGTGGGGGCAATAAAATTAGAGTAGTGGGAGATGTAATCTCGGGCAGAGATAATGTATTCACTTTAGAAGTTTTGGATAGGTTATGACAACATGATTACAGTATGATTACTAACCCAAGGTGGGAGGTAAATTTGTAATAGCAATGGAGAATATAAAGAATGAATATTGTAGATTTGGGGTGTATGCTTGCATGCACAAGGAGCACCGCCTTTGCAAAGGAGTACAAATAAATTACCATTGTTTTCTCTTGGAAGTTTTGGCTTGTGAATTTTATTTCAAGTAGACAATGAATCCCAAACTTTGAACATAGAAAATATTAATAATATAACCTAAAAAGAATTGTTTTTAGGACCCATCCTCAAAGCAAACTACTTGTTTTACAGTTGCCTTTCCAACAGATGTTTCAAGCCACATTTTTTCTCCTGTTTTATAAAATCAGAACCTAAGATAGTAATTCTGTAAACTCTCAATTTCTTTCTGAATAGGATTCCTTACGAAAGAATCATTTTCAAAGAGTGCAGTTTTCATCAATGTGGTTCAAAGCAGGGATGGTGCCAACCCCTTCACCTTTGATATGAACAAAAAGGGCCACCAAATGTATTTATATCATGCAGAGCTAAATAAATGGAATTCAACTCTTTTCCCTTAAAAGTTTCTTCCATTTACACAACCTTTATAGTATATAATTATAATAAGAAAACCAGATTACTCCTTAGTTAGTGCACATAGAAAGGTTTTGAAATTGTGTTTAGCCACCAGATAATTCCTAATTTCTTGTCAAGCCTCTGGATCTCAGGGATGGAGCTCTGTTCTTGATTAGTACAATCCCCCAGATTCTATAAAAGTGAGAACATATTTTCAAAAATAAAATAAGAAAGAACAAGGAGGGCATATAAATATCCAAGCAGGAAGATAACCATAGCTCTCTGAAGTGAACCTGAAGATAAGGTAAAACCCAGTATCTTTTTCAGAGTTATATTATAAAATTATAAGACCTCCTGCCTCCTGTATTTATTTTATTTATAAATGTTTATATGTGGTATTTGTGTGTCCTATTCATTTCTATTCCTATGGGGGTTTCCCACTGACTTCTATCAACCGGCTGCAGGATGCCTTGCTACACCAGCTTATCCAGCTTTGCATCGATCTTCTGCTTGAGGGAGTTATTGGAGTTATGGCAGGATCAAGCCAAAGGGCTATGAGAGGTCCCTTATATTTCCCTAAGTTAGAGCTAAAAAGTCAGTAAACTTTTGGTAAACTGCCAATAAGTCCACTGCTTGTGTGCTGTTTATTCCCGTCACACTGATTCCCAATGCATCAAACCAATGAGGCTTGTGTGGTTGCCCTCAACTACTACGACTTCCAGGGGGCCCTTAAATCCCTTGAATTGCACCCTGGATGTACCTTCCCCTCTAACTGTTACTTGGGAGTTTTGGAAATCCATTAACACGAGGTTTGACGGCTTGAGCTTAATTCATTTGCCGCTGCAACTACAAATATGTTTGAAAGTTCCCTGGGAAATTATGGATAATGCTGATCCCATATCTAGTTCCATGTTGCATGGAACTCCATACAGCTTGACTTTGAGCTACAGCTTTTCCTTAAGTGGGCGATGGGCACCTGTTCTATGTGCGCTCCTTCTTCTGGTGCAATAGCCAACCCTGTGTTGCCCCGGGGCCCCGGTACCTTTCCAGGGAAGCTCTTCTGGTGGGCTTTCTCTCTGATGACCCTGACAGACAGCGGCAATGTGCCCTTGTTTGCCACCCTCCTGGCACATTGCTGTGTGGAACTTGTATTCCGTGCGTGTCGGCCTCCACATCCCACACATTGAGTGAAGGGAACTGCCTTGTCAACTGGGCGTTGTGGCCTTCTTTCTGGTGGCTGCTGAACTGATCGACCTCTTGATCCGATTTGGAGTCTTCGACCCTCTCAGCGCCCTCCTGGTGGACAGCCTCTATGCAGGGAGTGCTCCTGGAGAGCTGTAAGGCCTTGACGGCTCCCCCGGTGGCTTCTTCGGCTGTGATCTCCCTTAGGGCGTCTTGGAACGAAATAGTCTCTTTAGTGAACAATTTCTGTTGGAGTTTCCTGCTTCTCAACCCGCACACTAAGCGGTCTCACAGTCTCTCTTCTAGGTCTTTGAATTCATAGGGTCGGGCCACTTGATGAAGGGCAGCTATGAACTCAGAAGCTGACTCACCTGGTCGCTGGTCTCTTCATTTGAAGGCGTGCCTCCAGGTGATGACTGATAACTTTGGCTCAAAGTGTTCTTTGAGCATTTTTTTTTTGAGTTTGCAATAAGCAACGGACTCAAGCGGAGCTGGAGCAACTAGGTTTTTGGCGATTTTGAATGTTGCCTGGCCACAAACGCACAGCAGTGTTGCGGTCTTCAAGCTGTCTTCACGAACTTGTTTGACTCCTAAGTAATTCTCAACTCTCACGACATATGAGCTCCACCTCTCTGGATGTGCGACGTCGAATTCTGAGAGTTTTCCGAGTTTGGCCATGGTGAGGTGTTTTTGCTGTTTTCGGCCTCACAATGCCTTGTGCTGCCAAGGCTTCTTTTAATCTCCCAGGGACGGTTCCTTGGGAGTACTCTTCCTCCAGCGTTTTTGTACTGACAGGAATAGGGGGGGGATGTAGTCCAACCAAGGCATCGTCACTTGGCTTACCCCCTTAGTGACTCAGCTCTTCGAGGTTGGCAGCACATCCCACCTTCATAGCCACTGTTATGTTTGCTGATCGGTGAAGCATTGAAGAGGCAGCAAGTGCAACAACAACTCTTTATTAAGGTTTTAAAACAGAAGCCTGGCTAACTGCTGCTCCACCCCTATTTATACACTCGGCAACAAGGCAGTGGCCAATCGGATTCAAGTATCAGTTCCCGCTTTAAACACAAGTTAATGAGCATATAGACAGAAAGTCTGGCACTTAATTGACATAGTCTTATGACCATTTTTTCAACAATTTCAAGTAATCCACATCAATACATTACAATGCTACACTCTGGATTTAACACAGGAAAAGGTGGAGTTTGTACAAGAGAACAAATAAACCAAAATTTGTTTCAGACAAGATTTCCTGCAATCAGTTTATTATTATTATTCTATGCTACTTTCTGGGAATGGATTGTTTATATCCAGTTCTGGCACCTTCAGCAGGTACATGTTTTTATGGAAAGCTCCCATCTCTTGGGCTGTCATGTTTACATTCCATATAGGAAAATCTGGAACTGCCTTTAGCCAAAAATCTTCCATGGGTTTTTTTCCAGTGAACCACCACTCCTAGGAAATATGAAAAATTGGACAATTGATCAGAAGGTGAGTAGAAGAAGCAAACAATTATATTTGTTGACATTATTATTAAACAAAATAAGAATGGAAGGTTTTGTGGTATAGTAGTATTTTATTTCCAGAGAGGAATCACTGATTAATTTACCTTCCAATATGCTATGTACTGCACTTTATTCTAGGATATAGTCTTTCTTTTCTCCACACTAAGGGTTTCAGCTCAATTATCATGAGGCCCCTGCCTGCATAGGACAGAGGTGACATACAAAATATATGAAACTTCACCTTCTCAATTATTATTCACAATGACTGACATCAGGTCAATGGATATTTAACCTATTCTGTGGAACAACCTGAGAGTAAGACAGGAGTAATATATGGAACTTGTCAAAGACAGAGCCAACCTAGAACTAAGGAGAAATTTTCTGGCAGTGAGAACAATTAATCAGTGGAATAGCTTGTCTTCAGAAATTGTAGTTGATCCAACACTGGAGGTTTTTAAGATGAGATTGGACAGCCATTTGTCTTGAGTGGTATAGGGGCTCCTGCTTCAGCAGGGAGTTGGACTAGAAGACCTCCAAGGTCTCTTCCAACTCTGTTATTCTGTTATACCCACTATGCTGTGCATAGTTGAAATATAATCTAATTATCAATCAATTTTTAATGTTTTATTGATTTTTAAGAATTACAATCTTTAGTGCTTAGTAAACAACGTATTGTCTGGGTTCACATATTTAACATTAACTTCTTCTGTTCAGTACTGCACAATCCAGTGTTTTTCCCTGATCCTCCTTTCTTCCCCATATTTTTTCCATTTCCCTCTCATTACACAATTACAATTCTTGCTACTGTTGATGCATACAAAGTTAAATATAAACATCCTCATCATATTTTACTAATATTATGCAAATAACAATAATATCAATTCATAAATCAATATTGTTTTTCATGCTCTTGTTAAGGTTTGATTTCCCATCAATATTTGAAATATTTTTGTCAGTTATGATTTTCTCAATATTAATTACATTTATATGGCTAAGAGTTTTATTCATACCAGCCATCCTCTTATTTTCATATTTCCCATAGCAAAAAAGAATGCTATTTTAATTCTAAATCATATCTTTCATTATAAAAGTCTAATTATATCTGAGGTTCATCTGTTCTTTTAATCATATTCAAACAAATATTTAATCATATAACGCACCCTCTAATAGGTCAAATCTTCTGTTTTTAAGTCCAAGCCAAGGCAATTAAATCGCCCAGGAATTTTCTTTCTATTTTTGTAAAAGTTGCTTGGCATGAGGAAGACTATTTAGGCAGGGTATTTTCTGGGGGGAATTCCACCCATTTATATACTTTAAGCAATTCCCACTTTCCTTCTCCCTCAATTTCTCTTTTCATTTTTTGTCTCCCAGGTTCTGACATTTCCCCTGACAGCTCTATATTCCATTTTTAAAAATCTTCTTCCTTATCATCAGGTATATTTTGCAGACCTAAGGGGTAAAGTGCTGTTTCCATTTTCGTTGTTATGGCTAAGTCTTGCAGTATTTTATTTGTATATGGTAGTTTATATTTCCCTTCTTTTATCTCTTCCATCTCTGGGTCCATTTCTTCTGCTTCATCTTCTAATTTCTGGTTTATTTGTTCATATTTTGTAGTTGTCTGGGAATTTTCTAGTTGTAGATTTAATTTGGAAATTTGCTCATTTATATTATCTAAATTATTTTTGGTCTCATTATGGTTTCTTTTTGTGTCCTCTTTATGTGTGACAATTGTTTGGTGAATTAGTGGTAGCATAGAGTATATTTCCTTCTGAAAGGTGTTTATTTTTTCTTGAGGCATCATTCCTGGAGATCCTTGATTAGCCTGGGTGGGGGCTTCAAATGGAGGTGCAAGGTATATTTTCTTACCACTTTTAGCTGTGTGTAAAACATCCATTTAGTTTCCCCCCTCCAAATAATCTGTCAGAACTTTTATATTCTCCAAATGCAAGTCTTGTCTAGTATCATCAATATTAATAAGAGTAGAACAAAGTTTCATCTAGTTTTCTGGTCTTTATGTGTAGTCTTTATAATCCAATAGGTTCCAGAATATGGGTCTAGTCTAAAAACAATATTTTGTAGTGATCCTTTGTCTCAGGTGTCCAAGAATTGTTGATCAGGCAAGGTTGTAATCCACAATGTTCAAAGTGTTCAAAATGTTTAACCACCCTGAAAACAGTTCAAAAGTCAAATTTTTCTTTTTCTCCCAATAGTTCTTGAGATTAAAAGTCCAACCTCAGTAGGTGCTTATAGTCCAAGAAGTTCAGGTTGATAAGTATGCCAAAATATTTTCCTTTATTGCCAGCTGTTCTCCATTAAGCTAAGAGTCACCAAGCAGCCAGGAAGCTAGTTGTAGTGCTATACTCAAAACTACCACTAGATGTCATTCAAAAGCCATTTTCCTCTCTTAAGACAAAGGGTTGATTTCTTATATTTCACCTCAATGTTTTTTTCCAAAGAGAAAATCTTAACAATTATCTCAGTTTTCAAATTTATCAAAACTGTAGCTTTATGTTACTTTCAGTTCAGTATTATGTATTTATGTCCCCCATAAAAGAAATTAAAATGCCGCTTCCATTCCTCTGGAAAGGTGGGGCTATAATCCCCTTCCTTCTCACATTCAGAGGTTTTTAGCTTCTTGGGAGCCTTTGTAAAATAGAAGTTGTAAAATAGGAGTTGTAAAATAGTAAAGAAAGGATCAATATTCTCATCTAGTTTCAAACACGCTGTTTATGATCAGCTGGTTAGTGCTTTCTTCTTTGGTTGTCAGTGGCTAATGGCTGGCCACAGGAATGTAGCTAGTCTTTCCTCTGCTTTCCTGAGATCAAATGGAAAGACCACTGTCTCTCCGTGATCAATGAGGCACCCCTCCTTCTTTATCACCTCTTTGGGTGACTTTAGGCTCTTTTAGGGCCCCCAGCAGAGCTCTGCCTTCCTGCGTCTGTCTTGCCACAACACAAAACAAGAAGTTTTAAATTTTTAAACAGGGTTAATTTCTTCTTTTTAAAAAATGAATTATCTATCTGTCTAATTACATATACAAACATATAAAAATAGGACTAGATCCTTAAATTTAATATTGTGAAAGGCTGTAAATAATGATAGGTTTATATAAAAATGTTCTAGTGACCTCTGATTTGTAATCAGTTTTAAAACAATACCTTGCTAATCTCTAGCCAGGATTTCTCCAAATGATTTCCATAGATATCACTACTGTAGAATCCCTTCTCAAGATAGTTTTGGCTGAGTTCATCATTTCCAAGCATCAGCTGGACATAGGCCTTCAGGTGGTAAATCCTGGAATAGTAGACTGGGCTTGTAGAACACTCGTTCATTACCTGATCCAAATTCTATTAAAAAATGAATAGTCATGTCAGGTGTTAGGTTTGTAACCAGAGGCAAAAAGATAATTTCTAAGAAAAAGCCACGAGGAGAAACAAAATAAATAGAAAGCATTGCTATTTTATTTTGAATATTTGTAGAATGCCAGTTTCTAAGATTACAACAGGCTTAGTGCAAATAAAATAAATAAATAAATAAATAAATATGGTCAGTTTTTCTGAGGAAACCACCACTGCAACTATTTTTTAAATGTTTATATTTTGCAAAGAGGAAAAAACAAAGCATGAGATAAGTCAGAAGCTGCTTTACTGACTCATTTATGCCATTTTCTACATCAGGGGTGTCAAACTGCCAGCCTGTGGGCCAGATGCGTCATGGCGAAACCGTGTCCACCCCATTGCCGGCAATGGAAAAAAAGTTGCGATACGTCGCGACATGTCACGTGACATTGTGAGTTTGACACCCCTGCTCTACATAAAGAAATTGGTGAATCTAAGTGCCTGAAGCACTGCAGGGAGTAGGAGAGCAGGTGGCAAATATATAATGTTACTTTCCTCACATCTATTAAACAGATTGCTAATAGTCTGGCAGCTAACTGACCTTGGATTATATTGAAATGCTAAGCAATGTCAGACCTAGTTATTTTATGAATGAGAACACCAGGAAATTTCATAACCATAGGCTAGGTTGGGAAAGCAAAGTGACATCCAAAAAGGAAGCAGTGGCAAATCATTTCCATATTCAGGCCAAGTTAGAAAAACATGAACCTGTTTGTATAAACACTAGGACAGTGGTGGCGAACCTATAGCACGGGTGCCAGAGGCGGCACTCAAAGCCCTCTCTGTGGGCACGTGCGCCATTGCCCCAGTCCTAGGCCTTCAGCTGGGTTTTATAAAACCTTTGCATTTTAGGCCTCCACTGCCGTGTGCAAAAAAAAAAAAAAGGTTCAATCAATTAGTCAATTTCAACTTCTGACGGGAAAAAAAAGATCTTGCAAAGTTGCAATTGATCGATTGAACTTTTTAGTCCCACCCAGTCTGCCATTACCACAGCAGCCATGCCCAGCCAATGGGCCACACCCAGCCAATGGGCCACACCCACCGAACACCCGACAATGCATAACTGAGTTTGGGGTTGCAGTTTGGGCACTCAGTCTCTAAAAGATTAGCCATCACTGCACTAAGAGGCTGAGCTTAATTCAATGGAGGTTTTATCCTAAAAAACCGAGGGCAAACAAAGACTTATTATTATGTGCACATAATAATAGGAAAAGTATATAGGTTGAGATATGTGGCTTTTCAGTAATTTCTGATTGTTGCTGATTACTTTGCAAGCCACATACATAATACAAGGCAAAAATTTGCCAAATCTGCCAAAATTAAAAAGAAACTGAAGTCCACATCTGTTATCCACATAGACATCCTGTGGGCTACACATCCTGTAACACAATATTCAAATGACCTGTGAGCTATATTCTTGCCTTGATAATATACAGTGCATTCAGAAAGTATTCAGACCCCCTTCACTTTTGTCAATTTTGTTATGTTGCAGCCTGATTCTACAGTTGTTGGAATTCATTTTTTCTCATTAATCTACACCCATAATGACAGAGTGAAAACAGAATTGTAGAAATGTCTATAAATTTATCAAAATACTTTCTGAATGCACTGTGTAATAGTTCAACAAGTATGTAATAGTTCAACCTAGGAAGCACAATATTAATACATGCTCTTATCTAATCCAACATCCATTTTGGAAGAAGACCTGTTTAGATGTTTAGTACTGAAAATGTTTTAAGTTAGAGTTGGTAGAGTGAATTTCTGGTCAATAAAGTGGACAATAAAGAGGACAAATTCTCCAAAGCAATTGAGAGCAGGATGGAAGATTATTAAAGAAAAATCCAAGTTAGAATTACGGAAAAATTTCCTGATAGTGAGAACCAGGGCTTTTTTTTTGTCATAGAACGCCCAGAACAGAGTTCCAGCACCTTTTTTGGATGGAACCTTGAAGGTGGGTTGTATAACGTGTGTGAGTTCCGGCACCATTTGTTTTTTGTTTTTTACAAAAAAAGCACTGGTGAGAACAATTAATCAATGGAACTGCTTGCCTGCAGAAGTTGTGGTGCTCCATCACTGGAGGTTTCAGGAAGGGATTGGAAAACAATTTGTCCAGAATAGTACTGTATAGGGTCTTCTGCTTGAGCAGGAGGCTTGAGGCTGTTGGACTAGAAGATCTTCACAATCTCTTTCAGTTCTGTTATTCTATGACTCTTTCAAAATAATTAAACCAATGCAAATCAGGCATTACTCAAGGACGTGTTTCTGCAGAAGCTAGGTGTCTGTCCCCCCTACACCCCCAAGCCAAAATGACCATGGAGGGCAGCACTTAGCAACATGGGGGGGGGGAGATGATTATGCCTGCTGCAGTCTGAAGCAGTCACTCATGCAAAGGTGACTGCTTTATATTAGAACTTATCTCGTGATGATAAGGGCAGTGAAGCATACTTACTTCTCTACCCTTATTTTATTGGCAGATAGCAGCCCACTAACTCTATTTCAGGTGACCAGGTCCCTCCTGTGGATGCTCTTTCAGGGCCACTGTCAGATAAAATTCCTTGATTTTGTTGGGAATTGGACTCTGGCTGGGCAGATTCTTTGGAATTTACTGAGATATATCTAGCCTTGTTATCTCAGGAGAGATAATTCAGATTCAAAAATTACAGAGATTGCAAATCAGGACTTACTGGTTGGTTGTGAAACGTCCCAAGATTGAGATTGTTCTGGTTTTATGATTTGTATAGTTCTCTGTTTTATTGTTGTTATGATCTGCTGAGGAGTTGTATTTTTAGATGGGCAAATAATAATAATAAGTAATTGGGCAGATCAAAACACTATTTTGAAAAATGGAATATACAGATATAAGCTGCCTTCATTTGGGGTTGAGGACCAAATGAACATAATGTAATGAGGATATTATTTAAAAATGATTTGCAGAGCATCTTAGTGCCAGCGTTAAAGAGAACTTTCACCTTGGAATGAAAATGCATCATTTATATCTCTACAAACATTTATGAACTATATTAGTTAGCATTCTTCATCAATGGTCATGGTAACTGAGGCTATTGAATGCTGGAATACAGAATATGTGTAAGACCATGCATTGCACAACACCTTAAACTGTTGTTCGACTGATCATAATTTACTCAATAAATCACAGCAATAATAGAGAAAATGATGGCTATGAATTATGAAGTTATACTTCAGATGTAGAAAACTAAGTCAGAAAAAATATATTTGCATAAAGAACTCTTTGATAAACTGAGAGACAAAAAGGACAAGTAGGAAAAGGAAAGATGGACACATAACTAAATCAGAATAGCAGCAAATAGCCTGAATCTGCAAGGATGAAGTCAGGAAACCTAAGGCTCAGAATAAACAAAGACTTGCAATAAATGCGAAAAATAATTTTAAAAAGTTTTTCCACATTGAAAAATAAGAAAAAAAGTCAAGGACATTATCATTCCATTAATGGAAAAAGAAGGCAAGGAGATGATGGGTAGGAGGAAGAAAACGGAACTATTTAAAATTTATTCTTTGTGCAAATAATATTTTACACAAAAGGAAAAAAACAGACCAGCCAATCAAAAGTGGTATCATAGAAGACAGGATAAGAATATAAATTTTAAAAGGCAAGAAAATGGTAAGAGAACAACTATCCACACTAGACGAATTCAAATCACCAGGCCAAGATAGATTGTATACCAAGGTTCTAAAGGAGCTGGCAGATGTGATCTCAGAATGACTGAACTCTATCAAAGTTCCTGGAGCATGGGGGGAACCACCAGAGGACTGGAAAAGTGCTGATGTGGTTCCAATCTTCAAAAGAGGGGGGAATGTATCAGGGAACTACAGATTATCAGCCTGACATTAGCACTTGGGAAAATGCTAGAAAAGGTAATTAAGCAATGGATCTGCAAACATGTAGAAACAAGCAAACCTTGTTAACAACAGATCATGATAACTGCATTCTTTGACAAAGTGACTAAATTAGTTGAAAAAGGAAATACTGTGGACATAATTTCCTTAGATTTCAGTAAGGCATTTGACAGATCACAGCCTACTTCTTGATAAGATAGAGAAATGTGAGATAGATAGCATCATCATCAGATGGATTTGCAATTAGGTGACAAACCACACTCAATATATAGTCCTCTATGGAACTACATCTAAATGGAGGGAAGCATGAAGTGGGGTACCTCAATGTTCTGTCTTAGTCCCAGTAGCTTAAATAATGTGTAGATGCATAGAATGCATATGGGTCAACATAAAAGGAAAAAAGAATTACATTGCCATAGACTGTAATGTATTGAGTTAAAGTCTGAGAATTGATGGATGTCTTTGTCATGTAGTCCCCCTTGTTTCAGGATTTCTAATAGTTTGCTATGTCTTATTTTATCAAAAGCTTTTTCAAAATCAATGAAGCACATGTAAACACTGTGATTGACATCTCTACAACACTATACAAGAACCTGAATGCTGAATCATGTTGATGGCAGCAAAACCTAACAATGGCCCCGAATACGGGTGCCCCTTAAATGGGGCAGGGGTGCTAAGAATCTCCTAGTCTGCTAGAAGCATGATAAACCCAAAACTATGAATTGATACGTAGAATCTGAGAAGCGGGAGAATACTGTGTTCCTATTGGCTGCCGCCTTTAGGCTGAGTGTATAAGTATGGGTGGAGCATTGGTTGTTAGTTTCTGTTTTGACTTTATAGTAAAGAGGGTTGTTTTTCACCTACTGCCTCTTCAATGTAGCATCGAACAGAAAACGTAACACTGGCGACGAAGGTGGGATCATGCTGCCTCACCACAAAGAGCAGAGTCATTACGGGGGTTAAGCCTAGCAGACACTTGGTTGGAACAGCGTTCCCACCCCTCACTCTATCCTACCAGTATGGAAATGCTGGAGGAGAGTGCTTCCAAGGATCCGCCCTGGAAGTCCCACGGAGGCCTGCATAGCACAAGGCATTGAGAGGCTCGCAAAAAACTCACCATGGCTAAGATTGGAAAACTCTCTGAATTCGACGTCGCTCATCCATAGAGGCGGAGCTCCTACATCGCGAGAATTGAAAACTACCTGTGGGTTTACCAAGTTCGAGGTGACGGTCTGAAGGCCGCGACGCTGCTGTGTGTGTGTGGTCAGGTGACATTTGACATCACCGAGAACTTGGTTGCACCAGCTCCGCTCGAGTCCATTGTATACTCAGAACTTAAGAAGATGCTCAAAGAACACTTTGAGCCCAATCTGTCGGTCATTGCCTGGCGGCACGCCTTCAAACAGCAAGACCAATGTCCCGGCGAGTGTGCTGCCAACTTCATAACTGCTCTTCGTCAAGCGGCCCGACTATGCGAATTCAAAGACCTCAAAGAAAGACTGAGGGACCGTTTAGTTTGTGGTTTAAGGAGTCGGGAGCTTCAACAGAAGATATTCACAAAACAGACTATATCATTCCAAAATGCACTGCAGGAAATCACAGCCAAAGAAGCAGCTGGCAGAGCCGTCAAGGCCCTACGGCTTGCCAAGAGCCCTCCTTGCATGGAGGCCGTCCATCAAAAGGATGCTGAGAGAGTTGAAGACTCTGAATTGGACCACAAAGTCGATCAGTTACTGCCACCTCCTGAAAGAATAATTTCCCAAAGGACTCTCCAGCAAATTTGTAGTCATAGCGGCAAGCGAGTTAAGCTCAGGCTGTCGAACCTCGTTCTAACTGATTTCCAAAACTCTTGTGTAACAGTCAAGGGGGAGGCCACATTCGGGGTGTAGTTCAGGAATTTCAAGGGTCCCCTGGAAATTGTAGTAGTTGAGGGCAACCGCACGAGCCTCATCGGACTCGATTGGTTTGATGCATTCAAGTGACCGGGTTAAATAGCTTGCAGACGTCAAGCCTCTTGGCAGTTTGTAAGGAATTTGCTGATGTTTTTAGCCCAGAGTTAGGAAAGTACAAAGGCCCCCCAATTGCCCTCCGGCTTGACCCTACAATAGCACCAATAAGGATAAAGCCTTGTCGGGTGCCTTTCGCCCTTAAGCAAAGAATCAATGCAGAGTTGGACAAGCTGTTGCTACAAGGCATTTTAGAGCCAGTGGATAGCAGTCCATGGGAAACTCCCATAGTTACGCCACTTAAGGCCAACGGGGAGGCCCACATTTGTGCCAACTATAAATGCACAGTAAATAAAGCCCTCCAGCAGCACTCGTACCCAGTGCCTATAGTCAGCCACATTTTGGCATCTCTACAGGGAGGTCACATTTTTGCCAAATTAGATTTGGCCCAGGCCTATCAGCAGCTGCTGGTGGATGATGCCACGGCTGAGGCCCAGGCCATAGTAATCCACAGGGGAGCTTTCAAGGAGTGGCGGTTACAGTTTGGGGTTAGTGTAGCCCCGGGGATTTTTCAGAGCATAATGGAGCGCACGCTCCGAAACATTCCAGGTGTGTGCCCGTATTTCGATGATGTCCTCATAGGTGGGGAATCAGTCAAAATCCTAACTGACAGCCCCTTTAGGCCTGTCTTGCAGTGTTTCCACAAAGCGGGGCTGAAGCTAAAGCAAGAAAAATGCAAAATTGGGGTTACTTCAACAGAGTTCCTTGGTTTTCATATAGATGCTGAAGGCATTCATCCTGCTGAATCCAGGCTTAAAACAATTCAGCAGGTACCCAGTCCCAAAACAAAAGGAGAACTTCAGGCCTTTTTGGGACTCCTTAATTTTTATCATGCCTTCCTTCCCCACAAGGCCGCAGTGGCAGAGCCGTTACACCAGCTCTTGGATAAGAAGGCTCAGTGGAAGAGGACGAGTGAAGTTTTGCAGCAGTTAAATCACTGTTGTCATCAAATGCGGTGTTGATCCATTTTAATGAGCAGCTGCCAATTAGCATTGCGTGTGATGCATTCCCATAAGGGATCGGAGCTGTGTTAAGCCATCTTAAGGCTGACGGGACACAAGTTCCCATAGTCTATTATTCTAGAAGCCTCTCTTCAGCGGAACGCAATTACGCACAGATCGATAGGGAGGCAGTGGCCATCGTAGCAGGTATAAAAAAGTTCCATGACTATTTGTATGGCCGCCAATTCACGGTCTTCACAGACCACAAGCCACTTCTGGGGTTGTTCACTACAAACAAGCAAACACCCCAGATTA
This sequence comes from Bothrops alternatus, assembly GCA_034064705.1. Taxonomy (NCBI): domain Eukaryota; kingdom Metazoa; phylum Chordata; class Lepidosauria; order Squamata; family Viperidae; genus Bothrops; species Bothrops alternatus. Next base: position 412,698 of record JARGCV010000091.1, read on the forward strand.
TTTCTCCTAGGATGTTGAGGTGGTCAATATTCCTGTCTGCTTATAGTTACTGTCTGATTCATAAACCAGGCAAAGAAATGAGCCTTAGTAGGTTACCCCTACTGCACTTAGAGCCAGATCCCGCTCCAGCTAACTGCATCCTGGCTATCCAGGATTTGCCGGAGTCTCCCCTTAACGCAGGGGATGTAGCTGCTGAGACAGTTTCAGACAACACGCTGAGTCGCGTGTTGAACTGTGTGCTCACAGGATGGCCAGAAACATGCCCGGGACCTAACTTTCAGAGTTTTTGGAGAAGCAAGAATGAGTTATCCGCTCATAAGGGTTGCATTTTGTGGGGCAGTTGGGTCGTAATCCCGACCTCACTGAGGGCTAGAATCCTTAAATCTCTGCATGAGGGACATCTGAGAATAGTTTGGATGAAGGTACCAAACTACATTTGGTGGCCTGGCTCAATAAAGATATCGAGGCCCAGGTCCACAGCTGCATTATTTGCCAGCAGTCAAGGCCAGAAATGCCACATGCTCCGCTCTTCAGATGGGAAACCACACAAGCCCCGTGGTTGAGGATTCATATTGATTTTGCAGTCCCCTTTCAGGGGCAACTCTTCCTCATACGTAGTAGTGGACAGCCACTCCAAGTGGTTAGAGGTTGCTCCTGTATCCACTATGACTACTGCTAGGATCATCCAGGTTCTGCGCAATATCTTTGCAATGCATGGGCTCCCTGATGTCATAATTTCAGACAATGGGGCTCAATTTACTTCTGCAGAATTTCAGTCCTTTTTAAGGATTAGGCACGCCATCTCGGTTCCTTTTCACCCGGCCTCTAACGACCAAGCGGAAGGCATGGTCAGAACGACCAAGGAATCCTTGAAGAGGATTGCAACTGGCAACTGGCACCATAGGCTGGTAGATTTCTTACTCTCCCAATGCACAATGCCCTGCACTTCTATGGGAAGGAGCCTAGCAGAATTAAGATGGGAGCGGCGCTTGATCACAAAGCTGGATCGCTTACATCCAGACAGGGTTCCTTCACAAGCACAGCAGCCAAAAGCTCCAAGGCACTTGCAAGTTGGTGACCCGGTGTGGGTGCAAAATTATGGGCAAGGGGTACTGTAGGTGGTAGCTGTGGTTGGTAAGGTGTCAGGGTCGCTCTCATATGGTCCTGGAAGATGGCCGTGTGCTTCGCAGGCACATTGATCATCTGTGACGGAGGATAGGAACCCAGCCATTAGCTCATGACTCTGTTCAGGGGGAGGGGGAACACGATTGCAATCGTGCATCCGAGTCCCCAAGTGAGGGCAAGACTTTTCGATTGCCAAATGGGGGTTTGCAAACCGTGAGACTGCCCCTAACTCAGGCACTTTGGCTACAGGACAATGCCATCAATTGGCTCCACATGTCGGTCCAGTAGGCTCTACTCCACCGCGGGACACTGGCTCAGGTCTACCAGGACAGACCAGCCACAGAGAGATGGACACAGGCTCGGCTCTACCTGGTCAGACCAGCCTTCCAGAATCAGCTCTACCCATGACGAATGGAACACACAGCCCTGGTCTACCAAGCCTGGCAGGCGAGTTCATAGACCAGGAGCTAACAGTAGCTCTGAGATCTTCAGAGTGGGCAAAGGGGCCACTGAAGTACTTAAATGACTACATAAGATTTCTGTCATTGTAAACTTGAATGCTTATGTATTTTTGATTAGAACAGTGTAATATTTATGCACAAAGTTATGCCATTTTGCCATTGGAACAATTGTAATGTTTTGCACAAACAGAAAAGATTTTGTAAGTGTAAATGATCTAGGGGGAAGGGGTGTAATGTATTGAATTAAAGTCTGAGAATTGAGATGCTGAGAACTGTGAAAAAACGGTTAGCAGGCCACATGGCCAACAAGCCAGACTTTCTGTCTGCAGACTATTTATTATGCATTTAAGGGGGAGAATACTGTGTTCCTATTGGCTGCCACCTTTAGGCTGAGTATATAAGTATGGGTGGAGCATTGGTTGTTAGTTTCTGTTTTGACTTTATAATAAAGAGGGTTGTTTTTTACCTACTGCCTCTCCAATGCTGCATTGAACAGAAAATGTAACATAGGCCACCCAACAGAGCAGAAGAAATAGATAAACTTTTTGCTAATCAGTTAACCAATGTATGTAGGAAATACACTACTATAGTAATGGGAGACTTTAACTATCCTGACATCAAGTGGGAGAAAAATTCTGCATCAAGTGGGAGATTGAACAGATTCCTGCTCTAGACAGATTCAAATCATCAGGTCCTGATGGACCATATCTCTAGTTCTAGCAAATGTGATTTCAGAACCATTGAAACATATGTTTCAAAGTTCTTTGAGCACCAGGAAACTATCAGAGGACTGGAAAAGAGCTGATGTGGTTCCCATTTTCAAAAAAGAGCCCATAGGAACCAGCGATCACAACACAATAACCTTCAACTTAACCATGGATAGCAAATTGTCAGTGAAAACTAACACAGAGACCTTAAACTTTCACAGAGGGAATTTTGACAAAATGAGGAAAATAGTAAAGAAGAAACTAAAAGGAACAGTAAAAAAAGTCAAATCCCTCCAAAATGCTTGGAAACTGTTTAAAAATACGTTACAGCAGGCTCAAATAAAATGCATTCCTAAAAGAAGAAAGAGGATTGGAAAGTCCAAGAGGATGCCAGTATGGCTTACGAATGAGGTAAAGGAGGTTATTGGACAGAAGAAAAACTCATTTAAGAAATGGAAGGCTCTTCCTACCGAGGAGAACAGGAGGGATCACAAACTCTGGCAGACCAAATGCAAGGCGATAGTCATGAAAGCCAAGAGAGACTTTGAGGAGCATATAGCCAAGAATATTAAAAATAATAACAAAACCTTTTTTAAGTACATCAAAAGCAGGAACCCAACCAGAAAATCAGTTGGGCCACTTGATAACAATGGTCAGAAGGGGATAATCAGAGAAGACAAGGAGATTGCTGAGAGGCTAAATGACTTCTTTGCTTCCGTTTTCACCGAGGAGGATAGAGAACATTTGCCTGCCACTGAATTAGTTTTCCCAGGGAGGGAAATAGAAGAATTAAACCTGATAGAGATAAACAAGGAAGATGTTCTTGCATGCCTTTCTAAACTAAACGTCAACAAATCGCCGGGTCCAGATGGCATCCACCCTAGAATTCTCAAGGAACTCAAGTGTGAAATTGCTGAACTTCTAGCTAAAATATACAATCTTTCTCTAAGATCAGGCACTGTACCGGAGGATTGGAGGGAAGCAAATATAACCCCGATCTTCAAGAAAGGATCCAGAGGTGATCCAGGAAACTATAGACCAGTCAGTCTAACCTCAGTTCCAGGCAAACTGATGGAAACCATTATTAAAGATAAAATTACAGGGCACATAGAAAAACAGGCATTGCTGAAAGAAAATCAACATGGTTTCTGCAAAGGCAAATCATGTCTTACTAACTTGTTAGAATTCTTTGAGGGTGTAAATAAATACATAGATAAAGGGGCCCCAGTTGATATTGTATATCTTGACTTTCAAAAGGCTTTTGACAAAGTCCCTCACCAAAGGCTCATAAAAAAGCTCTCCAGCCACGGAATTAGAGGACAGGTCTTGTCCTGGATTGGTAACTGGCTAAATTGTAGGAAGCAAAGGGTGGCAATAAATGGACAATTCTCCGGATGGAAAGAAGTGAGAAGTGGTGTACCCCAAGGTTCAGTTTTGGGGCCTTTACTTTTTAATTTATTCATCAATGATCTGGATGTAGAAGTTAATAGTGAGGTAGCCAAGTTTGCTGATGACACTAAATTGTTCCGGGTTGTGAAAAGTGAAACTGATTGTCGGGAGCTCCAGAAGGATCTCTCGAAATTGTGTGAGTGGGCAACAAAGTGGCAAATGCATTTTAACCTAAACAAGTGCAAAGTTATGCACATCGGGGCAAAGAACCCCAATTATACTTACCAACTGATGGGGACCAAACTTTCTGAGACAACCCAAGAAAGGGATCTTGGGGTTTTGGTGGACAGCTCTATGAAGATGTCAACCCAATGCGCAGCAGCAGTAAAAAAAGCAAATTCCATGCTTGGCATGATTAGGAAGGGAATCGAAAATAAGTCAGCAAGTGTTGTATTGCCTCTGTACAAATCGATGGTGAGACCACACTTGGAGTACTGTGTACAGTTCTGGTCACCGCACCTCAAGAAGGATATAATGGAACTGGAAAAGGTGCAAAAAAGGGCAACAAGAATGATCAAGGAAATGGAGCGCCTCCCTTATGAAACCAGATTGCAACGCCTTGGTCTCTTCAGCCTTGAAAGACGGCGTTTAAGGGGTGACTTGATCGAAGTGTATAAAATCATGCATGGGATAGAAAAGGTGGATAGAGAAAAATTATTTTCTCTATCACACAATACCAGGACAAGGGGGCACTCCCTAAAGCTCATAGCTAAGAAAGTGAGGACAAATAAAGGGAAATATTTCTTCACCCAGAGAGTCGTTGATTTATGGAATTCACTTCCTGAAGGGGTCGTGACAGCTGTCAGCCTTGACAGCTTCAAGGCAGGGCTAGATAGATTCATAGATGCAAAGTGTATCGGTGGTTATTAAAACGGATGTCCATGTGCCGCCTCTATGTTGGTTGAGGCAGGCAGGATTCCCTTGAGTACCATTTGTTTGGGGGTCAAGGGAAAGGGAGGGTTTTGCCTTCTCTTTCTGCTCAAGATCCCCATGTACATTTGGTGGGCCACTGTGTGACACAGAATGCTGGACTCGATGGGCTTTGGCCTGATTCAGCATGGCTCTTCTTATGTTCTTATGTTCTTAAAGGTAAAAAAAAAAAAACAGATCCAGGAAATTACAGACCAATCATCTTGGAAGATCTTGGAAAAGATAATCAAGCAACAGATCTGTGAACATGTAGAAGCAAACAAAGTTATAAGCAGTAGCCAACAAAATGGTTTATCAAAAACAGATCATGTCAAAGAAATCTTATTGCATTCTTAAACAAAGTGAATTAGAAAGTAAATTAGTGGATCAGCAAAATGCTATGGATATAGTATACTTAGATTTCTGTAAATAATTTGATGAAGTAAATTACAACCTACTTTTTAGTAAGCTATAAAAATGTGGGTTAGACAGCATCACCACCAGATGGATTCAAAATTGGCTGACAAATCATATTCAACCTGTAGTCCTCAATGTAATCAATGTAATCAATCAATCAGAATAGAGCTGGAAGGGATCTTGGAGCTCTTCTAGTCCAGCCCCCTGCTCAAGCAGGAGTCCCTATATCAGGGGTAGGCAACCCAAAACACTCAAAGAGCCACTTGGACCTGTTTCCCACCGAAAACAAAACACTGGGAGCCGCAAAACCCTTTGATATCTAAAATGAAGATAACAATGCATACATCCTTTTTTACCTTTATGATTTAAAAAGGATATATGCAGTGTTCTCTTCATTTTAGATGTCAAAAGGGTCTCTCTCTCTCTCTCTCTCTCCCTTTCCTCTCTCTCTTTCCTCTCCCTCTCTTTCTCTCTTTCCTCTCCCCTTTCTCTCTTTCCTCTCTCTTTCTCTTTCCTCTCCCTCTCTCCTCTCCCACTCTTTCCTCTCTTTTTCTTTTTCCTCTCCCTCTCTTTCTCTCTTTCCTCTCCCTCTCTTCTTCCTTTCCCCCTCTCTCTTTCCTCTCCCTCTCTCTTTCCTCTCTCTCTTTCCTCTTTCCTCTCCCTCTTTCTCTCTTCCCTCTCTCTTTCCTCTCCCCCCTCTCTTTTCTCTCTCTCTCTTTTCTCTCTCTCTCTTTTCTCTCTCTCTCACTCTCTCTCTTTCCTCTCCCCTCAATATCTCTGGTTGCCCCTTTCAGTGACTCTGGGCAGCTTATAGTTCAAACATGTATTACAATTAAAAATACTAAAAACTTTTTAAAAGAGTAATGACTGCAAATGCTGTGAGCCGCCCTGAGTTCCCGGAATAGGGCGGCATAGAAATTTAATAAATAAATAAATAAAACCAATAAAAAGAACAGAAGCATCCAAATTAAGTGATCATGCTGGAATAACGCCCATAATATTTGGGCCACGAGGCACAACTTCCCCCCAGAAGGCAGAAAGAATTCGGGCAAGTGGCGTTTCGGAGCCGCACAGGTCAGGCCAGGGCTCGGTCGGGCCCTCCCGGGCACAATTAGGGGCAGTCCCGGGCACCTGACTGGCCGGGAGCCCGCAATTAGCGGGCTCACCAGGAGGCGGCTGACGTGGACATATCCACAGTGGTCAGGCGGCCCCCGAGCTCCCTGCTGAGCCAGATGGGATTTCTGGCCAGCTGGCCACAGGGCGGGAGCGGCTCACTCGCCGGGGCTGCTCAGCCAGTCTGGTTGGCTGTCCCAGCCTTTCCAGGGCCAAATCCTGCAGAGCTCCACCTGCCGCAGGAGGGCTAGCCGGGCCAGGCTGGGTGGCGGGAAAGGAGGCGTGCTGCCATTCACACAGCCCTGGTCCCGGTCCAGAGGAGCGACCCTGCCCCGGTGGACAGGGGGCTGGGAGGGGGAAGCCCCTTCTGATGCCCGGAAAGCAGTGCTCCCTCTCCTGCTCCGGGCATGGGAAAATGGGTGGAGGTCCCGGGAAGGCCAAGCATGGGGGGCAGGAGGCAGGAGAAGGTGCTGAAAGGTACCCAAGGCACCACAGACCAGACCGGGGAGACACGTGGCCAGCTTGGCAGCCCAGGGAGTGTCCCGGGGGCAGCCCAGAAACTGATACCCCCGTCGGCTGCCACCCAGCTGGGACTTCCACCCAGCCCGAGGAGATGCGTGGCCAGCTTGGCTGCCTAGGGAGTGGCCCGGGGATGGCCCAGGAACTGATGCCCCCACCGGCCGTCACCCCAGCCAGGACTGCCGCCCGGACCAGGGTGACACATGGCCAGCTTGGCTGCCCCTCTGCCTGGTACAGGTAAGCTAGGGGGGCTGTGCCACCTGCCCTGTGGCTGCTTCGCAGCGGCGCTCCACAGACTCGAAGCCCCCTCCCTCCACTCCTACTCACCCTCCATCTCCGGCTCTGCTGCTGCTTGGCCAACTGGGCCTGCAGCTTGTGGGAGGCCAGGCCACTCCCAGCAGGGATCCCGGTGCTTCCCCATGCAGCTCCCTGGCCACGTGCACCTTGGATGGGGCCAGCCCAGGAAAGGGACTTCCTGGCCACTCTTCTCCCAGGGGGCAGGTCACTTGGGCGCAGGGCCAATCAGAAGCTCTGTGAGGGGGCAAGTCTGAGAGAGAGAGAGAGAGAGAGAGAGAGAGAGAGAGAGAGAGAGAGAGAGAGAGAGAGAGAGAGAGAGAGAGAGAGAGAGAGAGAGAGAAGGAAGGGAAGTGCAAGTGCAAGTGCAAGTGCAAGTGCAAGTGCAAGTGCCTCTCTGTGTCTCTCTGCAAATGGCGGAGGAGGCTCCAGAGCCACAGGAGATGGCTCAAAGAGCCACATGCGGCTCCAGAGCTGTGGGTTGCTGACCCGTGCCCTATATCATTTCAGACAAGTGGCTGTCCAGTCTCTTCTTAAAAACCTCAAGTGATGACGTATCCACAATGTCTGAAGGCAAGCTGTTCCACTGGTTAATTGTCCTCGCTGTTAGGAAGTTTCTCCTTAATCCCAGGTTGCTTCTCTCCTTAATTAGTTTCCATCCATTGTTTCTTGTCTTGCCTTCCGGTGCTTTGGAAAATAAACTGACCCCCTCTTCCTTGTGGCAGCCTCTCAAATACTGGAATACTGCTATCATGTCCCCCGAGTCTTTCTTTTCTCTAGATTGGCCATTCCCAAATCCTGCAACCATTCTTCATATGTTTTAGTCTCAAGGCCTTAAATCATCTTAGTTATTCTTCTTTGCACTTTTTCCAAAGTCCCAACATCTTTTTTGTAAGATGGTGACCAAAACTGGATGCAGTATTCCAGATGTGGCCTTACTAAGGCTTTATAAAGCAGTACTAATATTTCATGTGATTTCGATTCTATGTCTCTGTTTATACAACCAAGGCATGGAGGGAAATAATGGGGTACCCCAAGGTTCCTTTTTAGGCCAAGTACACCTCAATATCTTCATCAATGATCTAGACAAGGTAATAGAAGGGAACTCATCAATTTTGCAAATGACATTAAACTGGTAGGAATAGCCAACACCCTAGAAGACAAGCTCAAGAACCAAAAAAGATCTTGACAGACTTGAACACTGGGCCCTATCTAACAAAATGAAATTCATCATAGATAAAAGTAAGGTTTTGCAGTTAGGCAAGAAAAATCAACTGTATATCTACAGACTAGGTGAAACTTGGCTTAATGCCAGTATTCTGAGAGGGATCTTGGAGTCCTAGTGGACAATCAGTTATATGAGCCAATAGTGTGTGGCAGCAGCCAAAAAAGCCAATGCAACCCTAGGCTGCATTACTAGAGGGATAGAATCAAGATCATGTGAAGTTCTAGTACCAGTTTACAAAGCCTTAGTAAGACCATACTTGGAATACTGCATCCATTTCTGGTCACTACAATATGAAAAAGATGTTGAGACTCTGGAAAAAGTGCAGAGAAGAGTAGCAAGAATGATTAGGGGGCTGGAAGCTAAAACATACAAAGAAAAGTTACAGGAATTGGTCTGGTCTAGTGAAAAGGGGAGACATGATAGTATGGTTCCAATATTCGAGGGGTTCCTACAAAGACGAGGGGGGTCAAACTACTTTCCAAAGTATCAAAAGGCAAGACAAGAAACAGTGGATGAAAAGTAATCAAGGAGAGAAGCAACTAGAACTAAGGAGAAAATTAGTTCCACCCAATCAAGAGAGCAATCAACCATGGAATATCTTGTTTTCAGAAGTTATGGGTGCTCCATCACTGGAGACTTTCAAAAAGGGATTGGCCAACCATTTGTCTGAAATGGTATAGGGCAGTGGTGGCAAACCTATGACACGCGTGCCAGAGGTGGCACTCAGAGCCCTCTCTGTGGGCACAAGTGCCGTTGCCCCAGCTTTGCCTCCCCTGTGACCCCCTCACCAGCAGCCCCCCCTGGAGGAGAGTTGCCCCTGAGCGTGGCCCTCACAGAGCAGCATAGCCAAGGACATGGCAACCAGGCAGCGTAGACAAGACTCTACCCTCATGCCCCATTTATTTATTTATTTATTTATTTATTATTTATTTATTACTTAGATTTCTATGCCGCCCTATTTCAAGAACTCAGGGCGGCTCACAACATAAATACTAACATGTAGAAATCTAATATATAAAAAACATAGTAAAACCTCTCAGTTAAAAGACCAATCAACCCAAACAGACATACAACATACATACGCTGGCGGGGCCAGGTGTTAACTGCCCCAGGCCTGTCGGCAAAGATGAGTCTTCAGCAATTTGCGAAAGGCGGAGAGGGTGGGGGCAATACGGATCTCTGGGGGGAGTTGATTCCAGAGGGCCGGGGCCGCAACAGAGAAGGCTCTTCCCCTAGGCCCTGCCAGGTGACACTGTCTGGCTGACGGGACCTGGAGAAGGCCGACTCTGTGGGCCCTAACCGGTCGCTGGGTTCCATGAGGCAGCAGACGGTCCCGTAAGTAACCTGGTCCGATGCCATGTAGGGCTTTATAGGTCATAACCAACACTTTGAATTGGGTTCGGAGACCAATTGGCAGCCAATGCAGCTCGCGGAGTGATGCCAAGATGTGGGCATTTCTAGGCAAGCCCAATACTGCTCGCGCGGCTGCATTTTGCATAACCTGAAGTCTCTGAGCGTTTTTCAAAGGTAGCCCCATGTAGAGAGCATTGCAGTAGTCGAGCCTCGAGGTAATAAGGGCATGAGCGACTGTGAGAAGAGACTCCCGGTCCAAATAGGGCCGCAGCTGGTGCACCAGGCAAACCTGGGCAAATGTCCTCCTCGCCACAGCCGAAAGATGATGTTCCAAATTTAGCTGTGGATTGAGGAGGACACCCAAGTGGCGGACCCTCTCTGAGGGGGTCAGAAACTCCCCCCCCCAGGATAATGGATGGACAGATTGCATTGTCTTTGGGAGGCAAAACCCACAGCCACTCCGTCTTGTCGGGGTTGAGTTTGAGCTTGTTAGCACCCATCCAAACCCTAACATCCTCCAGACATCGGCACATCATGTCCGCTGCTTCACTGAAATGACACGGGGTGGAGATGTAAAGCTGAGTATCATCAGCATACTGATGATAACTCACCCCGTGTCGTCGGATGATCTCATCCAGCGGTTTCATGTAAATATTAAACAGCAGAGGGGAGAGGACCGATCCCTGAGGGACCCCACAAGGGAGGAACCTAGGGGTCGACCTCTGACCCCCTGCCAACACCGACTGTGACCGACCAGTGAGGTAGGAGGTGAACCACTGCAAAACAGTGCCCCCAACTCCCAACCCCTCCAGCTGGCGCAGATGGTCAATGGTATCGAAGGCCGCTGAGAGGTCAAGTAGCACCAGGATAGTGGAATGTCCCCTATCCCGGGCCCGCCAGAGATCATCCATCAGCACGACCAAAGCAGTTTCCGTGCAGTAGCCGGGCCTGAATCCTGACTGCTGAGGGCCCAGATAATCAGCCTCATCCAAGGACCATTGGAGCTAGAATGACACCACCTTCTCAACAACCTTCCCTATGAAGGGAAGATTGGAGACAGGACGATAGTTGTTTAACACAGCTGGGTCCAGGGAAGGCTTCTTGAGGAGGGGGCGCACAGTTGCCTCCTTGCAGGGAGCCGGGAAGGACCCCTCCCTCAAAGAAGCGTTGACAATCTCCTGAACCCAGCCCCGCAACACCTCCCTGCTGGCCGAAACCAGCCAGGAGGGGCACGGGTCCAATAAACAGGTGGCGGAACTCACAGCTCCCATGGCCTTGTCCACTTCATCGGGTGCTACCAGGTCAAACTCCTCCCACACAACAGGATCAAGACGAGTCCCTGTCATCTCGACTGACTCATTGTCAGCCGACACTGCATTCCAATTGGAGTCAAGGTCCATCCGAATCTGGGCAATTTTATCCGTGAAAAACTTATTAAAATCCTCAGCACTACCCTGCAAGGGTTCATCAACCACCACCCCCCGGTTGAAGAGGGAGCGAGTCACCCTAAACAGGGCGGCTGGGTGGGATTCTGCGGATGCAATCACGGCGGAATGATACGCGCATCTTGCCGCCTTGAGCGCCACCTGATAAGTCTTAATATAAGATCTTAATAGTGTTCGGTCAGATTCAGATTTACTTTTCCTCCATCGCTTCTCTAGGTGTCTCTTCTGGCGCTTCATCCTCCTGAGTTCCTCAGTAAACCAAGGAGATCTCCTGGGTCTGCTACTACTGAGAGGTCGCAGCGGTGCAATCCGGTGAAGAGCCCCCTTCGCAGCCATATTCCAGGCCGTAACCAGGGACTCTGCCGAACTGTGAATGAGAGAATCCGGTATTTCCCCAAGCGTCCTCTGAAAACTTTCTGGGTCCATCAGACGTCTGGGGCGGAACCACCTAATCGGTTCCACCTCCCTGCAGGGGAGGATTGGAGCCTTAAAAACAAGCTGTAGCAGAAAATGGTCTGATCATGACACAGGCAAGATATCTAAGCCCCTTAAATTCAGATCATTGCTCAACTGTTCTGAGAGGAATACCATGTCGGGAGTGTGTCCCCTCTCGTGAGTCGGACCCTGAACTACTTGAGTCAGGTTCATGGTTGCCATGGTGGCCATGAACTCCTGCGCCAACCCAGAGGATTCGCTGAGCGATGGTACATTTAAGTCCCCCAAGACAATAAGCCTGGGGAACTCAACCGCCAGCCCAGTAACCTCAAGTAGCGCAGGCAGGGCTGTTGACACGCAGCTGGGAGGCAGGTATGCGAGCAACAAGCCCACCTTAACCCCTAGGTCCAACTTCACAAGGAGCAACTCACAACCCGCAATCTCAGAAACAGCGAGCCTGCGTAGGCTAAAGGTCTTCTTGGCTATAATAACCACTCCTCCCCCCCTTCCCTGGGGTCATAGCTGATGCCATACCTGAAACCCGGCTGGGCACATTTCAGAGAGAGGAACTCCTCCCTCCGGGCCCAGCCAGGTCTCAGTCACACATGCGAGGTCGGCCTCCTCCTCCAGAAAAAGATCATGGATGAGGGGGGCTTTATTTACAACTGAGCTGGCATTGAGTAGCAACAGCCTGAGCCCAGGGTCCGGATTTCGCCCATCACCAGTACTTCGGGCTGAACTCACAGGGTCGGAGCAAGGGATCGCTTTTAGACAGCGAGTTCTTGTTCCCCGGGAATGGCCTACCCTGTGGTTCCCGCCGTATCTGCCTCTCCCCAGCAAGACCGGTATACTTTGGCCCTCTATCATTACACACAGTTGATGCTGCGGGGTGCGGGCAGAGGGCATGGCCGCTATGGCACTGCTGAGCTGGCTGGGTGATCTGCGGTGGGCCCTGGAGGCGGTGAGTGGCCCTGTGGGCAGGCAGGTTGAGGGCGGAGCAGGGGCGGGACAGGAGGTGGAGTGGGGGCAGGGCCAGTTTTTGGGCACTTGGTCTCTAAAAGGTTCACCATCACTGGTATAGGGTCTCCTGTTTGAGCAGGGGATTGTACTAGAAGACCTCCAACTCTAGACTAGAAGACTATATTAATCTATGTTCTGTATAGATGAGGTGATAGAAAGGGAACTCATCAAATTTACAGAGGACACTAAAGTGGGAAGAATAACCAATACTTTAGAAGAGAGGCTCAAGAAGGACATGAACAGGCCCTTATCCAACAAAATGCAATTCAGGGTGAGAAAAGTAAGGACTTACACTTAGGCAAGACAAAACAAATGCATAGTACATGGCTCAACAGCAATAACTAGGTGCCTTAGTGGACAACCACATAAGTATGAGCCAGCAGTGTGCTGCAACTGCCAAAAAACCTCAATGCAGTTCTAAGATGCATCAACAGAGGGATAGTATCAAGATCATGTGAAGTGTTAATACAGCTTCATACTGCACTGATAAGACCACACTTGGAATACTGCATCCAGTTCTGGTCATTATGATAGAGAAAAGATGTTGAAACTCTAGAAAAAATGCAGACAAGAAGAACAATTAGGAGTCTGGAGGCTAATGAATGGTTAGGGAATTAGGTATGTCTTGTCTAGCAAAAAGAAAGATTAGGAGTGACATGATAGCAATCTTCCAATACTTGAAGCGATATCACAGAAAAAAGGGGGTCGATCTATTCTTCAAAGCACATGGGGAAAGGACAATGAGTAATGGGTGGAAGATTATTAAGGAGAGATCCCAGATAGAATTAAAAAGAAATTTCCTGACAGTGAGAACAATTAATTAGATTGCCTCCAGAAGTTGTGGGTGTGCCATCACTGGAGTTTTTCAAGAAGAGAATGACAATCATTTGTCCAGAATGAGTAGGAGGTTGGATTAGAAGACTTCTAAGCAGGGTGGATAATAATCGATAATATTTAAAAAAAATAAAAAACTGGATTTTTAAAATTTAAATCAGATTTTTTTATTTAAATTGGATTTTTTTATTTTTATCAAATTTATTTTAATAAAATGCTTTTGGAGGAAAAATCTATCTAAAGATAGTTTTCTATTTAAGATACATTAATAATTTAGTTTATTCAGCATGAAATGGAGATTAGTTATGTAGCATGAGGCTGTATATTCTGCAGTATTTACATTTTTGGTAAACTCATTCAGTGAATCCAAGCTCTGCAAACTGAGACAACATGCACTGCATTGATGCATTCACACAATTTCACAGTAACCATGAGATAAATCATAAAACAAAGTTCAGGAATATTCCTTTATCCCATTGTTTTACTAATCTATGTACACTACAAACTGTATAATTGTTTGCAGAGAAATGCATCTGTACCAGGCTCTAAGTGTGAGGAGGAAGGGCAAGCAGGAAAAATTAAAGTGAAATCTTCTTATAAACTTTGTGATCTTTCTGCACATAGCTTGAAATGCTTTATTCCTCCCTTGAGGAGCAAAATGGCACCAGGCCATAAAAGAGACCCAGTTTGGGAATATTTTAATGAAATTACTCTACTTACGGGTAAAGCAGGTATCCATGCAAAATGCAAACAATGCAATAAAGAGATGCAAGGCCTGGTGGACCAAATGAAACAACATCATGAGAAGTGCTGTGACGAAAGAACCATGTTTGAAGAGGCAAGACCTTCATGTTGGTAAACTATTTTTATTTCACCATATTTTTTAGACTGCCATGAGGTAAGCAAAAATTACAAATTTAAAAAAGCGAATGGGACAAGCACTGTCTCTAGCTCATTTTCTCGCAAACATTGTCAATATCTGGTATCAGGGCCAAACCTTAAATGCTGAAGAAGAGGAGTTAGCCATGACATGGGTATCCAGCAATCATCCATCTCTAATGGATGAACTTCAGAGCTAAGGGAAAACCATTCAAGAAATATATGTTTGCTGATGAGGTTTTAAAGAAAGTTTCACCAGTGAACTGGTGGAAATCACTTAAACATTTGGATTCAGAAAGTGTTGAAGTAATGATTTCACTTTTAACTGCAGTGGCCTCTTCTGCTGGCATTGAAAGAATATTCTCTTCCTTTGGACTTGTTCATTCTAAATTGAGAAATCGTCTGGGGCTTGATACAGCAGGAAAGCTTGTTTTTCTTTTCCAGATCATGAACAGATCACTCATGCCCTTGTCACCTCAAGATTCGACTACTTTAATGCTCTCTACATGGGGCAACCTTTGAAGAATGTCCGGAGACTGCAGGTTGTCCAGAATGCGGCCACACGAGCTGCCTTGGGTCTCCCAAGACATGCTCATATCACTCCAGCTCTCCGTGAGCTGCACTGGCTACCAATTGGTCTCCGAACACAATTCAAAGTGTTGGTTATGACCTATAAAGCCCTTTATGGCAATGGACCAGGTTACTTGCGGGACCGTCTTCTGCCTCATGAATCCCAGCGACCGGTTAGGGCACATAGGGTTGGCCTCCTATGAGTCCCGTCTATTAGGCAATGTCATCTGACGGGTCCTAGGGCAAGGGCCTTCTCTGTTGCTGCCCCAGCCCTCTGGAACCAACCACTGCTTCCTCCCTCCTAGCTTTCCGGAAATTATTGAAGACCTATTTATGCCGACAGGCTTGGGGTGTATGAACAGTGCCCTGCCCCCAGGCTTAGGAATGTGCCTCCATCGTTGATTGTGTGTTTGAATGAATGTGTTTTTGGATTGGATGGTTGATTATTATTATTAAATTCCTCACATGTAATTATATTGTTGTTGTAAGCCGCCCTGGGTCCTAGGAGAAGGGCGGCATAGAAATTTGAATAAAATAAATAAATAAATAAACAAACAAACAAGAGAACAATGATGAAAATGAGTGAGCTGCAGAAGACTGTTTGAAGGGTTTTTTTATCTGGAACCAGCTGATATATTCATGTGTTTGTTGCTTGTTGACTTCAGTTCAGCATTTAACACAATCATTCCCAGCATCTAGTTTCCAACCC
Organism: Bothrops alternatus; assembly: GCA_034064705.1. Classification (NCBI taxonomy): domain Eukaryota; kingdom Metazoa; phylum Chordata; class Lepidosauria; order Squamata; family Viperidae; genus Bothrops; species Bothrops alternatus. The sequence goes on from JARGCV010000091.1 coordinate 428,165, forward strand.
TTGGTCTATGGACCGGTACCAGTCTGTGGCATGCTAGCAACCAAGCTGCACAAACAAGCAAAGCCCCATCCACAGAATACAGGCAGCACACAAAACCATGCCCCTCCGGTATGCGGAAAAACCTCTCTCCATGTAACCAGTCCCTGGTGCCCAAAAGGCTGGGGACCTCTGATCTAGTAGACAAACTGGGCCCTTTAGGCTTAAACATTCCTTTGTGCAACTTAATTCTTGATTTTCTTACTAACAGGCCCCAATATGTGTGAATTGGAACAAATATTTCTAATACGATTTTCTTGAGCATAGGTTCTCCTCAGGTCTGCATCCTAAGTCCGCTGCTGTTCACCCTGTTGACCCATGACTGTTGTGCTATGTTTGCCATCAACTATATTGTGAAGTTCGCATATGATACAACAGTAGTGGGCCTCATTCATGATGACAATGAGGGTGCTTACCTCAAGGAGATTGAGGGTTTGGTGAACTGCTGTAAGGAAAATAGCCTAATTTTAAATACTGGAAAAACCAAAGAGATCATTGTTAATTTCAGAAAAGGCAGACACAGCCACACTTCTCTGTGCATTAATGATTCACCTGTGGAGATGGTTACCAGTATCAAATTCCTGGGCATGCAATTAACAAGTAGGCTGGCTTGGTTGCTCAACAGCAAGACACTGGTGAAGCGGGCACAGCAGCACCTGCATTTTCTGTGTTGCATGAGAAAAACACATCTTCCTTCACCTATCCTTACCTCTTTCTACAGAGGGATGATCGAGAGCATCCTGTCATACAGCATCACAGTCTGGTTTGGAAGCATCACTGCTTCAGAGAAGAAGGCGGTGCAGAGAGTGGTGAGGATGGCTGAAAAGATTATTGGCAGTTTCCTCCCTTCCATCCAGGACACAGCATATAAGCCTTGCTTGAGCAGGGTCTGCAAGATTGTCTGGGACACTACACATCCTCTTCACAAAATGTTTTCTTTATTACCTTCTGGGAAGAGGCTTCATGGTATCCAAAGCAGAACATCCATGCCTCCAAGGCCTCCCCAATCCACTAAGAAACCTCATGCTTCCCCCTCCCTTCCTGCCACACTGATTTTTTACCTTGCAAAATCTGTCTCCTTTCTGTTGCGGTTTCTTTCCCTTTGAGGGAGAAGAGAGTCAGCTTGGAAATGCTTTTCGCCACAACAATGGAAGCTCCTAGGTGCCGTAATATCATGAGAGTTCAAACACAAATTCTCTGCAAAAGAGATCATGACCCCCAGAAGCTTCCATTCTGAGGGAGGGGGAAGTGTTTGCTTTGTTTGCATGCCTATGGGCAAAGCGTGGAATTGGAATTAGCCCAGGTGTGCTGGTCGCTCATGTACACCAGCCTTGGTTTGAGCCAGGAACGAAGCCTTCAACTGAGCGGGGAGGCATCACGGAACGAATCCCCTTGGACCTACATCCAAACTGTTGGCAGCAGTGGCGGTGGCAAGAGCCACCTGAATGACTTCAGTCAGCATGCCTGGCTGAGGAATTCTGGGAATTGAAGTCCACAAGTCATAAAAGGGCCAAGTTTGAAGACCCTGATTTAATATCTGCTAAAGTAAAACAAAAAAGAGGAGATTTTAGGTGAAATTAGAAACTGATTATGAAAATATCCAGAGGATTTGATTTGATTGTTCACTGTTTGTGCCTGCAAGAAATTGTTAAATAAGTAAATTTCTGCATACCCATCCCTATATCCCTTACCTTTGTTATCCTGTTGTGCATCTCACGGACTTTGTCAGGCCTCTCTTCTATATATTTTCTTAACAACAGAGTCTCACACTCCACCAGTTTACAGAATCCATGGTTAGAACAGAGTGAAGCACATGTTCTCCTCACCAACCGCCTTGCTTTTTCAAATGGTATTATGAATTTATCCCATTGCTGAAGTCTGGCAAACCTAAAAGATAAACTCACATGTTAGGTAGAAGGAGAATCAACCCTTCCCTTGTGAGATGTACAGAAACATGAGTTTTCAGAATGAAAGGAAATTGAGGCCAAAAATGTATAATCTTTATACTATCGTCTCCTTTCATATTTAAGGTTATTTAGAAATCTAATTATTTTCTCAGAAAACCAACTAATGTTGGAAAAAAATAAATGGATGATGGAAGTTGATAGGAATGTGGTTTATAAGACTGAGAATTAGAATTACATACACTATACACATTGGTAAAATTGGTCCTTGGAAATACACTACAGGTTTTTTTTTTGTCACACCATACAAAAAGTTCCAGCTAGCCCAATCATTTATTTAATTAAATTCAGTTAAACAACTTACTATCAGATGGCAAGAATTACTTAATTTGGTATACAACAGTGGCTTGTAGATTGAAGTGTGTTTCTGATACTTTGGCTCTTCATGACTTAAAAATCACAAGATATAAGAAGTATTTAGGCAGAGAATTAATTTCTTTTCTATATCAGTCCTTTATTACTCTTTCATAGAAAATCCTGTTTCTGTTTAAAATATGTTTCACTAATCATTGCTCAGGTCAGAAGATGATTCAGATACACACATCCATAGAGAACAATGCCGCCTCCAACAGTAACACTGAGTTCCAGGAATCCATGGATCAACCTATATATTTCTATCTTACAGTATAAAAAGGGAAACTATCACATCATATAATAGCATTACAAAAAATTAGTTACCAAATTGCCAGAGAAGAATACAAGCTCAACATGATGTTGTTTTGAGACATAAGGATGCAGTTCGTTTCATTAGCGAGAATAAAATCCTGGCAGTACTTAAATGGCTTAAAACAAAATCCTGGGGGGGGGGGGAAAAAAGTATCATTAAGCATGTATCACTGGCTATGATTCCAGTCATAGTTGAATATCTCCAAATGTTCAATAGCACATAGTAGATAACATATATCAACATTATTAAGATTGGCATCATTTGAAGAAAAACTCAGTCAAACAACTCCATTGTTCATGGAATCTAGGAATATTGTATGGATAGCAAATATCAGCAGATCTGCAATGCCTATTTGGCAGTATCTTAATATCGCTAGGCACATAGAGGAAGAAGCATGTTTAGAATCGGGATCTTGATAATAGGTCAAAAAAAATTAATAATTAAATATATAAAGCTGTATTGTTGGAGCCTAAACATGGCTGAAAATTATCTTGCATCATTCCTTATTTTATAACCCCTTGTTAACCTGAACATATTCAACCTTGACATGGTTAAAGTTGCCCCCAATAAAACTATTACTTGCCCTAACCCTAGCACAGGGATGTCAAATTCACAATGTCACGTGACATGTTGTGACATATCGTGACTTTTTTGCCATTGCCGGCAATGGGGTGGGCGCGGTTTCGCTATGATGCATCCAGACCGCAGGCCAGTAATTTGACACCCCTGCCCTAGTACAACAACAAAAGACATAAAAAGTCAAAGATTAAAAAAGAGAAAGGGATGAAAAGGGGCGTTGTCTTACCTGAATGCCTTTTCTCAGCACGGAGATGGAGAATTCACCAATGGCTTTAGACTGTATTCCTGCCCAATCAGATCAAGTCAGCCAAAGCTGCCACGCCCGTCCTGGACCATAGAGATCCCAGTCTTGACGCGTGGAACACGGCATTGTGACTCCTCCAGCTAAAGCTAACCCTAGGCCTAAGTGACCTACTAGGGTGGGAGTGGATTCTCCATCTCCGTGCTGAGAAAAGGCATTCAGGTAAGACAATGCCCCTTCTCCAGCACTTGGAGATGGAGAATCCACCAATGGGACATACCAAAGCCTACTGTCCCTGAGGGTGGGAAGCAGACTGGTCTGGTGTGGCACTTTGCTGAATGACTTGTTGGAGAACCCTCCTGCCAAAGGAAGCCTCAGCCGAGGCAAACCTATCAATTTTGTAGTGCCGAATGAAAGGGGATGGTGAAGCCCATGTGGCTGCCTTGCATACTTCCTCAATGGACGCCTGTGTGGACCAGGCCGCGGAAGTGGCTGCACTTCGTGTGGAATGGACAGTGACCCGTCGTGGAACTGGCAATGTTTCAGCCTGATATGCCTCGGCAATGCATGCCCTAATCCATCTGTCAATTGTGGAAGAGGAGACCTTCCGACCTTTGGAGGAAGGATGGAAGGATATAAACAGGGCTTCGGATTTGCGGAATTCCGCTTTCTGTGAAATATAGTACCGAAGTGCTCTACGGACGTCCAACCTATGCCATTGTCATCCCACAGTGTGCGATGGGTTAGGGCAAAAATCTGGTAATACTATGTCCTGTGACCTATGGAATAGAGAATTTACCTTCGGTATGAAGGTGGGATCGAGTCGTAAGATCACTCTATCCCGATAGAACACACACAAGTCATCCCTGACTGAGAGCGCTGCCAATTTGGAGATGCGTTGTATGGACGTGATTGCCACCAGGAATGCCACTTTGTGGGACAGGTAGCGCACGTCGCATGTCCTTAGGGGCTCGAAGGCCTGCTTAGTAAGGGCCCGAAGGACCCGTGGTAATTCCCATGAAGGGTACCTATGCACGGCAGGGGGTCTGGTGTTGGAGGCCCCTTTAAGGAATGATCGGATTAAGGGGTGGTGACTCAAGGTTCCTGCTGGGTCGCATGTGAGGACCATTGCCAGCGCTGCAAACTGTCTGCGCAGTGTGTTTGGGGCCAAGCCGCTGTCCAGCCTGGCTAACAAGTAGTCCAGGATATGGGAAATTGTGAGCTCCGAGAGCGACAACTGTCGGCCAGAGCACCATAATCAGAAATTTTTCCACGTGGCCTCGTAGATGCGATTGGTGGAAGGGCGACGAGAGGCCTGAATTATCATGATGACTCCTGGGGAGCAAAGCTCCCTTGCTAAAATCGAGTGCTCAAGTGTCAGACGGCTAACTGGAGCCACTGGGGGTCTGGATGAAGAATGACTCCCTGGCTGAGTGAGATCCTTTCCGGAGGAATCCTCCAAGGTTCTGCGAAGGAGAGACTCATCAGGTCGGCGAACCAAGGTCTCCTTGGCCAGTAAGGGGCCACCAGGAGTACCTCTGCCCGTTCCCGGAGGAGCTTGCGTATTACCGCCGGGAGGAGAGGTAGAGGGGGAAATGTGTAAAGCAGGCCTTTGGGCCATGGGCTCCGAAGAGCGTCCGTCTGCTCCGCCCCTGTGGATGGAAACCGGGAGAAGAAGCGAGGCAGTTGAGCATTGAGCGGGGACGCAAAGAGGTCCACCCGCGGAAGTCTGGAACAGTGACAAATTTCTCTGAAGATCCTCGGGTGAATGCGCCACTCTGAGTGATCCACAATTGTTCTGCTCAGGAAGTCGGCCTGAGTGTTCGCTTCCCCTGATATGTGATCGGCCTTGATGGAGGCTAGATTGTGTTCTGCCCAGGTTCCCAGTAGGAGAGCCTTGGACAAAAGGCTCCGGGACCGGGTGCCTCCCTGGCGGTTTATGTGAGCCTTGGCTGCCACATTGTCAGGGAGGACCAGGACGTGGTGGCATGCCACTCGGCCTCGAAAGTGACGAAGGGCTAGGTGGATGGCCCGTAGTTCGAGCCAATTTATGTTGTGTTGGAGGTCTGAACTGGACCATCGGCCCTGTGCCCATTGTGAGCGAAGGTGTGCTCCCCAGCCGAACAGGCTGGCGTCTGTTGTGAGCACTATCTGGTCCGGCTCCTTGAAGCATGACCCTCTGCGTGTGGCTGGTGATAGCCACCACTTGAGGGATCGTAGTACCTGTTGCGGAAGTTGTACTCTTTGGTGGGAAGCACTGAGGTTCCACCTCTGGAAGGGCAGCATGAACCATTGCAGCTCTCTGGAGTGGAGCCTGGAGCATGGCACAATTGCAATGGCCGAGATCATCTTCCCTAACAGTTGGGAGAGACTGGCCAATGTTACGGATCGACTCTTGTGAATCTGGAGGACTGAATCTCTTATGCTGTCCTGGCGCTCTTGGGATAGCATAATGATGGCGCCGAGGTGTAGTAATCTTGTTGAAGGAACCAAGTGGCTCTTGGGGAAGTTTACCGAGAACCCGTGGTTCTGAAGCAGCTTTACCACCAGATCTAGATCCGACAGAGTGGACTGGGTGAATGTGGACTGGATTAGTATGTCGTCCAAGTAGCATTAGACTCTGACTGGTATCATTCTCAGGTGTGCTGCTAGAACCGCCAGGATCTTGGTGAACACCCTGGGGGCCGATGACAGGCCGAATGGGAGCACCCTGTACTGAAAGTGGCGTCCCTTGTAAGCAAATCGTAAGAACCGTCGGTGGGCCAGAGAGATCGGGATATGGAGGTACGCCTCTGCGAGATCAATAGACATCAGGAGGTCCCCCTTTCTTACACTTCCCAAGATGGGACGGAGCGTTTGCATCTTGAATGTGTGGTATGCAAGATGATAATTCAAGCCCTTGAGGTCTAGAATGGTTCTCCATTACCCTGACGCCTTTGGAACAATGAAGAGGATGGAGTAAAATCCTTGGCCTCTCTGGCCCAGTGGTACCGGTTCTATGGCCCGTATGTGAAGTAGATGATGAACTGCTTTGTTCATCAACCCTTTCTTTGTTCGGCTCTGGGGGTATGGACAAGAAAGGAACCGATTCGGGGGGTTGGTGACAAATTCTAAGGAGAGGCCGTGGCGGATGATGCTGAGCACTCATGCGTCCTTGGTGGTGGCCTCCCACTGGTGGGCAAACAAGGAGAGCCTGCCCCCTATGGGAGGTACTGATGGGGTGTCATCTGGTGTGCTGGAATGGCCTGTTGTTCCCTCGAAAGGAGCGCTTCCCCTGAGGTTGTTGTCTGGGTCTGAGAGCTTGCCTATCAGCCTGTCTCTCCTGTCTGTCTTGTCTGGCCGGAAAGGAGTGGAAGGGCTGGGGGTAACTATATCTAGCTCCTGCACGAAAGAGCTGCCATCGTGGATAGTATCTGGAGCGCTTGTCCTGTTTTTTGAGCAGATGATTAAGGACCTTATGTTTGTCCTTGTTTTCGGTTATATAGGGGTTTAAGGCATCCCCAAATAACACCCCTCCCTGGTATGGAGCCACTGCCAGCTTCCACTTGGACTTTGTATCGGCTTGCCAATGTTTCAGCCAGAGCATATAGCCATAGCCCTGGAGGAAAGCCTGGCAGCCTGGAGGGTCGCATCTGCCGCATACTCAGTGGCCGCCACCAACTTACTAAGGTCTTGATGTGTCTGGATATCCTCTGCTGGGATCCGGGCTTTGAGCTGCCGGAGCCTACAGAGGGAGGCCCTGTTAAAGAAAGAAGCAGAGGTTGCCGCTCTGATCGCCCATGCAGACGCTTGGTGCGTTCTGTGGTAGGTGGACTCGCACTTGCGATCCTCAGCTTTAAGGGCCTCAGAGAAGTCCCCGGAAATGGCGGTGGATGATACTAGGGGGCCTAGGGGCTCGTCCACAGTAGGCACTTCCAGTGTCTCTTCCAATTTCTTGGCAACACTGTACAATTTCTTGTCCATGCTACCCAGAATGGGAAGAAAGGCCGGTGATGTCCACTGTTTCCTGACTGCGTTCAGGAACAGGGAGGGGCAAGGGATGCGATGTTGCATCGCGACCGGCTCTACGAAGTTAGGGTCTGCCTCTGAATCCTGTGGATTGGGGGGGGTGTTGTCATCGGAGGTTCAGGTCCCAGGTGAGCGGTGGATGTGGCCTTGCGTAGCAGGGTGATGAAGAAGGAGGGGTTGAATAGGCCATCGAAGGAAGGGGCCTCTGGCGGATCCTCCTCCTCCTCGGACATTGGTATTTTCTGTTCCGTGGCCAGCTGATCGAGGTAAGAGTCTTCAGACGCTAGAGACTCAGAAGGAGAGGAAGGGCTATCGTAGGCCTCCATCTCAGGCTGTTGGATGTGCCTGTGAGAGGTGGCCACTGGTCTGGAGGTCTGGATCCTGGCATCCAGGGCTCGATCTACCGCCTGAGCGATCAGTAGGGCTAGGCGGTCTTCCGTCGGGAAGGTAGTGTGCTCGCTCGGACAGAGTACGGCCGCAGTGGGGGTGAATGTGGCCTCGGGGGTCTCTTGAGGAACCCGTGCAGCCGGAGCTTGGGCCACGGAATGGAGCTCACCTGTGCCATACTGCGCGGAAGAGTGTGAGGGTTCCCCCGTCGACCAAATCCCCAGAGGAGAGGTTGATGGGCCCAGTGGTAGATCTAAAGCTAGGCCTTTGGGCTGATGTGAAGCAAACCTGGCTCTTTTCTGCACCTTGGTGAACTCCTTTTCCAAGGCCTGGTGTCTCCTCTTGTCCTGCTTGTCTGACCTTTTGGAAGTCTTGGTGGCAGATCTGATCTTAGATTTGGCTGCCGTCTTGTCAATGCCCTCCAGACCAGGTTGTCCTGATGAGGATGGCAAGGCTCCTGTTGAGGCCAGAGTGGCCTCCTCCATTCTCTGATAGCACTGGAACACGACAGGGGGCTCCAGGTATCTAGAGAGTATTACACACTGGGTAAGGACAGGCGTACTACAGGGAACGTCTGGAACCCAGGTACAGCCTCTGTGTGGATAAGGACAGGCGCACTACTGGGGACGCCTGGAATCCAACTGTGGCTGTGCACAGATAAGGACAGACACACTGCTGGAGGTGCCTGGAATCCGGCTTGATATACTGTGGATAAGGACAGGCACAGTACAGGGGGGGCCTGGAATCCATGTATAGTTACTCAGGTAAGGACAGACACACTACTGGGGGTGTCTGGAATCCGAGTGGAGCCAATTGTGCCAATGATGACAAGCAGGCAATAGGAGACACCAGAACTTAAAAAGGATAAGGCTGGGTATTCAAAGGAACCACCAGCCAGAACTGATCTGGCTAAGAGAAGGTCTAAAGAGGCCTGCTGTAGTAGGCCTCGGTTGAAAGGCCTGGTTGGAACAAACAAGATGGCGGCCGTCAATAACAGAGGCCTCACTGAGCATAGGCCCAATGGTGGCCATCTGGACACGGCCATCAGCTGAGGGCCTGGTCAGGCAGCGCCTGCTGTTTTGGATTAACTCCCCTGGAAGGATCTCACTGGGGGGGGCTGATGCCAATGACTGGGGAAGGGTCCCCTTCCCCTGTGTTCCCATGGGAGGCTGTGAGGCCAAGATGGCGACCGAGTGTGAGGAGAGGTGCGGACTCTGCCGCTTTAATTTCAGCCTCCAGGGAGTAATTTAGTGGGATCGCCAAAAAAGTGCTTGCCGCACGCCCTGCGATTGCCGCTAGCCAGCTGATCGGCGCTGGCTCCGAGGCTCGTAAAACTCCTTCCGGCAATTGCGGCCGGCAACAGTTGTAACGGCGAGCAAAAAAAATGCTTCGTCGAAAGGACGAAGCAACGCGCGATTGTAGCGTTTTTGAGCTCGTGCCACCCCCCTGCTGCTCCTATCGACAAGCTGCCTTGTCTGGTCTGACCGGCCCACGGAGCTCTATATAACGTTTCCCCGTGAGCCAGGGAGGTGATCTGAGATCGAGGGGAGGTTTCTTAATTGAACTCTGCCGAGGGAGAACCTCAGCTGACTGGGCTAACAGCCGTTAGTCCCAATCACTCCGGGATCCAAGATGTTTAAATGGGGGGGGGAATGGAGGGAAGGAGCCCCTTCCTTGGAAGGAAACTAGATGCGTAGCTTCCCTCCATTAAGAGAAGCTGGGAGCAAAGCTCCAATCTTTTTTTAAAAGAGGGAAATAAGGTTTTGCTAACCACTACTCTACACAGCCGTTGAAGAAAGAGAATCCACCAATGGGGACTGTACCTGCCTAGGAGCCACGCTGCATTTCCGTCCTGTGGAACATCAAGTCAAGACTGGGATCTCTATGGTCCAGGACGGGTGTGGCAGCTTTGGCTGACTTGATCTGATTGGGCAGGAATACAGTCTAAACCCATTGATGGATTCTCCATCTCCAAGTGCTGGAGAATGCCATGTTCTGCTGAAGAAAATCTTTATTAATGAGACCTGACAAGTTTTCAATGTTTGCTCTTCAAAAATATCTGTCAGAAATATTTGGATCTGATTAATAAAGCTTTTCTTCTAATATCGGATCTTTTTGTCTTTCTTTCTGCTCATGGTTCAAGTCATGCCATGGGATGGAAATCCTGTGAGAGATCCTAATTTACCATAAATGTCAAAAGAGAAAAGGTCTCCTAGAACAGTGATGGCGAACCTTTTAGAGACCGAGTGTCCAAACCACAACCCCAAACTCAGTTATTTATCGCAAAGTGCCAGGGCCGCATCAGCATTGTGGTGCCCTCATGGGGGCATGGGGGTGTGGCCCACTGGGTGGGCATGACTCCAGTTCTCATGGCAGACTGGATGGGTGTGGCTGGGGTGGGCATGGCCAACTCGATGTTACTAATCGGGGGGCACCTGTGGGGGCCAGGCAGGGTTGGGGGAGATCCAGGGGGTCTCTGGTGGGTGGGGTGGTGGGCAGGAGGCCCAGCATAGATGGGGGGAGGCATGCAATCCTAGCTGGGACTGGGGGGCCATGATGCCGATGGGGATCCGGCTTTCCCTGCTCGGGGTGGCCTTTGGCTTGCTGGCTGTGGGCGTGCTCCACCTCTACTCGAGCTTGCTAGCTGGCTGCTTCGCCTCCTTTGTGCTGGGTTGGGCAGCCACTCCAGGCAGCGGCGGCCTAATGGACCTGTGCAAGCTGCTGGCAGCAGCAGCGTGCATGCCTATAGAGAGGACTCTGAGTGCCACTTCTGGCACACGTGCCATAGGTTCGCCACCACTGTCCTAGAATGACTATTAGTATTTCATGTTGGTGTCCTTTTATTTTCAAAATATTCCTGATGGTAATCATTTTGGCTAATTTGTTAATGTTAAAATGAACTTTCTTTAACCTTTCTATATTTGCATGAAGTCTTTACTATTAAAATAATATGTAACCTTACTATTAAAGTTACATATTCAGGTGATATCTCACCTGAAATTATATTTTCCAAGTTTATCCTATGTCTAAGAAGTAAAGCTTTCTTCAAATCAATCTGAATTCTGGTATATATGTGTTATATAGACATGATCAGGACTTGGTCACATTACTGGCTATTGGGTGGAACTGGTTAGCAGGTGGTTGTCAAATTACAATTTGGATTCAGAAAAGGCAGTTCATTTCCTTAACATATTTTTTTCTGATTATATATTTATGTTAATATTGACAGTGATTTACCTTCTGGGGTTAGGAGGAATATTTAATAACATAAATTATGTTTAAATTTAATGATGGTATAAGTGATTGTGTGTTTTATCATGTTATTGTCTGTCTTTTAATTATTGTACAGACACACTACCATGACAACATTTTGTTGAAAGGTAGATATAATTGTTTTTAATGTCTTTTTCTTACTTCAAACCTGCATTTTAGATACTGGGTAAAGGACTCTGCACTTACCAGCATAAAGTATAATGTTCAGACAGCCTGAAATGAAGAGGGACTGTCCAATGATATTGTCATCTCGAAAGGTGAGATCTTCTAGGCAACTCAACACTTGCACAGAATCTTGATATCTAAGAAGAAGCAAGAGGAAACATCTCTATGCCGTGCAAGAAGCTGGTTCCCAAAAGGGTTGTCTTGATTTGTTGTGAAAATTTGGTAACTGTGTATGTGCCTGAGGATGACAGCAGTGTAAGCATTATATATAAACATGGACCCTCTAAGAACTTATTGTTAATTGTTATTGGTAGATTTGTGGTTTGTGCTGAGAATAAAAAAAACCAAACACATGAAATGGATGACTATATAAATTTGGCAATTAAATATATAAAATATATCGGCCAGATTGTTCATTCACATACAGAAGGTTTATTTCTCTATATATATACGTAATGTAAGTATGTAAAAACATTCTCTAATGTGTGCATGACTTACATAGGTAGTTTACATTATATACATATTTGCATGGGTATTGAACTATTTCATGTACATTATCCACAATTTAAGCAACATAAGAAATATATTTCATCTTGAAGACATATTTGGCTTGGACAAGTATATTGGTGTTACATACCAAAGTGGGCAAACTGCATCCATGCAACATGTGTGTTGTTTGTACATGCCTGGAATCACACTAAAAACACACCAAGAGGAATAGTCCTTCACTATAACGAAGTTCAAAACAGCTTCCACTGATATCAGTAAAAACTATTTTGAAGTTTCACTACAGAGTAGAGAAAATGTTTGAAGAAAGGTTGCCAAAACCCTCTCTTCCTCAATAGAGGCTCTCTCCTATACACAGACAAATGTTTTCACTGAGAAGTTAAAACACTTTGACACCCATTAATACTTTACCCCTTGCTTTTCCTGATCTAGTGACATCCATGATTCTTTTTCTAGTTTTTGAAGCTAAACAGATGGATTCGTAATTGACTGACCAAGCACACTCAGCGAGTAGTCTTCAATGGAACTACATCGACATGGAAGGAAATATGCAGTGGGGTACCCTAAGGTTCAGTCTTGGGCCCAGTACTCTTTAACATCTTCATAATGATCTAAATAAGGGATCTTCAAACTTGGTCCTTTTATGACTTGTGGACTTCAACTCCCAGAATTCCTCAGTCAGGCATGCCAGGCCAAGTTTGAAGACCTCTGATCTAGATGATAGGATAGAAGGGGAACTCATCAAATATGTAGATGGCACCAAACTGGAAGGAATAGCCAACACTTTATAAGATAGGCTCAAGACCCAGAAGGATCTTGCCAGACTTGAACATTGGGCCCTATCCAGTAGAGGTGAGAAAAGTAAGATTCTATGCTTAGACAGGAAAAATAAAATGCACAGTTTAGAACAGGCAGTCCCTTGCTTAACAGTAGTAACTGTGACAGGAATCTAAGTGTTCTAATGGAACACCACTTAATTATGAGCCAACAGAGTGCTGCGACTGCCAGGATGCATCAACAGAGTGATAGCGTCAAGACAATGAGAAGTGCTAGTACCAATTTACACCGCACTGGTGAAACCACATTTGGAATATTGCATTAGTTCTGGTCACCATGATAGAAAAAAGAGACCCTGGGAAGTGTGCAGAGAAGAGCAACAAAGATGATAAGGAGTCTGGAGGCTAAACCATGTGATGGTTGAGGGAGCTATTTGTCTAGTCTATCAAAGAAAAGGATCAGGGCAGAGATAACTGTCTTCCAATACTTGAAATGCTTTCACAGAGAAGAGGGGATTGACTTATTCTCTAGGACATCAGCGGCCAGGACAAGAAATAATGGTGGAAGCTTGTTAAAGAGAGATCCTACCTAGAAGTAAGGACACATTTTCTGACAGAGCAATTAATCAATCAATTATTAATTAATCAGCTTGTCTCCTGGGGTTGCAGGTATTCTATCACTGGAGGTTTACAAAAATAGATGGGACAAGCATTTGACTGGGATGTATAAAGTTCCTGCCATGAGCAAGGGGACTGGACTAGAAGACCTCCGAGATACCTTCCAGCCCTATGATTCTAAGGAGAAAGTGAAGGAATTGTGACAGTGATGGCTAGAAGAGGGGTGGAACTATCCCAGAAAGTCAAAAGCTAGAATTGATATGCTATAGATAGTAATGTCATCATACTTAAGAAAGCATGTCTGTCAGACTACTGTGCTCTCTGCTGAACTTGCATTGTGAGAACTGTTCAGCTTTGAGATTGCAAACTATATTTTTTCTGATTTTTATTCTTTTATCTTGCAAAAGAGAAATACTAATCTTTATATCTGAATTTCAATATTATAGAAATAAAGAAATAATATAAGCTTTAACTGTAATTTTCTAAAGAACAAGGAATTATTTTGTGGGATCAACTTTGGCTATCCCATCTGAAATAGAAAGCTCTTTTTATAGTAATTTAGTTAAATTTTCTAGGATTTCTGTTTTTCATATAATTTTTTATTTAAGCATACTTGTTCATTATTTTACTAAACCTGGAGAGAGAGGGAAATCATTTTTAGGACCTAAGCCAAAGCATAAACCTCATGAGAATCAACCAGGTGGTAAATAACAGACAAAGAAGAAAACAATAAACAAAGCAATGTAGTCATTCCATACATTGCAGGAATATCAGAAACCAGGAGGATATTCACCCAATACATCATACGTGCATGCTTCAAACCAAGAATACACTAAGACAGAAGCTTGTCCACCCTAAGGATAAAACACCCAGATACAAACTGAACATGGTATATGCAGCAAAGGATCTGCAAACATCTAGAAATGGGCAAAGCTATTACTAAAAGTCAACATGGGTTTGATAAAACTGATCATGCCAAAGAAATCTTATTGCATTCTTTGACAAACTGACTAAATTAGTGGATCATAGAAATACTGTGGATATTGTTTATTTAACTTCAGCAAGACATTTGACAAAGTAGACCACAGCCTACTTCTTGAAAAGAAAAATGTGAGATAGTGTCAGAATCCAATTAAATTTCATTTTAGCTACTTACTCTGATAAAAACCCATTTCTTACTCTCTCTGGATTCTGTCATACTACGAAAGGGGAGGAGGATAATCAAGGGGTTTTTTATGACTCTCACTTCCTTCATTAAACTACAAAGTGACTGGATATTGATTTTCATCAAGAGGACTGACCATAACAATATGGCCATCGCCTTTCATCTACTCTCTCTGAAGTCTCCCTTTTGCCGGCAGTGAGGGAAAAGGGGGGAACAATGCAACGCCTAGGATCTGGGAAAAGAGAGGATGAGTGATCATCGCCCGGAAGAACTGTGGGGTGGGGGCTGCTTGGGAATACTTTAAAACATTGAAGGATGGGAGAGAATTCCCCAGATCCTGTCTAGCATGCCTGCAATCTTTTTCTCTTAATAAAGATGCCTGTTGGAAGTGACATTCCAAGAGTTCGGTCTTCTTAAGATGTAAAGTGAGGTGGGTCCTTATAGATAGCATTATCACCCAATGGATTCATAATTGGCTGACTAATTGCACTCAGTGTGTAGTCCTTAATGTAACTATACCTACATAGAGGGATGTATGCAGTGGAGTACCCAAAAGTTCTATCTTAGGGCCAGTATTCATTAACAACTTTGTAAATGATTTAGATGAGGGAATACAAGGGGAACTCATCAAATTTGCAGATGATACCAAGCTGGAGGGAATAGCCAACACTTTAGAAAATAGGCTCAAGACCCAGAAAGATCTTGGCAGACTTGAACACTGGGCCCTATCCAATAAGATGCAGCTCTGTGGTAAAAAAAAGTAAGGTCCTGTGTTTAGGCAGGAAAAACCAAATGCACAGTATAGAATAGGCAGTCTCTGGCTCAACAGTAGTATCTATGAGAGGGATTTTGGAGTCCTAGGGGACAATCACTTAAATATGAGCCAGCAGTATACTGCAGCTGCCAAACAAGCCAATGTATCAACAGAGGGACAGTATGAACATCCTCTTTTTGTCCATCTTTTCAGTTATCATACTGATGTATTCTTGTTGTGTTCTTTTCATTATTTTTGTTGTTCTATTATTTTACACTCTTCTGTTTACACTTTTCATTTTTTTATTGTTGTAAGCCACCTAGATTAGCCCCAAGTGGCAAATAAATTTAACAAATAATAATGGGAAGTGTTTATATTGCTTTATATTGCACCAGTAAGACCGTACTTGGAATATGCATCCAATTTTGGTCACGATATAAAACTCTAGAAAGAATGCAGAGAGGAGCAACAAAGATGATTAGGGGACTGGAAACCAAAGCTTGCTGTCTGGGTTGCAGGAGCTGGGTATGTCTAGTCTCATGAATAGAAGGATGAGGTGACATGATAGCAGTCTTCCAATACCGGGGGGGAGCAGTCACAGAGAAGAGAGGGTCAACCTATTCTTCAAAGCAAGACATGAAGTAACAGAAGGAAGCTTATCAATGAGTGGTCCTACCTAGACTTAAGGAGAAACTTCTTGCTAATCAGTCAACCGGCTTGCTTCCAGAAGTTGTTGGTGCTCCATCACTGGAAGTTAAATAAGAGAGATAGGACAGCCATTTCTCCAAAATGGTATAGGGTGTTCTGCTAGAGCAGAGGGTTAGACTAGAAGACCTTCAAGGTCCCTTCCAACTCTATTATTCTATATTCTATAAATAGACTGCTACATATGAGGGAAACAGTTCAAGGGAAAAGGATGTTTTAAAAATAAACAGGATGAGTGCACCAAAACCAAAAAACAAACTGTAAATTTCTGTCGGAAGGACAACATGCCCATATATGGTAGTATGTCGGATGTTGAGGAAACCTGAGCAGATAAGGGCACAGATAATGTATTCCATTTAGGCACTTCTGATAGATTGTGACCTCTGCGGGCCTTTCCAATGGGACCAAAAGGGAAGGGAAATGGGGCATTGTGATAGGATGTATAAAAATGACTGCTCATCGTGGCTCGTGTGTGATCTGTTCCTTGAGAACTTCCTGCATGAAGTCTTGACTCGGATCCATTACGCTTTGCAAACCGCCTTTTTTCTTTTCTTTGTAAGCAATAAATTTCATTTTCTTTGCAACCCAATTAATGGATTTAATTCTTTTTAAATTCATGCACAATGGTTTTGGCGCCCAGCAGGTGGGGCTATAGGAACATTTGTTTCCGGATCCCGGAGAACATGGAGATGATATCAGAAGGCATGTCCCGTTGAGTTCGATGGCTGATCTCGAACTTCAGGGACTGAGGTCTGGAATCGACACTCAGCTTCCACGGACCCAAATAGAGGTTGCTAGGAAAACGACGAAAGGAGGGATCAGTGAATTACTGGCCTCAGTGACTGGGCAACTTTGTGCACGAACCTAGGTGAGTTGTTTGGGGTAAACCAGAGGAAATAACTGCCTAGGCAGTCAGGTGGAGGACTGGGTAGGACTGTGTGAATCTGAGATTTGTGAGAGGAGTGCTTGAGATGCGCCAAGAACTGTAGTTGCAAGGCAAAGTGAGTGCAGACTCTTGAGTACCTGATTTCCATACCTCTGAGAGGAGATTGGTGGGGAAAAAGAGAAAGCGACTTGGTGAAGTGAATCGCGGTCCCATTAGATTGGTAAGAATAAAAGAACAGTACAGTAAACCAGTATGGGTAATTCAGGAGGATCCCAAAAGAAGAAATGTGTAAAGAAAATAAGAAAGAACCCCAAATTGAACATTGATCCGGGAAGTCAATTAGGAATCCTGTTGGCCAATTGGGGAAAAACCCAATAATAAGATCATTATTAAGTTGAATCTGACCAAAGAAGAT
Organism: Bothrops alternatus; assembly: GCA_034064705.1. NCBI lineage: Eukaryota > Metazoa > Chordata > Lepidosauria > Squamata > Viperidae > Bothrops > Bothrops alternatus. The sequence goes on from JARGCV010000091.1 coordinate 445,311, forward strand.
ATGGTAAATTTGTGTTGTTTTATTTGGTGGGAAGATGAGAGAATAGAATGGGACCTACTGACTATTTTGCATGCCAACATTTGTATGAATATGTTAAACAAAAATCATGCAAGTCCTTAGACAATTAATTAGATTATGCCTTAATTTGGACCCCTGATAAGTGGGCAGGAATAGTGGAACCAGTGTATACCATGGTTTATTTGAACAAAGGGGAAGAGGAAGTAATGGAAATAGAGTAGGAGGACAGTATCGATATCTAAATGGAAGAGGTAGAGGAAGTTTTGGAACAGGATTCAGAGAAAGAGCATGTTTTGAGTGTGGACAGACACTTTAAGAAAGATTGTCCACATGTACAGAAGGATCAGCAAGTGTATACATTAATGGAGGAAGATGAAAGTCAATTTTAGGGGTGTCGGGCAATTCACTTTGAGCCCTTAATAAATTTAGAAGTGGGACCTGATAGAGAAGAGATAGTGTTTTTAGTGGATACTGGAGCAGTGCGCACCTCTGTGTCTACTTTAAGTCCTCAAATACAGCTAAGTGAACAAACAATTAGAGTATCAAGAGTAAAAGGGGAAGGATTTCAAGTGCAAAAGTTAGAATTCATTACAGATTAAGCAAAAAAAATAAGGAGTGGGGAATTGAAATAGAAATGTTATATATACCAGAGGCAGGTGGTTATCTAACCAAGTCCTGACTGCTCATATGGTTATCTAACCAAGTCCTGACTGCTCTAAAACTAGGGAAAGGATACTAATGGTGTAGTGTTTCCTGCTTGAGCAGGGGGCTGGACTAGAAAGCCTCCAAGGTCCATTCCAATTCTGTTAATATATTTACAGAGATCACTAGACTACAGACTCACAAACTGTGTTTAAATTTATCATCTTATGTGGATACAATTTGTATGGTTAGTTTTTATTTCCAGAAATCATAGAATCATAGGGCTGCAAGAGACCTTGGAGGTCTTCTAGTCCAAGCCCCTGCTTAAGGAAGGAGAGCTTATATTATCCTGGACAAATGGTTGTCCAATCGTTCCTTGAAAATATCCAGGGATTAGAGCATATACAACTCTGGATAGCAAGCTATTCCACTGATTAATTGTTCTCACTGTCAGGAACATTTCTCAGAATAACAGAATAGTAGACAAATGATTGTCTAATCTCTTCTTTAAAACCTCCAGTGTTGTAGCACCCACAACTTCTTGAGGCAAGTCGTTTCACTGATTAATTGTTGTCACTGTTAGGAAATTTCTCCTTAGTTCTAAGTTGGTTCTCTTCTTCATTAATTTCCATCCATTGCTTCTTGTTCTGCCTTCAGATATTTTGAAGAACAGGTTGACTCCTTCTTCCTTGTGGCAGCCCCTTAAATATTGGAACACTGCCATCATGTCACTCCTAGTCTCCTTAATTCTAGGCTGGCTTTCTCTTTGACAAGCTTCTGCCCATTGCTTCTTTCTTGTATTGTGGTTCTTTTTGTCAACTTTAGAATGAGCATGGCTGCAGTCATTTTTCCTTCTCATTTCTAGTTGACACATAGCATGGAGGAAGGGTAACCACCCTTCCAGGTGTTGCGCTAGACAAAACAGACTTTCTCTCTCCAACTTTCTCTCATGGGAACCAAGGTCATCAGCTGCTCCTGAGACTGTGGGCTGGACGTTTCATGAAAAACCAGCCAACAAGTTGTATGGGGAAACGTAGTTGCTTGCATAGCCTTAGGGGTGGGATTTTTAAACTTTGTATTGGGGAATTGTTATGCATCTCTTCAGACTTGGTTTCACTTTTGAAGTGCTGATACTTTGTATCAATATACATTTTTTATTTTTTTATTTTTATTTTAATTAGATTTTTATGCTGCTCCTCTCCAAAGGACTCGGAGCGGCTAACAACATGAACAAAAAACAACATCACAGCATTTAAAACCAAAAACCAAATCGACAAAGCATTTAAAAGACCCCCCAAACACATTCATCATACAGACACAATCACAGTCATCCCCAGGCCTGCCGGCATAAATAAGTTTTTAGATTCTTCCGGAAGGCCGGGAGAGTGGGGGAAACGCAGACTTCAGGGGGCAGTTGGTTCCAGAGGGTGGGCGCCCCAACAGAGAAGGCCCTCCCCCTAGGAGCCACCAGACAGCATTGTTTCGCTGACGGGACCCGGAGGAGGCCGACCCTGTGCGCTCTCACCGGTCGAAGGGAAGTATGTGGCAGAAGACGGTCCCGTAAGTATCCTGGTCCAATGCCATAAAAGGGCTTTATAGGTAATAACCAACACTTTGAATTGCGCTCAGAGACCAATAGGCAGCCAATGCAGCATGCGGAGAGTTGATGAAATGTGGGCATGACGGGGCAGGCCCACAACCACTCACGCAGCTGCATTTTGCACTAAATGTAGTCTCCGAACACTCATCAAGGGTAGCCCCATGTAGAGAGCATTGCAGTAGTCGATCCTTGAGGTGACAAGGGCATGTGTGACTGTGAGTAGAGACTCCCAATCCAAATAAGGGCGCAACTGGTGAACCAGGCAAACCTGGGCAAATGCCCCCCTCGCCACAGCCGACAAATGATGTTCCAATGTCAGCCGTGGATCGAAGAGGACTCCCAAGTTGTGCACCTTCTCCGAGGGGTCTATAACTTTACCCCCCAGGGTAATGGAGGGACAGATTGAAATGTCCGTGGGAGGCATCACCCACAGCCACTCTGGGTTGAGCCTCAATCTGTTAGCACCCATCCAAACCCTCACAGCCTCCAGACACTGGCACATCACCTCAACCGCTTCACTGATTTGGGCAGGAGTGGAAATGTACAGCTGAGTATCGTCAGCATACTGATGGTATCTCACTCCATGCCGATGAATGATCTCTCCCAGTGGTTTCATGTAGATGTTAAAAAGTAGGGGGGAGAGAACTGACCCCTGAGGCACCCCACAAGGGAGTGACCTAGAGGTGGACCTCTGACCCCCCACTAACACCGACTGCGACTGACCAGAGAGATAGGAGGAGAACCACTGTAACACAGTGCCCCCCACTCCCATTCCCCCCAGCCATCGCAGAAGGATACCATGGTCGATGGTATTGAATGCCGCTGAGAGGTCAAGAAGCACCAGGACAGAGGACTGGCCTCCATCCCGGGCCCACCAGAGATCATCCATCAGAGCGACCAAAGCAGTTTCGGTGCTGTAGTCGGGCCTGAACCCGGACTGCAGAGGCCCCAGATAATCGGCTTCCTCCAGACCACTGGAGTTGAAGTGCCACCACCTTCTCAATAACCTTCCCCACGAAGGGGAGGTTAGAGACCGGACGATAGTTAGTGAGAATTGCTGGATCCAGGGAAGGCTTCTTGAGGAGGGGGCGCACGAGTGCCTCCTTCAAAGAAGCCGGAAAGGACCCCTCCCTCAAAGAAGCGTTGACAATCTCCTGGATTCAGGTACGTGTCACCTCCCTGCTAGCAGAAACCAGCCAGGAGGGACACGGGTCCAACAAACAGGTGGCGGAACTCACAGCTCCAATGGCCCTGTCCACTTCATCAGGAGTAACAGTCTCAAACTCGCCCCAGATAACCGGACAAGAGCATGCCCCTGTCCCCTCGACTGAATCATTATCAGTCGACTCTGCTATACAATTGGAGTCTAGGTCGACCCGGATCTGAGCTACTTTGTCTGCGAAACAGTTGTTAAAGTCCTCGGCGCTACCCTGCAAGGGAGGCCCCGGACCCCTCGGTTTAAGGAGGGACCGGGTCACCCTAAACAGGGCGGCCGGGCGAGATTCCGCAGACGCGATCAAAGCGGAAAGATACAAAGATCTTGCCGCCTTAATCGCCTTCAAATAGGCTCTAATAAATGAGCTCAACCTGGTTCGATCAGATCTGGACCTACTTCATCTCCATCGCTTCTCTAGATGTCTCTTATGGCGCTTCATCCCCCTGAGCTCCTCAGTAAACCAAGGAGACCTCCTGGGGCCAGCACCACGGAGAGGTCGCAAAGGCGCAATCCGATCAATAGCCCTCTTCGCGGCCGAATTCCATGCCACTACCAGGGACTCCGCCGAATTGTGGATGAACGAGCTCAGTAATTCCCCAAGTGCCGTCTAAAAACCAATTGGATCCATCAGGCGTCTGGGGCGGAACCACCTAATTGGTTCCGCCTCTCTGCGGGGAAGGATTGGGGCCGTAAAATTCAGTCGTAGCAGAAAATGATCAGTCCATGACAAAGGCAAGATATCTAAGCCCCTTAAAACCAGATCATTACCCAACTGTTCCGAAAGGAAAACTATATCCGGGTTTTTTGAGGAATTGCAAGCCTCGGAGTTCTGCTTTATTTGTCTCTGTCTTTTGGAACCTTAACATTTTTTTTGGTATTGTGCTGATTAGAACTGAATGCAGTATTCCAAGTGTAGTGTCACCAGTGCAGTATAAAGCGGTACTATCACTTCACATAATATTGATACCATCCCTCTCCTGATGCAGCCTTTGACTACATTGGTTTTAGAATAGAATGGAATGGAATAGAATAGAACTCAGAACCGAATAGAACACAGAATGTAGAATAGTCTAGAACAGAATGCAGCATGGAACACAGAATAGAACAGAATAGAATAATAACTTTAGTGTCACTTTAAATGTACATTAATCAGCATACATTAAAATGAGATTTCGTTGCATACAGCTCTCAAAGGGTAACCACCTCCAACATACACTGCATAAACATGACAAAATAAAAATATTTATGCACATACCCATTTATTTCATTCAATTTAGATTCAATTATCATTAAAACCAAAATCAGTACATCTGTCATGGTTCCAGCTGAAAATCCCAACAAAGTAAGCACACTGGAGACATTCCAATCTCTAATGTAAATCTTTATTGGGCTATGCATTCCAGCACTAACAAGATGAAAAAACTGCTCTGGCATTTTGGCACCAGAACAGTAAATCAAAAGCATAGAAACTCCCTTTCCCCTGACAGTGCAAGTCACATTCCCCAATTAAGCCTCAGATAATTATTGTGAGAAAACTCTTTCATTTCCTAGCAAAATCTTGAATCACTTCTCTTCCCAGGCTAAATTATTTACATGCATACAATGAATCTATACTCCCCCACACATCTGTTGGCAAGTGAAGAAAATACAATGGCTGAAAAAGAAATAAGAATTTTTTAAGCTTGACATGCTGAAACCCCTAAAACCCAGGAGAACCCTGTAACTATTTTATACACATTACTTCTCTTGAGAGGGTCCTGCTTCCGGGGATACTTAGTATGAAATCATTTCACCAAATGATCTGCTTTTACATTATGAGCTTTTACCCATCTAGCTTCTGACATAGGATAGTCCTTCCATTGAATTAAGATACTGCAATTTTCCTTTGTGAATTTTGGAGTCAAGAATCTGTTTGACTTCATAGTGTGTCTTGCCTTCCACCATTATGGGCGCAGGAGCGGCTTTTTCCATTGGCCTTATAATGGACTCCTGAAATGGCTTCAATAGGCTACTGTGGAACACCAGCACCCTCCCCAGTATTCTAGGTAACTTCAGCTCGACTGTCACCAGGCTTATAACTTTCACAATGGGGAAAGGGCCCATGAACTTTGGACCTAGCTTGTTTGTTTCAATTTGTGATACTTAGTGGAAGAAGCGTTGGCTTACCTGAACGCCTTTTCTCAGCATGGGGGGATGGAGACTCCACCAATGGGTTAACATAGCCTATTGCCCAATGATTGACTAGGTCCGAATTTTAGTCCCGCCTCTGGCCGGATGCTCCAGTTTTTTGCCAGGCGAAGCTTTCAAGAAGATCGGACCGTGTAGCTCCATTCAATAGTCCTGTAAGAGAAACCCTGCCTAGACTAGCTAGAGGAGGGTGTGGATTCTCCATCCCCCCCATGCGGAGAAAAGGCGTTCAGGTAAGCCAACGCTTCTTCTCCAGCATGGGTGGATTGCGAATCCACCAATGGGACGTACCCAAGCCCTCTCAAGTCCCTTCGGGTGGGAGTCTAGGCTATCTCTTACTAGGGCTCAACAATCTGCTGCAGGGCTCTCCTGCCAAACGAACCCTCAGCTGCAGCAAATTGATCGATCTTGTAATGTTTCACAAAAGAGGATGGAGAGGCCCACGTGGCCGCTCTGCAAATTTCCTCCACTGATGCCTGTGTGCGCCAGGCTGCCGATGTGGCCGCACTCCTTGTGGAGTGAGCCATGATATTAGATGGTACCGGCAGTGACAATGAAACGTAGGCCCTGGCTATACAGGCCCTGATCCACCTGCCAATAGTTGAGGATGACACCTTCTGTCCCTTGGACGAAGGTTGATAGGAAACGAATAAGGCCTCTGACCTCCTAAAGGTCGCTGTCCTGTCGACATAGTGATGCAGAGCCCTGCGCACATCCAGTGTGTGCCATCGTCTCTCCAGACGATGTGTGGGATTCGGACAGAAGTCTGGTAGGACCAGGTCCTGGGACCTGTGGAACCATGAATTGACCTTAGGTAAAAAGGATGGGTCCAGACGCAGAGTCACTTTGTCCTCTGCAAATGTGATTAGGTCCGGTCGGACCGAAAGGGCAGCCAACTCTGAAACCCGTCTTGCTGAGGTGATGGCCACTAGGAAGGCCACCTTTAGCGACAGGAAACGGAGTGAGCAAACCCCCAGTGGCTCAAAAGGCGCCTCCATTAACGCCTGCAGGACCTTGGGAAGGTCCCAGGAGGGAAAACGGTGAACTTCAGGGGGCCATCTTGTGACCGCTCCCTTTAGAAAGGCGCTCACCGCTGAATGCTGTGACAGGGGTCCCCGGTCCTCGCAGACGAGGACCGTTTGTAGTGCTGCTACCTGTCTGCGAATGGTGTTGGTTGCTAGCCCCTTGTTCATGCCTTCCCACAAGTACTCCAGGATGTTGGGAATAGTGACAGCCAGGGGACCTAGCCCTTGCCTACTGCACCAGGAAGAGAAGTTCTTCCAGGTGGCATCGTAGATCCTATTGGTGGAAGGTCGGCGAGCGTCCTGGATGACTGAGATGACGCCCTCTGAAAAGGCCTGCCTGCTTAGCCCCTCCCGCTCAAGTGCCAGGCGGCTAGTTGTAGCCACTGCGGGTCTGGGTGTTGAAGCCTCCCCTGGCTCAGAGAGACCTGGCTTGGAGGAAGTCTCCACACTGGCGAAAGCGATAGGTCCACCAGGTCTGCAAACCACGGACGCCGCGGCCAGTATGGAGCAATTAATACCACCTCCGCCTGTTCCAGTATCAGCTTGCGGATTGTTGCTTGTATCAGGGGCGGAGGCGGGAAGGCGTACAGTAGCCCCTGGGGCCACCTGCATCTGAGCGCGTCCGTCCCCTCCGCTCCCCGGGTCTGGAATCTGGAAAAGAAACGGGGAGTCTGTGTGTTTTCTGGGGACGCGAAGAGGTCCAGAGAGGGGCGTCCGAATCTGTCCGAGATTGCCTCAAACAGTTCCAGATCCAGTCTCCACTCTGCGTGATCTACCGTGACTCTGCTGAGAGAGTCCGCCTGGTGGTTTGCCTCCCCTGATATGTGCTCTGGTTTGAGGGAAGCCAGGTGCTGTTCTGCCCACAGACCCAGCGCCCGGGCCTCCTGCATGAGGGCCACTGACCTGGTCCCTCCCTGCTTGTTCACGTGTGCCTTCGCTAGTCCGTTAGGACTAGCACGTGACTCCCTACCAGGTGGGATGAGAACTGTTGAAGGGCCAGGTGAATGGCCCTCAGCTCGAGCCAATTGATCCTGTGGCCCAGATCCTGTGGACTCCACCTTCCCTGGGCTATCTGGTCCATGGAATGGGCCCCCCAGCCAAACAGGCTTGCGTCGGTCGTTACCGTGATCCTGTCTGGCTCCCTGAGCGGGGTCCCCCTGCCTAGGGCGCTTGATCTCCACCATCTGAGTGATGCTAGGACCTGGGGTGGTACCCTGACTCTCCTGAGTGAAGCGCTCTGGTTTTGCCTCTGGTGAGGGAGTAGCAGCCATTGGAGACTTCTGGAGTGAAGCCTTGCCCACGGAACAATGCCCAGGCATGATATCATTTTTCCCAGGAGCTGGGACAGTTGTACTATTGTGACCACTTTCCTCTGTTCTACCTGGCGTGCTAGCTTCTGTAGACTCTCCCGGCGCTCCTGGGAAAGATACACCATGCCCTGCTCTGAATCTATGATGGCCCCTAGGTGTAGTAGCCTCCTTGAGGGCGTGAGGTGGCTCTTTTGGTGGTTTATTGAGAAGCCGTGTTCCTGGAGGGTGCTTAGGGTGACCCGCATGTCTGCCTGTGCTGCCTGGGGTGAGCTTGAAAGGATCAAAATGTCGTCCAGGTAGCATTGGACTCGCACCGGTATCATGCGTAGGTGCGCTCCCAATACCGCCAGGACCTTCGTGAACACTCGGGGGGCTGAGGACAGACCGAATGGAAGGGCCCTGTACTGGTAATGCCGACCCCTGTGACAGAATCGGAGGAACCTTCTGTGTTCCGGCCTTACCGGAATGTGTAGGTATGCCTCTGTGAGATCTATTGATGACAGCAGGTCCCCTCTTCGAATGCTGGCCAGTATGGATCTGAGGGACTGCATCTTGAATTTTTTGTACACCACGTAGCGGTTTAACCGCTTGAGGTCGAGGATTGCCCTCCAATCCCCAGATGACTTTGGCACAAGAAAGAGAATGGAGTAGAACCCCTGTCTCTCCTGTTCTGGAGGAACCGGCTCTATAGCTTTTATCTCCTCCAGGTGTTCTATGGCCAAATCTAATAGTCCCGCCTTTGCTGAATTGCGAGACACCAGACATCTTATGAATTGGTTTGGTGGTGGGGCGTAGAATTCTATTGCTAGGCCCCGGGACACCGTCTCCCTGACCCAGGCGTCTGTCGTGGTCGTCTGCCACACCTTGCTGAACAGTGCCAGGCGACCCCCGATGGGGCTGTCCCAGGCGTCACTTGGTACGTCTGTAGGGCCGGCCTCCAGCCCCCTTGAAGGGACGCTTTGAAGGCTGGCCCCTGTTGGAGGTCGAACGGTCCTGTCCGCGCTCCTGCCTATATGAGAAGTTGCGCAGAGTTCTGGGCCCCTCCCAGGACCGTCCCCCCTGAAAGGGCTGCCTCCATTCCCCGCTCCCATTCTGTCGGGGTGCCTGCCTACGGAACTCCTGAGTTCCCCTGTCTGACTTTTTGGAAGGATGAGCTAGGACCCTCCTTTTGTCCTCGATCACGTAAGGATCCAGGATCGCTCCGAACAACTTTGCTCCTGAATACTTAGATGTGGCTAGCCGCCACTTGGACTTCAGGTCAGCCTTCCAATTCTTGAGCCATACCAGCCTCCTAACGGCCACTGTCCCTCTGATGGACCTGGCCAAGTATCGTGAGGCAAACAGGGTGGTGTCTGCCGTGAATTCTGCTGCCGTCCGCAGCTTGGTCAGTGTCTGTTGTATGCGTACCTGGTCCGAAGGAACACTTGCCTGGAGCTCCCGCAGCCACCTAATCACTGCCCTGGAGACGACTGAGGCAGTGGATGCAGCCCTAATGGCCCAGGCCGATGAGTGATGGACTCTGCGGAGGGAGAGCTCTACTTTCTTATCCTCCGCCCTCATCGATTCTGCCATGTCTCCTGGGATGGCTGAGGAAGAAAAAAGAGAGATTAGCGGTGCATCAACCTGTGGCACCTCTATTAGCGATGCGAAAGGATTGCATACATTGAACATCTTTTTCTCCACGCTGTTTGGAGAGGGGATGGTTCCTAAACTGGTCCACTGGGACCGCACCATTGACCTGAATACCTTGGTGCATGGTACCTGGATCACCTCTGACACCGGTGAATGCATTAGCGGGTCTTTTGCGTCCTCCTCTTCCGAGGATGGTGGTCTGGCTTCCTTGGTCTTAGCTGGCAGGCCGAGTACGGAACAGGTCTTGAGCATGAGGGAGTTAAACAGAGTATGGTCAAATAAACCTGAGACTGGAACCGGATGTGGATCTGCTTCCTCATCCTCCGACAGCGGAGCTCTGTCGGCATCCCAGTCCTCCAGTTCCTCCTCTGCAACCTGTGAAGAAGTCTCAGACACATCAGAATCATGGAACACTACCCTCCCCCCACAGGGGGCGTGTCCCAGTGGTGTGTGCGAGCTCTGAGGGACAGGAGCACCCTTAGAGGCCATGAAGTGCTCCAGGGCCTCCTGTATAAGGGAATGAACCTGTGATGACCACTTACCAGACCTCCTTCTTTTCCTACCTCTGTGTCCAGCCTCCTCCTGGCTGGTTGTTGTTCTGTCTGGTCTCTCTCAGCTCATTAAAAACTACGTAAATGTCTTTAAGAGATTTATTAAACACATTTCAAAAGGATTCATTTCAAAGCCAACTGCTGACATTTTGCTGGCAAAAACATCTAAGACTAAGTATTTACAGTTAGATTACAACAAACTCTTTCCAAACATCCCAATTACTCACTCCGTCTTTATCACAGTGGCCGAGACCTCATTATCCTTCGCTAGGTTTTTCAAAACATCAGACTTTCAAAGCATTGCAAAAGTTTCCAAACCTCTCATTGATAAACGTTGCCCGTAACAAGGGCGTAGTCTACTTCCCCCTTCTAATATAGTGTCCGATACGTCACTTCCCCCCATTACTTCCTTTTTCCAGTTAACTGACACCTTCGCTTATCAAACCTTCTGAACCTCGGATCAATCCATTGCTCGTCTTGCTCTAAATCTGACCCATCATTTGGAGAGTCTGAATCAGAATGCATACAAAACTCCTCATTATCTGATTCGGCTGCCGGGGGGGGGGAAATACCCAGAGGGGCCGGCTTGTGCTTCCTCATTCTCTGATATGTCATCATCCAGTCGTGAGACACCCACAACAGTTGTAGGTTCAGAATGTTCTGGTGATGATGGCACTGAGATAGGAGACACCTCCCCTTCTGTCTCCCTCATGGGAGACCATACCCTGGATCCTTGTCCAGCTGACCCTGAAGGCCCAAAGGGTATGGGTGTGTCCAGAAGGGGCAGGGCCGCTCTCTCTGCTCCGCTGGCCCTGAGTCTCTGCGCTTTGGCAAACTCCTTCTCCAAAGCTGGTGTCTCCTTATGGCCTGATGCTCAGCTGTTTTTGACGGCTCAGTCAGATGTTTCATCCTGGCCTTCTTCTTGCCCCCCCGGCTCCTGTTCCGTTCTGCGTTTTGGTGACGACGGAGGGGAAGCTGAGCCTTGGGCTGAGGTGCCATCTGCCATAGCCATGCTCGTTGTAGCACCCTGTCCGGGTATCCGACCTCACTGGGAGGGAGCTGTTACTGGCAGGCACAACTTGGGCCGGCAGCGCTGAAGGGAGTTTATCCCTAACCTGCGGTGGCGGTAGTGGACGGCGGCTACGTAAGCCCGTAGACAAAGCATTTCAATCCCTGTGCTGTATTCGCCGCCCTAACTCCACCAGGGATTCATTCCGGAGCTCAACCCGCTGCTAAAATTCCAAAGAAACCGAGACATACACCTCCGGAAGAAACTCTCCCTCTCAAAACCGGCTCTGGATGATCACTGATCTAACCTGGGCCAGTAACTCACAAAACCTCTGCCTTGCCGGCAGCAACCTTCCTTCCCTGGGCCTACACGCCAGCAGAGACAAAGGAAGAATCACCGCCCTCTCTTCAAAGTGGATTTTCGCACCGGAGCGAAGTATCCAACCAGAGGGTGCAGGGGAAAGGAAACTGCCCCCTTTCCAAGATGGCGTTTCGCGCCAGGAACTGGGACCTCCCCCTTTTAAAGATGGCCGCCGCGCCAATTTTTTGGTTGGAGCTCCTGTGCTCCTGACCACGCGGTGCCTGCCGCCCATGGCCCCAGGTCTACCCGGCCGGTGGTAGAGCGGCTCCCACCGAATTCCACCCCTTCTCCTCCCCGTCCCTTTTTCCTCACTTGCGTTTTGCTGTAGCGGTCCTCCGCTATTCGCGCGTCGACCGGTCTTGTGAGGCTGGCGGATTCCTCCAGTCCGCCACTCCGCTCGATGACTGCGAATCCTGGGGATTCTCGGGACGCGGTCCGGCGGCAGCTGAGAACCCAGGGACGTTTCCCCCTGCGGCTCCTGCTCTCCCCAAAGGCCCTAGGCCCGGGACGGTCTCGCCGCCGCGATCCCGACGGCGAAGAGGAGTAGAAATTTTTTTTTACAAAAAAACGAAATAAAGAAAAAAGGGGAAATTTTTTTTCTAAATTTAGTTTTGTTCAATCGAACTACACTCCTAAAAAATATTAAGAAAAAACTTTACCAATCCTAACCAACGAAAACACTCTAAATCGCAGAGCTACCACAAAGAGATGCTTTGGGCTTCAGACTAGGTAAAAAACTGGGGCATCCGGCTGGAGGCGGGGCTAAAATTCGGACCTAGTCAATCATTGGGCAATAGGCTGTGTTAACCCATTGGTGGATTCGCAATCCACCCATGCTGGAGAAAGATACACTTTATCTCCTACATGGAACGTCCCCTGGGGAGCTCACTTCTTATCCGCCTGACTCTGAGCCATTTTGTCAAACACTTTCTTCACCTCGCTCCAAACACGTTCGAACAAATTGACCCACTCAGTTAAGATGCTCGAGAAGGGAGGCTCCTGCAGGAACTCTGGCATTGGCACAAACTCCATTCCCATGGCCAGCTTAAATGGAGTGAACCCAGTGCTGCTGTTATATGCCACTTCTACAAATGGCAAAAGTTCTGCCCAGTTCATTTGCTTGTAGTTGACATAACAAGTATTGTTCCACCATTGTGTTAGCTCGTTCTGCAGCCCCATTTGTACTCGGATGAAAAGCTGAACTAGGTCTCTGGGAGGACTCAATCATCCTCACAAACTGTCTCTAGAATGTAGCAGTGAATTGGACCCCATGATCTGAAATGATGCACTTAAGCACTCCGTGCGACTGGTAGATGTGCTTTAAAAACATTTTCGCCAGTTTCTGGGCTGAAGGTAGCCCAAACCAAATGATGAAATGGGCTTGCTTGAAAAAGAGGTCTATTACAGTCCAAATCATGATGTTCCCTCCACTATTCAGGTAGTTCCATGATAAAGTCCATGGCTATCTCCTCCCAGGGTCTGGCTGGGTCAGCAAACTGTTGCAATAGCCCTGAGCTCTTGCTGGCTGCACAAACTGAACAGCTTTTCAGATAGCTTTCAATGTCTTTTTTCATCTTTGGCCACCAAAACTGGTGATTGGCAAGATGCAAAGTTTTTAAGAACCCAAAATGGCCAGCTTGCTTAGCATCATGACTATGCTGCAAAATTTGTAGCTGCAAGCTGTTGGGGACATACAACTTGCCCCCCTTCCATGCTAACCCTTCACTCAGGGTTAGCTCTCTTTGGTGAGCTCCAAACAACACATCAGTTTGCAGCTCCTGCTCCAGCTGCTGGGTGAAGTCTTCGGTGGAGGGTGAGCTCCTCTTCTTTTCCTGCCACCTGGTGGTAGCTTGTGCTGCCTGCTGCCTCGTAGGAATGATGGATTTCATCACTTCCTCTCAGTTACTCTTGTACTGAGGCATGTGGGATAGCGTATCAGCCAAGAAGTCCCCCCCACCCCAGGATGTACTTGAGCTCAAAGTCAAACGGTTGAAATACTGAGCCCACCAGTCATACCTGGGGGAAAGTTTACATGGGGTTTTTAAGTTTTTATGGTCAGTCCACACCTCAAATGGGATTTTACTCCCCTCCAGGAACTGCCTCCAAGTCAGAAGCACCCACTGTACTGCAAAGGCTTCCTTTTCCCATACTGCCCATTGCCTCTCAGTCTTAGATTTTGGGATGCGTACATGCATGGTTGCAGCTTCCCCTCCCGTTCCGCTGAAGAAAGACTGCTCCCAGAGCCACGTCGCTGGCATCTGCTTGAATTACAAATGGTTTTTCTGGGTTTGGGTGTTTTAAGACCAACTCAGCTGCAAACAGTCCTTTAAGCTTCTCAAATCCCATCTGGCATTCCATTGTCCAGTTCAAGGGCTGGCTTGGCCAGGGCTTTTCTCCCCCTCTCCCAGTTTTCAACAGTTCAGTGACTGACAAGGCAATCTTTGCGAAGGAGGGGATGAACTGCCTGTAGAAATTTGCAAATCCCAAGAAGCCCTGCAGCTGCTTGTGGGTATGGGGGCTTGCTACTCCAAGATGGACTTTACTTTCTCTGGGTCCATCTCCACCCCCTTACACGACACTTGGTAGCCTAGGTAATCCAGGCTGGTCTTGTGAAACTCTCATTTTGACAGTTTGGCATATAGATTAGTGTCCAACAGTTTTTTCAGCACCTGTCGCATGAGTTTCACATATTTGTCCATAGTCTCAGTGTAGATGAGGATGTCATCCAGGTACACCAAGACCTGTTTGTATAAATGCTCATTTAGCACCTCATTTATGAGCTGTATAAATATGGCAGGGGGCCCCTACAGTCCAAAAGGCATTACTTTAAATTGGTATCTCCTTAGGGGGCAGTTGAAGGCAGTTTTTCACTCATCGCTTTCCTTGATCCTCACTCAATAGTAATAGTAATCAGATCTAATTTTGTGAATATTTCCCCCTTGGCTAAATGTCCCAACATGTCCTTCATGAGGGGGAGCAGATACATGTTTTCCACACACACTCCGTTGATCCCACGAAAATCAACATACAATCTCAGTGACCCATCTTTCTTTTCCTTGAACAACACTGGTGCTGCCACTCGAGATTTCACCACTTGAATAAATCCCCTTGCCAAATTCTTATTGGTCTAATTCCTCAGCTCTTTCATCTCCTTCAGAGTCACAGAGTACATTTTCGGCTTGGGAAGCTTTGCTCCAGGCAGGATCTCGATAGCATAGTCTGTTGGGTGGTGAAGGGATTGGACGTCACACTCTTTCTTGCTGAATACCTCCATGAGGTCTCTGTACCCTCTTGGGACAGCCTATTGCTCCTTCCCCTTCTCTGATGCTGCTTTACTGCGCTCAAGGGGTTTCCTTGCTTCCCCCCCATTTCAGGCTTCCCCTTTTTCTTCTCAGGGGGATTAGGACTTTGCCTCTTCATAACCACTCACTTAGAGGCCCTCTCCCAATAAATCCTGGGTTCCTACTTTGCTAGCTAGGCCAGCCCTAAGATCATCTCCTCAGCCATTTTTGGGGTGACCAGGAATCAAATAGTCTCTTGGTGTTCCCCAAATTTCAGTTCCATTGGCTCAACTAAATGGGAAGCAGCCTTGCCCCCCACCAAGGTGCCATCAACTTGTTTAAATTTCACAGGCTTCCTAAGCTTTCTCACATGTAGTCCTAACTTTTATACAATGGACTGGCTAATCAAGCATCAGGTGCTGCCCAAGTCTATAAGTGTTTTTACCACCTCTTTTGCCTCTGTGCAGGGTGCTATGAGGTGGTTGACTGGTCTACTCACCATTGGATCATCTTCTCCCTCACTGTCGCTGCCATAGAGGGTCATCACGGCTCCTCTTCAATTGGAATTCCCTCCCCTTCGTTGTCAGAGGGGGAGATCTCAATGACCTGGGCTGTTTGTCACAATTTCTCCTTCGCCTTTTTCGGTGGCTCCTTTAGCTTCAGAGTGGGAGGAGCAGCAAGGCCTGCTCTAGGCATTGGCACCAGGCACACCGCTGCCCAATGGCCCACCTGACCACAGCAGAAGCACAGGATGGGGGCCTGAATCAAAGCTTCTGCAGGTGTAGGTGACGCTATCACCAATTGCTTTCCCTCTTGTAAGTGCTTCTCCTGGCTTTCCTTCAGACACAGTTCGAATCTCCCACTGCCTTTGTACTCTGCCAGGTCCAGCTCCATAGCAGTAACCAGCTGGTACCAATTGTTCAGTCTGTCCGGGATCTCCTAGACTAAGCAATAATGGAACAGGTCACGATTCAGCCCTTCTCAGAAGTATTGAGCCAGGAGTCGCTCCAACCAGTGCCTCAGCCTTCCGCAATCTTCCTGAATTCTCTGATGTATTCTGCTATGGGTCTGTTCCCCTGTCTGGCATTTCAGACCTCAGCTTCAGCTTGTCAGGTTTGCATGGGATTGCCGAACCGGGCTCTGAGCTCTCCCAGGAATACATCCAGATTCTGCAGCTTCTCTTTCAAGGTTTGCTACAATGACCTCCATGCAGGTCTCATCATCAGGATACATTGGGCCAAATCAGTCCAGGTGTGATCACACCTGGTTCAGGAAGAAAGCCAGCTTCTCTGGGTTTCCATTGAAGGTTGCTCTTAGCAATGGAAGCTGCTGGACTTTGGGCACAGGCTAATACCCCAGAGCCTATAGCTCCACATAGGGGAAAGGCCCAGGCATCAGCAGTTGCAGCCATAGCTGGCCAGCTGTTCCGGGCAGTTGTTGCTGAGGACCAGCTGCCCTGAGTCCTAGGCTTGCACCAGACTGAAGAGGGTGACCCACTGGGGGCTGGCTAATCCCCCAGACACAGTAGTCACTGCCCTCAGGTTGGATCAAGGCAACAGGCCCAACATGGCTGCCACAAGTTGGCTGAACCTCATTTGGGAAATCCCCTCCCAGTTGGCTCCCATCCCGTCACTTCCAGGTCGCACATTTTCTTTCACAGCTGATCAACCAACTGACTGCTGCCTACTGCCAAATGACCCTTTCCATTCTGAAGTCTTCCTCTTCCTCCTTTCAGACATCTTCCCCTGAGTCTTTACAGCCATTCCAGAGGTGAACAGATAGGGTATAGGGCCTCAGGACCCCTTACTTGATTTTCATTTTTAAAGAGAGTGGTTTTAATGTCATGGTTCTGGCTGAAAATCCAAACACGCTGGAGACATGCCAATCTCTAATGTAAATCTTTATTGAGCTATGCATTCCGGCACTAATAAAATGAAAAAAACACTCTGGCGTTTTAGTGCTAGAACAATAAATTAAAAGAATAGAAACTCCCTTTTCCCTGACAGTGCAAGTCACATTCCCCAATTATGCCTCAGATGATTCTTATGAGAAAACTTTTTCATTTCCTAGCAACAATCTTGAATTATTTCTCTTCCAAGGCTAAAATATTTACATGCATACCAATGAATCTATACTCCCCCACACATCTGTTGGCAAGCAAAGAAAATACAACAGATGAAAAAGAAATAAGATTTTTTTAAGCTTGACATCTGAGAAGTTGAATTTTTTGTCAAAAACTTACAGTAGCCATAACCTTTGGCTTAAAAATCAGCAAAATCTATCCAGCCAACCAGCCATCTATCCAGCTCCAGCTCTACCTATCAGCTGATTGCTTAATTTCCACTAATCAGAGGACTAATGGATGTTTAGTTGGGGCAGGAGAATATCTTACTATAGAATAATAGTATCAGAAGGGGGCATTTAGGCCATTAGTTCCCAATCCAATAAGGAGAATGTGCCATATGGAGTTAGATGAGGAACAAGTGAAAGAGACAATGATAAAATGGACAAGGAATTTTGGATACACAATTGAATTAGATAGATGACAGCAACTATGGGAAAGAAACTATAAATTGACAATGGTGATTGCGTATAAAGAAAACATGTACAAAATGTTTTACAGATGGCACATGTCTCCAGAAAGATTAGCCAAAATGTTTAAGGACAGATCTATGAAATGTTGGAAATGTCATCAGATACCAGGTTCCTTCTACCATATGTGGTGGATGTGTGTAGAAGCTAAAACTTATTGGAATATAGTTAGAACATGGATAGAAAAGATGATACAACAACGTATAGAATTAAGACCAGAAATATTCCTGTTGGGTATTCTACCAGGGAAATACAATAAAGAGAAAACATATTTAATTATTCATATAATCACAGCAGGTAGGATGGTGTTTGCACAAAATTGGAATGCACTGAAAGCCCCCCCCCCCAGAGGGAGAGATGATTGGGGAAAATACTGGAAGGTGCAGAAATGAATAGACTAACAATGACAATTAAAGATAAGACAGAGTCAGACTACTATGAAATCTGGGGAACTTTTTATGATTGGCTGAAAAGAGAATATGGTTAAAAGATAGTTAACATCAATTTAGATGGAAGAAGAAGGAGCAGATAAGGAGGGAGACCCAGGCAACACAGTATTGAATAACTGGAGGTTGTATAAATATTTATAGAAGTATATACCGAGAAGGTTAGATAAATAGAAGTATTAATGTAAGAGAAAATTAATCTTATTGTATATAATACAGATAGGGAAATTTGAAGAGAGGAGTTGCTTGGACATTACCCCTGAATTGTATCTGAAGAGGGATGAGACGGAAGAAAGGAGAGGAGAGAGAAAAGAGTAAAGGAGGGGAGAAGGAAGTAGGAAGGTTGGAGGAGAAGTGGGGAGAAAGGGGAGGAGAATGGTGAAGGAAAGAGAAGAGGAGAAGAGGGAAGTAGGGAAGAGAAGAAATGGAGAAAGAAGGTAGAGAAGAAGGAGTGTGAATACAGTGAAAGGGGAAATGGGCGAGCAACACCAAAAGTCATGTGTATGTACTTATTTCATTTTATTAAAAGTATCTTATATATGAATGTAAAAAGAATGTATGTTAACATCTCATAAATATCACGGTATATGTATCGGGGAGAGTTTGGAAAAATGAAAAATAAAAAAATTTATTACAAAGAAAAAAAAGGAGAATGTGCCAAAATTAAAACTTCCCTGATGGTTATCTAACCTCTGATTATCAACATCCAGAGAATGGAGAACACAATTACTCTGTCTTCATATAAGCCATTTTGAGCTCAGTGAGCAATTGTCTTCCACTGATTTATCTTACTAAAAGATAATATTAACCTTATTGTTGGGAATGATAGATGTGGAAGAAGACTCATGGATTCTATAACCATCTAATGCAGGGTTTTTCAACCAGTGGTACGCGTACCACGAGTGGTACTTTGCCATGTGGCAGGTGGTACGCGACTGTCCTAGAGAAGTCTAGCAGGGGAGGGGAATGAGCTGAAGCAACCCAAGCCTGAGGGAGAGGCAGCTGCAGCTGCAGCTGCAGAACTGTCTGGGCTCAGCAGAAGCCCCAGGAGTTGGCAGGGCTCCAGCTGATTGGTGCTTCCGGAAGCAGCCCGGAACTGGAGGTGAACTGAAGAAAAAGGGGGGGAGGAGAGGTGAGGCTATAAAAGGTGGTGGTTTGGGTGGGAAAAAGATAACAGGGAAAGAGAAAGAGAGCTCAGCAGGCAGGGACAGGGACAGGGACAGGGAAGAAGGAACAGCTGTTGCTGAAAGAAAAGGCCCTCTGGTTCATTTTTTTTCTAGCAACCAGGGCTGATGAAATAAAAAGCCAGCAGGCAAGCATGTCAGAAATGAGGTGGGTTTATTTAGTTCTGGATCAGCTGGCAGCTTGATTGGGTTACATAAGGATTTTTGTACAGTTTTTACAGCGATTTGTAATTCAAAGGCTCGGTTTGCGTGCTTTGGTTATTGGAATATTTTAGTCTGTATTTTAGGCTAGCAATGAGTCCAAAGTGTTGACTTACATAGGTTTAATCCCTTTAAACAAATATAATTAGTTTTACCCCCTTATCTTGAGTCTATCTATGGCTTTTAGAAAGTTTTCTTTGAAGGTAAACAGGCTTAATTGCCGGAGCCTTTCATTGTGATATGCCTGAGGCAGCTTAAAGAACCCGGAGCTGATGTGTTTCTTTATTTTATGAGCCTTTCTTGCTTTGTACGTGATTCCTGTGTCTTTAAGGGTACAGGGAAGGGATTGGGGGGGGATGTATTCTTACTACACTGTGGAAGCTCATAAGGGAGAGAGGAAGAAGGGCCGACCAGCTAGTTCAGGGATCTACAAACTTAGCAACTTTAAGACCTGTGAACTTCAACTCCCAGAATTCCTCAACCAGCCATGAGGGCTGAGGAATTCTGGGAGTTGAAGTCCACACGTCTTAAAAGTGCCAAATTTGAAGACCCCTGAGCTAGCTGGTAATGGTGCATATTAATAAACATGAATAAATTCATTATACATTTGTCAGCGCAAAGGGAAAGTGATTCAGCAAAGGAACCACCACCGAAGAAATTAAAACTGGTATTTTTTTCATTTTTTTTTTCAATTTGTAATATTTTATTAGATTATAGAATAAAATACAAAAATACAAAAGCAAATAGTAGGACACAGTGGGGAGGAAAAAGGAGGAAAAAGTGAGGGGGAGAAGGGAAAAAGAACAGACTTCCTCTGTTGCAGTAGAAGAAAGCATTACCATTGAACCTCAACTTTTTACTTTTCCATAATATTGTAAACTAGTCATTTCTACAACAACAAGTGAATCTAATCAGTAAAATCCAAAATCCCCTCCTCCTTTTTTTAGTCAAGTTTTGGACACCTTGCTAAGCACTGGTGGTACTCAAATATTGTCATATCCTAAAAGTGGTACAATCTGTGAAAAGGTTGAAAAGCCCTGTGTTAGAACATGCTACAAAGCTTTTAAATAATAAAAAATACTTGCAGCTCGGGTTTTATATTTTGGCAGTGGTTTTCCCTCCAAGCTTGTTTCAATATAGTTTCTGAACATTTCATTACCAAACGTTAACGTTTCATTAACATCAGCAGCAGGATTTTCTTGTCCTATTCTCCTTAGCTTATAAATGTCTTGTGTGCCTGTGTGGTCAGTTGGTTGTGCAATTGGTTGTTCGTATGGAGCTATATTTAAATTCTGAGAAGCTGATTGGTTCCCTTGTTAATTGGTAGTTCGAATGGTCTGGTTTGTTACATATTCATATGCTAAATCTAGATCAATATACTTGTTAATTTCTCCTTTGGTAGAATACCAAGCCTCAAAAAATTCACGTATGTGGCAGGTATTGGCATGCCCAATGATTTTTGTTTCTTCTCAATTGAATTGATATTGTTTACTATCAATGTGGTTTGAGATCAGAGATTTTTGGTCATACCATTTGATTGCTAGTTGATGTTCATGAACCCTTGTTTTAAATTTCCTTCCTGTTTGTCCCACATAGAACTGGTTACAATTATTGCAATTGATTTTGCATACTATGTTGCTGTTCTGTATTTTGTCTTTGACTTTAGATAGCTCTTTTTTGAGTGTAAATGTTGGTTTGTGAGCTATCATTATTCCTAGGGGTTGTAGTACTCTGGTAGCCATAATAATAATGTTTTATTGAAATGGCTGTTTCTGTGCCTCATCATCTTCCTCTTCTTTCTCCAGACATGGGCGTAAAATGCACCAGGATTTTGACTTTAAGAAATCCATACCTATCGAGCTATAAAGGCAAACCTGAGTAATCTTATCCCTTCTGGAGGCTTTACAGCATTATAAAATATGTTTTATGTCCCAATCAGTGCCAACAATTTATGAATAGAACAGCTCTGTAACTTGTAACATTGACTATGTATTTTAATGAGGTTTGAGTGAATGGCAAAACTTGGAAAGATACTTGATCTTGCTCGTTTATGCAAAATTAGTAGTAATGTACAAGATTGATGACTTATTTTATCTTGATGGGTTTTCCAGAAGGGTATATTTTATGGGTAATATAGACAATAACTAGTTGGCTTAAAGAGCACAATTGATTGGATTGTGCTGTTGCCTTCTGATAGCACATTAACGCTGCTCGCTTTCTGCGATCACACCAATTCCCAACTATTTTTATTTTGGTGAAATAATATCCATAGACCCTCTACTAGTTCTAAAAATATCTTTTACACAGATAGCTGATTTACACAGGTAAAACTTAAGAGGAGGAATGCTGCATAATACAAAAATTATCACTTACATCCTCTCGACTTATGACCTGTTGTTTAGTGACTGTTTGAAGTTATGACAAACCTTGACCCTCAACTCCATTTGTAGTGAAAGGCACACTTTACTAAAAGCCAAGTGATTTACAGTACAACAAAGCCAGAATTGAAATTTGCATGCCAAAGTTTCCCGATTAACTTTTCCTGTCCAGTTCCTCCTCCTTGCTAGTTCCTTATTGTCCAATTATATTTGAATAAATTGTTTGGGGAACTGTCCCTTCAGTGGCGGGCTGGTTGGTGAGCCATTGCATTCCATTCCCAGCCCTTTGACCTGGAAGGTATGATGAGAAGTTAGCTTTCCCTTCTCCTGACCGGCTGCCTCTCTCCCATAGTTCATGGCAGGCTGGCAGCTAGCAAATGCAAAGCTCAAGCGAATGATGGCAGTTCTGACATCCCCCCAAAAGGTACTTACAACATGGTTCTCAAGTCCTGATGGCCAGTCTCCCTCTCTTACAGTCACATGAATGCATTCTGGCCACTTGAAGTCCACAAGTCTTAAAGTTGCCAAGGTAGAACAACTCTGATGTAGATATTGTCCTTTCTCTAATCCAGTGGTTTTCAACCTTTCTAATGCTGCAACCCCTTAATACAGTTCCTCATGTTGTGGTGACCCCCAACTATAAAATTATTTTTGTTGCTATTTCATAACTGTAATTTTGCTACTGTTATGAATCACAATGTAAATATCTGATATGCAGGATGTATTTGCATTGAACATAATTAAAGCATAGTGATTAATCACAAAAACAATATGTAATTATATATTGTTAAATATTTATTTTTAATTACAAAAAAATGAAATTTTGTCTTGAAGCATGGTGTAGCATGGGTAACAGTCTTAATATAACAACAGTAAACTACATTGCTACATTTTTCAACAGTATGTGTAAAAAGCCAACATCAGTGCAAAGGTTGAGATTGCTTCTTTTTCACCAGATCAGAAATTCTCGGGCAGTCTTTGCAAGAGCACAACAAAGATCATCTTCCACAAGAAGTCTACTTCTGTATTTAGACTTGATAACCAACAAGCTGGAAAACCCTGTTTCACAAAGATATGTTGTTGGAAATGGAAGAAGAAGGCGCAACACAGTCTCAGACAGAACAAGATATGACTGCACACATTTGATCCAGAATTTTGTAACTGGCATTGTGGAGAAATCAGTTCTCGCTGTATCGCTGTTAATAAGTTCAATGAACTCCTCTTGTGCTGTCTCAGGAACATTTTCAACATTGACTGTGAATGGGCTTCTGGCAAGTGTAAATGGGGTGTCAGGTAGATTTCGAAAGTAGGATGAGGTTTCATCTGCAAGCATGCGCAGGTGTTCTTTAACAGAACTTATCATCGTAATCCTGTTGTCTGGTTCAATGTCATGTTCCTCAAAGAAAGCAGATAAGGTAGGCAACATGTAAATTTTATTTTCATCCAATTTTTTTTTGCCAAAGCTGCAGTTTCATTTGGAATGATCAGATCTTTTCAGACAAATTGAGGCACATTGCATTTGGTCCTTGCAGTGATAAATTTAACTCATTCAAGATGGCAAAGATATCAACCAAGTAAGCTATTTTCTGCAGTTCACTGTTATCGCTGAAAAGAGCTTCAAACTGCGGTCTTGCTTTCTGACTAAAAAATGTTTTGAGTTCATCACGAAGCTCAAAAACACATTTTAAAACTTTTCCTTTCGACAACCATCTCACTTCAGTGTGAAATAGCAGAGCATTGTTTGGCGCATCCAGCTCGTTGCACAGTTGTGAAAACAGTCATGTGTTTAAACTGCTTGCCTTTACAAAGTTGACAGAATTTATGACGCTTTTCATTACTTCTCATAACTCTTGTGGCAGCGTCTTTGTTGCTAATATTTGCTGATGAATCATACAGTGAGTTCCGATGACTTTTGGTGACTCATTCAGTACCAAACGTTGAAATCCAGATCTACATCCTAGCATAGCTGGAGCACCATCTGTGCAAACACCACAAACCTTTTCCCAAGATATCTTATGCTCTTTTAGAAATGAACCAACTGTGTCAAATACATCACGTGCAGTACTTGTCGTTTCAAGAAGTTTGCAAAACAGAAACTCATCTTTAAAGTCGCCATCGTTAATATACCTCACGCAAACCAGTAACTGGGAACAGTTTGCAATGTCTGTAGCTGGATACTAAATATTGGAAGTGGAGCAGATTTAATTTCTTGGATTACCTGATCAAGAATATCAGCAGACATGTCATCTATTCTTCTGCGGACAGTGTCATTGGACAAGGAAACTGCACTCAATTTCATCACAAATTCGTCTCCGATCATAAGTTGAACAATGTCTTTGGCCGCTGGCAACAGTAACTCCTCAGCAATGATGTGAGGTTTCATAGCTCTGGTGATTCTGAGTGCCACCACATATGAAGCTTCAACGGCTGCTATGTTTTGTTTGTGGTACTTGTCACCAATGTCAAGTCTGGCTTTCTTGAGTCCATCAGCTTTGGTTCTAAAATAGTTGGTATACTTGCCAGCATAGCTTGGATGCTTGCTCTTAAAATGGCATTTCAGTTTGTTCGGCTTCATTGATTCGGCTGATAGAACTTCGCAACAAATTACACATTGCAGTTTCTCGATTCCCGCTGTAAATATTGAGGTAAAACCATATTGTAAGAATCCTCACTATATTTCCTTTTCCTGATGTTCTTCGGATCCATTGTCATTGAATGGTTTGCTAGTGAAAATATGTAACAATAGCTTCAATAATACAAAACATGACACATGGCATAGTTTAGTCAAAACAGTTCATTAAAGTTTCCTATGATTTACCATTCTCTGTGTTGTTCTATTTACAAACTCAGTGCTTCTCAACCTTGACAATTTTATGGCATGTGGACTTCAACTCCCAGAACTTCACAGCCAGCAATCGCCAACTCCACGGGAGGAGTCTTACTCCTTTGGTGGAAAATCTACTCTACTATCCTGGGAAAGAAACCAGGCTCATGCAATTCAGATTTTTAGCCAGAGATCTGAGACCATGAGAAACCACAAGTCCATATTTAGGTGGCCACATAACCGAGTATTCATCATGATTTGGGAGCCCAAGATGTACCACCCAACCTCAGGGAGTGTAGGCAGAATCTGCCCAATATTTGCTGAAATACGTTGCACTCAGATTTCATTCTGGGAATGAAATATTAAAAAGAAAAAGAGCAGAAGAAATCAACTTTTATTCCCCATTTCCAAACCCTCTTCCTGGAAGTCATAACATGTAATTAAGCACTTCAACGAAGTAATTACTCCATTATTTGAGTAGGCAATCATTGAAGAAGTTGCACCATGTAAGAAAAGAAAAGAGACTTCTGGTGGTGGCATCAGGGCGGAGCGGAGGTAAGGAGACAATCTCTGTCACCTAACTCCGATCTTTTCATGTTTGGAGACCCTTTGGGGGACGGGGAAGTCTGGAGGACCACGCATGAGAGAGGGGGATGCTGGAGGAATAACAAGGCGAAAGGCGATCGCCCATTAGGACGAAGGAAACCTCCTAAATCCAACGTGGAAACTTCTGCCACCAGTTGATGGCGGATCTGAGGCCCTGATAAAATCACAGATGAGGCGGAAGCAAAAGAATCTTAACAGGCTGTGCTAAGTAGCAACTGTAACAGCCTATAATACTTCTAATAGAAAAAGAATAAGACAAAAGTCTAATCTGAAGGAGGCAAGGTTTGGAGCACGGAAATCTCACTTCAGCCGCGCGGGTCTGGCAAAGGCCATCTAACCATGGAAGTGCAACATCATTTATATTAAAAAAAAGTCAGATACACGCCGCACCGCAAGCGAAGGAGAGCTGGAGAGCAAGCGAGAGACGAGCGGCGGAGCAGGAGGAGGACACCGGATCGCTGCCGGGGGGGCCTGCCGGCCTGAGGAGGACCCCCGGACGAGTTGGAGAGAGGGAGGAACGGCGAGAGAGCAGCGGAGGAGGACTGGAGCAGCAAACAGAGGCGGAGGCGGCCAGAGCCAGAAAGAAAGAAGCCGACAAGAGCGGAGAAGCGAGAGGCGGAAGTGAACGAAGCCGATAGGATGTTGACAAGAGCGGAGGAGAGCAGTGGGAGCAACAGAGAAAAAGAATACCTGTGGGAGGTGAGCTGTTAAAGGCAAAGAGGGCGGCTGGAAGACCAGAGGGGGAAGAGGAGGTGGAAGGCCTGGGAGAACTGGGAGAGAGAAGGGAGGAAAGAAGCCCATCAGCTGAGCCCCCCACTGAAAGGACAGAGTACTGGATCATCACCAGATCACAGTCTAGTGTCTAATTTGGTCTAATTTGGAAACCAAAACAGTGCCAGGACAACAGGAGGATAAGCTCAAGATGGCCTCCAAACAGACCAAACTGACACAAACGAAGGGAATTGTTTCCTCCCCAGCCCAGCTTACTAAACCACCAGGAAACACTTTACCCACCCCCACACCCTCCCATCCAACTACAGGCCCCCAGACCCATCTGTTCCCACAGGCCAGCCCAACAGCACACATGATACAAGAATTAAAAGAGGTAATAGAAACGCTGGTACTAAGGATGGATGGAATGGATAAAAAGTTGGTGGAAATGGACACAAGGATGGAGAGGAGGTGTGTAGAGGCAGAACAAAAGATGGAGGAAAGATGCAACGACATAAAACAAATGCTGAAAGACCAGGGTAGAGAGCTAGAGAGAAAATGGGAAGAGCAACGCAGGGCGATGGCCGCGGACCTGGACCAAATGAAGGAGGCAATGCAAGCACACTACAAGGGAATAGGGGAAGAAATGGAGAAAAACTTCCAGGAGATCAGGGAGAATGTGGACAAGCGGATGGAAGAAGTGGAGAACCACGTAGAGGGACAGATAGCAGAGATGAAAGGGGTGGCCCAAGACCAATCCTCCATGATACAATACTGGCAAATGGAGTCCGCAATCAGGTTTAGAGGTTGGAAAGAGACACCAAACGAAACCCAAGGGGGCCTGCTCGGAACCTTTATAGAGGCCCTGGCAACATTTCTGGGAAAGCAAATCCCAGAGATCGCATGGCAATTCGACAGAATCTACAGAGTGGGCGCATGGACGGCAACAAACAGGCGTCAAGCAAGGGATGTGGTCATCCATTTTGCGACACAGGGGTTCCGGAACCTCATCTCAGTCACATCTTACAACAAGAGATTATACATGGAGGGGCAGGAAATGAAAGTACTGAAAGAGATCCCCCAGACGATGCTGCGAGACAGAAAGAACTACAAGTTCCTGGTCGACGAACTGAGACTACGCGCTCTGCGATACCGATGGGAAGCCCCAACGGGGATGTCACTTCTCTATAAAAATAAAAGATACTACCTGAACTCGGTCCAGAAAGCCAGAGAATTCCTTGCAAAGGAACTGACGTCGGATGGACCTCAGTACACCACGAGAGAAGACGCAGAAGGGCCACTGGAACGCGGAAGGGATCGAGAACAACGAGCAACCCACCCAGAAATACAGACCGACGCAGTAGCAAGAGAAAGGAAAGGACCAACTCGAGACACGACGACACAGAGAACAGAAAGCAACAACAACAAGGAAACAGGACAGACTGCAGAGAGCAGAATACTAAGATCCACTACCAAACGCACGGAGCAGCAAGGCACGACCCCTCTACGCAACATGAGCACCAACCTGGATACCATGGGAAAGAGACCAAAGAAGAACACAGGAGATAGAACAGAAGCGGTCTTGCAAGAGTATCCTGAAACCGACAATGACAACTAAATACTTGACATGGAACGTTAACGGACTAAATTCCCCACAGAAAAGGAGAAAGATATTTCATTATCTATATCAAGGAAGAAACGACATAATTTGCCTACAAGAAACACACATCAGAGCAGCGGACCAGAAATATTTAATCAACAACAGACTAGGTACACATTTTGTCACAGCGGCGCCACGAAAGAAGAATGGGATTGTTATATACGTGAAGAAACATGTAATAGCTAAGCTAATAGAGTCGGACTCCCAGGGTAGATACCTAGCAATCGAAGTGACACAGGAAGACAAGAAAATTCTAGTGATGGGCATATATGCACCAAATCAACAACAAGGAATATTCTACAAAAAGATACACAAGAAGTTAATACAACTCAACTACAGATCATGTATTATTCTGGGAGATTGGAACGGGGTCATAGAGATTGCCCTGGACAAGAAGAAAACAAAACCTAACCCACAGAAGCACTCCAAGTTGCCTAAATCTTTCTTCGACATGAAGGAGGACCTTGTACTGACAGACGTCTGGAGGGAAAGGCACGGCAAAGAGCAAGAATTCACCTTTTTCTCCGACATGCATCAATTATTTTCCAGAATTGACTTCATCCTGGCATCTAGTGACTTGCTAGTCCGCCTAAACACTGTGTCAATCCTACCCAAAGTACTAACAGACCATAACCCGGTAGGGATGGAATTAAGACAGGATCGGAAATCGAGGAGATCCTGGAGAATTAATGAAAACCTGTTTAGACACGAGAAAGAGGTGGCTGAATGCAAAAGTGCTATGAAGGAATTCTTTAGTATAAATATGAACAATGAAACACCCATTGAAATGATTTGGGACGCTAGCAAGGCATTTATGCGCGGGATCCTCATGAACATGAACGCCAGGCACCGACGTAAACAAGAACGAAAAAGAAAGGAGCTAGAGGAGGAGATAAAGAAACAGGAACAATTATTAATAAAAAGACCGGAGGACAAAGCCACAAAAGAAGGAATTAAGATACTAAGAAAACAATTCGACATGCTGATGGCGGATCAAGTAGCAAGGAATATACAATACGCAAAACACAAGACATTCTGTAGCGCCAACAAACCGGGTCAGTGGCTGGCTTACACCATAAGAAAGAAACAGAAAGCCCGCATAATTGAAAAGATAGAGTACAAAGGCAAGGAAGAATTCAAACAGGAAACCATTAAGAAAGCTTTCACCGAGTTCTACTCAAAGCTATACGCCGAGGAGAAGATACAGGACAAAGAGATAGAAAAGTTTCTACAAAACGAAAAATTAATGGTACTCACCGATACACAACGAGATGCCCTGAACGCCCCAATCACGAAGGAGGAAATACACTCAGCGATCAAACAACTGAAAAAAGGAAAATCACCTGGGACGGATGGGATAACGGCTACCTATTACAAGCATCTCCAAGAGGAAATGATAGAACCCCTCAGAAAGCTATTTGTCAACATACAAGAAGGAGGCCAAGTCCCACCCTCCTGGAAAACAGCCTACATTTCCCTAATCCCCAAAGAGGGAAAAGATAATGCACAACCGGCAAACTATAGGCCCATCTCACTATTGAACACAGACTACAAAATCTTCACAAAAGTTCTGGCCAACAGATTAATGACTGTATTACAAAAAATAATTCACCCGGATCAAACGGGGTTTATACAAGGATGTCAGATGAAAACCAACGTGAGACAGCTGTTGAACATAATAGAGTACTTGGAAAGGCACAACCAGGTACCTGCTACCCTCATGTTTGTGGACGCAGAAAAAGCCTTTGACAGACTGAATTGGCCATTCCTGACGAACCTGGCCCGGGGGATGAAAATGGGAAATCGGTTCCTCAACTCCATAATGGCAATCTACCAGAAACAAACGGGCCAGATCATTGTGAACGGCGAACTAACAGACCCATTCAACATAGAAAGAGGCACGAGACAGGGCTGTCCGCTGTCACCACTGTTATTTGTCTTAACGATGGAGATTCTGTTGAACAAGATAAGAGCAGCAGAGGGCATAAAGGGCATACAGATTGGACAACAGGAGTACAGACTGTGTGCCTTCGCAGATGACCTGCTGGTGACTGTATCGCAGCCAATACAATCAGCGATGAGACTGATGGAGATAATGAAAGACTATGGCAAGGTATCAGGTTTTAAAGTGAATATATCAAAAACGAAGATGCTAGTTAAAAATCTAGACAACAAAGCAAAACAGGACTTGGAAAGAATAACGGGCTGTGAAATAGTCAAGAAAGGGAAATACTTAGGAATAGAGATAGAAACAACGAACGCGAAATTATGCAAAAATAACTACGAGGTACTGTGGAACAAGATACAAGCAGACCTGGAAAGATGGAAAACACTACGACTGTCCCTGCTGGGCAGGATAGCAGCAATAAAAATGAACGTCTTGCCAAAATTTTTATTCCTCTTTCAAATGCTACCCATACTCAAACAGGATGTGGACTTGGACAACTGGCAGAAGGGCATCAACGGATTTATTTGGGACGGCAAGAAACCGAGGGTAAAACTAAAAATCATCCAGGATACAAGGAAGAGAGGGGGACTAAAAATGCCCAATTTAAAACTGTACTACCACGCAGCGACATTGGTGGCGTTGAGCGACTGGATTAATATGATGAATGAAAGAATACTGAATGTCAAAGGGCATGGCCTTCTATTCGGCTGGCACGCTGGCACGGACAAGAACTTCAAGGAGAACCCACTACGAATCCCATTGTTGTGGGTCTGGAGGAAATATAAATACCTTCTACACGATGAGATCCCCATCTGGACGATCCCCGGACACGCAATAGGGGACATAAAAATATCCTAAGGGCAGGAGATGGTGCCCTACAGTAAACTAGTACTGGAAGAAGAAAACAGGTTCTCTTTAAAGCCACCAACAACGCTAGCAGAGGAAGGAATAGGAGGTACCTGGCTATCATATCTGCAACTGCAGTCTAGGTGGCAAAAAGACAGGAAGAAGGGCTTATCCTGGACTGATGAGAATTTAATTAAACAGATTAGCGAGCAGGGGACCATGCACATCAAACGAGTGTACGGCGTTCTGATAGACATAGACTCTGAATCTGTGCTAGTCAAGAACTGTATGGTAAAGTGGGAAAGAGACTTTGGGCATCCTATCGCAATGGAAATGTGGGAGGACATCTTGGTGAGAAATGTAGTATTTACGAAAGCGCAACAACTAAGGGAAAACTTCTACAAGATGTTCTACAGATGGCATTTAGACCTGAAAAAACTATCATACATCTATCCAGACACCCAGCCTAAATGTTGGAGGTGTGGTAGTGAGGAGGCTACATATTTTCATATATGGTGGACATGCAGAAAAATTAAAGCCTTCTGGAGGAAGATATGGTGGACACTCCAAACCATTTTCAAAAAGCGTATCGAATTTCTACCTCAGGTTTTTTTTGCTAGGGATCATAAAAGATTCCGTTACCTCAGAGACGACCTTATTTCTGAACTTGATCACAGCAGCCAGACTATTGGTGGGACAATACTGGAAGAATCCAGACATACCACCTATAGAAGAATGGACTTTGAAAGTAATAAATTTGGCAGAAATGGCGAAAATATCGGCATACTTGAAAGACCGCTCAAATGAACAATATTTGACCGACTGGAAACAGTGGATAGACTATATACAAGAGAAACACCAATCAAATAAAATGTACCTGGCGTATAGTTGAGGCTGGACGCGAGGAGTGAAGAATGTTTACCAAACCAGACGTTTACAAAGACTAATACCTGTTGTTGTATGTTATGTTCTATGATGATTGCTTCTTAATATGATCTTATGTTTAATGTTGATTACTTTAATATTGAAAAAGCAGACTGAATTTTTACCCCAGGTTATTGAACTTCTACCTCAGGATCTTTAGTTAGGGATTATAAGAGATTGCACTACTACTGAGATGAATATGGTTCTGAATCTGGTCACAGCAAATGGATTGCGGGTGGGACAATACTGGAGGAAGCCAGAAACACCGCATTATGAGGTTAGGACTCTG
Organism: Bothrops alternatus; assembly: GCA_034064705.1. Taxonomy (NCBI): domain Eukaryota; kingdom Metazoa; phylum Chordata; class Lepidosauria; order Squamata; family Viperidae; genus Bothrops; species Bothrops alternatus. The sequence goes on from JARGCV010000091.1 coordinate 476,751, forward strand.
AAAGTAATACAATTGGCAGAAATGGAGAAAAAAATTAGACGCATTTGAAGTTGAGGCTTGAAGTGAGGAGTGAAGAATGTTTACCAAGTCAGATGTTTACAAAGATTAATACTTAGTGTTGTATTACAGGTTTTATGATGACTGCTTCATAATATGATCTTATACTTAGTATTGTATTACAGGTTTTGCGAGGACTGCTTCTTAATATGATCTTATGTTTAATGTCGATTGTTTTAATAAAAAAAAGTCAGATACTGGACCAATATATGCCCTCACCTTATAGCCAGTCATAATGTGATCTACAGTTTGACGTGAGACCCCGTAGTCACACTGAGGGGAGGACACTACCAGTATGCCTCCTTTATACAGAGTGTCCCAGCAGGTGCCATGTGAGGTACGAATCCTATTCAGGATTGTCCATTGCTGACCTGGTGGTACAAAGCCTGGCACTTTTTTGTTGGGTCATTTATATATTTTCCTATGACAATATAGGAACCCATTTGGCTTTCCATTGGCATTCATTCATTATTAGACTTTTCACAAGCACTTTTTTTTCAACATTAACTCACATGCTTCCAACCGATAAAGGAAATAAAAGTAATCACAAAGCAACAACATCATATATGTGAAAATTGATTTTTTTTTCTTTTCACCCTTCCTTTTGAAAAAAAAACTGCTTCTATTTTTCTCACAACAACCCTATGGGTCCAAATGGGACAACTGGCCACAGTCGCCTCACCCTGGCCACTTCACCCCGGTCCCTCCATCCCAGTCAACCCACCGTGGTTGCCTCTCCCCCGTTGCACCACCATAGCTGCCCATCCCCAGTCACACCACCAAAGTTTCCATGCTGACTCAGGAATTCTGGAAGTTGAAGTCCACAGGTCATAAAGTCTCCATAGTTACCTAACCCTGTTCTAGGAGTTGCTATTATCTGCCTTCCTTTTTCCTTTTTCATTAACTAGTAAAGCTCCAGGTAACAGCTCTCTGGAGTCGAGCTCAGTTCCTTCTAGTGCCTCCACGGGCATAACCACATTGCTTTCTTGCCAATAATAAGGAATCATTTTGCAAATATTTGCAATGGGAATTATTGTTTTCTAACTTCCCAGTCTAGACTACAACCCTGGCAATTCCCTGGTGGTCTCCTATTGAAGGACTAACCAGGTCCAACAAGTAACATTGGCTAGGTGGTGCCAACAATGGTGTCCACTCATTACCTCATGCTGCCACAATCCTATACCACTGGCTTTGCCATACATTGACATTCAAAGCATGTGCCTAGGACCAGGTTGCCTCCTGGTAATACAGCATAAGATCAGACAGAACTAAGTCTCAGTACTACTCCTTAATAGTTCCTTTATCTTTGCCCATATTATTTGCAAGAACAAGATAGATAGCAAATTACAGCTGGGGAGGTAGAACTACCATCATTTGATGCTAACCCATTTGGTTTTAAAATTGCAGCCTTCAAACTAAGTGGAAATTGGAGTCATCCTTTAAAAAATATCAATTCTGCAACCCATTAGAGCTGAAAAACATAGAGAATTGACAAAGAGGAAGTTTTAGTTTGGTTTTTGTTTTGATTTTTCTTAAAGCAACCCCCTCCTTCACAAAAAACCACGCCATGCATCCGATTTCTGTTTCATGAAGTAGCATTATAATCTAGTTTTATTTTAACATTTTATTGTATTGACTTTCTTTACTGCTGGATACCGTTAGTGATACTGTATATAAGCAAGTACCTACTGGCACACTACTATAAATTTTTTAAATAAATGTTTTTTAAGAGACTCTTCTGGATGCCAGCAAAAAAAAAGGTCTAATCTGATTTAAGTGTTTACTAAGATGGGCGTTGAAAGGAAGCTCAAACAGAGAGGGAGGCAAGCGGCGACCCAGCGGGTAGAGCTGTGACTGACAGATTTGAAGAACCAAAACTTTAAGTAAAAGAAGGAAGACACAAAGAAAGATTGTTTATTAAAAGTTTGAGCGCAAATACACAAAGAGCTGGAAAATCGAGACAAAGTTGGAGTTGATAGAGCCTGTGAAGTGGAGTGAGAGAGGAGAAAGAAAATGGTGGTTTAGAAAGAACGAAGGTGTAATTGGATTTTGGAAGAAGCGGCTGGAGGAAAAACTTTAAAACAGACCTGAGGGTAGTGAAGATCGGAAAAGCTTAGCGGAGTGTGGCTGGCTGCGGGAGAGTGTGGTCTGCAGTGAAGATCCGAAGGGAGAAGGAGGCATCGAGAAGATACGATAAGTGAAGGAAAGTGAGGAGAACGGACTGAGGTTGGAAGGAAAACCTGGAGTTTGAGAGAAAACAGCAGGGAGCCGAGAGCAAAGGAACGGAGAGACGTTTGGGGGAAAAGTGACAGGAAATGGAGCTGAAAAGGACTGATTGATAGTGAGTGAGATAAGCTGGGAACGAAGTTTGGAATTTGACAGAGACAGTGTTTCTTATTGAGACGAGTGAACGGAAGAGAAGGAGACAACGAGATATGACACTGGGAGTGGCAGGAGAGTGGACATGGTTTGGGAAGAGAAAAAAAATGGACTAGTGATTGAAAGTATATATCTGTGAAATAAGCAAGAAAGTGTAAAGAAAGTGAAGAAAGTTAGAGAGAGGTTGAAGTAATCTGGTACTGTGAAATAAGAAAGTGTAAAGAAAGTGAAGAAAGTTTAGAGAAGTTGAAGCAATCTGTGGTAGTGGAGGAAAGTTCAGAGAACTTAGGAAAATTAGAAGTTCAGAAGCCATTGGTCAATTAAAGGAATATTCAGAATTTTAGAGAAGTAGGAGATAATTATGGCAACATTGAGGACAGGAAAAAAACGGTATCTAGTTTAACATTGACACCTTCATCACCACCTGGTCAAAGATCAATAGAAGGGATGTTGGGCACAGAAAAACAAAATGTATTAATTAATATGCAAACTATGCAATCAACACTTCTTGTTATCCAAGAAACCATGTTGAAAATGCAAGAGACAATATCGAAAAATCATGTGGAAATGAGAGGTGATATAAACAAATTGGATAATAGAGTGGAGATGTTACAACAAACCATGGAGAACAACGAAGTAAGAATACAATTTGTAGAGGCGGGCTTAGACAAAATTGTGAAAAAAGTTGACATATTAGACACAGAATTGATAGCATCTAACAAAAAAATGGAGGAAGAAATTATTTACTTAGAAATGGATAAGGCAGCATTTTATTTACGCTTCCAAAATGTGATAGAGGAGAAGGAAGATGATTTGAGGGATATCATGGCAGATTTGATTTCTGATGTATTGCAAAGAGAAAAACAAGAAATTTTAATGGAGATAGATGAGGCATTTAGAATACAGACAAATTATGCTAGACGGAATAAACTTCCACGGGAGGTACATATTAGGTTCACCAGAAAAAGGGTGAGAGATATAATTTATAAAATAACAAGAGATGAGCCAATGATCTATAAATGTGTAGAAATACTAACCTTAAAACAGATACCAAAAAGGATAAGAGATCAAAGAAGGGACTATAGATTTTTGAGCTCCTATTTAATAAAAAAAGTATACCTTTTAGATGGTTAATTCCAGAAGGGATGTTGATATCCTGGAGAGAGAGGAAGATTAAAATAGATAATCTAGAGAAAGCCCAAGAATTTTACGACCAATTGGAAGGAACGGAGGAAGAGAACAGTAGTAAGGAAGAACTGCAATCCAAAAGTCAGCAAGAAATTAGAGAAAGAGAACAAGGGAGAGAAAGTAAGGGGGAAAACGGACAGAGGAAGGAGAAAGGAACAGGCCCAAGAACAAGACAAGCTCACACGTAAAACACACAAGTAGAAAATAGAAAAGGAGATTAGGTTATTATCTATCAATATTAATGGATTAAACGCACCAGCAAAGAGAAAGCAAATATTAACAAAACTAGCCAAACAACACATAAATATTGTCTGCTTGCAAGAAGTACATATTAAAGAGCAACATAGGCACCATTTAGAGTTTCCCAAATTAGGATCATTATTTACAGCATTAGCTAACCAAAAGCAAAGAGGAATAGCAGTTTATATCAAAAAAGAGATAAATGTAAATTTAAAATATCAAGATATGGATGGAATAATAGAAATACTAAATGAACAGAAGACCTGGCTCTTAGTAGTAATATATGCACCGAATGAGAACCAATATAATTTTGATCAGAAGTTACACGAGAAATTGATAGAACTGGGTCACTCAAATATCTGTATTGTGGGTGATTATAATGCGGTGGTGGATGCAAAAAAAAGGTTATATCACTGATAAGAAAAATTTAAAAAAGGAAATTTTTACCAAAGACCTTTGATCTAGCACATGAACTTAATCTATTAGACCAATGGAGAAAGAGAAATCAAAAAGAAAAAGGATATACATTCTTTTCAAACCCACACAAATCATGGTCTCGAATAGATATGATATGGACAAATGAAGAATTGGGACAGGATATAGAGACTATAGAAATAAAACCAAATGTATGGGCAGATCATAACCCGATAGAAATAGTCTGGAAGGGGCGAAAAAAACCTAGAAAAAGATGGGTAATGAACTCTTATATCTTAAAGGAAAAAGAATTTATTACACAGACTAGAAAGGAAATGGATTATTTCTTTAAAGAAAACACAAAACAACAAACATCAATACAAATTATCTGGGATACAGCGAAGGTGTATTTAAGGGGACTAGCAATAGCTTATATAGCACAGAAAAATAGGGAGAAAAGACAAAGGCAAAACATACTACAGGAAGAGATCAAAAAAGTTGAATTTAAATTACAAGAAAAGCCTCAGGATGAATTGATTAAAGCAGGATTAGCACTAGCCAAACATAAATTAAATTTGATGGAACAAGAGGAAAGAGTTAAGGAATTGAAAATGGTAAAACAAAATTTTTTTGAACACGCAAATAAACCTGGGAGATGGCTTTCTTATAAATTAAAAAAAAAGAGAGAGAAAAAAATCATTCAGGAACTTTATGATAGAAATGGAGAACTACAATATAAGATGGATAAAAAGAAAGAAATAATCCAAACCTTCTTTGAGTCATTATACAAAAAAGATGAAATAGATGGGGAAAAGATCAAACAATATCTAAAAGTTAATGGTCTCCCAGAATTAAAAGAAGAACAAAGAGACATACTGAATGGGAAAATAACAGCTATGGAATTAAAAAGGGCGGTCCAAAAACAAAAAAATAATAAGACTCCGGGACCGGATGGTCTTCCAGGGGAGCTGTACAAAACCTTTTATGAAGAGTTCGAAAAGATATTATTAGAGGTATATAATGATGTGTTGGAGAAATCAAATCTACCAGACTCCTGGATAGAGGCTATTATATCTCTTATTCCAAAAGAAGGCACAGACCCTAAACAGATTAACAACTATAGGCCAATCTCGCTCCTAAATATTGATTACAAAATTTTTACTAATATAATGGTGGAAAGATTAAAGTTAATTTTGCAGGATATAATACATCCAGACCAAAATGGCTTTTTGCCCCAAAGACAAATTAGAAACAATATTAGAACGGTGTTAAATGTCCTTGAATACTATGAAATACATCCAGGAAAACAGGCAGCGTTGATCTTCGTAGACGCGCAGAAAGCATTTGATAACCTCAATTGGCAATTTATGTTCCAACAGATCAAGGATATGAAATTTGGGGACAAATTTAGTAATATAATAAAGGCAATATATAGAACACAGAGGGCCAGTGTGATAATTAATGGAGCATATGAATATGTAAGAAATCAGACCATTCAAACTATCAATCAACAAGAGAACCAATCAGCTGCTCAGAATTTAAATATAGTTCCATACGAACAACCAATCGCATGACCAACTGACCACACTGGCACACAAGACATTTATAAGCTAAGGAGAATAGGACAAGAAAATCTTGCTACTGATGTTACCTAGTTGCGCAACGAAATGTTCAGAAACTACATTGAAACAATCTTGGAGAGCAAACCCACTGCCAAAATCTAAAACCTGAGCTATGAGTATTTTCTAAGTTATATGGGCGTAAACCACTTAAACATGCCCGTCATTGGGAGACCTTTGCAATCAGACAATCATCGACTCATGAACAACTACACTTCCTCCTTGAGTGCCTCCGAAAGAGAACAGTACCAAAAAGCATATGCTATAGACCTCCAATTAACTACCCACAAAAATGGGTGTAAAATGCTTCAGTTCATTATTACTGATGCACACAACCGTCTGGAGAAATACGAATGGATCATCAATGAATAAAAAACTAAATGCCTCAAGGCAATCGGACAAGATCTTACAGACAAACTGGAAAACACAATCAACATGATATCTAACAAACTCCAAACCAGACCAGAAAACAAAATGCTCCACAAAAGAAACTAACCAACATTACACCTAAACCGCAAGATGTCAATTCAAATTCATGGATCAAAAACTTGTCCAGTAGACCATTATCTGAAGATAGAATAGAATAGAATAGAATAGAATAGAATAGAATAGAATAGAATAGAATAGAATAGAATAGAATAGAATAGAATAGAATAGAATAGAATAGAAGCTGGAAGGAACCTTGGAGGTCTTCTAATCCAGCCCCCCCGCTTAAGCAGGAGAACCTACACCATCTCAGACAGGTGATTGTCCGGTCTCTTCTTAAAGATCTCCAGTGATGGGGCGCCTATGATTTCTGGGGGTAGGCTGTTCCACTGGTTGATTGTCCTCACTGTCAGGAAGTTTCTCCTTAGATCCAGGTTGCTTCTCTCCTTGATCAGTTTCCAACCATTTTTCTTGTCCTTCCCTCTGGTGCTCTGGTGAACTACCTTCTGCCTTGTGGCAGCTCCTCAGATACTGGAACACTGCTATCATGTTTCCCCTATTTCTTCTTTTCTTTAGACTAGCCAAACCCAAGTCCAACAGCCATTCGTCATATGTTTTAGCCTCCAGGCCTTTGATCATCCAAGTTGCTCTTTTTTCCAAACTCTCAACATCTTTTTTATGATATGGTGACCAGAATTGGCTGCAGTTTTCCAGGTGTGGTCTTAGTAGGGCTTTGTAAAGTGGTACTAGTACTTTACATCATCTTGATTCTAAGCCTCTGTTTATACAACCCAGGATTGTATTAGCTTTTTTGGTTGCTGCTGCACACTGTTGGCTCATAGTCAAGTTATCGTCCACTTGGACTCCAAGGTCCCTCTCACAGTTACTGTTTTTGAGCTAGGTCTCGCCCAATCTATATTCATGCCTTTGGTTTTTCCTGCCTAAGTGTAGGACTTTGCTTTTCTCCACATTGAAACTCATTTTGTTGGTTAGGGCTCATTGTTCAGGTTTGTCAAGCTCTGTTTGGATCCTGTGTCTTCTGGAGTGTTGGCTATTCCTGACAGTTTGGTGTCATCTGCAAATTTGATGAATTCCCCTTCAATTCCCTCATCTAAGTCATTAATGAAGATGTTGAAGAGTACTGGGCCTAAGACAGAACCTTCTGGTACCCCACTGCTTACTTCTCTCCATATGGATGTAGTGCCGTTGAGGACTACTCATTGAGTGCGGTTTGTCAGCCAGCTACAGATCCATCTGGTGGTGATGTTGTCTATCCCACCTTTTCCTAGCTTACCGAGGAGTAGGTTGTGGTCTACCTTTTCAAATGTCTTACTGAAATCTAGGTATACTACATCCATTGCGTTTTGCTGGTCTACTAGTTTAGTTACTTTATCAAAGAATGAGATAAGATTGGTTTGGCAAGATCTGTTTTTAACAAACCTGTGCTGGCTACTAGTTATGACTTTGTTGCTTCTAGTTGTTCGCAGATCTGTTTTTTTATTATCTTTTCTGGGATCTTCCCAGGCACTGATGTTAAGCAGATTGGTCTGTAGTTTCCTGGGTCCGTTTTTTCCCCCTTTCTTGAAGATGGGGACAATATCAGCCCTTTTTCAATCCTCAGATACTTCTCCGATGCTCCAGGATTTGTGGAAGATGTGGTGTAATAGTTCTGAGATAACATCTGCCAGTTCTTTCAGAAGTCTGGGATATAATCTGTCGGGTCCCAGTGATTTGTATTTGTCAAGGTTGGATGTAGAGATAGGAGTCAGGTAGAAGTCGTGAGCAGCAAACTGCCCCTCCAAAGCCTGCGTGCCTCTTCTCTCTACATGATCTCATCCATTCACATCACCATGGCAATTTATTTTTTATTTATTTTATTTTATTTGAGTTTGTATGCTGCTCCTCTCCAGGGGACTCGGAGCGGCTAACAACATATACATAACAAAAAATACAATATAAAAAACCCAAACAGAATATCTAAAAAACCAATAAACACACATTCAATACATCAATCAACCACAATCATCCCCAGGCTTGCCGACAAAGATGAGTCTTTAGGTTTTTCCGGAAGGCCGGGAGAGTTGGAGAAACGCGGACTTCAGGAGGCAGTTGGTTCCAGAGGGTGGGCGCCACAACAGAGAAAGCCCTACCCCTAGGGCCCGCCAGACGACATTGTTTCGCTGACGGGACCCGGAGGAGGCCTACCCTGTGCGCTCTCACCGGTCGTAGAGAAGTATGTGGCAGAAGGCGGTCCCGTAAGTATCCTGGTCCCATGCCATGAAGGGCTTTATAGGTAAGAACCAACACCTTGAATTGGGCTCGGAGACCAATAGGCAACCAATGCAGCATGCGGAGAGTTGATGAAATGTGGGCACAGCGAGGAAGGCCCACAACTGCCCGCGCAGCTGCATTTTGCACTAATTGTAGTCTCCGAACACTCTTCAAGGGTAGCCCCATGTAGAGAGCGTTGCAGTAGTCGATCCTCGAGGTGACAAGGGCATGTGTGACTGTGAGGAGCGACTCCCGATCCAAGTAAGGACGCAACTGGTGCACCAGGCGAACCTGGGCAAATGCCCCCCTCGCCACTGCCGACAAATGATCCAATGTCAGCTGTGGATCGAGGAGGACACCCAAGTTGCGAACCTTCTCTGAGGGGTTTATAGATTCACCCCCCAGGGTAATGGAAGGACAGATAGAAGTGTCCTTGGGAGGCATCACCCACAGCCACTCTGTCTTATCGGGGTTGAGCCTTAATCTGTTAACACCCATCCAAACCCTCACAGCCTCCAGACACCGGCACATCACCTCAACCGCTACACTGATATGGCCAGGAGTGGAAATGTACAGCTGAGTATCATCAGCGTACTGATGGTATCTCACTCCGTGGCGGTGGATGATCTCACCCAGTGGCTTCATGTAAATGTTAAAAAGTAGGGGGGAGAGAACCGACCCCTGAGGCACCCCACATGGGAGTAACCTAGAGGTGGACCTCTGACCCCCCACAAACACCAACTGCGACCGACCAGTGAGATAGGAGGAGAACCACCGCAATACGGTGCCCCCCACTCCCAATCCCTCCAGCCGGCACAGAAGGATACCGTGGTCAATGGTATCAAACGCCGCTGAGAGGTCAAGAAGCACCAGGATAGAGGACTGGCCTCCATCCCGGGCCCGCCAGAGATCATCCATCAGAGCGACCAGAGCAGTTTCGGTGCTGTAGCCGGGCCTGAACCCCAACTGCAGAGGGCCCAGATAATCGACTTCCTCCAGAGACCGCTGGAGCTGATGTGCCACCACCTTCTCAACAACCTTCCCCACAAAGGGAAGGTTGGAGACCGGACGATAGTTGGTCAAAATTACTGGATCCAGGGAAGGCTTCTTGAGGAGGGGGCACACAAGTGCCTCTTTTAAGGGAGCCGGAAAGGACCCCTCCCTCAAAGAAGCGTTGACAATCTCCTGGATCCAGATACGTGTCATCTCCCTACTGGCCGAAACCAGCCAGGAGGGACACGGGTCCAATAAACAGGTGGCAGAACTTACAGCTCCAATGGCCCTGTCCACTTCCGCAGGCGTAACAGCCTCAAACTCACCCCAGATGACCGGACAAGAACATGCCCCTGTCCCCTCGACTGAATCATTATCAGTCGACTCTGCTACACAATTGGAGTCTAGGTCAGCCCGGATCTGAGCCACTTTGTCTGCGAAACAGTTATTAAAGTCCTGGGCACTACCCTGCAAGGGAGGCCCCGGACCCCTTGGGTTAATGAGGGACCGGGTCACCCTAAACAGGGCGGCCAGACGAGATTCCGCAGACACGATCAAAGCAGAAAGATACAAAGATCTTGCCGCCTTAATCGCCTTCAGATAGGCTTTAATAAATAAGCTCAATCTGGTTTGATCAGATCCGGACTTACTTCGTCTCCATTGCTTCTCTAGACGTCTCTTATGGCGCTTCATCCCCCTGAGTTCCTTGGTAAACCAAGGAGACCTCCTGGGGCCAGCACCACGGAGAGGTCGCAAAGGCGCAATCCGGTCAATAGCCCCCTTCGCGGCTGTATTCCATGCCGCTACCAGGGACTCCGCCGGACTGTGGATGAGGGAGCTCGGTAATTCCCCAAGCGCCATCTGAAAACCAATTGGATCCATCAGGCGTCTGGGGCGGAACCACCTAATCGGTTCCGCCTCCCTGCGGGGAAGGATTGGGGCTGTAAAATTCAGTCGAAGCAGGAAATGATCGGTCCATGACAAAGGCAAGATATCTAAGCCCCTTAAAACCAAATAATTACCCAACTGCTCCGAAAGGAAAATCATATCCGGGGCGTGTCCACCCTCATGCGTCAGACCCTGCACTACTTGGGTCAGGTCCATGGTTGTCATGGCGGCCATAAACTCCTGTGCCAATCCCGAGGACTCGCCAAGCGACGGCAGATTGAAGCCCCCCAAAACCATAAGCCTGGGGAACTCCACTGCCAGCCCAGCAACCTCCTCTAGTAGCACAGGCAGGGCTGATGCCACGCAGCTGGGAGGCAGGTACGTAAGCAATAAGCCCACCTGTACCCCTAGGTCCAGCATCATGAGGATGGACTCGCAACCCGGAATTTTGGAAACAGTGAGCCTACGTAGACTGAGGTTCTCCCGGGCCAAAATAGCCACTCCTCCCCCCTTCCCTGGGGTCGCGGCTGATGCCATACCTGATAACCTGATGGGCATATACCCGTGAGGGGAACTCCCCCCTCAGGGCCCAACCAGGTCTCAGTCACACACGCCAAGTCGGTCACCTCATCCATGAAAAGATCATGAATGAGGGGGGGCCTTATTGTTAACCGACCTGGCATTAAGCAGCAACAACCTGAGCCCAGGGCCCGTGTGGGAATGTGGGAAATACCCCAGGCTGGTACATGATATCACCTGGTCCACATGATATCAGCTAGGTTACATCAAAGGGATGTGGCAGAAAACTGCTCCTGGCTGGGGTCTCCTAGCTGGTATATTCTTAAGGATTGGCAAGGGGTTTCACCAATAGAACTGTTGTTGCTATGCTGATGCCATGTTACTTTATGCTATTTAAATACCTGTATAAAAGACAATAAATGCTGTGAAGGCAGTCAGCCATATTTGCACCCTGCAATGACTGGTCACTGAATCCTTCAGCTGGTGACCCGAACAGGAACATTTGGGACTCCCCCCGGGGAAGGAGCAACAGCCAACATACTTACCAACATCTGGAACAGACCCCTAAAGTGCACTTTTGTCCTCTGGGACCCCTCAGTGGTAAGTATGGGTTGCAAGTTATCTCAGCAGCAGCAGAAACATGCACAGGAACTCAGATTCCTGCTGCATAAATCAGGCGTGACAGTGCCTGGGGCAGACATAAGGAAGCTGGTGGAGGAGGAAGAGGAAACATTGCCCTTGGTATCCTGAGTGCGGGACACGTAGGCTACAAGATTGGGAAAAGATAGGGCATATACAGCCTATCATATAAACCTATAAAGCCCTACATGGCATCGGACCAGGTTACTTACAGGACCGTCTGCTGCCCCATGAATCCCAGCGGCCGGTTAGGGCCCACAGAGTCGGCCTTCTCCAGGTCCCGTCAGCCAGACAGTGTCACCTGGCGGGGCCTAGGGGAAGAGCCTTCTCTGTTGCGGCCCCGGCCCTCTGGAACCAACTTCCCCCGGAGATCCGTGTTGCCCCCACCCTCTCCGCTTTTCGTAAATTACTTAAAACACACCTCTGTCGGCAGGCCTGGGGCAGTTAACATCTTGCCCCAAGCCAGTGTATGTCTGTGTGTATGTTGAATGATTGGTTTTTTTAAATTAAGGGGTTTTATATATATGTATTTTTAAATGTTGATTTCTATTATGTTGTGAGCCGCCCTGAGTTCTCCGGAATAGGGCGGCATAGAAGTCAAATAAATAAATAAATAAATAAATAAATAAATAAATAAATAAATAAATAAATAAATACTTTACATCTTGAACCTCAGGCTCCAGTACATTACATCGATGGTATCAGTGCCATAAAGCTGTGGAAAAATATGGATCAGATGCTTCAGAAGGGCAGCAATTAACTACCAGCCCCCCTCCTGATTACAGCCAAGTAAAACTTATCCCTCCTAAAGCATCTTTAATTGGATCTCCAGCTCCTTCTGAAGAGGCTAATTCTTTTGCTTCTTCCCAACCATCATACACCCCCATAAAGAAAATATTAGAGAACAATCTTGAAGTAGAAAAATAATAATATGGGGGTCGTCAGAGTAATTTAAAGAAACAAATTAAATTAAAATGTACTCCTCTGCAATGTGTTTTGAACAATTGGAATGTTTTGAAACTTCAAGTGGCTGTTAAGTTTAACCCTGCCAGACAATGTCTCGTGGTGCTTTGTGTTGATGTGTAGTGTGTTTTGTTTATATACATATTTATGTATGTGTGTGTGTGTGTGTGTGTGTGTGTGTGTGTGTGTAGCCACCCAGAACATTACTCTTGGGCTTGGAATGGTGAGAAAAATAGGAGATGGTTAAAGGGCCCTATAAAAACCACGTTTGGTTGGAATCACCTCATGATTTTTCTCGCTTCTTGCAGGACAAGCCATATGTTTAAATAAATGTTGTTTTAATAGTATTTGTGTATATATGTTTGTCTGTATTGTTCTGTGTTATTTCCAAGACTTGGAAGAGGGTCAAAACCCTCTCTGATAACAACACACAAAAAGGCCTTATTTAAAAATAAATGGTTTGCCTGGAGAAAGTATGAAATGAAATAGTTGTATGTGGAATTGTTTATGCAAGCAATTAGCATGGAGGTGAATGAGTTAATTTGTTGATACCTAAGTGTGTTTAGTTAGACCTATATATCCATTATCCAAAAGAAATGACTCTGAATTGTTTTGCTTAGATTTATAAATGTTTAACCTACTAAATGGAAATTTGTTTCCATCTGAATGGAATTTGATTAAATTGGAATTTGACTTATTGACCAAAGGAAAACAACCTGGCAATCTCATTGTACTTCCACCTACAGCACTTGCCATGGTTGAGCAAATTAATGACATCTTGAGTACTCAATTTGTGGACAGAATTCCACATAAAAATTGTCAGTTAACACTTTTGATATTTCCTAAGCTACCAACAGAAGTATTAGCTTCTGTATTGAATGGCTTTACTTACCCAATTCCCCATCCCAAAATGTTTTATTTTTTATCCAGGCGGTTGCTGAAATAATAACCTTAGGACGCACATGAGCTTGCCGTCGAAATGGGACTGATTTAATTAATATTGTTCTTCCTATCCCAAAATCTGATTTTCAATTTTGTTTTCAGAATAACTTATCTCTTCAGTGTGCTTTAACTGACTATATAGGCTCTATTTCATATCATCTGCCTAAAGATCCTTGACTTGCTTGTGTAATGACTTTTTCCTTTCCTGTCCACCCACTGCTTTCTCCTTTTTTCTTGCCACAAGCTCCTACTGTTTTTCCTAATGGAGGGCGAATGAGAGAAGCAATTGCTTACAAGGATTCTCATGATGATACCTGGAAAGTGTTCTACACTGCAATGCAATCCTTGCCTCAACGCTCAGAATTATCTGCTGCTATTTTAGCTTTCCACACCTTTTCTCAACAGCCTTTTAACTTAGTCTCTGACTTTCATTATGTGTGCCAACTTATTTTTAATCTTCCAGGTGCTTACATCATGCTCAGGATCAACCCTTGGCTTTGTTTTTAACTTTACAGCAGCTGCTAAAAGACCGAAAGTATTTATATTTTATTTCTCATATACGCAGTCACTCCTCCCTTCCTGGGCCTCTCTTCTTTTTTTTATGTCTTCCTAATCCCCATAGTTTTGCCTCTAATCAACTATGGCAAATGGAGTTACCCATGTTCCCTTTTTGGCTCCCTGGAAATATATTCATTTATCTATTGATACCTATTCAGGAGCAATTTGGGCCAAGCCTCAACGAGGTGAAACAGCTGCACATGTTATTTCTCATCTTTTTTCGGCCATTACAGCCTTGGGTAAACCCTCTTCCTTAAAAACTGATAATGGGCCAGCCTATTCTTCAGTGGCCTTTTTGCAATTTTGTACAACCTGGAATATTGTTCTTACTCATGGCCTTCCCTAAAATTCCATGGGTCAAGCCATCGTGGAACGTGCTAATTGGTTGCTTAAGGACTGCCTCCACAAACAAATAAAAAAGAACGGCTCTAGGGTACCCAATTTGTCATGGGTAACACAACAGATTAAAAAAGGAGGTATTATTTACATTAAACCAATTGAATGTTTCCATTCAAAATTCCACCACTTATCAGAGACGCTTTCAACAGAAAACAAGCTTGCCTCTGCCTCTAACATATTATCAGGCTTTACCAGACAAAGCATGGTTGGGACCGGTCCCTCTGATCACTTGAGGGAGAGGCTATGCTGCTGTGCTTACTCCTACAGGACCTTTGTGGATTCCAGCACATTACGTTTGCCCAGCCAGGGATGTTGTGGCACCAATCCCTGGACCCGGTCCCAGAAATGGCAAGGGTGACTCTACAGATGGCACAGTGACCAATCCGATTCCAGCATGCCAGTCGGCCAGTGACGTGGGGAGATATGAAGAACTTGACTGCCAAAGCACAGGCAGTGCTGCAGCAGCAGCAAGTAGAGCAAACCCCCGAGAACCTATGCGCTGCCATTTTTGTGGTTTTAAATTCCTTAGCCATCATTTGTTTGTGTCTGATCGTTAACATCTGCCCTTTGGCAACAGTAGTTGTCATCCCACCCAAACAATCATTTGAGCAATGAATGAAGCAAAATCTATGGGTGCAGCTGGCTAACATCACACAAAATGATGTCTTTTGCTTATCTGAAGCATATGACATGGAAAATTTGCTTTCTACATGTTTAGTCCCTGTTTACACCCCTTCTGCAGTAATTCAAAACTTCACTGGCTTGAGCAGAATTTTATTAAATGGGAGCTTTAACTATAAAGCTATATCTAGATGGGGGGGTATCACTGCCTATTATCTACCCCCGGTGCTATTGCTTTGCACACCCCAGTGGTAGCAATCCCTGCAAATATAACATGTGCAAAAATAGTTAATTGTACTTCTTCAAGTAAAAAACCTCACTGTCGTCGCATTAGCTCACCAGTTTTAAACTGCACAGCTTTTAAAGAGACTTCCTTTCATTTTGGACATGTTTGGCTACTGCAAGGATGGTTTTTTACATGTGGTCAAGAAACTTTTAATTATATTCCTGCTAATATTAGTGAAGCGCAGTGTTGCCTCAGCCGGCTGATTCCTGTTTTGCTTTCCAAATAACAAGTTCACTCGAACCGTTCTCGACGTGGGGTCATGCTAGACAGCACTTGTGACTCTGAGACAGCCT
Source organism: Bothrops alternatus (assembly GCA_034064705.1). Lineage (NCBI taxonomy): Eukaryota > Metazoa > Chordata > Lepidosauria > Squamata > Viperidae > Bothrops > Bothrops alternatus. The sequence continues at coordinate 492,446 of JARGCV010000091.1, forward strand.
TATTTAATAAAGCAGAATATGTAGCGCTGGCTATGTCTCTGGTGGGTGTGCCAGGACTTGCTATTCGTGCTCACCTCAACATCAATGCTATTGCGTGTAACTTAGCAAAAACATTAATGCTACTTCTTCAGCTATCTCAGCAATCAACCATGAGCTGCAAGATTTGAGAAAGGCTATCTTGCAAAATCGCACCACAATTGATTATTTGCTTCTGCGCCAGCATTTGGGTTGTGAAAGTTTTGAGGGAATGTGTTGTTTCAATATTTCTGATAATTCACGAACCATCCAGCACCAGATCGATATTTTACACAATTTGGCCTCTGATTTGAAAATTGATACTTTAGAATCTTGGTGGGTGCTGTTTTGTTCAGTGTATTCCTTCCTTTTGCAATATATGTATCAGAGTGTTTAGCCCCAAATCCTCTCCCACATTGCCTCAGGGTCATGTTTTTGCCCTGTATAAACAACTGCAAGGATGCTCTTCTGATTATGATCCTTTTACTAACCCCTCTTACGATAATGTTTCGTCTAACAAAACAAAAAAGAGTGAGATGTAGAGATAGGGATCAGGTAGAGGTCGTGAGCAGCAAACTGCCCCTCCAAAGCTTGCGTGCCTCTTCTCTCTATATGATCTCATCCATTCACATCACCATGGCAATGTGGGAAATACCCCAGGCTGGTACATGATATCATCTGGTTCACATGATATCAGCTAGGTTACATCAACAGGATGTGGCAGAAAACTGCTCCCTGGCTGGGGCCTCCTAGCTGATATATTCTTAAGGATTGGCAAGGGGTTTCACCAATAGAACTGTTGTTGCTATGCTGATGCCATATGCTATTTGAATACCTGTATAAAATGCAATAAATGCTGCGAAGGCAGTCAGCCATATTTGCAACCTGCAATGACTGGTCATGGAATCCTTCAGTTGGATAGGTGTTCCCTTAGCATTTGCTTGCTTATTTTAATTTTTGTTTCTAGTATGTCTTTTGCAGTGGTTTTTTTTGGTGTGTTGGGCTATAGTTTCTTTTCGTGTGAAGACTGACACAAAGTATGAGTTAAGCAGCTCTGCTTTCTCCCTATTGCCTGTAATTTCCTTGTCATCTTCTTTCTTTAGTGGGTCTACAGTTTCCTTGTTTTTTTTTCTTGTTATTAATATGTTGGAAGAAACTATTTTTATTGTTCTTGATTTCTGTTGCAAGTCTTTGTTCTGAGCCTTTGCTTTTCTGACTTCATCTTTGCATGTTCTGGATATCTACTGATAATTGGCTTTAGTTATGTGCCCCTCTTTCCATTTTTTGTATTTGTCCTTTTTGTCTTTTAGTTTGTTAGAGAGATCTTTGTGTAGCCATGCAGGTTTCTTCTTGGATTTCTTGTTTTTCTTTCTCAGTGGTATTGTGCTAGCCTGGGCTTTTGTGATCACAATTTTCAGGGTTTCCCACATTTCTTGTATTGTTTTGCCCTTTAGGATTTTCATCCATGGGATTTTTCCTAGGTTCTCTCTGAGTTTGTTAAAGTCAGGTCTTTTGAAGTTTAGGACATTGGTTGGATTGTTTTCTATTGCTAGTGTTTGCATTATATTAAATTCCAGTATGACGTGGTCACTTTCACCCAAGGTTCTGGGAATTTCAATTCCCTGTATCACGTCTTGTGTATTTGTAAGGATTAAGTCCAGTATAGCTTTACGTCTAGTCACCTTTTAGGTGACAAAGTTGTCAGCTAGGTTGGTTAGGAATCTGTTTGATCTCCCACTCACTGCAGAGTTTGTCTCCCAGTTGAAATCTGGATAATTGAAATCTCCCATTACTATTGTGGTATGCTTCCTACATGCATTTGTTAACTGGTTGGCAAAGAGTTCTATTTCTTCTGGTTGGGTGGCCTGTAATATACACCTATGGCAATGTCACTTTTTTCTCTTTTATATTGACCCATATACATTCTGGAGAGATTTTATCTTTGATCATGTGCCGTTCTGCAGATATGTAGTGTTTTCTTACATATAGCGCAACTCGACCTCCTCTTTTTGTAGACCTGTTTCTTTTGAACAATTTGTATCCATCCATCAGTCCATTTCATTCATGGGTTTCATCCTGCAGGTTTCTGTTATGGCAACTATGTCAGATCCTCCCTCATGTACTATTGCTTCTAGTCCACTCTGTTTGTTCCCCAAGCTTTGAGCGTTTTGTATAAGCATTTTAGGCTTTTATGCCTATCCATGGGAGTGTTTCCTATATTTCCTGATTGTTTTTCTTTTTTTTCATCACTGCCTACCTCATTGTTTGATTTGTTTTCTTGGGATTTGTGATTGGTTTTGGGTTCTAGAGATTGGTTTTAGTTTAAAGCACTCCTGATGAGTTGGGCCAGTCTTTTCCCAAGTACATTTTTGCCTGTTTTTGTGAGTGTAGCCCATCCCTTGCCAAGAGTCCTTTATGTAGGAAATTCAGTCCATGATCCAGGAAACCAAAGTTTTCTTGGCGACACCAACCCTTTAGCCAATGGTTTATTTCTAAATTTCTTTTTTCCCCTCAATGGGTGTTGGCCTTTTGTTGGGAGTATTGATGAGAACACTACTTGTGCTCCTAGCTTCTTGATTTTATTGCCTTGTTCATGGGTGTCAAACTCAATTTCATTGATGACCGCATCAGCATTGTGGTTGCCCTCGGGGGGGGCAGGTGGGTGTGGACAGGGTGGGTGTGGCCTACTGGGTGGGCGTGGATGGAGTGGGTGTGGCCTACTGGGTGGGCATGGCCAGCTTTACATCATTCGCATCAAGGGTGCCTGTGGAGGCCTGGGCAGGAGTGGGACAGATCTGAGGGACTCTGGCAGAAGGGGGTGGGACCAGGGCAAGTGCCAAGGTATGGTCCACTGTAGGAGCCTCACTGTTCCTCTCAGGCCATGCAGAGGGGAGCTGGATGGTGGTGCATGCTGCCGGGAGCCCTGGACAGCAGATGTCAAATGCCCAGCAAGAAACGCAGCTGGGGAGGTGTCATCCTTCATAAGGAATGAAGAAATGCACCATCGCCTGCAAGTGGCCAGCACATGGCCCTCATCTACTTCACATATCTGGCTTGGTGGGCTCTGGGGGAGGGGATACCATGAGCAGCGTGAGAGTCAATGTTACCTGTGCAATGCCGCCCAGCCCTCAGCCTGCCCGGTTTCAGCAGGCAGCGGGGCACTTTCCACATAGCACAAAGAGGCTGAACTGAATGGCGCAAATCCAAAAAGAAGTGCGATGCCGCCCAGCACCCATCCTGCCTGGTTTCGGAAGGCAGCGGGGGCACTCTCCTCACAGTGCTGAGAGGTTGAGCCAGACGGTGTGAAACTCGCCAGCTTTGCATCTTGCTGCCCGCTGAAACTGGGCAGGCTGGGGGCTAGGCAGCATTGCACTTCTCATCTGATTCGCACCACCCAGCTCAGCTCTTGGCGCTGTGAGGACAGTGCCCTGCTGCCTGCTGAAATCAGGCAGGCTGGGAGCTTTTATTTTTGGATTTGTACCGCCCGGCTCTCGGCATTGTGAAGTAGGTGAGGACCATTTTCTGGCCACTTCCAGGCAATGGTGCATTTCTTCATTCCTCACAAAGGGTGACACCTCCCCAGCATGCACCCAGGGGGTGGAGCTGACGCGGCAGGGGCTGGTTCCTCGCTGTTTCCAGACGGCCTTGTGGAGCTAAGACTGAATGCATTTCAGCATAGATGGCCACCACAAAATTCTACATTGGCTCTCGGCCGGCCTGGGCCGGGGCCAAGGCAGCGGGGGCCATTCCCTCACTGTTTCCAGGATGGCTTCACGGACCACATGTAACCACTTCACGGGCTGCATCCGGCCCCCGGGCCTTGTGTTTGACATGTCTGGCCTAGTTGTTTGTCACTATTGTACTTAGGTTGTTTGTTGTGTCTTTCATCCCAATGTGGTGGAGAAGGAGGGGGTAGTGATCTGTGGGCCTAATTATTTTGGTTAGGTTCTCAGCCACATCTTTGATTTTTGCTCCAGGGAGACAGCATACCTCCATGGATTTTATGTCTGGTCTGCAGATGGATGGTTTTGTTCCTTTGAGGATAGAATCTTCTATTACCAACACTCTCCTTTCTTTTATTGGGGGGCTATAGTTTGAGGTGCTTTTCTGTTTATTTCAGGTGTTTGTTGATGTGGCTTTTGGGGGGATATTTGAAGTGACTTTTTAAGGGATATTTGAAGTTTTTTTGCTAGGTGTCTGCACATAAGGGGAGAAATGAAGCGTTGTCTTACCTGAACGCCTTTTCTCAGCATGAGGGGATGGAGAATCCACTGACGGGTTAACATAGCCTACTTGCCCATTTAGACTAGGTCCGAATTTTAGCCCCACCTCCAGCCAGAAGTTCCTCTCTTCCTCAGTTTTTACCAGGCGAAGCTTCTCAAGAACGTCGGACCTTGTGGCTCCACTCAACCGTCCTGTAAGAAAACAAATCTGCCTAGACTAGTTAGAGGAGGGTGTGGATTCTCCATCCCCTCATGCTGAGAAAAGGCGTTCAGGTAAGACAACGCTTCTTCTCCAGCATGAGTGAATGTCGAATCCACTGATGGGACGTACCCAAGCCCTCTAGTGTCCCTTCGGGTGGGAGTCTAGGCTAGCTCTTACGAGGACTCAACGACCTGCTGCAGCACTCTCCTGCCAAACGAGGCCTCCACCGCAGCAAAACGGTCGATCTTGTAGTGTTTTACAAAGGAGGATGGAGAGGCCTACGTAGCCGCTCTACAGATTTCCTGCACTGATGCCTGGGTGAGCCAGGCTGCTGAAGTGGCTGCGCTCCTTGTGGAGTGAGCCGTAATATTAGATGGTACCGGTAGTGCCAATGATACATAGGCCCTGGCTATGCAGGCCCTGATCCACCTGCCAACAGTTGAGGATGACACCTTCTGTCCCATGGACGAAGGTTGAAAAGAGACAAATAAGGCCTCTGACCTCCTGAAGGTCGCCGTCCTCCTGACATAGTGGCGCAGGGCCCTGCGCACGTCCAGGGTGTGCCATCGTCTCTCCAGACGATGTGTGGGATGCGGACAGAAGTTTGGTAGTACCAGGTCCTGGGACCTATGAAACCATGAGTTGACCTTGGGTACAAAGGATGGATCTAGTCGCAAGGTAACCTTGTCCTCTGCAAAGGTAATGAGGTCCGTTCGAACCGATAGGGTCGCCAGCTCAGAGATCCGTCTTGCCGAGGTAATGGCCACCAGGAAGGCCACCTTTAATGACAGAAACCGAAGTGCGCAAGACCCCAGCGGCTCAAAGGGAGCTTCAGTCAGAGATTGCAGGACCTTGGGGAGGTCCCAGGAGGGGAAACGATGGACCACTGGGGGCCGTATCACGACTGCCCCTTTCAGGAAGGCGCTCACCGCCGGGTGTTGTGATAGAGGACCCCGGTTCTCACAGACGAGGACCGTTTGCAGGGCTGCTACCTGCCTGTGAATGGTGTTGATCGCCAGTCCCTTATTCATGCCCTCCAACAGGTATTCTAGGATGTTGGGAATGGTGACAGCAAGCGGGCTTAATCCCTGCCTACTGCACCAGGAGGAGAAGTTCTTCCACGTGGCGTCGTATATCCTGTTCGTGGAAGGTCGACGGGAGGCCTAAATGATTGTTATGACGCCCTCGGAGAAGGCCTGCCTACTTAATCCCTCCCGCTCAAGTGCCAAGCGGCTAGTTGTAGCCACTGCGGGTCTGGATGTTGAAGCTTCCCCTGACTCAGAGAGACTTGGCTCGGAGGGAATCTCCACACTGGCGAGAGTGACAGGTCCACAAGGTCTGCAAACCACGGGCGCCGTGGCCAGTATGGAGCAATTAAGATCACCTCCGCCTGCTCCAGTATCAGCTTGCGGATTGTTGCTTGTATCAGTGGAGGGGGCGGGAAGGCATACAGTAGCCCCTGAGGCCACCGGCATCTGAGAGCGTCCGTCCCCTCCGCTCCCCGGGTTTGGAATCTGGAAAAGAACCGGAGGGTCTGAGTGTTTTCTGGGGACGCGAAGAGGTCCAGGCTGGGGCGTCCGAATCTGTCCGAGATTGCCTCGAACAGGTTCGGGTCCAGTCTCCACTCTGCGTGATCTACCGTGACTCTGCTGAGAGAGTCTGCCTGGTGGTTTGCTTCCCCTGATATGTGCTCTGCTCTGATTGAGCTCAGGTGCTTTTCCGCCCACAGACCCAGCGCCCGGGCCTCCTGCATGAGGGCCGCTGACCTGGTCCCTCCCTGCTTGTTCACGTGTGCTTTCACTGTTACATTGTCCGTTAGGACTAGCACGTGACTCCCTGCCAGGTGGGGTGAGAATTGTAGTAGGGCCAGGTGAATGGCTCTCAGCTCGAGCCAATTGATCTTGTGGACCAGGTCCTGTGGGCGCCACCTGCCCTGGGCTATCTGATCCCTGAAGTGTGCCCCCCAACCGAACGGGCTTGCGTCGGTCGTCACCGTGATCCTGTCTGGTTCCCTGAACAGTGTCCCCTTGTTCAGAGCGTTTGAGGTCCACCACCTGAGAGATGCTAGGACCTGGGGCGGTAACTTGACTCTTCTGCAGGAAGCGCTCTGGTTTAGCCTTTGATAGGGAAGAAGGAACCATTGGAGGCTTCTGGAGTGCAGCCTGGCCCACGGGACAATGCCCATGCATGATACCATCTTCCCCAGTAGCTGTGACAGCTGCACTATGGTGACGGTCTTCCTCTGTTCTACCAGGCGTGCTAGCTTCCGTAGACTCTCCCGGCGCTCCTGGGAGAGATACACCATGCCTCGCTTTGAGCCTATGATCGCCCCTAGGTGTAGTAGTCTCGTTGAGGGCGTGAAATGGCTTTTCTGGTGATTTACGGAGAAGCCGTGGTCCTGGAGAGTGCGCAAGGTGACCCGAAGGTCTGCCTGGGCAGCCTGGGAGGAGCTTGAGAGTATCAGAATGTCATCCAGGTAGCATTGAATTCGCATCGGCATCATGCGCAGGTGCGCCCCCAACACTGCCAGAACCTTCGTGAATACTCGAGGAGCTGAGGATAGGCCGAACGGTAGAGCCCTGTATTGGTAATGCCAGTTCCTGTGACAGAACCGGAGGAACCTTCGGTGCTCCAGTTGGATGGGGATGTGTAGATATGCCTCTATGGAGGACAGCAGGTCCCCTCTTCGGATGCTGGCCAGTATGGATCTGAGGGACTGCATCTTGAATTTTCTGTACACTACGAAGTGGTTTAACCACTTGAGATCGAGGATTGCTCTCCAATCCCCCGATGACTTGGGCACAAGGAAAAGAATGGATCTGGAGGAACCGGTTCTATGGTTCTTATCTCTTCCAGGTGATCTATGGCCAGATCTAACAATCTCGCCTTTGAAGGATTGCGAGACACCGGACATCTTATGAAGTGGTTTGGTGGGAAGGTGTAAAACTCTATTGCTAGGCCCCGGGACACCGTCTCCCTGACCCAGGCGTCCGTCGTGGTCGTCTGCCACACCCTGCTGAATAGTGCCAGATGACCCCCGATGGGACTGTCCCGGGCGTCACTTGGCACGTCTGTAGGACCGGCCTCCCATGCCTCTGAAGGGGCGCTTTGAAAGTTGGTCCCTGCCGGAGGCCGGGCGGTCCTGGCCGCGCTCCTGTCTGTAGGAGAAGTTTCGCAGAGTTCTGGGCCCATCCCAGGACCGCCCCCCCTGAAAGGGCTACCTCCATTCCCTGCTCCCGCTCTGTCAGGAGACTTGTCTGCGGAATTCCTGCGGTCCCCTGTCTGACCTTTTAGAGGGATGAGCTAGGACCTTCCTCTTGTTTTTGTCCTCAATCATGTACGGATCCAGAATTGCTCCGAACAACTTCGATCCTGAGTACTTAGAAGTGGCCAACCGCCACTTAGATTTCAGATCCGCCTTCCAGTTCTTGAGCCAGATGAGCCTCCTGGAGGCCACTGTTGCCCCGATGGACCTGGCCGAGTATCGGGAGGCAAACAAGGTGGAATCTGCTGTGTATTCTGCTGCCGTCAGTAGTTTGGTCAGGGTCTGCTGTATACGTACCTGGTCCGGTGGGACACTTGCCTGAAGTTCCTGAAGCCACATGATTGCAGCCCTGGAAACGATGGAGGCTGAGGATGCAGCCCTAATGGCCCAGGCCGAGGAGTGATGGACTCTACGGAGAGAGAGCTCGAGCTTTTTGTCCTCCGCCTTCATCGACTCGGCCATGTCCCCTGGGATGGCAGATGAGGAAAAAAGTGAAATTAACGGTGCATCTACCTCTGGCACCTCTAGCAGAGAGGCAAAAGGTGTGGAAACGTTAAATATCTTTTTCTCCACGCTATTCGGAGAGGGAATAGTCCCTAGAGAGGCCCACTGGGACCGCACCGTTGAACGAAACACCTTGGTGCACGGAATCTGGATCACCTCTGACACCGGGGAGTGCAGTAGAGGGTTTTCAGCGTCCTCCTCCTCCGAGGATGGAGGCCTGACCTCCTTAGTCTTAGCTGGCAGGCTAAGGGTGGAACAGGTTTTGAGCATAAGAGAATAAAAGTAAGACGGATTGAATAAACCTGAAGTTGAAGCCAGTTGTGGAGCTGCGTCCTCATCTTCCGACAGCGGGGCCCCAGCCGTGTCCCAATCCTCGGATTCCTCCTCTGCGACCTGTGAAGAAGTCTCAGACACATCAGAGTCATGAAAAACTACCCTCCCCCTGCGGGAGGCATGTCCAGGTGGTGTGTGGGAACCCTGGGGAAAGGAAGACCCCTTAGAGGACACGAAATGATCAAAGGCCTTCTGCATATAGGAGTGAAATTGTGCTGGCCACTGACCAGACCTTTTCCTGCCAGTGGTCCCAGCCTCCTCCTGACTGGTCACAGGCTCAGAATGCTCAGGTGAGGATGGAACAGAGGTAGGAGACCCCTCCTGTTCCGTTTCCCCCCTAGGGGACCAGGGCCTAGACCGTTGCCCAGCTGTCCCTGGAGACTCGAAGGGGATAGGTGTGTCCCTTGGGGCGAGAGCAGCCATTTCTGCCCCACTGGCTCTAAGCCTCTGGGCTTTTGCAAACTCCTTTTCCAGCACCTGATGTCTCCTTATGGCCTGCCGCTCAGCTGCCTTTGACGGCTCTGTCATCAGGTGTTTTGTCTTAGCTTTCTTCTTGCCCCCCCGGTTCCTGCTCTGTAGCTCTGCGTTTCGGTGAAGAGGGGGGAGGGGCTGAGCCTTGAGACGAAGCACCGTCTGCCATTGCCATTGCCAGGCATAGGACCCTATCAGGGTATCTCAATCTCGTTGAAGACGAAACTCCCAAGAGTTGCTTAGGCCGGCAGACAAAGGGGGTTGAGTCCCTATCCTGCGCGGCGATGGCAACTGATGGATGCTGAGGCCGGCAGACAAAGGGGGTTTAATCCCTATCCTGCGCGGCGATGGCGGCTAATGGCGTTTAAGCTGCTTGACTCTTCTATAGGCCAGGTGGCCCAGGTCCGTTACAATGATCAGACACAGCTGCTAAAATTCAGCAACGGAACCACTCCTCTCTGGAGACCCTTTTGTTCCCCCGGCTCTCATCGACCGGTGCGGCCACCGACCGTGAATCCCCGGTCACTGTATCGGGATCTGCGCCGATAAATGCGAAAACGCCCCTGTGCCGGCAAGGGGCTACTCCCCTCTTTAAATTTCGTGCCGGGAACTTCTCAAAGGAAGGGACCGCCCCCTTTCCAAAATGGCCGCCACGCCAAAATTCCGGCTCGACCTCCCAAGATGGCGCTCCAGCCTCATGGCCACGCGGTTCTCCGGACCGCCAACGGCCCTGGGTCTAGCGCCACTCGGTTTCTCCGAACGATCTCCCGCCGGTCACCACCCTTGCGGGAACCCCGGCGATCTCCTCCCCACTCCGCTCCCCACTTGCGATTAGGTGTAGCGGTCCTCTGCTATCTCCGCGTCGTCCAGTCCAGCGCCTGCTGAGAGGATTTCTCAGTTTTCCTTCCCACTCGACGATCGGGGAGTCCGGAGGAATCGGGTGATGATCTGGCAGTGGCTGGAAGCCCAGGGATGTCTCCCCCTGCGGCTCCCACGCCCCCAAGGGCTGTAAGCCCGGGAAAAGCCTCGCCGCCGAGATCCCCGCCGAAAAAAATCGAGGAGGAGCAAAATAAAAAAAAAATCCAAAAAATTAAACTTCTAATTTGTTAAATTTAGAATTTCCAATGTAATCTACACTGATTGATTAGGAAAAAACAACAAAAAACTTTTAACCAAAATTCTTCAACAACCAAACGATATTCGCGGAGCCAACACGACGAGCTGCTTGCGGGCTGAAGACTAGGTAAAAACTGGGGAAGAGAGGAACTTCCGGCCAGAGGTGGGGCTAAAATTCGGACCTAGTCTAAATGGGCAAGTAGGCTATGTTAACCCGTCAGTGGATTCGACATCCACTCATGCTGGAGAATGGTCAGTTTTAATGGGGCTGCTTCTGGTTGGGTAGGATTGGGCAGAAGGGATTTGTTTGTTGTATGCTGTTTCTTTCTTTGGATATTGTGTTTCCTTCTGTGTCCTCCTCCAAGGGTTTATTGGCAGGGTTAAGTCCTCTGGGAGTTATTTGTTCATTGTTTGGTTCACTTTGGGTGGAGCTTTCTTTTGTATGTTTGGGTTTGGCTAGAGTTGCCCCTAAATTCCTAATCTTTTCCTGGCATCAGTTTTATACACAAGGAAGAAAAGGAGCAATGACCCCCTCCTAGATATTGACATGAGGATAGAAGACAATGGCAAATTAACAACCTGTGTATACCAAAAATCCATGCACACAGACCAAATTCCAAATTTCACAATCAACCACCCCGCTGCACACAAGAGGAATTGTATCAAGACCTTTTTCAAAAGAACCAAAACACATTGCAGCACCAAATTATTGAGAAAAGCAGAAGAGAAACACCTTTCAATGTTTTCCTCCACAATGGCTATCCCCAAAATTTCATAATACGATGCTTATCATCCAATCCCCGAGAAAATACACAACCAACGACAACACAAAAACAAGTCCTGCCATACATCAAAGCAACATTCAAAATGGCTGCCAGAATATTACAACCTGTAGGAATAATGATAGCTCACAAACCCACATTTACACTCAAAAAAGTGCTATCTAAATCAAAGACTAAATACAGAAAGAAAGAAAACAGCAACACAGTATACAAAATCAATTGCAACAATTGTAACCAGTTCTATGTAGGACAAACAGGAAGGCAATTAAAAACAAGGGTTCATGAACATCAACAAGCAGTTAAATGGCATAACCAAAAATCCATGATCTCAAATCACACTGATAATAAACAACACCAATTTAATTGAGAAGAAACAAAAATCATTGGGCATGCCAATACCCGCCACATACGTGAATTTTTTGAGGCTTGGTATTCTACCAAAGGAGAAATTAACAAGTATATTGATCTAGATCCAGCATATGAATATGTAAAAAAACAGACCATTCAAACTACCAATCAACAAAAAAAAAACAACCAATCAGCTTCTCAGAATTTAAACGTAGCTCCATACGAACAACCAATTGCACGACCAGCTTACCACATTGGCACACAAAACAGCACACATAAGCTAAGAGGAATAGGACAAGAAAATCCTGCTGATGATGTATCTAGTTTGGTAACAAAACATTTAGAAACTATATTGAAACAAGCTTGGAGAGAAAACCACTGCCAAAATGCTACAAAGCTTTCTAAAAGAGAAAGGGTTTTGTAGCACAATAAAGAGACTTGGTGGCAGCTATGTTAATTGAAAAGAATCCATTGAAAGTAAATATTTTGAAAGGGAGCAAGATCTCAGAGTCCTAATAGGCAGTCAATTAATCATGAGTCAGCCGTATGTAGCAGCAGCCAAAAAAGCCAATGCAATCCTAGGTTGCATTAACAGAGCCATAGAATCAAGATCACATGAGGTACTGTACTAGTACTGCTCTATAAAGACTTAGTAAAGCCACACCTGGAATACTGCATCCAGTTTTGATCACCACATTACAAAAAAGATATAGAAACTTTGGAAAGAGTGCAGAGCCAAGCAACAAAGATGATTAGGGCTCTAGAGGCTAAAGCATACAAAGAACAGTTGCAAGAACTAGGCATGGTTAATCTATACAGGGGTGACATGATAGCAGTATTCCAATATTTGAGGGACTGTCACAGAGAGGAGAGGGTCAACCCATTTTTTTTAAAGTACCTGAAGGATGGATAAGAAACAATGGATGGAAACTGACCAAGGAGAAATTCAACCTAGAAATAAGAAGAAATTTCCTGACAGTGAGAACAATCAACCAATGGAACAGCTTGCCTTCAGAGGTTGTGGGTGCTCCATCACTGGAGATTTCAAGAAGAGATTGGACTGCCATCTGTCATAAATTGTATAGGATCTCCTGCTTGAGCAGGGGGTTGGACTAGATCAAGAGTCCCCAATCCCCGGGCGGTGGCCCACTACTGGGCCCCAATCTGTTTGGAACTAGGCTGAAGATACGGTGGGTGAGCGCATGCATGAAGCTCCCTTCGCAGGAGCGGTGGTCACTTGCGCTTGTATATGAATCTCCCCTTGTGCAAGCAGTAAAAAAAAAAAATCCAGCCAAGTACCTGGTGCTGAGATAAAGAGCTTTGAAAATGTCATGGAGTACAGTAGCATCAAGGTTAGGCCGCTTCAGCTGCTCATATAACTCGTGTGCTCGATAACCTAAAAAAAAAATAATCCAAAAAATATCTGCCTACCTTTTGAGCCCAAGAGTTGCTGCATTAGAAGCTGTCAAGATAACTTACCCAGTTGGATGGCTAAAGGCATGTTCCCCAAGCAAAGCTTCATGTAAGCCAATGATGATGCTAGTTTAGCAATAGTCAGTAACCCTCCTCCAACTACTTGAAGATGAGAACTACGTTTGATGGCCATTAACTCATACTTCATCCATTCATGTTGGCAACCCATCATTTGATAGCAGAGGGAGAAATCCATATAGGAGGAAATTATCTATGATATTGCAAATAAAGGCACAAATTAACTTTGGTACCCATTACGAACATTTTAATAGAAAGAATCTAGTATTGGTTTAGTCAGAAATTTGCAGGACCTATCTTGATCTTTCCTTGAAATTTTCAATTTGGCACTCACTCCAATTTGAAGACCAAAATTGGTAATAATAATTCTGGAAGATGATATTTGATACTAAAAATGAGAATAGTGTTTAAATAGCTTGGCTGGACATCTCAATGTTTTGTTTTGTTTTTGTTTCTGTGAAATCCAGTATGGTGTTAAGATGCTTCAAACAAATGGTTGAATTTTCAAGAAAACTTAAAAACCCCACTGTCCTCATAGGAACCCATTTACAGTACAGGTAATCCCCGAGTTATGAGCATTCACTTAACACTCGTTTGAAGTTACCTGATAAACGCCCCCTAGTGCTTATGAGCAAGTGCCGAAATAATGAATATTGCAGCACCATGGCAGTTGTTCACCCTTGCAAGCAACCGCAGTGGCACTGCAACATTCACCCTAACCTTCCCTCCCCCCCCATCCTGGGTCTCTGTAGGCACCAGGCCTTCAATACTCACCTTGTGAAGATCGAGATCCTTCACTTTCTTGGCTGCTCCAGGCCTTTGGTGCATTTGCAGAGAACGGAGGCTTAAAGTAATGCAAGATCACGCGAGATCAGTGGGCGAGATCTCATACTACTGATCTCACATAATCTCATGGTACTTTAGGCCTCTCTTCTCTGCAACAAAGAATGGAAATGAAGCCGGAGGATACTTCTGCGGCCCTCCAACAGCCCGATCCGGGCACCAGAGGCCTTCTCCAGGCCGCTGCTGCCCGTATCTGAGACTGGAGGACACTTCCGCGGCCCTCCAGCAGCCCATTTCCGGGTGGCAGCAGCCTGTAGAAGGCATCCAGCACCCGGATCGAGCACCAGAGGGCTGCAGAAGTGTTCCTCCTAAGATCTGGGCAGAAGTGGCCTGAAGAAAGCATTCAGTGCCTGGATCGGACTGCCAGAGGGCTGTGGAAGCATACCCTGGCCTCAGATCCGGGCAGTAGCAAGAACCGTAGGAGAGAGGAGACGGATCTTTTCAAGGTGAGTCTGGCATAGCAGGGAGATAGTATGAGGTATGTTAGTGGGTCGGGAAGGCCTTGGGGGCCTGTTCCATCACTAGGCCCTCTATAGCCTTCCCCACTCTGAGATACCTCATGTTCACTTAATGAGCCCTGTGCGTCTTAACAAGCAAGGGAATGATTTCGTTTGAGGTACAAGATTTACTCCCAAGTTTTTGAGTTAGAAGTGGAATGGGCAGGCTCCATTACACTCATAACTCAAGGACTATCTGTATGAGAGTGTATCAATGGTCTTAATGTCCTTTATCTTGTATAATAGATTGAGATAACAGAGCAAAGCCTTGAACATTAGGGAATATAATTGTGGCACCTTCTTCCAATATATATTTGGATGTTATCAACATTACTGAATCGAGGTGGTGCAGTGGTTAGAATGCAATACTGCAGGCTACTTCTGTTGACTGCCAGCTGCCAGCAGTTCAGCAGTTCGATTCTCACTGGCTCAAGGTTGACTCAGCCTTTCATCCTTCTGAGGCTCGTAAAATGAGGACCCAGATTGCTGATGGAATAGGCTGACTCTGTAAACTGCTTAGAAAGGTCTGTAAAGCACTGTGAAGTGGTATATAAGTCTAAATGCTATTGCTATTGCTATTACTGCCTTTTTTCTAAAGTAGTGAAGTGAAAGTTTGATTCTAATGTGGCTTCTTCTTCCTATATTCCTTTTTTTATACTATGTTTCTTTTTATTTAAAATTTTATTTAGAAAAGGGTACCAGTTGGCATCATGGTAAGACAGATGTAGGAAGGCAGAGCTCTGCCTTCCATGCCCGATTTTGCCCTGCTGGGGGCCCTAAAAGGGCCTAAAGTTGCACCAAAGAGGCAATGAAGAAGGAGGGTTGCCTCGCCGACCACGGAGAGATGGCGGTCTTTCTGTTCGATCCAAGAAAAGTCCTCCAAACCAGCAGGGAAAGACTGGCTGCATTTTTGTGGCCAGCCATTAGCCACTGACAATCAAAGAAGAAAGCACTAACCAGCAGATCATAAACAGCGTATTTGAAACTGGTAAGAATATTGATCCATTCTTTACTACTTTATAACTGAATTTCCTGGAAAAGGCTCCCCAGAAGCTAGCTTCTGAACGTGAGAAGGAAGGGGATTGTAGCCTCATCCTTCTAGAGAAATGGAAGCGACATTTTAATTTCTTCTATGGGGGACAGAAATACATAATATTGAAATGGAAGTAACATAAAGTTCTGATAAATTTGAGGCCTGAGATAACTGTTTTCTCTTTAAAAAAACATTGGGGTGAAATATAAGAAATCAACCTTCTGTCTTAAGAGTGGAAAATAGATACTGAATAATATCTAGTGGTGGTTTAGAGTATAGCACAACAACTGCAAGGACTGATGCTGACCTGGCAAGAAGCCTAGAAATAGAGAACAATTCCTGGCTGCTTGGTGACTCCTAACTCAATGGAGAACAGAGGAAAATATTCTGGCACATTTATCACCCTGACCTTCTTGGATTATAAATATCTACTGAACATGGACTTTTAATCTTAAGGACTATTGGGAGAGAAAGAAAAATTTGACTTTTGGCTACATCTGGCTGAGAATTCTGTTTAGGGTGGCTGAACATTTTGAACACTTTGAATATTGTGGATTGCAACTTTGGCTGACTGACAATTTTTGGATGCCTTAGCAGAAGAACCATTACAAAATATTGCTTTTAGGACTGGACTCATATTTTGGAACCTATTGGATTATAAAGGCTATACATAAAGACCAGAAAACTAGATGAAACTTCCTTCTATTGTCATTAAGATTGGTGATATTAGATAAGACTTGTACTTGGAGAGCATAAAAGTTTAGACTGATTATCTGGAGGGGGGAAACAAAATGGATGCTGCATACCCAACTAAAAGTGGTAAGAAAATATACCCTATGCATTTGAACCCCCCACCCAGGCTAATCAAGGATCTCCAGGAATGATGTCTCAATAAAAAATAAACACCTTTCAGAAGGGAATATACTCTATGCTATAACTAATTCACCAGACAATTGTTGCACATAAAGAAGATACAAAAAGAAACCATGATGAGACTGAAAACAATCTAACATAAATGAACAAATCTCTAAATTAAATCTACAACTAGAAAATCCCCAGATAACGACTACAAAGTATGAATAAATAACCCAGAAATCAGAAGAGGAAGCAGAGGAAATTGACCCAAAGATGGAAAAGATAAAAGAAGGAAAATATAAACTACCATATACAAATAAACACTGCAAGACTTAGCTACAATGAAAAGGGGCATTGTCTTACCTGAACGCCTTTTCTCAGCATGATGATGTAGAATCCACCAGTGGTAATCATAGCCTTCCTGCTCAGCTTAGACTAAGTCAGAACTTTAGCCCCGCCTCCTTCAGGGAGTGCCTTCTGCTTCCAGTTTTGACGAGGCGAAGCTTCCACGATGAAAGTCTGACCCAATGGCTCCATAACAAAAAGAAACAAACACACACACCTGCCTAGACTGGATAGAGGAGGGTGTGGATTCTACATCATCATGCTGAGAAAAGGCGTTCAGGTAAGACAATGCCCCTTCTCCAGCATGATTGGATGTAGAATCCACCGGTGGGACATACCAAAGCCCTACATGTCCCTATGGGTGGGAGTCTAGGCCAGTGTCTCCCAAGAAGAAACAACCTGCTGCAGCACCCTCCTGCCAAACGAGGCATCTGCTGCTGCAAACCTGTCAATCTTATAATGCTTAACAAATGAAGAGGGGGAAGACCAGGTCGCTGCCCTACAAATCTCCTCCACGGAGGCCTGAGTGAGCCAGGCCGCCGAAGTGGCTGCACTCCACATGGAGTGAGCCATAATGTTTGACAGAACTGGGAGTGACAAGGAAACATAAGCCTTAGCTATACAGGCCCTGATCCACCTGCCAATGGTCGAGGAAGAAACCTTCTGACCCATGGACAATGGCTGAAATGAGACAAACAAAGCCTCCGATTTACGGAAAGCCAAAGTCCTCTTGATGTAATGGAGCAGGGCCCTACGAACGTCCAAAGTATGCCATCGTCTCTCCAGACGATGGGAAGGATGCAGACAAAAATTCGGGAGTACGAGATGTTGTGACCTGTGAAACCAGGAGTTAACCTTCGGCACAAAGGAGGGATCCAAACGTAAGGTGACCCTGTCCTCTGAAAAGGTGCACAAGTCCTTGCGAACCGAAAGAGCCGCCAACTCCGAAATCCTCCTAGCTGAAGTAATACCGGTAGTCACGAGAAAGGCTACCTTCAGCGAAAGATAGCAGAGCGAACAAGACCCCAGGGGTTCAAACAGCGATGAAGTCAAAGCCTGCAGGACCTTAGGCAGGTCCCAGGATGGGAAACGATGGACTACAGGAGGCCGTACCACGACAGCCCCTTTTAAAAAGGCACATACAGCCGGATGTTGTGACAAGGGAGCAAGGTTATCGCAGGAAAGAACTGTTTGTAAGGCTGCCACCTGCCTACGAATGGTGTTAAGCGCCAGACCCTTATTCATGCCCTCTAAGAGGTACTCCAGGATGTTGGGAATAGTAACAGAAAGAGGAGCTAAATTGTGCTTACTGCACCAGGTGGAAAAATTCCTCCACGTGGCATCATATATTCTGTTAGTGGAAGGGCGTCGTGAAGCCTGGATGACCGAAATAACTCCTTCCAAAAAGGATTGCCTAATTAACCCTTCCCGCTCAAGTGCCAAGCGGCTAGTTGTAGCCACTGAGGGTCTGGATGCTGAAGGTTCCCCTGACTGAGAGACACCCGGTGTGGAGGGAGTCTCCACACTGGCGAGAGCGACAGGTCTACAAGGTCTGCAAACCACGGACGCCTTGGCCAGTACGGAGCAATTAAGATCACCTCTGCTCTCTCCAGAAGTAACTTGCGGATCGTTGCTTGTAGCAACGGAAGTGGAGGGAAGGCATAAAGCAGCCCCTGTGGCCACCTGCACCTGAGGGCGTCCATTCCCTCCACTCCCCTTGCTGGAAACCTGGAAAGGAACCGGGGAAGCTGAGTGTTCACCGGAGACGCGAATAGATCCAGAAGAGGGTGGCCGAACCTGTCCGAGATTTCCTCGAACAGAGCCAGATCCAGTCTCCACTCTGAGTGATCCACTGTGACTCTGCTGAGTGAATCCGCCTGGCGATTCGCTTCCCCTGAGATATGTTCCACCTTGATGGAACCTAGATATGACTCTGCCCACAGGCCCAGTTCCCGGGCCTCCTACATGAGAGCTGCTGATCTGGTCCCTCCCTGCTTGTTTACGTGGGCCTTGGCTGCGATGTTGTCCGTTAGGACCAGAACGTGACGACCTGCCAGAAGAGAGGAGAAGCGAAGAAGAGCTAGATGAATGGCCCTGAGCTCGAGCCAATTGATGTTGTGTTCCAAGTCCTGATGTGACCACCTGCCCTGGGTGAGATGTGTTTGGAAGTGAGCCCCCCAGCCGAACTGGCTGGCATCGGTGGTCACTGTAAGTCTGGATGGTTCCCTGAAGAGTGTCCCCTTGGACATGGCGGATGAAGTCCACCACAGGAGAGATAAAAGGACCTGTTGTGGAACCTTGACCTTTCTGGAAGACACACTTAGATTTTGCCGTTGGAAGGGAAGAAGAAACCATTGGAGACTTCTGGAGTGAAGCCTGGCCCGGGGAACGATCCCCATGCACGAGACCATCTTCCTCAGGAGCTGGGATAGCTGCACTAGAGTGACCAATCCCTGCCTCCGAATGAGTTGCGTGAGCTTTTGGATGCTCGCCCGACGCTCCTGGGAAAGATAAACTGTGCGAGTCTATGATCGCCCCTAGGTGTAACAGACGTTTTGTGGGAACGAGGTGACTTTTTTTGTAATTCACGGAAAAACTGTGATCCTGAAGGGTGCGTAGTGTGACCTGTAGATCCGCTTGGGTGGACGGAAGGGAGCTGGATAGGATCAAGATATCGTCCAGATAACATTGGACGCGCACCGGCAATGTGCGAAGGTGGGCCGCCAATACAACCAGCACCTTTGTGAACACTTGAGGGGCCGAGGACAGGCCGAATGGGAGGGCCCTGTATTGGAAGTATCGATTTGCATAGCAGAATCGGAGAAACTGCCAATGCTCCTGCCTGATTGGTATGTGCAAATATGCCTCTGTCAGATCTATGGATGAAAGCAAGTCCGCCTTTTGGATGCTGGTCAAGATGGATTTGTGTTGCGATAAGTTTCCATTTCTCCGCTAAGTTTCCATTTCTCAGTCTTTGTTTCTGGATAGGTTTCCATTCCAAGCCTACAGGCTATCACGTAGCTGATAGCTGCACTAGGATGTGGAGGAACAAGGAAATATTAAGTTTCGTTTCCTGAGAAATGTGTCAGGGCTTTCCAAGTGTATGTATCTAACTGTGATTGGCTGTGTATTCAGTCATGTAACCAGTGGCTTTTGATGTGAATAAAAGGACGTGCCGGATTTCTATCTGGGCTTCCACTTCGAGACAACCCCCAGTCTCTGTCATTATTCATGGGAGCCGGGAAACGCCACAAGTGGTGACCCCGATGTGATAATCCAAAGAGGTTATACGTCCTTGGACCCTCAGACTTACCGCCCGGACGTGGCCAAGCGCGCTTCATCGGTTCATCGCGGGACGAGGACTGATCATTCGTAAGTATGGGGGGAGATCTCTCAAAGGCACAGAAAGTGCATTTAGGGGAACTCAGAGAGATAACCAAGAGAAATTACTTTTATTTTAAACTTAATGGCTAGGCGAAACAACTAACCAAAGGAGACTTACGAACTCTCCTTGAATATATTTGGAAATACATTCCTTCATACCCAGAGACAGGTAGTATTAAAATTGAAACCTGGCGCACAGTAGGAGAATTTTTACATCAAACTCCTAGGGCATCTGCTCCAATTTTAACAACATGGCGAGCAGTTTTTGAGGCTCTACAAACTCAAGAACAACCTTT
Organism: Bothrops alternatus; assembly: GCA_034064705.1. NCBI lineage: Eukaryota > Metazoa > Chordata > Lepidosauria > Squamata > Viperidae > Bothrops > Bothrops alternatus. The sequence continues at coordinate 512,449 of JARGCV010000091.1, forward strand.
ATTGAAACCATTATTAACACCACCTCAATATAATGAGATTCGGTTGCTTCCTCCTGCGACTGATGTATCAGTGGGAATGGAAAATCATGGTAAGAGTACCCACAGTGTCATGGACTTGTCTCTTCCAAAATTGAATGCCACTGCTCCGATAGATTCTAGACATACTAATTTGGTTCAAGAAACATTACAAAAAGCTTATGAGGCAGGTGAATTAGAGGCTGAGGACATGGCAAATTTATATCCCGTCACAGTCGGCATGGATGCGCGAATGAATCCTATAAGAGAATGGAAACCGCTGCCTTTACGAACTCTAAAAGAAATTAAACAGGCAGTGAGAGATTATGGATTGAAAAGTAAATATAGTATGGGAATTATTGAAGCTTTGGACTACGCTCATCAAATGGTTCCTGGAGACTGGAAGGCACTAATGCAGATGATTTTGACTCCAGCGCAGTATGCTGTTTGGGATTCGCAATATCGTATTCAGGCAATCCAAAGAGGTACTGCCCAGTTGATAGCTGACCAAATTTATGGAGCGGGCAATTTTACTGGAATAGATCAACAGAGAGATGGTATACCTGATGCAGGTTTTGTACCATTGTGCATGCTGTTCTAGCAGCTTTAAAAGCCGTGGAGGAAAGTGGGAAATTCGGAAGAAGTTTCACACAAATAAAACAGGGAACCACCGAACCCTATGATGATTTTATTAACCGATTAAAAGATAGTATTGATAAACAAATTGATAATGAAGCAGCAGCACAAGAAATTTTGATGAAATTGGCAATTGAAAATGCAAATACTGATTGTAAAAGAGTGCTACAGCCTTTAATTGGGACAGGTCAGAAGACTCTTGCTGATCTTATTCAGGCATGTAGAATTGTGGGGAGTCATGCTTATCAAATGGAAAATTTGGCTATGGCTATTACTAGATTGAATAAGCCTACAGGAAATTGCTTTAACTGTGGCAAGCCAGGACATTTTAAAGCTCAATGCCGAGCTCCCAGAGGTGGCCAATGTAAAACACCTTCTGGTACCACGGTTAAACCCAAATCGGTTTGTCCCAAATGTAAAAAAAGGCTATCATTGGGCAAACAAGTGTCGGAATGTGGCACCATCAAAAAACTAGGTCAGGGGTGCTCAGCTAACCCGACTTCAAAGGCTGATCAATATCCTGTTCATATTAATCACCCTTCTGTTAAACCAGCTACTAAAGGAAATGCTGGCATAGATTTGCAAATTGCCGCACCGGTTGAACTCCCTTTCCTCAATGTCACGCATGTTTGTGACACACAATTGCAAGGTCCCCTACCTGAAGGGACGGTAGGAATAATTTTGCCCCGTTCATCTGCTGCTAAAAAGGGTGTTTTTGTTATTCCGGGGGTTATTGATTCGGATTATGAGGGAATAATTAAAGTACAACTGTATGCACATCAGCCATTAGCCTTGCAACAAGGAGATGCTTATGCCCAGATGGTTTTGTTTCCTTATAAAGCAATGGGAACTTCTGTGGTGACAAGAGTAGGGGGATTCGGTTCCACCGATTTTCATTCTTCAGATACTATTTTAGCTCTCACTAAGATGTTGACTCCCGTTAAACCATTGACTACAATGTTGATTAATGGGGTCCCGTTCTCTGGTCTCATAGATACAGGGGTGGATGTTTCCGTGATTCGGACTAGGGAGTGGCCGCTTCATTGGCCCTATCACGATACTCCCGCCGTAAGGGGCGTTGGAGGGCTGCAACATGCTAAGGTTAGTACTGACTGGCTCTCTGTAAAAACTAAAACGGGGAGTACGGAGGTGCAGATTAAGCAGTAATATTGAATATTCATGTTAATTTGTGGGGACGAGATTTGTTATCTCAATTAGATGCAAAAATTATTTTGGAGGATTAGGTTGATTTTATTATATCATTAAGATGAATCCATTAATGAAATTACATCATACATAAAAAGCCTGTGTGGGTAGATCAATGGCCACTTAGTGAAGAAAAATTGCAAGCACTTTATGAGTTAGTTGAAGAACAACTTTTACAAGGACATCTTGAATCTTCTACTAGTCCTTATAATACTCCTGTATTTGTCATTAAGAAAAAATCTGGCAAGTATAGATTTTTACATGATCTTAGGGAAATTAATAAATTGATTGTTCCTATGGGTCCGTTACAATGTGGACTTCCAAATCCAAATTTGATTCCGAAAGATTGGGATTTGATTGTAATTGATCTCAAGGATTGTTTTTTCAGTATTCCTTTGTTTCCAGAGGATAGACAGTTGTTTGCTTTTACTTTACCATCTATCAATAATAGTGCCTCATCTATGAGATATCATTGGACTATACTGCCTCAGGGTATGTTAAACAGTCTTACAATATGTCAAATGTATGTGAATACTGCTTTGCGCCCATTTTGTAAAGCGCATGAGAATTGGAAAATTTATCATTATATGGATGATATTCTCATAGCTGGTCCAGGACCAGCAGGTACTATTATGACAGCTTATAAAGAATTGGAAGGTACTTTAGCCAAAGCAGGATTGGTTATTAGCCCCAAAAAGGTACAAAGGATTGCACCATATTTATATTTAGGTCATAAATTACAACAAGCTTATTCAGTGCCACAGGTGGTGTGCCTTGTGTTACCCGCGCAGTCTACATTAGTTCAATTACAGCAGTATTTAGGAAATATCAATTGGCTGAGACCTTATATGGGTCTTACTACAGCCACTCTTTCTCCCTTGTTTTCAGCCTTAAAGGGAGCAAAAGATACAATTAAATCAGGAACAAAAGGAAGTGATCGAAAAAGTCCAGACAGCGCTTAACACCCAATGGACTGATCGATGTTTAGATAATCATCCAATACATTTGAATGTGATTTTCGATCGCCCACCAACGGCGGCAATTTTTCAAATGTTAGACAAAAAAGTTTTTATTTTGGAGTGGATTCATTCATCAAGTACTCCTCCACGATCTATTAATACTCCAGCTATGACTTTGGCTGAAATTATACATCGTGGCCGCACACGATGTCGCCAGATTGCTGGAGTTGAACCTGCAGTTATTTTTGTCCCATTTTCCTTAAAATTGTGGGAAACTATGATTCAAAACAATTCGGTTTTACAATTATTGCTTGGAGATTGGCCTGGTCAGTTTTCTTGTCATCCTCCAGCAGATCCACGATTTTTGGCCATAAAAAATTTACCATTGCAAATTACTTCTGTATTATCCTCAACCCCTCTGGAGGGTCTTACGGTGTATACAGATGGGGAAAAATTTATGGGGCTTGTGTATGGCAAATCGAGGGCACATGGCACACGAAAATTACTCCTCAATCATCAGCACAACGTGCTGAAGTTGCAGCTGTTATTTTAGCATTTCAATTGTTTTCCACACAGAAAATTAATATTATAGTAGATAGTTTATATGGTTATAATTTAGTTTCTTTGTTACCTTTTGCTTATGCCTCTCCTAGCTTGGATGAGACTTTGTTGACGCTATTTTTGACATTGCAAGAATTAATTGAACATAGAAGTTGTTCTTACTTCATTGCACATATCCAGAGCCATCAAAATTTTCCTGGGATATTGAGTGAGGGGAATTTCCGTGCTGATTCAGCCACACATGTTATGACTATGCAATTATCTACTCCCTGGGATAGTCATAGCTATTTCCATCAAAATAAAAAGGCTCTGGTTAAACAATTTGGCATATCCCCTGGGGAGGCAGCGGCTATTATTCAACAATGCCCTACTTGTTCTCAACAAGGACTGTCTCTTCCAATGGGTGTGAATCCCCATGGACTTGAGGCATGTCAAATTTGGCAAATGGATGTTACCCAGTATGTGCCTTTTAAGCCGTGGAAATATTTGCACATGACTGTTGACACTTACTTGGGATTCATCATGGCTACTCCGCAGCGCGGAGAGGCAACCAAACATGTAATTAATCATTGTATTCGAACTTTCAGCATTCTGGGTATTCCCAAAGAATTAAAAACAGATAACGGCCCGGCATATTGCAGTCAAGCTTTTGCAATTTTTTGCAATCACTGGGGTGTTATTCATAAATTTGGTATTCCCTATAATTCACAAGGGCAGGTTATTGTGGAATGCACCAATTCCACTCTTAAGTCCATGTTGGAAAAATTAAAAGAAAAAAGAGGGGAAAATGGCCCCGGGCTACCTGGAATGCAAAATCATCTTAATTTGGCTTTATACACTCTCAATTTTTTAAATCTTACTAGAACACCACCTAATACAGCTGCAAGCAGACATTTTTCTATTTCTATGGATACCGCTTCAGCTCGCCCGTTAGTCTGGTACCATAAATTACCAGACCCCCAGTGGAAAGGACCTGCAGAGCTTATTACTTGGGGACGTGGATATGCTGCGATACAGCATGAAGGCTGCACAATTTGGATTCCTGGCCGCAACGTTTGGCCTTATAATGTGCAGTCTAAAGACTCCAGTGAATTGGAGAAGGACACATCAGTCCCTAATTGCTCGGACGGGTGATTTGGGTCCGGACTATTGGAACAGTAATGCCTACATCAAAGACATTTCTCAGTAGGCTGGACTGTTGAATACATCTGACTGTTGGAGTTGTATGCACATGCCAGCACAGGGCAAATGTGCTTTTCCTCTCCATGGAGTGCCTTATGTGTCTGAATTGCCTCGAAGTTCCAGTCGGAACACGTATCCTTGGATGAGTGGTGAATTTGTTCCTTTTTATAATCAAGCAAATCAATCTTTACGAGTTTCCCTTGCTTTACGTCATTCTGCTCAAGTTTGTGTCAATTGCACAGCTATTTCAGGAGAAATAGCTATGTCAGATAAGGATTGGATTTTGTGTGGAAAAAATGCATATCGGTCAACACCCCAGAATTGGTCTGGTATATGTACATATGGAGCTGTTATCCCTGTTTTATATAAGCTTGAAAAATTACTTTCTTTTCATTTGCGTAATAAGCGTACTTCTGAAGCCTCCAATGAGCTTACTGGTGTGTGTGTGTGTGTGTGTGTGTGTGTGTGTGTGTGTGTGTATGTGTGTGTTCTTATTCAAAGTCATTGTTGTATGTACATTTCGGACAATGCTCCCAATATTTCTGCTAGTTAATCATATGGAAGATATGGTAAAAAATAATCCTTTGTCACGAGGAACTGATGCTTTAATTAGTTAGGATAGTTTATTCTCCTGGTTACCAAATTCCAGTTGGTTTACGAAACTGGCCTTTTCTATAATTATGATTGTAATAATTTTTGTAATATTGTGTTGTTGTATTCAATGTTTGCCTGGAATTTTTGCTATGATGAAATCAGTTATGCCAAAGAACAAATTGTCTCAACAAGTGAATATTATTCAACAAGGATTCGAGCGGATGCCAATGGATAAGCTGCCACCTACATTTTATGCTGAAGATATTAAGCAGCCACCTCAGTTGGATGATATCGAATACATGGACTGAAAGCCCTTGCTTCCAAACAAAAACAAAAAGGATGAGATGTTGCAATAAGTTTCCATTTCTCCGCTAAGTTTCCATTTCTCAGTCTTTGTTTCTGGATAGGTTTCCATTCCGAGCCTACAGGCTATCACGTAGCTGATAGCTGCACTAGGATGTGGAGGAACAAGGAAATATTAAGTTTCGTTTCCTGAGAAATGTGTCAGGGCTTTCCAAGTGTATGTATCTAACTGTGATTGGCTGTGTATTCAGTCATGTAACCAGCGGCTTTTGATGTGAATAAAAGGACGTGCCGGATTTCTATCTGGGCTTCCACTTCGAGACAATTCCCAGTCTCTGTCATTATTCATGGGAGCCGGGAAACGCCACAGATTTGAGGGACTGCATCTTGAACCTTTTGTAGACCACAAAGTAATTTAGCCTTTTGAGGTCAAGAATCGCTCTCCAATCCCCCGATGCCTTGGGTACGACAAACAGAATGGAGTAAAACCCCTGTTTTTCCTGTCCTGGAGGAACCTGTTCTATTACCTTTATTTCTATAAGGTGGTCTATGGCCAATTTTAGCAGCCGCGCTTTGGCTGGATTGCGTGAGACAGGGCATTTTATGAAGTGACTTGGCAGAGGGGAGTAAAATTCTATGGCTAGGCCTTGTGTTATGGTCTCTCTTACCCAAGAGTCGGTTGTAGTTGCCTGCCACACGTCGCTGAACAGCGCCAGGCGACCTCCAATGGGACTGTCCCTGGCGTCACTTGGACCGCCTGTAAGGGCGACCCCCCGCACCCTAAAGGGTCGTTTTGATTGAAACTGGTCCCTGCCTGAGGTAGGGCGGTCCTGGTAACGATCCTGCCTGGAAGGAAAGGATCACGAGCTTCTGGGCCATTCCCAGGACTGACCTCCACGAAAGGGCTGCCTCCATTCCCAGGAGCCGCCCTGGCGGAAACCCTGTCTACGGAACTCCTGCTGTGGTCGTCTGTCCGATTTTTTAGAAGGATGAGCTAGGATTTTCCGCTTGTCCTTACTCTCAATAATGTACGGTTCAAGAATGGACCCAAACAACTTTGAACCAGAATACTTAGAGGTAGTCAGCCGCCACTTAGACTTCAAATCTGTCCTCCACTGTTTTTAGCCAGAGAAGCCTCCGTGAGGCCACTGTTGCCCCAATTGATCTGGCTGAGTACCTTGTGGTGAATAAAGGTGAATCCGCCATGTACTCCACCGCAGTAAGAAGCTTGGTCAATGTTTGGTGTGTGCGTACCTGTTCAGGTGGGACACTCGATTGTAGCTCCCGAAGCCACATGATAGAGGCCCTGGCAAAGAAGGAGACCGAGGTGGCAGTCCTGATTGACCAGGCCGAGGATTGATGAGCCCGACAGAGTGAGAACTCAAATTTGTTGTCCTCCGCTTTCAGGGCCTCAGCCATGTCCCCTGGAATGGCGGAAGTGGAAAAGAGAGATATTAGTGGCTCGTCTATTGACGGCATCTCCAAGATGGAGGCAAAGGGGGAGGAAACATTAAACAGCTTTTTCTCCATATTGTTGGGAGAGGGGACAGTCGCTAGTGACGCCCACTGTGACTGTACCGTAGAGCGAAAAACCTTGGGACAAGGAATCTGCTTCTCTTCTGTCACTGGAGTGATAAAAAGAGGATTGGACTCATCCTCCTCATTAGAGGAGGCGGGCTTAGCCACCTTAGCAGCTGAAAGGTTTACCGTAGCACAGGCCTTGAGAAGGAGAGAACGAAAGGAAGCGGGGTTGAATAAACCTGAGGTAGATGCCTGTTCCGGGGCAGCGTCCTCATCCTCCGGGATGTCAGTCATCTCCAGGTCCACAGATCCCTCCTCTGCTACCTGTGAAGAAGTCTGAGACACCAGAAGCCTGGGTAGCGGCCCGTCCCGTACGGGGAGGGAGCACAGATGAAGGCAAGGAACCTTGAGGAAGAGGAGGACCCCTGGAGGAAGACATGAACTGATCAAATGCCTGTTGCATAAACGAGTGGAATTGGTCAGACCACTGACTACGCTGACCCCTGGCACTAGACCCCGCCTCAACATGGGTGGCTGCAGAACCAAAGTGTTCAGGAGAGGATGGAATTGAATGAGGGTAACCAACCTGTTCAGTTTCCCCTGGAGGAGACCATGGTCTAGAACGCTGCCCAGATTCCAATTGTGGCTCAAATGGAATAGGAGTGTCCAATGGGATGGGGAAAACCACTTCAGCCCCACTGGCTCTGAGCCTCTGGGCCTTGGAGAACTCTCTCTCCAGCGCCTGGTGCCTCCTCGTGGCCTCTCGCTCGGCTGCCTTCGACGGCTCCTTCGTAACCAGGTGCTTAGTTTTAGCGTTCTTCTTGCCCCCCGCTTCAAAATCAGTAGATCTGCGCTTTTGCGTTGTAGGGGGGGGTGCCTGAGCCTTGGTATGTCTGGGGCGAAGCACTGTCTGCCATGCTGTCTGGATGGTCCGGTGAAGGTACCCAGATGATGGGGGGAGAAAACAAGGACGCAGATCCTACTGGCAGAGAAGGGAGACCTACCTTAATTCTGCACTGGAGCAATGGCAGTCACAGTCAGTAGAATCACTAAATTCTCCTGCTAGGCCAAGTGACTAAAGGTCACAACTAGGTACAACAGGTGGTAATAAATCCCCTTTGGACAATACAACTGCAATAACGTCCACTAAAGTTCTATACTAACACTAGCAATAACACCTTGAAAACGAGAAAGAAATTTTACTCTCCATAAGATCAATCCGTTCACTCTCTCTTACGCTCCCCCCGGTAAGGCCTGACTCTGCAGGCACTAAAACAGCAAGCAGGTGCAAGCCCTGCAACCAAGCCTTTAACTGGCCACTGTGAATTATGGTCGCACCCCAAAACAAAATGGCACCCTGGCCTCTTGGACAACAAAGGGCGCTGTGCCTCCTAAAATTGCGGCTGCGCCAGCCAGAAAGCCTCCGGACCTGTCCCCAAAATGGCGGCCGTGCCTAAAACCAAAATGGTGGCTGCGACTCACACACACGGCTCCGCAATGGCCGGCAATCTCAGACCTTGAAAAAATGATCACAAACAAGAAAGGACAGTCACGGAGCCCTCCCCACCCTCTGTGGGTATCGAGGATCGCTTTCCCCCACTCCGAGAATCACTTGCTGTTGGCTGTAGCAGCCGCGCTGCTATCCGGCAGAAGAAACGCCGCATCGTCCTCCAATCGAGAAGCGAGGGAAAGGAATCTCCCCAGGGACGCTCCTGTGAGGGAGCGTTTGCCAATTCTGCTCTGGCGGTAGCTCCACTAGCGAGGGAAATACCCTCAAGCCTCGAGGCCCAGGCCTCTCAGGCCTTTGAGTCCAAAGGCCCTCACCTACTGCAGCCAATCCTCAATTTTAAAACTCTTTTAGAGAAAGAAATCAATCAGACCGAATTAAAAACTAATGGAATTTTTTTTTAAAAAAATTTTGAATCATCAATTTAAATGAAATAGCTAAAATCCTACAATTCAATTCCTGACTAGGCCTACTAGCTAAGGAGCCTCCAAAATTTGGTACTGCTGAGCTGTAGACTAAGTCAAAACTGGAAGCAGAAGGCACTCCCTGAAGGAGGCGTGGCTAAAGTTCTGACTTAGTCTAAACTGAGCAGGAAGGCTATGATTACCATCGGTGGATTCTACATCCAATCATGCTGGAGAATGGAAAAGATGCCTTACCCCTTAGGTCTGCAAAATATACTGGATGACAAGGAAGAAGATCTTAACAAATGGGTTATAGAGCTGTTAGGGGAAATGTCAGAACTTGGGAGACAAAAAATGAAAAGAGAAGCTGAAGGAGAAGGAAAGTGGGATTTGCTTGAGGAGGAATATAAGTGGGTGGAATCCCTCCCCCAAATATCCCACCCAAATTGTCTTCCTCATTCCAAGCAACTTACACAACAATAGAAGGAGAGTTTTTGGGCGATTTAATTGCTTTGGCCTGGAAAGCTATTTAGCAAAGAAAGAAAGAAAGAAAGAGTTAAACTTAAACAACAGAAGACTTGAGCTACCAGAGGGGACATAATATAATTAAATATCTGTTTGAATATGATTAAAAGAACAGATTGTCAATGCTGCTAACATTGGATGTTCTTGGAGATGCCGCCTTTTTCTTTCTTATGCTTTATTCTTAGACTTAGATGATACTGGGGGAGGAGGAGGAATGTGATGGGAGTTAGTTAGACATAACAATATTGTAATAGTGTGTAAATTCAGGGCTTTTGAAATAAGAGATGATAAGAAATGGTGGGATGGAGGGAAAGTCTGAATTTCAAACTAATTGGAAAATGTAATTTATGACTGTAAATTAGAGGAGGGAATTGTGCTTTGATACTATGTGTTCAGGGGAGGGGAATTCAGACTTTGGCTTCAACTATGTTAGTGCCAAAGCTATGCTACTCCAATAAAGATTCTTTAAAGTAAACAATGCCTCAAAGTTCTTTGAAGAGTTTCATCTGTCGGAACCATGACACAGATAACACTCAGATAAATTAGACTTTTACAATAAAAGATATGATTTAGAATTAGAATAGCACTTCTTTTCTTTTTTAATGTGGGAAATATGAAAATAAGAGGATGGCTTGTATGAATAAAAATTTTAGCTATATAAATGTAATTAATCTTGATAAAATCATAATCGACAAAGACATTCCAAATATTGATGGGTAATCAAACTTAAATAAGAGCATGAAAAATAGGGTATTGATTTAACAAGGAGACTTTAATCACAAACACAATTGAAATATAAATTTGCTAGAAAAGAGGTTATAAATTGATATTGTTATTTGTATAATACTAGAAAAATATGAGGAGGATGTTTATATTTAACTTTATATGCACCAACAGTAACAAGAATTGTAACTGCAAAATGTGGGGAAAATGAAAACAAATTGGGGAAAAAAGGAGGATCAGGGAAAAAAACACCGTATTGTGCAGTATTGAATAGATTTATATTGAATAAATTAATGTTAAGTATGTGAACCCAGACAACACATTGTTTACTAAGCACTAAAGATTGTAATTGTTAAAAACCAATAAAACATTTTTTTTAAAAAATACAATTTTATTTAGAAAATAAGGTAAGACTGTTTAAACAAAGTAATAAATCTATGGCAGTAAATTAATGTTAGAATGTGAGATAATGGGAAAATCAAGCATTAATTAATAGTGCAATAACTTCATCCACAGCAAACCAGTGCAAGATACTATATATCTGAATTTAAACCTGTATTACTTACAATAGTTTAGATAGTACCCAAGTCCTATTTCTGTAGTACAGTCATTAATGTGTACAAGAATCCTTGTACTTGACCTCTGCATTAAAAGCTATGATTTTTAATTATTCTCATTGTGAATATATTGATCAAACCATGAGAGTGTTAATTCAAACAAAATTATCTACAGCATGTCAATTTGATGTCAATTTTCTCTCTAGTGCAGAGACGGAACTATCAAGGATGGGGATAGTCTGCAAGGGCAAGAAAGAAAGCTATTTTAGCATACCTGAGATTCATCTTGAGACTCCTCTGCACAGTTCACCTGCATGAGGGCTGCCAAACGGGTGAACGTCTTCCTACTTCTGGCAACATCCAGATTGAAGAACTGCCACAGCAGGGAAAGGCAATGACCTTGCTGGAACAAAACTGCTAGTCTCTTCTCCCTGCTGTAAAAGGAGGAGCAGCAATTCACATGGCACGAAGAACATCAGCATTGCAACTTACTGTCTGTGAGAAAACTAAAAGACCCCAAGATCCTCCTGCAGCTAGAAACAGTGAAAGCTGGCTTGGGAAATATGCATATCAGTCAAGTCATTTATTCAAGCCATTCCACTGTTAAAACCTGTAATGCAAAAATATGATTGCATGGCTTTCCTCTTGCTTTTCCCATGGCAACATTTGATACATAAGCAGGGTAATGTACCATGTAAACTTGACATCAAGAAATGGGGGGGTTATGATTTCCTGAAATGTTCTGTATACTATTGTTGGTTGATTTTTTATACAATGTACAATGAATTGGAAGCTGTACTAATACTACGCAGACTAAGGCAGAATGATTGTACATCTAACACAGCGGTTCTCAACCTTTTTCAGGCCGAGACCCCACCTGCGCCGCCCATGCACGGCGCGACCCTGACCTGCGCCGCGCATGCGCGGCATGACGGGCCGAATTGCGCATGCGTGTGCGACGGACCTAACTGCGCATGCGCGGCACGACAGCCCGAACCGCACCTGCACGGCGCGTGCGCAATGGCCTGAACCGTGCATGCACGGCACAACGGGGCAAATTGCGCATGCGCGGCGCACGCACGATGGCCCGAACCACACATGCGCGGCACGATGGGACGAATCGCACATGCGCAGCGCGCGTGCGACGGCCCAAACTGCGCATGCACAGCGCGACGGGATGAATCACGCATGCATGGCACGACGGCCCTAACCGCACATGCGTGACGCGCGCACGACGGCCGAGGGGAAATGGGGAAAAAATGGGGGGAAAATGGGGAAATGCGGACTGCCATGTTTGGCGACTCCCGTGAAACGATCGTTTGACCCCAAATGGGGTCGCGACCCACAGGTCGAGAACCACTGATCTAACAGAACAACAGAGTTGGAAGAAACCTTGGAGATCTTCTAGTCCAACTTCCTGTTTAAGCAGGGATCCTATATTATTTCAGACAAATGGCTGTCCAATCTTATCTTAAAAAGCTCCAGCTTCTTGTCCTGCCTTCAGGTAATTTGGAGAATAGATTGAACCCCTCTTCTTTCTGGCAGCCCTTCAAGTATTAGAACCCTGCTATCATGTCACCTCTAGTCCTTCTTTTCATTAGACTAGACGTACCCAAATGCTGCAATCATTCTTCATGTGTTTTAACCTCCAGTCCCCTAATCTTTATTGCTCTTCTCTGCACTCTTTTGAGAATCTCAACATCTTTGTTATATTGTGGCAACCAAAACTGGATGTAATATTCCAAGTATGGTCTTACCAAGCCATTATAAAGCCTTGTTTTTTTTCTTTCCTAAGTGTAAAACCTTATTTTTCTTACCACTGAATTTTATTTTGTTAGATAGGGCCCAGTGTTCAAATCTGTCAAAATCTTTCTGGATCTTGAGCCTATCTTCTATTGGCAAAAAGAATTCCCCTTCTATCCTCTCATCTAAATCATTGATGAAGATATTGAAGAGTACTGGTCCTAATACAGAACCTTGAGATACCCCACTACATACTTCCTCCATGTAAATGCAGTTCCATTGAGGATTACACATTCAGTGCAGTTGGTCATCCAGTTATGAATCCATTGGGTGGTGATGCAGTCTAACCCCCATTTTTCTATCTTTCCAAGTAGTAAGTTGTGGTCTATTTTATCAAATGCCATACTGAAGCCCAAGTAAATTATGTCCCCAGCACTTCGCTGAACCATTGGTTTAGTCGCTTTGTCAAAGAATGCAGTAAGATTCATCTGGCATATCTGTTTTTGACAAACCCATATTGGCATCTGGTTATAACTTTGCTAGCCTCTAGATATTCACAGATTCATTGCTTAATTATCTTTTGCATGATCTTCTTACATATTTATGTCAGGCTGGTAGGATTGTAGTTTCCTAGATCCATTTTTTTCCTTTTTTAGAAGGAACCATGTCAGCTCTTTTCCAGTCCTTTGGTGGTTCTCAAGAACTTTGAAAGATATGGTTCAGTGGTTCTGAGATCATATCTGCTAGTTGCTTCAGAACCTGAGATATAATCCATCTGGACCTGGTGATTTGAACTCTTCTAGAGTGAATAGATGTTCTTTTACCATTTTCTTGTCAATTGTGACTTGCATTCCTAATCTGTCTAGGAGAGGTAAATAGTAATAATAAAAAAGGGAAAAAAGGAAAAAATATACTGTCAAAATTGTAATCCAAAGTGTTCTGCTAGTAGAAGTTTCTTATTATTCACTCTGTCTCAAAACAGCGTGTAAAAATTCCAGGTCAAGCTGTATTTGTAATCCAGAGAAGTTAGATGACTTCAAAACTTTTATTTTTATTGTAATCCATCCTGTAAAGAAAGGCAACCCAAAAGATTCTTTTTTTCCAGCCATAATCTCCAGGACTATAGATTCTAAGGACATGAAAGAGTTTAAACTGTAAGCTGTGTCTGGGCATTGAACTGGAAAGTCCACAGGCAGCAGCGGGGCAGCAGACAGCAGCGAGGCAGCAGCAGAGAAACAAGAGGGCCACAGATGGCAGTGGGGCAGCGGCAGAGAACCAAGAGGCCCAAAGACGGTGGCGGGGCAACAGCAGAACACTGGGAGGCCCACAGATGGCATTGGGGCAGTGGCAGAGAACCAGGAGGCCCACAGATGGCAGCGGGGCAGCGGTGGTGAACCGAAGGCCTGCGGACGATGGTGAGGCAGCGGCGGAGAATCAAGAGGCCTACCGTGGTGGGCCAGAGGCCTGCAGGCAATGGCAGATTTTTTCCCCCTGTTGATCGGGAGGCCTGCAGTCAGAGGCAAGGCAGCAGCAGTGAACTGGGAGGCCTGCAAGTAGCAGCGAGGCAGCAGCAGAGGACTCAGAGGCGTGCAGACAACGGCGGTTTTTATTTTTTTCCCTTTCCCTTTTGCTGACCGGAAAAAAGGGACAATAAAACAGCCATAACTACCCCAAACAGAAAAGCTAGAAACAAAGTTAGCACCAAAGCACAACAAAAAAGAGGGACTACCAAAAGCCAAAGTCATGGAACAGGTGAATGATATGCAATACATGTTCCATGTATGCACTGATGCCCAAAGAACACCCAAACTACACATGCATCAGATGCAAATTATGTGAACTACTACTAGAAAAGGATTAGGAATTTAGAGGCAACTCTAGCCAAACCCCTACATATGAAAGAAAGCTCCACCCAAACCAAACCAAACAATGAAGGGGCGTTGTCTTACCTGAACGCCTTTTCTCAGCATGAGGATGGAGAATCCACTGATGGGTTTACCTTAGTCTGCTAGCCCATGTGACTAGGCCCTAATTTTGGCTCCGCCTCCTACCGGACTTCCTGTCCATCCCCAGTTTTTGACGGGCGAAGCCTTTCCAGATGAAATTCGGGCCTTCTGGCTCCTGTCAAACGAATCTGTAAGAAACAACTTCTGCCTAGACTGTTAGAGGAGGGTGTGGATTCTCCATCCTCATGCTGAGAAAAGGCGTTCAGGTAAGACAACGCCCCTTCTCCAGCATGTGGATGTCGAATCCACTGATGGGACATACCAAAGCCCTCCAATGTCCCCCCGTGTGGGAGTCTAGGCTGAGGCATCATTTGAGTATACGGTCTGCTGCAGCACCCGCCTACCAAATGAGCCTTCTGCTGCAGCAAATCTGTCGATCTTGTAATTTTTGACGAATGAGGACGGAGATGCCCATGTCGCCGCTCTACAGATCTCCTCCACTGGCGCCTGTGTCAGCCAGGCCGCTGAGGTAGCTGCACTCCTTGTGGAGTGAGCCGTTATTTTGGTGGGAACCTGTAGTGACTGAGTCCCATAAGCCACCGCAATGCAAGCCCTGATCCATCTGCCAATGGTCGAAGAAGATACCTTGTGGCCCATGGATGATGGCTGAAATGAAACAAATAATGCTTCTGATTTCCGGAAGACTGAGGTCCTTTTGATATAAAGAAGCAATGCCCTGCACACATCTA
Organism: Bothrops alternatus; assembly: GCA_034064705.1. NCBI lineage: Eukaryota > Metazoa > Chordata > Lepidosauria > Squamata > Viperidae > Bothrops > Bothrops alternatus. The sequence continues at coordinate 527,580 of JARGCV010000091.1, forward strand.
GTTTGTGCCATCGCCTTTCCAGGTGGTGTGAGGGATTTGGGCAGAAATTAGGTAACACTATTTCCTGAGACCTGTGGAACCAAGAATTGACCTTCGGTATGAAGGATGGATCCAAACGTAAAGTGACTGTGTCTTCTGAAAAGATAGTCAGGTCCGTTCGAACCGAGAGAGCCGCCAGCTCCGAGATCCGCCTTGCCAAGGTTATGGCCACAAGGAAGGCTACCTTCAGTGACAGATGACGGAGCGAGCAAAGCCTCAGAGGCTCGAAGGGAGGTGCGGTTAAGGCCTGCAGCACCTTGGGGAGGTCCCAAGACGGAAACCGATGTACCACCGGAGGTCGTATTGTGGATGCCCCTCTTAGAAATGCATTTACCGCCGGGTGCTGAGACAGGGAGTCCCAATTGTTGCATGAAAGAACCGTCTGTAAGGCTGCGACTTGCCTGCGAATGGTATTGAGTGCCAGGCCTTTCTTGATGCCCTCTACAAGGTAATCCAGGATGTTAGGGATGGTCACAGCCAAGGGATCTAATCCCTGCGTGCCGCACCAGGTGGCAAAGTTCCTCCACGTGGCATCATATACTCTATTGGTGGAAGGGCGACGGGAGGCCTGGATGATTGCTATGGCGTCTTTCGAAAACGCCTGTCTGACTAATCCCTCCCGCTCAAGTGCCAAGCGGCTAGTTGTAGCCACTGTGGGTCTGGATGTTGTAGCTTCCCCTGACTGAGCGACACTCGATGCGGGGGCAGAATCCATACTGGTGAAATTGAGAGGTCTACGAGGTCCGCAAACCACGGGCGCCGTGGCCAATGTGGGGCAATTAAGATCACCTCCGCTCTTTCCAGGATCACCTTGCGAATGGTCGCCTGTATCAATGGAGGGGGTGGAAATGCGTACATCAGGCCCTGAGGCCACCTGCATCTGAGGGCGTCCGTCCCCTCCGCCCCCCGGGACGGGAACCTGGATATGAATCGGGGAAGTTGAGTGTTCTTGGGGGAGGTGAAGAGATCTACTAGCGGGCGGCCGAACCTGTTCGCGATTGCCTGGAACAGTGTCGGGTCCAGTCTCCACTCCGCATGATCCACCGTGGCCCTGCTTAGGGAGTCCGCCTGACAGTTTGCCTCCCCTGATATGTGTTCTGCTCTGATTGACTCTAGATGCGCCTCTGCCCACTGACCCAGATCCCGGGCCTCCTGCATGAGAGCCGCTGATCTTGTCCCTCCCTGTTTGTTCACGTGTGCCTTTGCAGTCACTTTGTCCGTTAGGACTAGCACGTGTCCCCCTGCTAGGCTGGGGAGGAATTGGTGGAGGGCTAGGTAGATAGCCCGTAGTTCGAGCCAGTTGATATTGTGTGTCAGATCCTGGGACCCCCATCTGCCTTGCGCTATCTGGTCCTGGAAGTGGGCCCCCCAGCCGAACTGACTGGCATCGGTGGTTACCGTCACTCTGGCTGGTTCCCTGAACAGTGTCCCTTTGGTCATGGTTGGGGAGGTCCACCACCGGAGGGATGCTAGGACCTGGGGTGGAACTCTTACCCTTCGGGGCGATGCCCCCTGGTTCAGTCTTTGATAGGGAAGAAGGAACCATTGGAGTCTTCTGGAATGAAGTCTGGCCCATGGGACGATGCCCAGGCATGAAACCATCTTCCCGAGGAGTTGGGACAGCTGTACTATAGTGGCCGCCTTCTTTCTTTGAATGAGGTGTGCGAGCTTTCGTAAGCTTGCCCGCCTGTCCTGGGAAAGGTGCACTAACCCTGCCTCTGAGTCTATGACCGCCCCTAGGTGGAGCAGGCGTGTTGATGGTGTGAGATGGCTTTTTTGGTAATTTACGGAGAAGCCATGTTCCTGGAGTGTACTTATTGTGACCCGCAGGTCTGCGTGAGCTGTTTGGACGGATCTTGACTGAATTAGGATGTCGTCCAGATAGCATTGAACGCGCACCGGTCTCATACGCAAGTGCGCGCCCAACACTGCCAGTATCTTTGTGAACACCCTGGGTGCCGATGACAGGCCGAACGGCAGGGCTCTGTATTGATAGTGCCTGTTTTTGTGGCAGAAGCGGAGGAAGCGTCGATGTTCCTGTCTTATTGGTATGTGTAAGTAGGCTTCTGTGAGGTCTATGGATGACAACAAGTCCCCTCTCCGTATGCTGGCCAGAATGGATATGAGGGACTGCATTTTGAACTTTTTGTAAATTATGTAGTGATTTAGTCTCTTGAGATCTAGGATTGCTCTCCAACCCCCCGATGGCTTGGGTACTACGAACAGGATGGAGTAGAATCCCTGTCTTTCCTGACCTGGAGGAACCTGTTCTATGGCTCTTATTTCTGTCAGGTGGTCTATGGCCTGTTTTAGTAGCTTTGCTCTGGAGGGGTTGCGAGACTCCGGACACCTTATGAATTGACTTGGGGGAGGTGCGTAAAACTCTAAGGCTAGACCGTGTGTTATGGTCTCCCTTACCCAGGCGTCTGTTGTGGTTGCTCGCCACCTTGCATTGAACAGCGCCAGGCGTCCCCCTATGGGACTGTCCCGGGCGTCACTTGGAACGCCTGTAGGGACGGCCCCCCGATCCTCTGGCTGGGCGCTTTGGGAACTGGCCCCTGTTTGTGGCCGGGCGGTCCTGGAAGTGCTCCTGAGTTGGCGGGAAGGAACGCTGGTTTCTGGGCCAATCCCAGGACTGCCCCCCACGAAAGGGCTGTCTCCATTCCCCGGCGCTCTGCCAGGCCCCCTGCCTGCAGAATTCTTGAGGCCGCCTATCCGCTCTTTTGGAGGGGTGGGCGAGGATCTTTCTCTTGTTCCTGTCCTCGATTACGTACGGGTCCAGGATGGAACCAAACAGCTTGGAACCTGCATACTTGGAAGTGGCTAGTTGCCATTTGGACTTAAGGTCCGTCTTCCATGACTTAAGCCAGAGGAGCCTCCGCGAGGCTATTGTGGATCCGATCGCTCTGGATGAGTATTTGGTGGCCGTTAAGGTGGAATCTGCTATGTATTCTGCCCCCATCAGGAGCTTGTTCAGTGTTTGCTGAGCACGTACCTGGTCTGGTGGTACACTTTCCTGCAGTTCCTGCAGCCACAGGATCAATGCCCTGGCCACTAGGGAGGCTGAGGAGGTGGCCCTGATCACCCAGGCTGAGGAGTGGTGAGCCCTGCGGAGCGAGAACTCAAATCTCTTGTCCTCGGCCTTCATGGACTCGGCCACGTCTCCTGGGATGGCGGATGAGGAAAAAAGGGAGATTAGTGGCTCATCCACCGTTGGCACCTCTATGAGGGAAGCAAAGGGGTTGCAAACGTTAAACATCTTTTTATCCGTGCTGCTTGGGGAAGGAGTAGTTGCCAGTGAATCCCACTGGGACTCCACCGTGGTGCGGAACACCGTTGGGCATGGTACCTTAATCTCCTCTGGTGCGGGAGGATGTAACACCGGATGGATATTACCCACCTCTTCCTCCGGGGAGGCCACCTTAGCCTCCTTCTGCCTTGCCGGCAGGCTAAGGGTGGCGCACGTCTTAAGCATGAGTGGCCGGACAAGAGAGGGATTGAATAAACCTGAGGTTGATGCCTGTTCTGGGATCTCGTCCTCGTCTTCGGACAGCTGTAGCCCAGATGTTTCCCAGTCCTCAGGTTCCTCCTCTGCCAGTTGTGATGAAGTCTCGGACCCTTCAGATACCTGGGTAGCTACCCGTCCCCTGCGCAACGGGGGTGCAGGTGGGTTAGGTAGCTCCTGAGGGAGGGAAGAGAGCTTAGAGGTCATGAAATTGTCAAAGGCTTTTTGCATATATGACTGTAACTGCTCAGACCACCCTCCAGCCAGCTCCCTGGTGTAGGATTCAGCCTCAGCCTGAGGGGCTGAGGGTTCCGAACGCTCTGTTGAGGATGGTGTGGATTGAGGGGAACCAGCCTGTTCGGTCCCACTGGACCTGAGCCTCTGGGCCTTGGCACACTCTCTCTCTAGTACTTGGTGCCTCCTTAAGGCCTGTCGCTCGGCTGCCTTCAATGGCTCCTTACTGATATGTTTGGTCTTTGCTTTCTTCTTGCCCCCCCTGTTCCAAATCCGTTGTCTTGCGTTTTGGTGATAGTGGGGGGGCGGAGCCTTGGTACACCTGAGGCGACGCGCTGTCTGCCATCGCACGTCTGGAATCCCAAGAAGGTCTCCGAGACGAGTGGGGGAAACTATGATCAATTGAACAGGCAGGTGAGGGATAACCCTTATTCTGCACTGATGCGTTGGCAGTCACAGGCAGTCAGACTAATCACTTGAGATTGTCTGTGGGGCTGGCTGATTATATAACAGGTGGTGCTATCCCCTTTCCGGTATTTTAAATACCCCTCTTTCTCTCTCTCTCTTTTTTTTCCCTGTGGGTGATACACAGTAGGTTGAGCTGTGCCTCGCCTAGATCAGCTGAGGCTACTGAACCTCTGCCCCCAGTTCGGCCTGATGACTGCAGGCGCTGTGGTGGTGAGTGGCGGATGGGTCTGGCTGCCGCAACCCGTGCCTGCCCGCAGACCTCCAACTCAGATCCCCGTTACCGGTAGAGCACTCCCGACCACGATAGCGAGATAGCGAGGGCGCCCTGGGTCTGCCCGCTGAGTCGGGCTGCCAGGAGATGGCGGTCGATGCTCCCCGAGCCGAGCCCGCCCCTTATTCAAAATGGCCCCTCGCGCCAAATCCGAGATCGGGTTGCCAAGATGGTGCCTGTCTCCCTTACACGCGGCCCCAATGGCCACCGACGATCCCAAACAGCCGCCCTCCGTGAACCCGATGGGACCAGTGCCGGATGCTGGCCTAACGGCTAGCCGGCGAACTCCTCCCCCTCCGAATCCCCACTTGCGGTTTTTTTCTTCCAGTGGCGCCGTCTCCTCCGTTATCCTCTCGATGTTCTCGACGGCGATCGGAGATGAATAGTGACGATCGGAGGCGGGAGTGATTTGGGGGATCTTCGGACCGCGGCTCTGAACCGAGGGATGTAACCCCCTCTGGTTCCTGCGGCGCGGACCCTTGAGGTCCCGGGAGTTCCCCCCCCCCAAGACCTACTCGTCGCTGAATCCTCCTACTGGATTCCGAAGTAGTCTCTGTTCTTGTTGAAACTAATTTCTGTTAACTAAGCTTCGAAACTAACCCTATCTTCTTCCAACTAAAGAACCCTACTCGGAGCTCACTCTAAGAGATGTTCTCGGGCTGAAGACTAGGCAAAAACTGGGGATGGACAGGAAGTCCGGTAGGAGGTGGAGCCAAAATTAGGGCCTAGTCACATGGGCTAGCAGACTAAGGTAAACCCATCAGTGGATTCGACATCCACATGCTGGAGAACAAATAACTCCCAGAGGCTTTGATCCTACCGATAAATCCTTGGAGGAAGACAAATGGAGGTATGTAACACACAGAAGGAAATACAACACTCAAAGCAAGAAACAGCATGCAATAAACAAACCCCTTCTCCCCAATCCTACCCAACTAGAAGCAGCCCCATTAAAACTGACCAATCAATTTCTTCCCTTAGAAGGAAACATGCAAACCCACAACCTACCTTTCAAAGAAGACAAGCAGACACCTAGCAAATAAAGAACTTCAAATATCCCCCCAAAAGCCACCTCAAATACCTCTAAAAAAGCCATACCAACAAACACAGCTGAGACAAACAGAAAAGCACCCCAGAATGCAGCCCCCCCAAAAGAAAGGAGAGTGTTGGTAATAGGAGATTCTATCCTCAAAGGAACAGAATCATCCATCTGCAGACCAGACATACAATCCAGGGAGCTATGCTGTCTCCCTGGAGCAAAAATCAAAGATGTAGCCGAGAACCTAACCAAAATAATTAGGCCCACAGACTACTACCCCCTCCTCCTATTCTACATCAGAATGAATGACACAACAAACAACCTGAGTGCAATAGTGAAAGACTACAAACAACTAGGCAACAAAGAAGCTAGGAGCACAAGTAGTGTTCTCATCAGTGCTCCCAACAAAAGGCCAACACCCACTGAGAGAAAAAAGAACCTCAGAAGTAAATCACTGGCTAAAGGGTGGGTGTCACCAAGAAAACTTTGATTTCCTGGCTCACAGACTGCATTTTTTACACAAGGGATTCTTGGCAAGGGATGGGCTATACCTCACAAAAACGGGCAAAAATGTACTTGGAAAAAGATGGCCCCAACTCATCAGGAGGGCTTTAAAGTAAAACTGAGGGGGGAGGGTGACCAATCACTAGAATCTCTAAAACCCCAAACTAATCACAAATCTCTATTTTATTATCTTTAAACCATTTGCTAACATTCTGAATCATGTTTCTACCGTCAGCGAAATCTTGTTTGAACCCCCTCAAGCGTATATTAGCCCTTCTTGATCTGTCCTCCAAAATATGCAACCGAAGGCGATCTTGATCTCTATCCTCCTCCAACTTCTTTACCCTGATACCCTGTGCTTTCTGTTCTGTTTTCACCTCTATTAACTCATTCGCTGTTTTTGCAACAATATCTTGCATATCTTTTATCTGCCGGCCAATAACAGAAAAAGTTTGCACCAAAGCCTCCATTCTTTTTGTAAGTTCTACTTCCGTGGCCGACGCCATTTTCTCTCCCTGTTGCAACTTTAATTACTTACAGTTCAGAACAGAAAGTAAAGTTTCCTACGGCTCCTTTTCCTTCTCCAATCCACCCAGGGTATTTCCAGGTTCAGAAGTTTTAGCTGTTTTCTTTAGTCTAACATTGTTTGAGGCTCTGAAGGGTTTAGCGGAGGTTTAATTCCGATGTTTTAATATTTGTTTGGAGAGCGTCCGGCATAGCGTCTATCACTTTGACGCATGCGCAAAACCCCCACTAATCACAAATCTCAAGAAAACAAAAGAAACAATAAGGTAGGCAGTGTTGAGAAAAAAGAAAAACCCAAATCACAATCAGGAGATATAGGAAACATACCCACGGACAGGCATAAAAGCCTAAAATGCTTATACACAAACGCTCAAAGCTTGGGGAACAAATAGGGTGAACTAGAGGCAATAGTACACGAGGGAGGGTATGACATAGTTGGCATAACAGAAACCTGGTGGGATGAAACCCATGAATGGAACAGACAGATGGATGGATACAAATTTTTTCAAAACAAAAGATCTACAAAAAAGGAGGGGGAGTTGCATTATATGTAAGAGAACACTATATATCTGCAGAAATGCACATGACCCAAGACAAAATCTCTCCAGAATGAGTATGGGACAATATAAAAGAGAAAAAAGTTACATCACCATAGGTGTATATTACAGGCCACCCAACCAACCAAAAGAAACAGATGAACTCTTTGCCAACTAGTTAACAAATGTATAGAGGAAGCATAGCACAGTAATAATGGGAGACTTCAACTACCCAGGTATCAACTGGGAGACAAACTCTGCAGTGAGTGGGAGATCAAACAGATTCCTAACCAACCTAGTTGACACCTTTGTCACCCAAAACGTGGAGGAGGGAACTAGACACAAAGCCATACTGGACTTAATCCTTACAAATAGAGAAGAGGTGATAGAGGGAATCAAAATTGCCAGAACCCTGGGTGAAAGTGAACACGCCATACTGGAATTTAATATAATGCAAACAGTAGCAACTGAAAACAACCAAACCAATGTCCTAAACTTCAAAAGAGCTGACTTTAACAAACTCAGAGAGAATCTAAGAAAGAGCCCATGGATGAAAATTTTAAAGGGGAAAACAACGCAAGAAGCGTGGGAAACCCTGAAAAACGCGATCACAAAAGCCCATATCAGCACAATAACACTGAGAAAGAAAAACAAGAAATCCAAGAAGAAACCAGCATGGCTGCACAAAGATCTCTCTGACAAACTGAAAGACAAAAAGGACAAACACAAAAAATGGAAAGAGGGATGCATAACCAAGGCCGACTATCAGCAGACAGCCAGAGCATGCAAAGAAGAAGTCAGGAAAGCAAAGGCTCAGTATGAACAAAGACTAGCAATGGAAATCAATGACAATAAAAATGTTTCTTCCAACATATTAACAACAAGAAAAAAGTCAAGGAAACTGTAGGCCCACTAAAGAGAGAAGATGGTAAGGAAATTACAGACAACAGAGAGAAAGCAGAGCTGCTTAACTCATACTTTGCATCAGTCTTCACACAAAAAGAAACCATAGCCCAACACACCAAAACAACAACAACACTGCAAAAGACATACTAGAAACAAAAATCAAAATAAGAAAGAAAATGGTAAGAGAACACCTATCCAATCTTGATGAATACAAATCACCAGGACCCGACAGATTACATCCCAGAGTTCTGAAAGAGCTGGCAGATGTTATCTCAGAACCATTACACCACATCTTTCACAAATCCTGGAGCACCGGGGAAGTACCCAAGGATTGGAAAAGGGCTGATGTGGTTCCCATCTTTAAGAAAGGGTGAAAAAAGGACCCAGGAAACTACAGAGCAATCCGTTTAACATAAATACCTGGGAAGATCCTAGAAAAGATAATAAAAAACAGATCTGCAAACAACTAAAAACAAACAAAGTCATAACTAGCAGCCAGCAAGGGTTTGTTAAAAACAGATCATGCCAAACCAATCTTATCTCATTCTTTGATAAAATAACTAAACTAGTAGAATGAAATGCAGTGGATGTAGTATACCTAGATTTCAGTAAGGTATTTGAAAAGGTACACCACAATCTACTCCTCGGTAAGCTAGCAAAAGGTAGAATAGACAACAACAGCACCAGGTGGATCTGTACTCAACGAGTTGTTCTCAATGGCACTACATCCATATGGAGAGAAGTAAGTAGTGGGGTACCATAAGGTTCTGTCTTAGGTCCAGTACTCTTCAATATCTTCATTAATGACTTAGATGAGGGAATTGAAGGGGAACTCATCAAATTTTCAGATGACACCAAACTGACAGGAGTAGCCAACACCCCAGAAGACAAACTCAGGATCCAAAAAGATCTTGACAAACTTGAACAATAGGCCCTATTCAACAAAATGAGTTTCAATGTGAAGAAAAGCAAAGTCTTACATTTAGGCAGGAAAAACCAAAGATACAAATACAGATTGGGCAAGACCTGGCTTAAAAACAATAACTGTAAGAGGGACCTTGGATTCCTAGTGGAAGATCACTTGACAATGAGCCAGCAGTGTGCAGCAGCAGCCAAAAAAGCTAATACAATCCTTGGTTGTATAAACAGAGACATAGAATCAAGATCGCGCGAAGTATTATTACTACTTTATAAAACCCTAGTAAGACCAACCCTGGAATACTGCATCCAGTTTTGGTCACCATGTCACAAAAAAGATGTTGAGAATTTGGAAAAAATTCAGAGAAGAGCAACTAAGATGATCAAAGGCCTGAAGACTAAAACATACGAAGAACGGCTACAGGACTTGGGTTTGGCTAGTCTAAAGAAAAGAAGAAATAGGGTAGACATGATAGCAGTGTTCCAGTATCTGTGGGGCTGCCACAAGGCAGAGGGGGCCAGGCTGTTCACGAAAGCAACAAAGGGAAGGACGAGAAACAATGATTGGAAACTGATCAAAGAGAGAAGCAACCTGGAATTAAGGAGAAACTTCCTGACAGTGAGGACAATCAACCAGTGGAACAGCTTACCGCCAGAAATCATGGGTAGTCCATCACTGGAGATTTTCAGGAAGAGACTAGACATTCACCTGTCTGAGATGGGATAGGTTCTCCTGCTTGAGCAGGGGCTGGACTAGAAGACCTCCAAGGTCCCTTCCAGCTCTATTCTATTCTGCTCTATTCTGCTCTGCTCTGCTCTGCTCTACTCTATTAACTTCTTTTTCACAAATGTGGGCTATATGATGTTAATCTGCCTTAGTTATGTGTCCCTCTTTTCATATTTATGCTTGTCCTTTTCACTTTCTGCTGGATCTCTTATTTTTCTTTTTCAGTGGTATTGTGTTGGTCTGGGCTTTTATGGTCATATTTTTCAGTGTTTCCCATGCTTCTTCAGTTGTTTTCCCCTTTAATATTTTTATTCATGGAATCTTTCTCAAGTTCTCTCTAAATTTTTTGAAATCAGCTCTCTTACACTAAGACACTAGTTTTATTTTATTACTTGTGTCTGCCTTATATTGAATTCAAATATAACATGGTCACTCTCCCACAACTTCAACCCCCTCTATCATTTCTTCTCTGTTAGTATGAACTAAGTCCAGTATACTGTAGCTGACACTCTAGTTCCCTCTTCTACCTTTTGGATGACAAAATTGTCAGTTAGACTCATCAGGAACCTTTTTGATCTCCCACTCAATACAGAGTATGTCTCACAGTTGATATCAGGGTAGTTAAAATCCCCAATTATCACTATAGTATGTCTCCTGAACAGATGGCAAAGGCATTTCTGTGGCTTAAAATGACTGCCTGTAAGAACAACATTTGTTTATTATCAGAAACAGAAATGGTTAAATCTGAATTTTAATCAGTTTTTCATTAGACTTAATTTAATTTAATTTAATTTAATTTGATCTATCTTCACAAACTGAGCATGCGCAAGATGGACGCTTATGCCTGAGCGTCCGATGCTTGGGTCCAGGAGATGAGGTTTGGGGAGCCCACCCAGGGGGTAGATTTCCATCAAACAACCCTGGGTGGTTACCGGAAAACGCTGCCGACCACCAGGCGGTGTAACGGGGCTTCAGGAGTTCGGACTGAGCTGGGGCGAGCAGAGGCATCGGCAGCTATGCACGGCGTCTCTGGAAATGCTGAGGCCTCGGAGGATTATGTGGATTGGAGCCGGGAGTTGGCGTAGCTGTAAAGATCTGGAGTAGCGGACCTGCGGTGGGTTAAGAGCTTCCCGGGGAGAGAGCCAGCTGGCCTCCCCCCCTTTTTTAATGATAGCTGAAGAGCCCCGCAGGGAGAGAGCCGGCCCCTCCCCCCCTCAATGACAGCTGAGCATGCGGCGAGGTGAGGACATGCTGGAGCCTCGCGGCTGGCCTCTTTCCTCCCCCCTCTTGAGAGGAGGAGAGTTTGGAGTAGTGGAGCGATGGGGTGATGAGGGTGAGAGCCTTGCGGGGGAGAGCCGGCTGGCCTCCCCCCTCCCTCAATGACAGCTGAGGAGCCTCCCCCCATGTTGCTCAATGACAGTGCTGCTAGTTGTGAGGAATCCAGCAAGAACTATCATGTTCCCAGCCTGCCAGGCCAGCACAAGAGGCACCACACATGGAAATTGATATCGATACCCCAGGAACCTGAGAGATGAGGGGAGCCTCCTATGATGAGCCTCCTCCCCCTCGCCTGAATGACAGCTGAGGACGCGGTGAGGTGAGGACATGTTGGTGCCTCGCGGTCCCACTCCACTCCACTCCACTCCACTCCCATATGGAATTTATGGACAAACCCTCATCTCTGTGTTTTTTACCCAAGCTATGATTATTGGATGCAGGATAAGGCAAGCCTTCTTGCACTGCGAGATACCGCCCTCTTGCGGAAATGGCCTGTATGTCTTTCGAAGGCCTACCCTGATGACAGATTTTGGAATCCCGAGAGGTGGCATGCTCAAAAAAAGGGGTTATGGAGGTTTTTAAGTAGGGGTTTTAAATGTTTTTAAGGGGTTCCGGGGTGGGAAGATTAATGATAGTAATGGTGTAGGCCTGGGGGAGGTCTACGGGATAGGGGAGGGTTAGGGGGTGGGAATAAGGAGGAGGAGAAACATGGGCCAGGCAATGGGTGGGACCGGAACCACGAGGGTGCGGACCAGGGAGGGGGCAGAGGTGATTCAGTTCTCATCGGTTCTGTAAGTGGGAGGGGCAGATATGGCGGGAGTAGGGGGCCCTATCAATTTATGGGAGCGCGCCCCCACTATCTTCGAGTGGTGCCGCGCTCTGACCCCCGCGGCTCTACTTGTGATCTGGGTTGTTTAGAGCCAAAGGGCCCAGGTTGTAGGCTGATGCTGTGCAACACCAGGTCTGTGGTTAATAAGGCCCCCCTGATACAAGACTTAATTACGGAGGGGGCTGCAGACCTGGCGGGTATTACGGAGACCTGGTTGGGACCAGAGGGAGGTATCCCTCTGGTGGAAATGTGCCCTCCAGGCTTCCTTGCATTTGACCAACCGAGAACTCAGGGCAGGGGTGGGGGAGTGGTGGTTGTGATTAGGGAAGGTCTCAGGCCGAGGGAGGTCACTGTTCCTCAGACGGCAGGCTGTGAATCCCTCCTTGTGAAGTGGGACCTTGGGGGTCCAAGGGCTGTGTTGCTCACGTACCTGACTCCCTGCCACATGTCAACCGCCCTGTCCGAGCTCTTGGGCGTCATCGCGGCGGTGGCGGTTGAGGTCCCCAGGATGGTAGTCATGGGTGACTTCAATCTGCCGTCTGCGGGTGAGGCGTCTGGGGAGGTTCGGGAGTTCATGGGACCTGACCCAGGTAATTCAAGGTCCCATACACACGGGGGGAAACACACTTGACCTGGTTTTTGTCTCTGGTCAGTGTCTGAGTGATCTGGATACGAGAAATATAGTTATTACACCTCTGTCATGGTCCCATCACTCTCTCCTACGCTTGGACTTTCAGACTGCTACACCCCGCTGCAGGGAGGCAGAACCAATTGTTTGGTACCACCACAGGCGACTGATGGAACCTGAGAGGTTCCAGACGGAGCTTGGGCCAATACCGGAGGCTCTAACACACAACTCGGTCGGGGCGCTGGTGGCTGCCTGGGATAGGGCAGCTACTGATGCCTTGGATAGGGTTGTGCCTCTGCGGCCTCTGAACCGGCATGGTTCTCAATCAGCTCCCTGGTTTAACGGGGAGCTGAGGGAGATGAAGCACCGGAAAAGACGCCTAGAGAGCAGTTGGAGGGTGAGTCGCTCCGAGTCTGACCGAACATGAGTAAGAGACCATATTAGGACTTACCTAGTGGCAATAAGGGCAGAGAAGTGTTCTTACATCACTGCCCTTATTGCGTCATCAGATAACCGCCCAGCCTCCCTGTTTAGGGTAACCCGCTCCCTCCTTCATCGGGAGGTGAGGGGGGATCCCTTGGAGGGAAGAGCTGAGGATTTTGTGCAATACCTGCATGACAAAATCGCTCAGATTCGGGAAGGCTTTAACTTCGATGAAGGAGGTCCAGCAGGAGTGGCTGAGGCTGGTCTTGAGACTGTTATTTGAGCTGAGTTTGACTCCATGACACCTGATGACGTGGACAGGTTGCTGGGAGGTCTTAGAGCAACCACATGTTTACTGGACCCGTGTCCCTCCTGGTTGGTACTGGCCTCCAGTGAGGTGACGCGAGGCTGGCTCCAGGTGATTATCAATGCTTCAGAGTGAGGGTGTCTTTCCCGCCGCCCTGAAAGAGGCGGTAGTGCGACCCCTCCTCAAGAAGCCCGCCCTAGACCTGGCTGTTTTATCTAACTACCGTCCTGTCTCCAACCTTCGCTTTGTTGCGAAGGCTGTTGAGAGTGTGGTTGCTCGACAGTTCCCTCAGCACCTGGAGGAATCGTCGTATCTGGACCCGCTCCAGTCGGGCTTCAGGCCGGGTTACAGCATGGAAACAGCTTTGGTCGCATTGGTGGATGATCTCTGGCGGGCCTGGGACAGGGGTTGTTCCTCTGTCCTGGTGCTATTGGACATCTCAGTGGCTTTTGATACCATCGACCATGGTATCATGCTGCGTCGGTTGGAGGGGTTGGGTATAGGGGGCACCGTGCTTCAGTGGATCTCCTCCTTCCTCTCTGGCCGGATGCAGTTTGTGTTGACAGGGGGTCAGAGGTCGACCCCGAGGGCCCTTGACTGTGGGGTACCTCAGGGGTCGGTCCTCTTGCCCTTGTTGTTCAACATTTATGTGAAGCTGCTGGGTGAGATCATCCAAGGTTTTGGGGTGAAATTCCATCAGTACGCTGATGATACTCAGCTGTACATTTCCACCCCGAACCACCCAAATGAAGCCCTTGATGTGCTGACCCAGTGCCTGGAGGCTGCCCCGAGTCCTACGGGAGAGGGGCAGTATAAAAAATTAAAAAATAAATAAATAGATAAATAAATAAATAAATTTCCAAATTTTCCTTTCTGTCTACTTATGCTGCATAAAGATATGTATTTTCTTTCACATTCTAATATACATTTTAATAAATATATTTTCTATGCATCTCTGGTTTGGTTTGGTTTTTTTTATACCTCCAATAGTTTACTCTTGGTGACTACCTGGGCTAGTTGCTGCAGTTTTCTTGGCAAGATTTCAGAAGGGGTTTGCTATTACCTTTTTGCTAAGCTGAGACCGACTTCCAATTCAGAGGTCAAATTTAGCCATCAAGCCTTTTCATCAAATCAAAGGAAATCCAGCTCAAAGGAATTTCCACAGTAACCTCCAAGAACCTATCATGGAGATCACCCAACCTCACATAAACTTTTCTCTTTCTATAAGGAAGTTTAGCTCTATCCTATTCCAGAAGTCCCTTAGGATCTGGCTATGTTGTTAGGTCTGGGGATCTTAGAGAATCAGTGATATTTTAAGATGCCTCCATTATAGTACTTAATATTCCATATTTAACCATATTCAATATTGAATTCCATGTTCTAAGTCTAGTTCCATATTCTAGTCCACGGGTTGGCAACCCGCGGCTCTGGAGCCGCATGCGGCTCTTTGAGCCACCTCCTGTGGCTCCGGAGCCTGCTCCACCATTTTCAGAGAGAGACAGAGAAACACTTGTGCTTTCCTTCTCTCCCTCTCATGCAGATTTGCCCCCTTGCAGAGCTCCTGATTGGCCCTGCAGCCAGGTGCCCTGCTCCCTGAGAGAAGGGTGACCAGGAAGGGCCTTTCCGGGGCTGGCCCGGTACGAGATGCATGTGGCCGGAGAGCCGCACGGGGAAGCCCTGGGATCCATGCTGGAAGCGGCCCAGCAGAGCCTCTGTTGAGTGGGCCAGCCCTCCCACAAGCCGCAGCCCTGGTTGGCCAAGCAGCAGCAGAGCTGGAGATGGAGGGTGAGTGGGGGAAGGAAGGGGGCTTACCTGCACCAGACGGAGGGGCAGCCGAGCCGGCCTCGTGTCTTCCCGGGCTGGGCGGCAGGCCTGGTAGGGCTGGGGGCTGGCAGGGGCAACAGTTCCTGCCACTCCCCAGGCCACCCAGTGGGGGCAGCAGTCAGTGGGGGCATCGGTTTCTGCCCCTCCCCAGGCTGGGCAGTAGGCCCAGCGGGGGCAGCAACCAGTGGGGGCATTGGTTCCTACCCCTCCCCAGGCTGGGTGGAAGGCCCAGCGAGGGCAGTAACCAGCAGGGGCATTGGTTCCTGCCCCTCCCGGGGTGCTGAGCCGGCCCCGCATCTCCCTGGGCTGGGCGGCAGTGGCAGCTGGCAGGGGAATCGGTTTCTGGCCGTCCCTGGGCTGCTGAGCCAGCCTCGATTCTCCCCGGGCTGGGTGGCAGATGGTGTGGGCATCGGTTTCTAGCCATACCCTGGGCTGCTGAGCCGTCCTCGCATCTTTCCGGGTTGGGCGGCAGGTGGCGGGGGCATCAGTTTCTAGCCGTCCCTGGGCCACAGAACCAGCCTCGCATTATCCCGGGCCCGGTGGCAAGCACATCGGTTTCTAGCTGTTCCCGGGCTGCTGAGCCAGCCTCGCGTCTCCCCAGGCTGGGCGGCAGGTGCCAGGGGCATCAGTTTCTGGCTGTCCCCGGGCCGCTGAGCCGGCCTCGTGTCTCCCTGGGCTGGGAGTCAGGCGATGGGGGCATCGGTTTCTGGCCATCCGCAGACCGCTGAGCCAGTCTAGCGTCTTTCTGGGCTAGGCAGCAGGCAGCGGAGGCATCAGTTTCTAGCCGTCCGCAGACCGCTGAGCCAGCCTTGCGTCTCCCTGGGCAGGTGACGGGGGCATCGGTTTCTGGCCGTCCGCGGGCCACTGAGCCGACCTTGCGTCTTTCCAGGCTGGGCGGCAGGTGCAGGAGCATCGGTTTCTAGGCATCCCCGGGCTGCTGAGCCAGCCTCGCATCTTCCCGGTCTGGGCGGCAGGCACATCGGTATTAAACCATCCCCCGGCTGCTGAGCCGGACTCGTGTCTCCCCGGGCTGGGTGGTGGGGGCATCAGATTCTAGCCATCCCCGGGCTGGTGAGCTGGCTTCGCGTCTCTCCGGGCTGGGCGGCAGGCGGTTTCTGGTCATCCCCGGGCTGCTGAGTCAGCCTCGCATCTCCCTGGGCTGGGTAGCAGGCAGCGGGAGCATCAGTTTCTAGCCGTACCCTGGGCCGCTGACCCGTCCTCGCATCTTTCTGTGTTGGGATGCACGCGGCAGGGGCATCAGTTTCTAGCCATCCCCGGGCCACAGAGCCGGCCTCACGTCATCCCAGGCTGGGCGGCAAGCACATTGGTTTCTAGCTGTCCCTGGACTGCTGAGCCAGCCTCGCGTCTCCCCGGGTTGGGGGCAGACGGCGCGGGCATCGGTTTCTAGCCATCCCTGGGACGCAGAGCCGGCCTTGTGTCTGCCTGGGCTAGGCGGCAGACGACAGGGGCATCAGTTTCTAGCCATCCCTGGACCGCTGTGCTGGCCTTGCGTCTCCCCGGGCTGGGCGGCAGGCAGCGGGGGCATCAGTTTCTGGCCATCTGCGGGTTGCTGAGCAGGCCTTGCATGTTCCCGGGCTGGGCGGCAGTCCGGTACGCTCCCACAGAGTGGGTCTCCTCAGGGTGCCGTTGGCCAGACAATGTCGGCTGGCGACCCCCAGGGGGAGGGCCTTCTCTGTGGGAGCTCCAACGCTTTGGAACGAGCTCCCCCCGAACTCCGTACGATGACGGAATTGCGTTCCTTCCGTCGAGAATTAAAAACATATTTATTCCAACAAGCCGGCCTGGGATAGTAGCTCCGGTTCCAACAAGGCCATAATTGTTTTTAGGGGATTGAGTTTTTAGATTATGTATTGGGTTTTTAAATGATTGGGCCAAATTATTTAATTTATTTTTAATAATTTTACTTTTTGTATGTTGACGTTTTTAATTGGGCTGTACACCGCCCCAAGTCCTTTGGGAGGGGGGCGGTATAAAAATCGTAAAATAAATAAAAATAAAACTGTGCTGGCCTTGCGTCTCCCCGGGCTGGGCGGCAGGCGGCGGGGGCATCAGTTTCTGGCCGTCCCCGGGCTGCAGAGCTGGCCTCGCGTCTTCCCGGGCTGGGCGGCAGGCGGTGGGGGCATCGGTTTCTAGGCATCCCCGGGCCGCTGAGCCAGCCTCGCGTCTTTCCGGGCTGGGCGGCAGGCGGCAGGGACATCAGTTTTAAGCCATCCTTGGGCCACTGAGCCAGCCTTGCATCTTGTTGGGCTGGGTGGCAGGCGGTGGGTGCATCGGTTTCTAGCCATCCCCGGGCCACTGAAGCGGCCTCGCATCTCTCTGGGCTGGGCAGCAGGTGGTGAGGGCATCAGTTTCTAGGGGTCCCCGGGTTGCTGAGCCAGCCTCGCATCTTTCTGGTCTGGGCAGCAGGCACATCGGTTTTAAGCCATCTCCGGGCCACTCAGCCAGCCTCGTGTTTTCCTGGGCTGGGCGGTAGCTGGCGGGGGCATCAGTTTCTAGCCATCCCCGGGCGGCTCAGCCAGCCTCGCGTTTTTCCGGGCTGGGTGGCAGGCGGCAGGGACATTGGTTTCTAGCCGTCCTTGGGCCACTGAGCCGGCCTCACGTCTTCTCGGGCTGGGTAGCAGGCGGTGAGGGCATCTGTTTCTAGGGGTCCCCGGACCACTGAGCCGGCCTCACATCTTCCCGGGCTGGGCGACAGGCGGTGGGGGCATTGGTTTCTAGCTATCCCTGAGCTGCTGAGCCAGCCTCACGTCTTCTCGGGCTGGGCGGCAGGCAGCGGGGGTATCGGTATCTAGCCAACCTTGGGCCGCTGAGCTGGCCTCGCATCTTCCCGGGCTGGGCGGCAGGCGCATCGGTATTAAGCCATTCCCGGGCCGCTGAGCCCACCTTGAGTCTTTTTGGGCTGGGCAGCAGGTGGCAGGGGCATCGGTTTCTAGCCAGCCTCGCATCTCCTTGGGCTGGGCGGCAGGGGATCGGTATTAAGCCATCCGTGGGCCGCTGAGTCAGCCTCGCCTCTTTTTTTTAAAAAATATATTTTATTGATTTTATGATTTTAACAACAAATGCTTAAAACACACCGTGGGTGAACAAAAGTTCCAAAATAAAAACATACATAAACAACTCAATACATTCACTTATCATCTTTCTATTTCCCTCTCCCACGCAAGACAGAAAGAAAAAAAGAGAGAAAAGAAGAAAAAAACCCAAAACATATAAATTTAATATAGTCCATTTCTATCATAAATTTCTATTAAATCTATTTTAAGACTTTATCAATTTCATTCCAAACTCTCCCCGAAACACATATCATAATATTTATAAGATGTTAGCATACATTCTTTAACATTCACATAGTCAATAAATGAAATGAGATAAATACCTACACATAACTTTTGGGGTTGCTCGTCCATTTCCCCCTTCACCACATCTACCCTCTTTCTTCTCTACCTTCTTTCTACCTTTCTTCTCTTCCTACTTCCCTCTTCCTCCACCCCTCTCCTTTTCTTTCTCTCCACTTCTCCTCTTCTCCTCCAACCTTCCTACTTCCTTCTCCCCTCTTTCACTCTTTCTTCCCTCTCGTCCCTCTTCAGATGTAGACCAGGAGTAATGTCCGAGCAACTCCTCTTTCCAAATTTTCCAAAGATTAAAACACAACATAATGATCGGGACTCATACAGCAACAAAGTCATATAAATGAAGTTCAAATTAAATATAATATTGCTTATTAAAATTTATACAATGACAAAAGTCATCAAGCACATGTAATTATAATCTATATCCTGTTTTTAAGCTATACTCCTTACAATTATCATTCCAAGTACATTTAATAAAGATATAATAGTGATTTCAGGTAACCTTAATATACAATCGTTCATTGAGACGATTTTTCCCCTTTTTCTTTCTTCCTTTTCTTCCCCCCTTATCACCAATACCTCTTTCTCTCTCTCTTTTACAACATAGTTATCATATTTAAAATAATAATATAAATCCAACAAAAACTTTTTAAGACCTTAATCGAGTTTATATTTTCAAATATTTGTTACCGGTAGTTATATTATCAGGCAATTGTCCTCTTTCCTTCCTAATTAAATACTAGATATATTCAATCATTTCATCAGTCTACTTCTATATAGTCTTTTTGTCCTCTAACAAGATTGACTCCCTCTAATAATTATCAACCAAAATAACAATAAATTTACATCCTTCATACAACGTTAAATCAGAAATAATTTCTAAGCCTTTTTAACCCGTCAAATAACATTTTGTATCAGACTTGAACCTAACTCTAGCTTTCTTTCTATACCAATTTGGTTCCCATAGTAAGGCTTTTCGATTCTCAAACCTCAAGATTAGATTACGAGGCTTCCTAACAAATTCAAACTGACAAAAAAAATTTCCTTTTCCTCTTTATAGTAATTTCCAAAAAGCTGTGTCAGGGTGTCAAATTTTGTTATTTTTGGTAATTGATTTAGGTCAGTTACAGCTATTTTTTGATTATCAAAATTGTCCATCAGTTGTAAGTAACGCATGGCATTAGTTGATTCAATAGTTTCCACATTCTCTCTTAATGCAGATTCATCATTAGGTTGTAGGGATAATGTCTCTGTCTCTTTAAATTGTGAATAAGTCTGTTCAGACAATTGTCGATAATGTGTAGCAATAGTTGATTCTGTAGTTTCCACCTTTCCTCTTGGTGCAGATTCATGATTAGGTTGTAAAAATAATGTCTCTGTCTCTTTAAATTGTAGGTAAATCTGAGAACTATTCTGTTCATCTTCTGTTGTTCCTTGTTCCATAACTTGATTTGTTATTAAAGGGTCAAAATGAGATTTTCAATAAGCTCTAAACTCCTTTCTGATTTCTAATATTTTCTCCAATACTGAATCATAGTCAAGATGAGGATAACTTTCAGCCATTTTGGTAGCAGCTTTGCCTATTTCTTTATTGGAGACTATTTAAGGAAAATCCACAAATCTCCGCCTCCAAAAGTTTAATAGCCAGCTTCACCACCCAGCTATCCAGTTATTTTTCCAAATAACAGAGAGAAATACAATTGAAATTTTGCTTTTTCACCACCAGATGTCCTCGGTGGATTATAAAGTCTTTCTTCTTTCTCCCCCCCCCCAAGTTAATCAAGTTAGAGAAAGTTAAAAAAAGAACACAAAGGGAAGGTTTTCTCTCTTTCTTTCAAACTATCTTCTGTATTATCAAATTAAAAAAGAAAAGTAGCAATGTCTCTTTTTCCCTTTTTTTTCTCCTGAAGTTCACCCCACAGCAATTAAATAGTAAACTAGTACACAAAAATTAATCTTTATCTTTTTGGCTCTTCTTTCCATGTATAGGCAGCCGCCGCTTTCTTAATAAAGGAAAATAAAAACTCTTATAGGAAAAATCAGGATAGCGAGGGAGGGAAAAGTCTCACCCGGATTCACCATGGTGGTTTCTTATGCTTAGATGTTCTTGTGACTTGCGGTTGGTGCGGCTAGGTGAACGGCCATTTTCGGCCGGTCTTCTGCTCCGTCGGCCCTCGGAGTCAGCTCGGATAGCTAGAGGAGCCGCCGCTCCTCTGCAGCCGAGCGTAGCCTCGTCGAGGGTGGTCGTGCCCTCCAGGCGTAACTTTCGACCCCCGTCGGGGTCTACTGACGGAGGGAAACTAGCCGGACGAGGAGAGAAGCCTCCCCGTGCGGCTAGAGGTGCCGCGAACCGGAACCGGAAGTCCAGCCTCGCCTCTTCCCGGTGTTGGCAGCAGGCACATCAGTATTAAGCCATTCCCAGGCCGCTGAGCCAGCCTTGTATCTCCCCGGGCTGGGCGGCAGGCGGCGGGGGCATCGGTTTCTAGCTGTCCCCGGGCCGCTGAGCCGGCCTTGTGTTTTCCCGGGCTGGGCGGCAGCCAGCGGGGGCATGAGTTTCTAGTCATCCCCAGGTTGCTGAGGTGGCCTCGAGTCTTCCTGGGCTGGGCGGTAGGCAGCGGGGACATCTGTTTCTGGCCATCCCCAGGCCGCTGAGCCAGCCTTGTTTCTTCCCAGGCTGGGCGGCAGGTGGCGGGGGCATCTGTTTCTGGCCGTCCCCAGGCCAATGAGCTGGTAAAATCATCGGGCTTGGAGGTGCTGTGGCTGCCTTTTCGAGTCGCCATGGATCTCCATTGACTCTTGGCAATGAAGGGGCTGACTGAAATCGCTTCAAGAATCGAGGTGCAGGATGGCTTTGAATGGCAGAGACACAGAGAGATGCAAACGCATGTCCACAGGAGATGCAGCAAGGGCAGGAGACGAGGAGGAGTCAGCTATGTGTGTGCACAAGTCCGAAAAGCTTTCTTCCTCTCCCTGATCTTGCCTTTGTTACTGGCCCTCTGATGTAGGTGTCTGCTGGGTTTTTTCAACCTCCCACCTCCGTTTTATTTTAATCCCACCATCACCTCCCTCTTTCACAAAGTTGACATTCCGGGGACTTGGAGCTCGCTTTGCTCCTGGAGTCACTTGACAAAGTTTGATGGAGAGGCTGTCTGCTCCCACCTCCCATGGAGCAGAACTGCTGCTTCCTCGCCCTCCCAGCGAAAGAGCCCCAGAGGGCTGGAAGACGTCCTTTCTCCCACTTTCTGCTTCCCATCCTCTCTTTTCCGAGCACCCCTCCCAGAGCGAGCCAGAAGCCTCAATTCCAGCTTCCCTCAGCAGGCTGAGATAGGCGAGCCCAAGCTGCTGTCTGCTGCTACTTTGGAAGATTCACCTCAGCAGCTCTTTCTCCCCGTCGGCCTCCTCCTCCGCTCCCTTGGAACCTTTGCACCAAAAGGCAGAAGAAAAAAGTCCCAGAGAGGGAGAGCGCAGGGCGGGGGTAGAGCAGTCTTTTCCGAAGGGAGGAGAAGCCAGGATGGCAGAGCTGTCCATACCAGAGCTGGATGGGGGGCAGGGCCAGCGTACGTCTCGCCTTAAGGTCCACTTTTTAATCAAGCCCCATGTTCTGTGCGCATGCGCGCATGCACACACATGCGTGCACACCTTTTGCAGCTCCCAGTTTTTTCTTTTCCGAGGGAAATGGGTCCAAGTGGCCCTGTCACTGTTGCAGGTTGCCGACCCCTGTTCTAGTCTAATTCTAAGACTAGAGACTTAGATTTTAAAAGAGCTGATTTTAACAATCTCAAAGAGACCTTGGAAAAGATTCCTTGGATGAAAATCGTAAAGGGGGAAACAACCCAAGAAGCTTGGAAAACACTGAAAAATGTGATCATAAAAACCCAGTCTAGCACAATACCACTGAAAAAGAAAAACAAGAAATCCAAGAAGGAACCAGCATGGCTGCCCAAAGATCTCTCTGATAAACTGAAAGACAAAAAGGATAAGTACAAAAAGCGGAAAGAGGGACACATAACTAAAGCAGATTATCAGCAGATAACCAGTATCTGCAAAGCTGATGTCAGGAAAGCAAAGGCTCAGAATGAAAGAGACTTGCAACAAACGTCAAAGATAATTAAAAAAAAGTTTCTTTCAACATATAAATCAGGGCTTTTCAACCTTTTCACCCATTGTACCACTTTTAGGATATGGCAATATCAGAGTACCACCAGTCGCCTAACAAGATGTCAAAAATTTGATGACCCCACCCAAAAAAGGAAAAAAGTGATAAAGTACAGGTAGCCCTCGACTTACAACAGTTCGCTTAGTGACTGTTCGAAGTTATAATGGCACTGAAAAAAGTGCCCCCCAAGCCACAGCCAAGCAAGACACCTGCCTGCCTGCCCGACGGCGCTCTTCCTCCTGTCCAAGGTTTTCATTGTTGTGAGCATTTCTGTTGAGGATTGGCAGCAGGGGTGGAGTGGGGGGGTGTTTGGTTTTTATTCCACCCGTCTGCTAAGTGGTTGCAGCAGGTTTTGGTCACTTCACATGACCCTGGGACACTGTGACCGTCATAAATATGAATCAGTTGCCAAGCATCTGAATGTAAATCACAAGACCCTGGAGATGCTGCAACATTCCAACTGATAGGCGCTTCTTCTGGGCTCAGCAGAAGCACCAGCATCAGTGCCAAGCTCCAGCTGGAGCCTGTCGCTGATCCTGGCACTTCCGCTGAGCCCTGACAGCCCTGCAGCTCCAGCCATTTCTCGCTCAGGCTTGTGCGGTGCTGTGTCAGTTCAGCTCATTCCCCTCCCCCGCTACCACTTTTCTAGGATGGTCGCGTACCACCTGCCAGGTGCCAATGTACCACAGGTGGTACCCGTACCACTGGTTGAAAAGCCCTGATATAAATAACAAGGAAACAGTCAAGGAAACAGTCAGTCTACTAAAGAGAGAAGATGGCAAGGAAGTAACAGGCAGTAGAGAGAAAGCAGAACTGCTTAATTCATTCTTTGCATTGGTCTACACGCAAAAAGATACTATAGCCCAACCTACCAAAAACTATAAAAGACAGACTAGAAATAAAATTTAAAATAAGCAAGAAAATGGAAAAAGAATAGTTGTCTGATCTTCATGAATATAAATCACGAGGACCTGATGGATTACATCCTAGAGTTCTGAAGGAGCTAGTAGATGTCATCTCAGAACCATTGTACTATATCTTTCAAAAATCCTAGAGCACCAGAGAACTACCTGAGAATTGGAAAAGGGCTGATGTGGTTCCCATCTTTAAAAAAAAAAGGGAAAAAACAGACCCAGGAAACTACAAGCCAATCAGCCTAACATAAATACCTGGGAAAAGATAATCAGAAAAAGGTCTGTAAACATTTAGAAACAAAGTTATAACTAGAAATCAGCACAAACTTATTAAAAACAGATCATGCCAAACCAATATTATTTCATTCTTTGACAAAGTGACTATATTAGTAAACCAGCGAAATGCTGTGGACATAGCCTACTTAAACTTTAGTAAGACATTCAACAAAGTAAACCACAACCTACTTCTTGCTAAGCTAGAAAAAATTGGGATAGATAGCATTACCATCAGATGGATTTGTAAGTGGCTGACAAACCATACTCAACGAGTAGTTCTTAATGGCACTGTATCTACATGGAAGGAAGGAAGCAGTGGGGTACCATAAGGCTCCATCTTAGGCCAAGTAATTTTCAATATCTTTATAAATGGCTTAGATGAGGGAATAGAAGGGGAATTATCAATTCACAGATGATACTAAGCTGGCAGGAATAGCCAACACCGTAGATGATCTGGACAGACTTGAACACTGGGCCCTATCTAACAAAATGAAACTCAACATAAAGAAAAGTAAAGTCTTATACTTAGGTGAGAAAAACCAAAAGTAGATTGGGTGAAACCTGGCTTAATAGCAGTAACAATGAGAGGGATCTTGGAGTCTTAGTGGACAATCAGGTAAAGATAAGCCAGCAGCTGCCAAAAAGCCAATGCAATCCTAGGCTGCATTAACAGAGGGATTGAATCAAGATCATGTGAGGTACTAATATTACTCTGTAAAGCCTTAGTAAGGTCACACCTAGAATATCGCATCCAGTTTTGGTCACCACACTATAAAAAAGATGTTGAGACTCTCAAAGAGTGCAGAGATGAGCACAAAGATGATTAGGGGATTAGAGGCTAAAACATATTTAAAATGGTTGCAAGAATTAGGCATGGTTAGTCTAATTGATAGCAGTGCTCCTTAGTCAACACAGAGTCCAGGATTTTGCGGGCAACGCTGATCATGCGTTCCCATGCTCCTCCCATGTGAGAAGCATGGGGGGGATTGAAAGTCCAGACACAATTTTGGGCCAGGAGGTATTTGCCAATGTGTGAGTCGGGACGAATGCTTTCGTCTATTTGCAATTCCTTGCAGGCCCCTACAAAATTAGTTCCGTGATCGGACCTAAACACTCTTCTATGGGCTCGGAATCTTCTTAGCACATTGATGAAAGAAGAAGAATCCATAGCCTCAATGACTTCTATGTGGATCGCTCTGATGCTGAGACATGTGAAGAGTACAGCCCAATGTTTGCTGTTGTCGTGTCTACCTCTGGTTTGACGAGCTGATACGACCCAAGGTCCGAATACGTGTAAGCCCACGTTGGTGAAAGGTGGTGCAGGTATTAGGTGCTCGGCTGGTAGGTCAGCTATCAATTGGTGTTGTGTCGCCCCTCTTTGCTTACGGCAATGTAGACATTTGTCCAGGATGGTGGCGATGCATCTTTTGGCTCCCATGATCCAAAAGCCTGCCGCTCTGACGGCACTTCAGTGAAATATCTGCCTTGATGTGGTGATATTGAACCAACAGGTGTGTGATATGTTGACAAGCCGGAAGGATGATAGGGAGTTTGAGGTCTGACACTAGCTCGGCATTGGCTATACGCCCTCCTACTCGCAACAATTTATGACTGTCCAGGAATGGATTCAATTTCAGCAGAGAACTATTCTTTGGGAGAGGCCTATTTGCTGCTAGACATTCAAAGTCTAATGGATATGAGTCTTGTTGCACGCTTCGAAGAATCCCTATTTTGGCCTGGAGGTGACTTTCTGGGACGTTTATATTACGGTGCAGAAAACAGACTATTTTTGCTACTCCTGCCACTAGAGGCCTCCACTTGGAGAAGCGTTTGAAACAAGTGGGGTTCAGAGAATGATGAGGAGAAGCTTTGATCGCCTCCTTGATGTCTGTATAGAGGCAAGTGAACTGAGCAGTTGATGTCACGCTCCATCTAGGTCAGCGGTTCTCAACCTTGGGGTCGCGACCCCATTTGGGGTCGCACGACCATTTCGCGGGGGTCGGGCTGCGGGCCGCCATTTTGTTTTTTTATTTTTTTTGTTTTTTTAATTTATTTTTATTTTTATTATTTTTTTGGCGCGCGCGTGCCGTGCATATGCAGATCTGCCCGTCGCACCGAAAAAAAAAATAAAAAAAATTTAAAAAAAATAAAAAAAAATAAAAAAAAATAAAAAAAACCCACAAAATGGCAGCCGCGATGGGCGGATCTGCGCATGCGGGTGCGTGCAATGGGTGGATCCATGCATGCGCGGATCTGCCCGTCGTGGCCACCATTTTGTTTTTTTTGTTTGATTTTTAAAATTTTTTAAAAAATTTTTTTTGGTGCGCGCGCGCCCGGGTGGGGGTCGCGGCGCACATGGGCGGGGCAAGTGGGGTCTCAACCTGAGAAAGGTTGAGAACCACTGATCTAGGTGAATTATGGGGTACTTGGAGTCGCACGTCTTTATCTTGGTCTGGTTCTAGCAGCTCATAGTTCTCTGGTTCTTTCAACATTTGGTTGTCAGGGTGCGCCAAAAATGCAGGACCCGTTAACCAAACTGAATCTGCCAACTTTGAAGCAGGAATGGACCGCGTTGCTTGGTCAGCTGGATTCTGGTCCATTGCTACATATCGCCACTGGTTAGGGTCTGATGATTTTCTAATCCTTTCCACCCTATTACTTACGTAGACATAAAATCGCCTATTTCGATTGTGGATGTAGCCTAGCACTACCTTGCTGTCCGTGTAGAACATGGTGGATTGTAATTCGAGGTCTAATGTCTTTGTTATTAGTTCTGCTATTTCTACGGCTAGAATGGCACCGCAGAGTTCTAACCTGGGTATGGTGTGGCTCTGTAATGGGGTCAGTTTTGCTTTTCCCATAATGAAACCAACGTTACAACTCTCCCTGCTGTAGACTTTTATGTATCCTATGGCTGCGATAGCCTGTATGGAGGCATCTGAGAACATGTGTAGTTCCCTTTTGGTAGCAGTGGCCAAGGAGAGGGACACATACGTGTGCTGAATGAAGATGTTTTGTAGGTAGCTAAGGGATTTGCACCACTTCTCCCACTCCTGTTTGTGTTCTGGTGGGAGCGGCTTGTCCCAATCGGTAGCATTTTGGGAGAGTGAGCGCAGAAGAAGCTTAACTTGGACTGTTATAGATGCGGCGAATCCCAAGGGATCGAACAGACTATTGACCGTGGAAAGGACACCTCTTCTTGTGAAGGTGTTATCTTTCGCAGGAGTTCTAAAGGTGAAGGCATCTTTCTTCAGATCCCAACACAAGCCTAGACTACATTGTGAGGATCGTCTGTGCCGAAGTCGAGGTCTTTCAGACCTTTTGCATGATCGTCAGAGTCGAAGGCCACTAACACTTCTTTGTTGTTGGATGCTATTTTGTGCAACCTAAGGTTAGCTGCTGCTCACATTCCGTGTGTCCTTTTAATTAGATCTATGGCTTCGGCGGGGTTGGTACTGATTTTAAGCTGTCATCAACGTAAAAATCCCGTTCCACGAAGCGTCTGGTGTCGGTGCCGTATTTGTCTTCGCCTATTCGGGCGGTCGGTTGCAGGCCGTAATTGGCGATTGCGGGTGAGGAACCATTGCCAAAAACGTGTACTCGCATCCTGTACTCAGTCACCTGTTGGGTATGCTGGTCATCGCTAAACCACAGAAAACGCAGGTAGTTGTGGTGATCTTCCTTTACGTAAAATGAATAAAACATTTGCTGGATGTCTGCCATGACAGCCACAGCTTCTTTTCTGAAATGGATGAGTACTCCCAACAGACTATTGATGAGGTCAGGTCTTGTAAGAAGGACTTTGTTCAGGGAGATCCCTTGGTGTTGCGTGCTGGCGTCGAAAACTACTCTGATCTTCCCTGGTTTATGAGGGTGGTACACCTCGAAGAATGGTAGGTACCAGCACTCTTCTCCGTCCTGCTTTGGAGGGGCTAGTTCTGCATGTCCGTTCTGGAACATATTTTCCATGACGTCTATCAGGTGCGTTTTCATGTCTGCTTTTTTGAGCATGGTTCATTGTAGGTTGTTGAGCCGAGAGAGAGCTTGCTCATAATTGTTAGGTAGACGTGGTCTGTGCGGAAGGGAAGGAGGGCTACCCAACTTCCGCTATCATCCTGTAGACATTTTTTATCCATGATATCTAGAAATTTTTTGTCCTCTATCGACAGTTCTACGTCGTTGTCTTTGTTGTAGGTTTGGAACACCGACGCTCCCACGATAGGCTTAGTGGGTGACAGTCTGAAGTGTTGCTGACATGGTTCTAGGTGTGAAGCTCTCCCATTACTCAGAATGGAAGTCTTGAAGACGGTTGCTTGTGTTGGTATTTGCAGCTTGTTGATGCATGTTTCACCTGTGATGGCCATCCGAGTTCCATCTTGAGTGCCACCGGTGTGCCTGGTGGGCCTCTGATTCTTACCTCGTTGCCAATGGTTTCGTAGGCATTCTGTCCCACCAATAGTAGAATTTCGGCGTCGTTATCCAAGGGAGGGATAAGATCGGCTAGGCGAGCTAGATGAGGAAAGTTTCTTGCCATCTCTGGCGTTGAAAGTTTGCCCCGCTCAAGCGGTATGTTGTCCCATTCCAACACTGGTGGCAACAGAAAATGAGAGCTTCCGTCTATTGCTTCTATGTGCAGTCCAGACATTGTCCTTCCCACCGTGCTATCGGGAGTTGTGATAGTTTTTACTCCAAACTCTATTAATCCGGTCGGGAGGTCAAAGAGATCGAAAAAGGCTGACCTAGCTAACGTGATGGTGCTGTGTACATCACATATCACGTACATCCTCACAGCCTCCCCCGGTCTTCCATCTGGATAGACTTTAGCAAGGAAGATAGGAGAGCATGAAGGCAGGCGTGGTGAGCTGCCACATATTTGTATACCCATTGGTCTGACCCATTGCTGGAAGGCTAGTGGAGATGCTTTGAGTGTTTGTCATTGTGGTAGAGGTGGGAGTTGCTGGTCGTGACTCCTCAGAAGGCTTCTTAGTTTCTAGGTGTAAGGCTGTTGGGTGCTTGTTACTGGCACACAGGAGGCATTTCACACTAGCTGTGCAGTTTTTGGCCGTGTGTTCCATAGAGTCACAGCATTTGAAACATATCCTATTCTCTTTGAGTAGGGTCTTTCGGTCATCTAGGGATTTTTTCCTAAATTCTCTGCAATCGTTTAGAGAGTGAGAGGACTTGTGCATTGAGCAAGTCAGGCCTTTTTTAGTTGGACGAGGATTCGAAAGAGCACTTCTCGTTGTTCGTTTGTCTGGAGACTTCTTTGGGGGAGGCGTGATATCTGTTTTGTACACTGAAAAGGTGGTTCTGTCCTTCGTAGCTTGGATGGATCCCCTGACCACATCAGGGTTTTGACTGCTTCGCTTGGTCATTGGATAGTGTGCTTCCCTGATGGGGAGGTATAGGAGGTCATTGTAGAGGTTAGCCTTGTTGCTGATAAAGTTAGTGAGAACTGCAAAAGGGGGAATTTTGTTTTGGTTGTTTTCCCTGTAAGCTTGAGAAAGCTCAGTCCATTGTTCACATATCAACTGTGGTAGTTTTGGGATGATAGGAGTTTGTATCCTAAGCAGGTCAAGGCAAGCTAATCCCAGCAAGGTAGGATCCTGTTGTGCTGACTGTAGTTGAGTAATGAGCGATGAGAAAGTCTTCAGCTGTTGACGTTCGTTGATTCTTATGTCGCCCTCATATGAACTCGTTGCCTTCATATGAACTCAAGTTCATCTAGAGCGGTCTTCATTTTGGCCAGCGGTTCTCAACCTGTGGGTCGTGACCCCATTTGGGGTCGAACACCATCGCAGGCCGCCATTTTTCCCCCATTTCCCCTCAGCCATCGTGCACACGCCGCGCATGCGCGATTCGGCCCATTGTGCCGCGCCTGTGCGGTTCGTCCCGTCATGCCGTGCATGCGCGGTTCGGGCCGTCGCGCCGTGCATGCGCGATTCAGGCTGTCGCACCGCGCATGCATGGTTCGGGCTGTCGCGCTGCGCATGCGCGATTAGGCCCATCGCGCCACGCATGCGTGGTTTGGCCTGTCGCACGCGCGCCACGCATGCACGGTTTGGCCCATTGCACGCGCACCATGCATGCGCAGTTAGGCCCGTCGTGCCATGCATGTGCAGTTAGGCCCGTCGCGCCGCGCTTGCGCGGTGCAGGTCGGGGTCGCGCCATGCATGGGTGGCGCAGATGGGGTCTCGGCCTGAAAAAGGTTGAGAACCACTGATTTTGGCTTTCCTTATATCTGCTTCAGCTTCTGCGTCCGCCTCTGCTTCAGCTTCTCTTTGAGCTGCTTCAGTCTTCCTTTTGGCCGCTTCAACCTTTCTTTTGGCCTTCAGTTGACCTTCTTCTTTTGCCATCGCTTCCAATTCCTTCTTCTTCAGCTGCTCCTCTTGTGCCACATGAAAGACTGCTTCAGTGGCTTTAGCATCGATGATTATTTGCTTTGCATGTGAAATTCTGAATGCTCGGCTATGACGGGAAGATACTTTTGAGAGGCAGGAGGCGCCTGTGACGTGAGATTGTTGTGACACGCTGGAATGCACCTTGGGGCTATGGGGTTAGGATGAGGCTTTTCCAGACACGTGGGATGGAGCTGCATGCAACCGGTGGGACGGTGCATGTGAATGTCGGGAAACTTCAGACTTGGCCCTCTCGACCGGTTTGCCTCTCTGGTGAGGTTTGAGCTCTGGGGGACCCTGTGAGCTCTCTAGAAGCTTCTTACATTCCTCATTTAGTAGCTTGAGGCTCTGCATCTTGCCATTGATAGTTGAAAGTCCTAATTGTGCCTGAATGTCTTTGAGGTACTGTTCGGAGTCTATCTATTGCATAAGGGCGTCTCTCTTATCTCCTTCCACTAAGCGCACATGTTCGGTGGAGAGCTCCTCCTTGGACTCTTGGTAGAGTTTGTGTAATCTCTCCCAGTGTCTTTCATGGTGCTTGTAGTTTGACTCCCATCTTTCCATCAGATGTGAGTGCATGGCCTCTGTGGGCTTTCTTTGTTGTCTCAGATCATAGTGACCCTGAGACGTCCTTGACTTCACTGAGTCTTAAGGTACAGCCTCTGTGTGCAGATCAAGGTTGGCTGTTTACAGCATTTCTCCTTAACTGGACAATGGTTGGGGTGTCTCAACTAGGCTGGTTGGTTGAACCCCTTCATCTAAATCAATAAGACACTCTGCCATGACTAGGACAGGTGCAATACACTTTTTAAGCAAATTAGATGAACTTTTCTTTTTGACCACTAGCGGTTGCTGCTTGCAGATCAGCTGCTGGGGTGCTGTCTGTGGGTGGAGGAACCACTGGGAGCGTTCTCCTGCGTTTGTGGGTACTTGAGCGCAGTTCACCCCTTCACCACTAGGGGTCACTTGCTGCGGGTCAGCTACCAGGGTGCTCTTCCTTCGAGGTTCACCCTTTGTCCACTAGAGGGCTGGCTCTGGGTGTGATTAAAGGCTTCCATGTAGTTCTTCCTTTAACCACTAGGGGCGTCTGAAGAAAGGCCAGCCAAATTCTTCCTATTACCACGTTACTGCTAGTGGCCACTGAGAGAATGTAGAACTACAAAACTCCCACCTGGTCATTAAGTTGCAGGCTGGAACCCCTTGGTCATCAGCTTGTGATAATAAGCAAGGACAATTTGCTTTGCTTTCTTCTCCCTAATTTCCCTCAAACTGGAACAACTTGGTCTTCAGCTTGAGTGGGTGAGTGAGTACTTGGGCGAAGTTCACTCTGTGCCCTCTAGGGGGTGTTGGTAGATTGGGATAAATTTCAGTAGCTTGCACTGTAACTAACAGATTCACTCTGCGTAGTTAGTGATGCGTGCAGTGGAGTACCTTCTTTCCCTCTAGGGGGTGCTCTTAGCTTGGCTTGGTATGAGCCTATTATGTGCTGAATTAATTGTCAGTTGTTGTAACTCAGCATTTAGATTCCAAAAGGCAAGAAATCACATAAGGGTGTCATGAATAAATTGACCACCAGGGGGTGCTACTGCAATGCTATTGGGGTTGGTTCTGCCTCTGAAACCAGATGCCTTCTTATTCCATTAACATTGGAGGGGGGAGTTTAGCTTTTCCACCAGTGCTGTATCACTATAGCAACAAATGGGTTTATTGTTGTGGCCTCTGGGGCCAGAAGGGGAGAATGGCTTTGCAAAGGGCAATCAGCCTTCCTTGGCTAGCAAACTCATGAAGAAGAAACAAATTTGTCGTTGCTTTGTTACTCTTGAAGCATAAAACTCAACATATTTCTAAATACTTAAATTTCAAATCCTTGATTTGCATTAGGCAGGCTGAGAGAGAGAGAGACTTCCCCTTTGATGGCAGTGAAGAGTTAATTAATTGCCTGCCTTTGGCTGCATTCCAAACTAGAATATAACAAGGGGAGGGGGTATCACCTTTCCAAGCCTTTATCTGAACTTTGAGGCAGTCATTAAACAGTTCTTTGTTTCAGGCTGTTAAATTCACTGGCAAAGAAGGAGGGGGGGTAAAGCCCAAAGATCCTTTTGGTGTTAGAATCCAAACTTTACATGCAAGAAACAAGAGTGCAGATTTTTCTTTTCTACTTAGTAAGGTAAACATCACAATATCTCTTTGATTTAAACATTAGCTTGTAACCAGATCCAAAGGCAATTTAAAAACAGACACAAGGCACTTTATAACTTTTACTTTTCTTGGCTAGCATGTAGAGTTTGACTGGTAATGAATCCTTGCCAGCAGAGGCTTGTCAATATGCAGGTAAATGTTGTCGTGCAGTGGCTACTTGCAGAGTTAACAGCGAATTAGCAAAACAATGCATCTGAATCACCTTCTTTGAAACGCTGCCTGCCAAGCAGACACACTGACTTTGCTTCTTTAAACCCAATGGGCAGCAGTAGTAAAAAAAGCAAATTCCATGCTTGGCATGATTAGGAAGGGAATCGAAAATAAGTCAGCAAGTGTTGTATTGCCTCTGTACAAATCGATGGTGAGACCACACTTGGAGTACTGTGTACAGTTCTGGTCACCGCACCTCAAGAAGGATATAATGGAACTGGAAAAGGTGCAAAAAAGGGCAACAAGAATGATTAAAGGGAAATATTTCTTCACCCAGAGGGTCGTTGATTTATGGAATTCACTTCCTGAAGGGGTCGTGACAGCTGTCAGCCTTGACAGCTTCAAGGCAGGGCTAGATAGATTCATGGATGCAAAGTGTATTGGTGGTTATTAAAACAGATGTCCATGTGCCGCCTCTATGTTGGTTGAGGCAGGCAGGATTCCCTTGAGTACCATTTGTTTGGGGGTCAAGGGAAAGGGAGGGTTTTGCCTTCTCTTTCTGCCCAAGATCCCCATGTACATTTGGTGGGCCACTGTGTGACACAGAATGCTGGACTCAATGGGCTTTGGCCTGATTCAGCATGGCTCTTCTTATGTTCTTATGTTCTTATGTAACTGTTGCAGATCAGAGGAAATTAATCCTATCAATTTATTATTTGCCTTCACAAAGTTGATATGAATTCTAAGCAATCATTTACTATTCTGACTCTGAGTTAAAAACGCCTTCTTTAAATCAAGTCAGATAGACAACTTGGTAGAAATGGTTTTGTAACAAAAGAAATATTTATTATCAGAAAGATTACTTGCATTCATGCTGTGGCTTCTGGGAAATACATCCTTTGTCCATCCCTACAGGTAAATGATTGATGATCTCCTCCATACCATCTTTATAACAGCGCAGGCTCATCATGGTGACATCTGATGGCCCATGCTTCTTTCAGAGAAAGACCTTCCAATCTGGCTTGTGTCCAGGAAGTCTCCAATGACCTTTGATACTCCTCCCACTGACCCATCAACATACCTAGCATTTAACCCAATAACTGCCAGATATTCTAACATACTGATACATGCTCACTAGTTAGGGTTACATAGAGCTATACGAGGTTATATAGAGCTATACGGTTCAGAATAAGCAGTAATTATGAGAGGGATCTTGGAGTCTTAGTGGACAGTCAGGTAAAGATAAGCCAGCAGCTGCCAAAAAAGCCAATGCAATCCTAGGCTGCATTAACAGAGGGATTGAATCAAGATCATGTGAGGTACTAATATTACTCTGTAAAGCCTTAGTAAGGTCACATCTAGAATATCGCATCCAGTTTTGGTCACCACACTATAAAAAAGATGTTGGCACTCTCAAAGAGTGCAGAGATGAACACAAAAATGATTAGGGGATTAGAGGCTAAAACATATTTAAAATGGTTGCAAGAATTAGGCATGGTTAGTCTAATTGATAGCAGTGTTCCAATATTTGAGAGACTGTTACAGAGAGGAGGGGGTCAATCTATTTTTCTTTTTCTTTCTTTTTTTTAAACAAATTTTATTAAACGTACATTTTATAAACAAACATGGACATGATTCAACTTCCCTGGCTTCAACAGTGCTATTAGTATTACCTTATGTTACAGAAAGAAAAACAGAAACATAAAATACATTCTATAACAGGACAGAGTATAACAAACTGTGCGTATAACATCTGTAAATTTTTTGATAAACCATCTTTCAATCGTCAACATTGTATTTACATATCTTTCAGTTGTGTGCTAATATAGGTACTAATAAGAAGTTCTTACGATATCAACTAGTCAATCGATAATCATCTCAGCGATCCTCCTTATCTCTAACCAATCGCACAAATTTTTCCAAATTTCATAATACTCTGTTTCAGTTTTATTTTTAATCTCTAGAGTTAATCTATCCATTTCGGTGCAGGATAAAATTTTATTTATTATTTCTTCCTCAGTGGGGGTTTCCTTTTCTTTCCATTTTTGGGCATATGCCAATCTTGCTGCGGTTAAAATATGCAATAGTAAGTAGAAAGATGCTTTGCTGAGTTTATCATTAATAATCCCTAATAAGATTTCTGGTTTTAAATCAATTTTTTGTAATAGTATTTCTTCCAGCCAATTTTTTTATCTGATTCCACAAATTTTGCACCTTTGAACATTTCCACCACATGTGATAGTAAGTCCCTGGAAGCCTTCTACATTTCCAGCATGTTGGTGAGGTTTTTTTTATCTATTTTTGCTAGTCTTGTAGGGGGAAGGTGCCATCTATAAAACATCTTGTATAAATTTTCTTTGTAGGAGGTGGCTAGTGTTAACCTCCTGTTTCTGTCCCATAATGATTGCCAATTATCTAGGTCAATACTGTAACCAAAATTTTTACTCCAGATTAACGTTGTTTCTTTTACCTGTTCTTCTAACAAATCTTGTTCTAATAAATAATGATATATCTTTTTTATCATTTGATCTTCTGTTTCTAGAAGGATTTTATCTAATTGTGTATGCTCTAATTTTATCCATGGTTCTTTTTTGTCTTTTCTGTATCGCGACTGTATTTGTAAGTATGCCAACCATTCC
This sequence comes from Bothrops alternatus, assembly GCA_034064705.1. NCBI lineage: Eukaryota > Metazoa > Chordata > Lepidosauria > Squamata > Viperidae > Bothrops > Bothrops alternatus. The sequence goes on from JARGCV010000091.1 coordinate 562,644, forward strand.
AACTCTATACCATCTTCTGATAATCTTTTCCTTGTTTTCAGGTCCCCATTCTTGTCTAAGATATCTTTATATGTAATTACTCTTCCTAAATTTATGAATTTGGGGTGTATGAATATCTCTAATATGGATAGCCAATTGGGAATTTTTATATAATAATTTTTTTTAAATTTTTATCCACACGTCTCATAGTGCCCTTCTAATATGGTGATTCTGAAAGTACTGATGAGCCTTATATTTCCCGTCCCACATTATAGCATGCCACCCTATTTGCATGTCATGGCCTTCTAATGCCAGTAGTCTTCTGTTCCTTAAGTGTATCCAATCCTTTATCCATACCGATATTGCTGCTTGATAATATTTTTCCCAATTCGGGAGACCGAGCCCTCCTCTTTCCTTTGCATCCTGTAATAATTTTAATTTAATTCTCGGTTTTCTACCTTGCCAGATAAATTTTGATGTAATTCTATTTAAATTTTCAAAAAAAAAATCCTTGCCTAATTTAATTGGTACACATTGAAATAAAAAGAGTAATTTGGGAAGTATATTCATCTTATTGTCGCTATTCTCCCCATAAAGGAGAGCTGCAAGTTTTTCCATCTGTCTAAGTCTGCTATAATTTGATCTATTAATGTATCATAATTTTCTCTTTTGAGTGTAGTACATCTTGCCGACAGTTGATCCCCAAGTGTCTTACTCTTTTAGATGTCTGGATATTGATTTTTTTCTACTAGTTCAGTTTCTTGTAAATTGGACATGTTTTTAACTAACATTTTAGGTTTTTTTATTAATTTTCAACCCTGCGATATCTCCATAATTTTCCAGCACCTGTAATAATCTGGTTCCAGATTCTAAGGGGTCTTCCAAAATGAAAACTAAATCATCTGCAAAAGCCTGTAATTTAAATGTCTCTTTTCTGATTTCTAATCCTTTAATCAGCCTATCTTTTTGGATTATTCTTGTAAGTACTTCTAAAGAAAGAATAAATAATAAAGGAAATAGTGGACAACCTTGTCTCATGCCTTTTTGTATTTGGACGCTATTTGTTAATTCTCCGTTTATGATTACTTTTGCTTCTTGTTTGGAATAGATTGCGTTAAACATGTTTATAAATTTTTCCCCAAATTCCATCTGTTTAAGTTGAATCAACATAAAATTCCATTTAACATTATCAAACGCTTTCTGAGCATCAACAAAAATCAATGCCATTTGTTTTTCGCTATGTAATTCATAATATTCTAAGATGTCTAGTATGATCCTAATATTATGTCTAATTTGTCTTTTAGGCAAGAAGCCGTTTTGGTCGGTATGGATAAATTCAACTAAATATTTTTTTAATCTTTCTGCCATTATAGTCATGAAAATCTTATAATCAGTGTTCAGTAAAGAGATGGGCCTATAGTTTTTAGTGCAGATCAAATCAGAATTTTCTTTAGGAATTAGTGAGATGATTGCTTCTTTCCATGAGTTTGGGGTTTTTGTTATATTTAGTACATCATTAAATAAGTCCAGTAGAGTTGGGGCCAAAAGTTCTTGGAGGTTTTTATATATTTCGGATGGTAATCCGTCAGGGCCAGGTGTTTTATTACTTTTTTTGCTTTTTAATTGCTTCTATAATTTCCTGGACTGTTATATCTTTATTTAATATATTTTGAAATTCTTCCAGGACCTTCGGTTAGGTCCGCTTTCATAAGATATTGTGATATTCTTTCCTCCATAACCTTTTCATCCTCTTTATAAAGATTTTTTATAGAATTCATATGTCACCCATTTTTTCTCTTCATTTTGATGTACCATCTCCCCTGCTTGATTACATAATTTACTAATCCATCTTTTATCTTTTTGTTTTTTCAATCTATAAGCCAACCATCTCCCAGGTTTATTTGCCTGTTCAAATTTTTTTTTGTCTAATACCTTTTATTTTTTTTTTGCCATTTCTTCCTTTTCTATAATATTCAATTTATGCTTATTTAAATATAGCTGTTGTTTTTACATTGTGGATTTTTTTGTAGTTCTGATTCTAATTTTTTGTATTTTTCCTCTAAACTTTTTTGATATTGCCTTTTTTTATATATTCATCGGCCATGTATACAATTGCAGTACCTCTCATAACAGCCTTGGCCGTGTCCCATAAATTTTGAATGCTAGTCTCCTCTTTCTTATTTGTCTGGAAAAATGTCTGCATTTGTTCCTCCATCTTATGCTTAAATTCTGTTTGGTTTAAAATTGCCTATTTTAGAGTCCACCTCATTGTTGTCTTCTGTTCTTTTCATTTACTTACGGGACCGTCTGCTGCCCCATGAATCCCAGTGGCCGGTTAGGGCCCACAGAGTTGGCCTTCTCCAGGTCCCATCAGCCAGACAGTGTCGCCTGGCGGGGCCTAGGGGAAGAGCCTTCTCTGTTGCGGCCCCGGCCCTCTGGAACCAACTTCCCCCGGAGATCCGTGTCGCCCCCACCCTCTCCGCCTTTCATAAATTACTTAAAACACACCTCTGCCAGCAGGCTTGGGGCAGTTAACATCTTGCCCCTAGCCAGTGTATGTCTGTGTGTATGTTGAATGATTGGTTTTTCTTTTAAATTAGGGGTTTTAATATATATGTATTTCTAATTGTTTATTTCTATTATGTTGTGAGCCGCCCTGAGTTCTCCAGAATAGGGCGGCATAGAAGTCAAATAAATAAATAAATAAATAAATAAATAAATAAATAAATAAATAAATAATAAAATTTAATTATAAAGGGATTATGGTCTGCCCAAGTATTAATATCTATTACTACAACATCAATATCTGAATTTAATTCTTTTGTTGTCCAGACCTTATCAATTCTGGACCATGATTGATGCCGCCCTGAATAATATGTAAATTGCTTTTCATTCAGATTTCTCTCCCTCCAACTATCTTGAATATTTAATTCTTCCGCCATTTTAAAAAAGTACCAGTGTACTTTTTTACTTTAATATTCTCCTGCTTCGTGTCCTTACTTCCTCACTCTTATAATCTAATTCGCTGTCTATAATTGCATTAAAATCACCAATTATACAAATGTTCTCATATTCCATATCAGCAATAACCTTATGCAGTTTCTTATAAAATTGTCTTTGTTTTTCATTGGGGGCATAAATTCCTACCAGGATGACCTTTTTTTATTCAGGGAAATTTCAATAATCAGTATTCTACCTTCCTCATCTCGATAGGTCAATCTATTTTTCAAAGCACTCAAAGGCTAGACAAGGAACAATGAAACTGATCAAGGAGAGATTCAACCTAGAAATAAAGAGAAATGTTCTGACAGTGAGAACAATCAAGCAATTGAACAGCTTGCCTTCAGAAATTATAGGTGGTTCATCACTGGAAGCTTTCAAGAAGAGACTGGACAGCTACTTGTCAGAAATAGTATAGGGTCTCTTGCTTGAGTGGGGGGGGGAGGTCTTGATGACCTACAAGGTTCCTTCCAACTTTGTTATTTTGCTATTCTATTATTCACTCTCTCCTGTCCCTTTTGCATATTTTAATGATTGTTTCTATTTTTATTAATGATTGTTTTAGAAGTTTGTTTCATTTCTTCTTGTATACTGCTCAGAGTAACATTTTTTGAGATGGGCAGTCATGTAAGTTTGGTTCTATTTTTATTTTATTAAAAAAAAGTTAAAATACAAAATTCCAAAAATAATTTAAAAAAAAACAAAGAAAAATCACAAAACAAACAAGGGCATTTTAAAAAAGAAAAAAGTGCATTAAAGAAAGGGAAAACCTAATACATGTACACATATTATCACCCCTAATTTAATACTGATTAATACATTACTACAATATTAGTTCTTATCCCTTACAAAACAGCCCCCCAATTTTTAAACTACTAAATCTATTTGCAAACTATAAGTCTATATATTGACAAAATAGTTAATAATAATAATAATAATAATAATAATAATAATAAAGGCAAGATTAAAGTTTCAACATCCTCGGTTAACAAACTGATATTGTAATGTAATTTGTAGAAAATTTATCTATTCCAAATCATCCCAAGAGTAACAGTAATTTGTCTTGATCAAATATCCACATTTATTTTTAACACTATCTCTTATTAATTGTTGTCTGGTTAAATATAATAAATTCAGTCTTCAAAGTTGGTCTATCTTCCCAAAAAAGTCCAAATGAAATTGTTTTCCAATTAACCATTCCCAATTGTTTTTTCAATCCTCCTAGGGAAAACTAATTATCACTTCTCCACTCAGTCAGCTTTCTGCTGTTGTAAAACAATGCAGGCTTGAACTTCAGGGAGGCATATGCCCTCAACTCAGTTAGTTCTATGTCTCTATATTTCTTCCCAACATATCTGCTGACTTTAATTTATCTAGAGCTACATGCATCTGAATATTTTCCACAGCCATTATCAGTTCATCAAACTTTTAAAAAAGTTTTCAACTATGCATTGCATGTTAACAAATTGACTTTTTCAGATATCAGCCATATTTGCTTGTCTGTAATCTAATACATTGTTGCTGTGTGTAACTAAACAATGATAGATAAAAGAACACAAGAAACAGCTGAAGTAAAGTGAAGAAATAAAGAAGCAGGGAAGACATTTTCTGGATATTTTGATCCAAAGTTAAAAAAATAAAAAAAAATAAGCTCCAAATATTTTGAAAATTAATAAAATGTGAAAATCCTGTGGTGAAATCCAATATAGATATAAATCAAATGAAAACACTTTCACTGTCCAAGAGCATGCTGAGTTTTCTTACAGAAAAGCAAAAGTTATTCAAAACAACAGCATGAATCAAAGGCAAAAAAAGAACAGATAAAGTCCAGCAGGAGGCTAAAAATAAATCAACATTCAGCCAGTCAACTTTTAAAGATAAAAAAAATCAAAGTGAAACAAAAAATTCAAAAAGTGAAGTTAAAACTCAGGCATACTTAAGAAAACAAACTGCCAAAGAGGAAGATGGATGACCAGTTACTTTCCGACTGCTCCCACAGGGAACTGCACTCTTTAAGACTCCCCTTTCTGGGTGGGTCCATGGCCATCCAAAAGCTGTGTTGGGTTACTCCTAAATGCTCCCATGTCACTGCCAGAGAACCAGATTAGGCAGCAAAATCAGCAGATCATCAGTAGGAAAAAGAAATATTCCTACTGTTCAGCAACCATCTTGGAGAAGAGTCATAAATTTGATAAACAATAAATAAGGAAAGATGAAGGGCAAATAAAGACTCATAAAAAATGTCTTGAAGAGGCAATTCCTAAGCTCCCACTGAGCTCAGGTTGCCTTTGAAAAGGAAGAAGTGAAGGTGTTCCTCAAATGAACTGGCCACTTCAAAATGCTTGTGAGAACCTGAATCAGTGCTTCAGTCAGTTATACTCAATTCCTGTCATGACAGACAGGAATAGTCAGTTTGGATTAAAGTAGTTACTTCCCAGTACTGTGAAAGCAGTAGATCACCAAGACTCTGCTGAGACTTCATTTTTGCCTAAAAGTAGCCTACTAGTAAAAACAAGTAGGCATGTGATTTATAGTGAGAGAAAAGGAAATGCATTGAACTCTAGAACTCTCATACAGTAGTGATGTTGATCAGCAAACCAGTATAACTTTGGAGCATCTGAAAGCTCTATTGCAAATTTACTGTGTAAAAAAAAAAAGATTGCTAATCCTTTTTAAGAAAGTTTCCTTGCATAGATCAGAGGCTTAAGTTAATGAGAACTAGGTTAGAAAAACAGTTAAATGTCTACGAAATGCATAAAGTAGCCCTGACTTTTTGCCCAATGCTTGGTGAGCAGAGTCACTGCTTTTAGACCGAGCCTCTCATTATTTATAAATGAATGTAGCCAGGTCTCTACCCAGTAGTTACCATTCATGTATGCTCAAGAGATTCTTAAGAGTAAAATTGTATTAGGCTTTGGTAAGACCACACTTGAAATACTGCATCCAGGTTTGGTCACCACACTATAAACAAATATGTTGAGACTCTAGAACAGGGGTTCTCAACCTTGGCAACTTTAAGACTTGTGGACTTCTGGGAGTTGAAGTCCACAAGTCTTAAAGTTGCCAAGGTTGAGAACCCCTGCTCTAGAAAGAGTTCAGAGAAGAGCAACAAAGATGATAAGTGGGCTGGAGGCTAAAACATATAAAGAATGGTTGCAGGAATTACAACCTGAAAAAAAGAAAAGAAGGACCCCTAGTGAAAAGAAGGACTAAGGGTGGCATGATAGCAGTGTTCCAATATTTGAGGGGCTGCCACAAAGAGGAGGTTCCTTCCAACTCTGTTCTGTTCTGTTCTATTCTAAAATGCTCCCTTCCCCCCACTGCAGCCCATCCACACCCAGCCTTTATAAATAGTTTGCCAGTATCCTTACCCACTGGATATTTGCCATAAACTTTGTTTCTTCTGATGAGACAAATGTTTGGAGGTTTCCACCATAAACATGCAAAAGGCTCCTACAACAGTTATTGGGAATCTTTTCTTCAGTAAGCTCAAAGCCTTCTTTATCAGTTTTTTTGCAGAAGTAATTTGACCCATATTATAACAGACCTACAGAGACATGCAGGTAGATAATCAAATAGATTAATTTTTTTGTATATCTCCTTTATGATGCCTAAAAATGTGTGAAGATCTCTCCTCATAAAATCATGATCTTGCAGCATGGCTAAATATACTTAAAGCAACAGAATATATATTTAAATCAGCTATGAAAAAATAATGAGGCTTTTTCTGTACTAAGTACGTCTATGAAATTATTTTTGTATCCTTATGTAATATAGCAGCAGAAGACACAGCACTTTGTAGGGTCTTCTACCTGTTCTTATCCACCTCCTCTGTTTTCACAGGTTCCCCAGAGATGGGGGAGGGAGGACAGGAAGGTAGATAAAGGATATGGCATAATTATATCAGGAAGCCTTGTAAAAATCCAGCAAGATCAAGAGATGTGTCATACCTGACAAATCAACAAACTAATTGTGAAAAGCTTTAAGGCCATTTCTCTAATGAATCTAAATGTAGGGAGAGACTTACTGATCATTAAAAGTGGCAATGGAAGAATTTCTGTTATAATATGTCAAGCACTGCGGCATGAAAAGAGACCATATCATAAAATGATAACTGAAGCAATACTGTACTTCTGACAGAGCAGCTGTAGAGAATGAGATATTCTAGTGGGCTTTACTGTATTCAGAGAAGTGGTGAGTGTACAAATGGCTACAGCCAGACACAATTGTCTTACCTCTCCCTTCAGGCTGTACAAAATGGACACCTCAAATTGGTTAATGAGTTTATGCTTGTATTCCGAAGATCTCAAGAGGCTCTCTGCTGTATTCAGATATGTAAATGCCTCAAATAAGAATGACAGAACAGGAAGGATTCATTTCTGCATGATATTTCACCAATTTCCTCACCATAGGTAATAAATTCTCAAGAACAAATATTCATATACCATAGAGGGGATGAACCCAGGGTTCAGATGTAGCATCTATTCATCATATTGAACTTTAAATGAAAAAGATAATCTAGTAAACCAGTTTTTTTACAGAGGGGAAAATAATTTGAGTCTTTGTTTTTTTGGCAAGGCACAACTTCCAGGTTTAACAGTATTTTGGTTAGCTATACCTACAGAAAAGAGAGAACAAGCTTACTTTAAATATAAAGGTGATGAACTAAAATATGCTGATTTGCAAAATGGTATGTTTTCCCCCCAGCATTATAATTAAGCATTGTGACATATAATAAAATGTATCATTTACCAGCTATCAGCATACTAGATCAACTCATATTCTTGCAGTCTGCTACAATTTTTTGAACATTCCCCTTTCCAATCTTTTTTTTTTTTTTACAAAGTTTCTGGCAAGGAGAATGAATTTGGAGCATTTCATTTTCTCTTGTAATTTTTCTATTAAACTGATCTTCAGTTTTGAACAGTGATCTATAACCGCTTTTCAGCTACATGAAAAAGGTTATTTTAATCTGTAGACAGGTTATTTATATTTATAGAGAGCCAGTTGGGTGTAGTGATTTAAGACATCTGGCCTCATCTTAGGCACAAGTTGGGTGATCTTTGCTCAGTCATCTCTCCCAGCCCTAGGAAGGAAGCAATAAAGAATTGCATCTGAAAATCATTGCAAGAAAACTGCTTAGACTAATCCAGGCAATTGCCTGGAATCAAGACTGACTGGAAGGCATACACTCAAGCACACAATAGGATGTTTATCTTTCTTTTTAATTAAGTGATTTTGCTTCTCTGTTGCAAAATTAGTCTCCTGCCAAAAGAGCAAGGGCTAAATCCTCTAGCCACCTGCTCCAGTATGCTACTGTAGGAAGTAGTGTTACAGAAAATGGCCAGGAGGTATCACTATCAATACTGTTTCACTTTCGCTCTTTGGCCTTTTTATCACTGGAAGGACAGCATAAGTTGTGAAAGCCACGTTTCTCCAGCACACTGAAGTTAGAGAGTGGATCCCAGGTGAGTGTCATCTGGAAGACAGATGTGGACAATAGGTACAACCAAGCTGTTGCCCCAATACAAGAACTGGGACTTGGGGACGAGGGGGTGAAGTCACAGAGAGGAAATTTGAGGCTTCCACTCTTCCACTGAATAAATGCATCTAGACATACTTTCACAAAAATGCAGACATCTTTAAGATGCCTGAATGTAAAATATTCTTTGCTGTAGGAGTAACGAAAGAGCTGGTTGGAAGAGAAAAGAATGGGTGATCCTACTTACCATGTAGTTGTGGGAGAGGTTGACATAAGCAGATGCAGATTCCAACAGGTAATAAAAAGCCCGACCATAATCCCCTAGAGCCAAGCAGTGCTGAGATAAAGGCACAGTGACAGACTCCACAATCTCTTTGCATTCACAGTCCTGGGAGACAGGGGCCTCCATCCTTTTCTTACTCATGCCAGTAAGCAAAATTATTTCATCCATTCTTTTTAGAAATTCCAGTTCTGAATTTTCAGCCCTACCAAAAAAGAAATAAGGAATTTCCAAAAACTTCCATATTAACCTTAATCTCTAACACATCTCACCCACATTGAAACAGAAAGATACTGAAGCCTAACAATCTTCAAAGTTTTTAAATTACTATGTGATACCAAGTCAGGTGTAATAATAAAAACAATGAACTCAGATCAGGAAGAGCCAATTGAAACCTCTACTTAACAATGAAGGTTAATGGGTCACCTGGAACCAATACAATTTCAAAACTAAATTTATATGCGAGGCAGCAATCTTGCTAGTTAATTCATATATCTGCCCATTAAAATCTAAATGAAAGGGGTTTTTTTTCTTTTAGAACAAAACTTGTGCATAAACTCAGTTTGTTTCTTGGATACCTTGCTCTCCAAAAAAGGAAAGAAAAGAGGGATAGCTGAAAAAAAAGATTTAAGGCCATCAGTCTGTAAAGTAGCACAATGTGTGCCAACATAAATTTGGTCTGTCCCCACAGCCTTCCTTATTAACATGGAAAATCAGTAGTTTCCTGAGAACTGACTGTGGGTTAGCAGTGATTGGTGGGTGGTGGTTTCCCCACTCCTACTTGCTTGACAAGTAAAACAAGCTGCAATTGCTCTAATTTCACCTAAAGTTGAAGGAGTTCAAAGTTTGACAGATGAGTAGACCCTGGAATTTGGCCATCTTTCAGAACCTGATAGGTAGAGCAGGAGGGTGGTCTTCTGCATCTTCTGCTTTACAAGAAAGCTTCCATTCACCTTGCAGACCAGGAATTGCAGCTTCTAGCACTCAGATGATTTTCCCTCAGTTGTTTCTTTTTGTTTCTTTTTCTGTCTTCTTTTTTCACTCTCATCTTTCTCCCTTGTGCTCCCCGCGCTTTTCCTCTCTTACACTTTCTTGATCGTCTGTCCTTCTCTTGCTCCATGATTTTTTTCTGTAACTCTCTCTCTCATGTCGTTTCAATCCCTCGCTCACTTTTATTCACTATCTCTCTTGCTTTATTTAAAAATAGCTCAAGGAGACTGTTGACAAATTAGTATTCCATTTCAGCTATGCCACACAAACTGCCTATCAGGCAGGGCAGTTTTTAGATATGTGTAGCAGTTTCTTGTAAGACCACCACGCCCATGCAGTGCCCACATAATGCCTGCTTCACAAAGTATGAGTCAGGTATTACATAAGCAGACAATAATTTCTGTGGCCCAAACTATGGGGGAAAAGCTGGTGACCAGAAGCACCCAGGAAGAGTAGGACAGATCTGTACTTTGTTGTCACTGCAAAGCGCCATAAGTCAAGCATTTAAAAAAGGCTTATGTCCAAATAAGATGGGAAGACATCACATTCATGCTGGATCAGAGAAATACAAAGTTATATGACAATAGCTATGTGCTGGGATGAAAAGAAGGCTGTATCATGAAGTCGTGCTAAAGAATAGCTCATAAGGCATCTTTACCTATCCTCAGAATATGTCCGAAGAAAAGAAGGATGTAACAGAAATTGGGGTGCCACAAGTATATAGCTATATAGAGAAAAGATTGCCTACAGCACAGTTCCCCAGTTTGATGGTCTGAAGGGGGGAAAGAGGGAAAGGCACACAAATACACACACAAAGCACCCATTGTTTGCATGAGTGAGGCCAAGAGCACCTGTGATGCTTGTGCAAATGAGGCCCCAATGCTCGTGTGAGGCCTGAGTGCTCATGCGAGTGGGACCACGAGCGCCCACAACACTCACATGAGTGAGACTGTGAGCGCCTGCGATGTTCACATGAGTGGGGCACCAGCCAGCCACTCAGATGGCCTGGTTGCAAATAGGCCATGGACTGATAGTGGGCTATGGCCCACAGGTTGAGGACCCCTGGCTTACAGGCCTTATTAAAAAAGAGAAAAGAGTTAGTGGACATATGCTATTATTGCTCTTAGTATTTGTCCTGCTTAGTTGCAAGATGCACTTGCACTTGCCTAGTTCATACAGTGAAACTATTAATGCATTGATGTGACAAAGGGTTTTATTTATCAAATGGCTTTTTTGCAAAGCCTCACACTATTTTGGACAAAAAGTAAATGGCTGGTTCAAGGTCACTCAGCTGGCTTCCATACCTAATGGAGGATTGAAATCTGGCTTTCCTCTTCTAGCCCTCTATCATATCTTTTACACTATATTGACTGTTAAGAGGGATATATTTGCATAAAACATACATATGCTGTTTAGGTATATAGAAGAAATGGCTAAATATTAATTCCCTAGAAACTTATTTAAAACATTTAAATCCCATATGTTACAAATAGAAGTTTGTAAAAGAGAAGTTTCTCTTCTCTCTCCTCCATTGCTATTATAATGGTATGCTGCTCTTAGATCTAAGCCTTGTTTTACTTAAAACTATGATGAAGTATTGCATGTTTTACCCAAAAAATTACCTTTAAAAAGAAGGAATCTATGGCTTAGGTATTCAAAATATCCTTAATCCTTTCAGATTTTCTCACCAGTATTCTTGGCAATGCACTACCATGTAGCCTGAGTTAAATCACTATTTTAAGAACAAGATACCCACCCACTTTCTCCTAGAAGTGCCATGAGCCCTTATACCAGAAGAATACTTAGCAAGGATTCATGACATCATTAGTAGTTTCCCATTGGACAGGCAGACAGCAATATCATAGCCATGGCATGATCCCTCCTAGCACTCAGTGCTTGAGAGAAATGCTCTATGCTGCCAGGTCTTTGTGGAGCATATTAATGGTATCCTGAAGCTTGGAGAAGTATACAGGCATTTATTTTATCCATACAGTTTGTTTGATTCAGTTAGAATGACTGTGGTCATTTTCACTAGTAACTTATAGTATCTTCTAGAATTATCTAACCAGTTGGTTAGATATCTGTTAAAATAACAGTAATGCAGAAAAGCTTTGTGCTATTTTAAATAATTCATTTCAGTAATGGATGGGTAATCCTAAAAAGACTCTGTAAATCACTACTAAGGAAATTACCTATATGCAGTGTAATAACAAGATCTGGCTGCGTGGGTGAAATATATTGTGAGAAGAGCCACTATAAATTTATCAAATTTTCCTCCTCATGGAATAGAATAGAGCTGGAACGGACCTTGGAGGTCTTTTAGTCCAGCCCCCTGCTCAAGCAGGAGAACCTACATTATTTCAGACAAGTGGCTGTCTAGTCTCTTCTTAAAAACCTCCAGTGATAGGGTGCCCACAATTTCTGAAGGCAAGCTGTTCTACTGGTTAATTGTCCTCGCTGTTAGGAAGTTTCTCCTTAATTCCAAGTTGCTTCTCTCTTTGGTCAGTTTCCAACCATTGTTTCTTGTCGTGCCCTCTGGTGCTTTGGAGAATAGTTTGACCCCCCCTCTTCTTTGTGGCAGCCCCTCAAATACTGGAATACTGCTATCATATCACCCATTTCTTCTTTTCTTTAGACTAGCCAAACCCAAGTCCTGCAGCCATTCTTCATATGTTTTAGTCTCCAGGCCTTTGATCATTTTAGTTGTTCTTCTCTGAACTTTTTCCAAAGTCTCAACATCTTTTTTGTAGTATAGTGACCAAAATTGGTTGCAGTATTCCAGGTGTGGTCTTACTAAGGTTTTATAAAGTGGTACTAATATTTCGCGTGACCTTGATTCTATGCCTATGTTTAGGCAACCCAGGATTGTATTTGGGTTTTTTTGACTGCTGATGCACACTGCTGGCTCATTGTCAAGTGATCATCCACTAGGACTCCAAGGTCCCTCTTACAGTTACACTTTTTGAGCCTAATCTGTACTTGTACCGTTGATTTTTCCTGCCTAAATGTAAAACTTTGTTTTTCTCCACATTAAAATTCATTTTGTTGGATAGGGCCCATTGTTCAAGTTTGTCAAGATCTTTTTGGATCCTGAGCTTGTCTTCTCAGGTCTTGTCTATTTCTGCCAGTTTAGTGTTATCTGCAAATCTGATGAATTCCCATTCTACTTTGTTAAATGACTATAGTTACAGATAGGAATGACAGAGTATTCTACTGGGACATCACATGGTGAGTTTCATTAAACTCCATCAGAAAGGAATGATAAGCAACATGGAACTATCATTTTAGGGCACACACCTTTATTTTCAATATATCTAATTCTGCTTTATCTTCTATTTTTGGAGAAAAAATAATATTCAAAGTAAAACTAAATTTCTTGAAAAACTATCCTTAAATAATTGGTTGTGAAATTAGTGAGAGTTTTTGATACTAAATAATTCCATTCTTATAAAATAGTTGGAGGCTTAACAAAGTGCCACATAGTCTCACTGCCAATGATGCCATTCAGTCAGGAACATAAAAGTTACTCGCTTCACACCTAAAAGATTCTTGCAAGATGAAGGTTGACCGCAGGGTATCTCCTACATAAGAACAAAGTTGAAGAAAGGTAAATGCCTCATCCTAGAATACTGTAATATATGCTGTGGTTTCTTCGGAAGTAATAAAGTGCATAATATTCATAGATTCAAATGAAGGAGAATGGGGTTGAATGTTTGAATGTGGATTGTATTACATTACTCTTTATTGGACAAAAACTAAAATAAATTAAGACATTATCTTTGTACCCAGTTTGTAGGCTTTTTCATATGAGAACCTAACTCTTCCAAACGTATAAAATGGAAATTCCCACATATGTTAGGTATCTAAAAGGTGTACTTTCAAATACTTAACAATCACAGTACAAATTGATACAGCAGTCAGCACTATTAATATACAGGTAGTCCTTGAGTTACAAACATAATAGAGCCTGTCCATTCCATTATGGTTGGAGGTCAGGAGAACATTAAATAAATCACGTTGAATGACCCCCATTCTTGGCTCTTCCCAATGCATTCATTAAACAAATGGGTAGGCCGTTAAGTGCACATGGCATGCGTCAGGGGTGGAGAAGACCATGGTGGCCCCAGTGCAGGAACAAGATAATCTGTCTCTGACCTCCTAAGGCCTTCCCCCCCACATACACTGAGATAACCCATATGCTGCTTTCCACTCCTTGGGGTCCCCACAGCTGCTTGGCCTCCTCCACACCCACCCACTGCACCCACCCAACTGTCACTAACCACTCACCTTTCAAAGATCTCCAGAGCTCAGGATGTCGGATAGGAAAGAGGACAGGCCGCTCCATTGCTGGGACAGATGGCAGAAAAGTAGCCATCTGCTTCTGAGACCCTGGCGAACTGTTTTTCTTTCACTGCTACCTAACCTTCCCTCCCCCAGCAAAGGCAAATGGTGAAGTGGAGAAATCTTCCTTCCCTTCCTTGCTGTTTGCTTTCGGTCCCTGGCTAATGGTAGAGGGAAGGCATGCAGGCAGTGACTAAACTCTTCCCTTCTTAGAGGCTCATTTCCTTCTCCCAGTGAATGCCCACAGCCAGCAAAACTCTTCCCTTCCTACACACTGTCTCTTTCTGCCAGCAAATGCTGCATGTATTTGTGGAGGATAGTGGGGAAATAAGCATGTTGCAACATTTCTCTGGTTGAATGACTGCAAGGATGCTGCAACATACATAACTTCGGGACTGGGTCATAAGTACTTTTGGGAGGTCTGTCATAACTTTGAACCACTGTACTAAGTGACTTGTTACAACTTGAGGACTACCTGTAATCTTGTTTAATGATGAGCTGCTTTCCCATGAAGCTCCAGATGGCTAAGTTATCCATGGTAATTAACCTGACTAGAGCTCAGAATAGAGCTCTGTGTTAAAAAAAAACATCAATCCTTACATACATTATTCACATACTACTGTGTTGGAAATAATCATATATGATATGATTCTCTCTGTGTGAGAAGAACAATCAAGAATTGGTAAGATAATATGATAGATGGGAAAAACATTCTTCATTTCTTTGAGCTTTGCTAAGCCAAAATAAGTGGGGTACAGAAGATAGGCAATATCCCAAGGAGACAAATGTCCGATCACACTTGGCCAATAAATAACATTCCTATAGTGTTCTATCAATATGTTCCCCTATCCAAAATATTCCTTTTCCAAATTTTTAGGAGGCAAATATTTATTGCAAGCTCTCATCAGTTCTATGTTCTTCTACAGTACTGCTTGTAAGGACCCACTTCAATCTCACATCTTAAGAAAGCAGAACTCTTGGAAACAATTTCTTCCAACGAGAACTTTTATTAAGAGTAGTTGATAGCAGGCATAATAGACAGGATCTGAGGGATTTTTTACAGAGTGATACTTTAAAGTGTCCTTAAGCAAACCCCACCCCACAGTTCATCCAGACAGTTCAGACTGGCCAGTCCTCAGGTGTTAAGTCCATCGTGGGAAAGGGAAGATAACATTGGTCCGGCTCCATTTGTAGCAAGATGTTTCACAGCTCTTCACACCTCCTTTTGAAACCGGAGAAATAAGCCAGGTTCTGGATGTTTGTAATTCTCTCCCCGCACTTTTCTTAGCTGCCAGGTTAGGGAGAAGAAAGTTCAGAGAGATGCATAGTGCAGGAGGCAATTTGTTACATTGTAATGGGCAGCAGACACAGAGCAATAAACAAAAGGTTACATTGTAGCAAATAGAGGAAGTGAAAGCCATAAGCCCCCTCCCCCTTGGTAGTATGGCAGAGTCCAGGGGAAAGTGAAATTTGGTTTTAGATCAAAGGAGATAGATATAAATGGATTCTGACATCCTTCCCCCCTTAAAAATAAGAGAGATACACCTGTAGAGAAACAAAACAGGTATAGATGTTAGTCTGGTTTGTTGGAATATTCTGTATGAAACTTCTTTAGGAGTTTTGGTGCTCTGATGTGACGTGTATGGACCCACTCGTTTTGTGAGGAGGGAAGGTGTTTCCATGCTACTAGTTATTGAGTTGCCCCGCAATACTTCCTAGAATCTAGGATTTCTTTTATCTCAAAGTGTTGTTCTCCTTCAACCATAATTGGAGGTGGTGGGGGGTGGAATTTTTGGCTGTAAGGGTGACTGTTCTCTTTTTAGCAAGATGCAGTGAAAAATTGGGTGTATTTGCCAGAGGTTTTTGGGTAGTTCTAATTCTATTGTTACTGGGTTTATGATTCTTTTAATTGGAAAAGGTCCTATATATTTTGGGCCAGGTTTTTTTTACAGGGCTGTAGAGATTTTAGGTATTTCGTAAACAAATATGCCATTTTTCCTACAATGAATGGTATGGGTTTGACTCTCTTTTTATCTGCTTGTGCTTTGTATGCTTGCCTAGCTTCGTCTAAGGCTTTCTTAACTACTGGCCAGGTGTTTTGTAATTGTACTATCCATTCTTTCAGCGATGGGATTGCTGGTTCGTTTGGGATTAGTTCTGGCATAGGGTTGAAACTTTGACTGGTGGCTATTTTAAAGGGAGTGTAGCCTGTGCTGGAGTGGACTGCATTATTGTAAGCAACTTCTGCAAAAGGGAGTAGGTCTGTCCAATTCATTTGCTGGAAATTAATAAAGCATCTTAAGTATTGCTTAAGTACTGAGTTACAACATTCAGTTTGTCCATTACATTGAGGATGATGACTGGATGACAGTCCCTGAGTGGTTCCTAAGAGGGATAAAAATTCCTTCCAAAATTCTGACGTAAATTGCACTCCCCTATCAGATATGATGCGTTGGGGCAGATGTGCTGCACAAATAGTTTTGCTAAGGTTTTTGCAGTGGGAATCTTTTGGCAAGGGATAAAGTGCACTTGTTTGGAAAACAAGTCCGTAACCACCCAGATGGCAGTGTTTCCATTGCTTTCTGGTAATTCCACTATAAAATCTATGGATATTTCTTTCCAGGGGGCTGAGGGATTCGCCACTGGTTGTAACAGTCCGGGCGATTTCCCTTGCAACCTTTTAGTAGTTGCACACGTTGGGCAGCTGGACACGTAACTTTCTATGTACTTTTTCATGGACGGCCACCAAAATTGCTTTTTAATTAAATGTAATGTTTTTACAAATCCAAAATGCCCTGGTGATTTTGTATCATGGCATAGCTGCATGAAAGTGACCTTCTGGGTAGTTAATATATATAACTTTTTCCCCAGCCATGGCAGTCCATCCTTGATTGTGCACACGTGTCTATTTTTCTGGAACCATTCATCTGTTTCCAAAGGTTTCCAGAATTTGATTCTGGTTTGGCTACCCAGGTGCAGCTTTAATTTAGCTTGGGCTCTGGTGGTTACTGGCGCTGCCAATTGTGTTTCAGGTTTATAATCGGTGGCTCGCTTGCTGTTATATTGGAGCATGCGAGACAGTGAATCTGCCAGGAAGTTCCCCCCCCGGCAAGTGCTTGAGCGTAAAGCAGAATTGGTGAAAATGCTGGGATCAGCGGGCTTGCTTGGGAGTGAGCTTTCTGGGTGTTTTTAATGCTTCCAGATTTTTGTGGTCTGTCCAGACCTGAAAGGGAATTTTATTCCCTTCAAGGAAATGGTGCTATGTAAGTAACAACCAATGCACCCCGTATGCCTCTCTTTCCCACACGGCCCAGTGCTGTTCCATTTCGGTGAGTTTCTTGGACGTATACGTGGACGGTTGCAATACCCCTTCATCGTTTTCTTGTAACAGTACAGCCCCCACTGCCATATTGCTTGTGTCTGCCTGAATTATAAAAGGTTTATCCGTGTCTGGGTGCCTCAGTACAGGTTTGGCAGAAAAAAGTCTCTTTAACCTCTCGAACGCCGCTTGGGATTCCATTGTCCATTTTAGTGGCTGGCTAGGTTTCACTGAGGATTCTCCCTTCGGTTTTAGTAAGTTTGTGAGGGGCAGGGCTATTTGGGTGGATGAGGGGATGAATTGGCGGTAAAAGTTTGCAAAACTCAGGAAACTTTGCAACTGCTTCTTTGTGCGAGGTGGTGCCCATTCTAGTATTGCTCTGACCTTTTTGGGCTCCATTTCAATGCCCTGTGGGGATATGCGATAACACAGGTAGTCTATTCTTTCCTGGTGAAATTTGCATTTCAATAATTTGGCATATAGGTGGGCAGCTCGCAGTTTCTTTAAAACCGCTCTGACTAGGTTGACATGTTCCTCTTTGGATTCGGTGAAGATAAGGATGTCATCTAAATAAACCAGGACCCCCTTAAATAGGTGCTCCCTTAATACCTCATTGATTAATTGCATAAATACTGCGGGGGGGCCTTGTAGTCCAAATGGCAAAATGGCAAAATTTGAATTGGTAGCACCCCATTGGGCAATTAAATGCAGTTTTCCATTCATCCCCTTCCTTAATCCTAACACAATAATATGCTTCCCTTAGGTCTAGTTTAGTGAAAAGTCTTCCTTTCGAGAGGTGGGATAACATGTCCTTCATGAGGGATAGGGGGTATAGGTTACTTTCACTGATTTCATTCAGGGTGCGGTAATCCACGCACAAGCGCAAAGTGCCGTCCTTCTCTCTAAAGAGGACCTTAGGCTTGGCAGTTTTGATAAACCCCCTTTCTAGGTTTTTATTTATGAATCTTTCCATTTCCTCCTTCTCCTTAGGGCTCATAGAGTATAGTTGGGCTTCAGGAGTTTTGCCGTGTGCTTGAATTCTATGGCACAGTCCGTGGGTCGGTGAGGGAGAAGCTCATCCACCCGCTCCTCACTGAAAACTTCAGCAAGGTCTCGGTATTCCTCTGGTATTTCAGATAGCCCCTTTTCCTCTCCCACCAATGCTTTCTCCATTCCTGGGTTTGGTAGGGCTTTTTGGGGTTTTAAGTTCACACGATCCTCCTTTGGGAAATTGAGTTCTGCTGTCCTCCAATTTACCCAGGGGTTCCATTTCTTTAACCATTCCAGCCCTAGGATCACTGGGCATTCCATGCCTGGGGTCACTACAAACGTTATGTCTTTCTCATGGCTCCCCAGGGAAAGGTGGATTGGTAAAGTGGCTAGGGTAGCTGGCACCCCCCCTGCTATGGACCCATCTAACTGGCCAAATGAGATTGGTTGTTTCAGTCTCCTCACCAGAATGCCCAAGTTCCCCACTAGCATCGGGCTAATGAGGCCACGGGTGCAGCCAGAGTCTATTAAGGCTTTCACTTTGACAGCTTCGGGCATGGAGGGAGCTAATATAGTCACTGTCTTGAGGATGGGTGCGATGGGTCCATTTACCAGGGGTTCGCCCTCTGAGCTGTCGTCCAAGGTGTCCACTGCCCCTGCGGTGTAGACTAGAGTTCCCTCACCATGCTTGGCAGGGGTTGGGGACAGCCTCTGTCGCCCTCATGGCAGGTTCTTTCAGCTTGGCTGGGAACTTCGCTGATTTCCTGGCCAGTGATCGGTCTGGGTTGCACTGAGGGGCTTTCAAGTGGCATTCTACAGCGCAATTCCCCTCTCTCCCACATTTGAAACAGCCCACTGACTTCTTGGTCATAGCCGGTGGTTTCACTGGCTCATGCGTAGGCTCAGGAGGTGGGTGGCCCATGGTTTTCCTCGGCGGTGCCTCTTCTGTAAGTTGATCTCTGATTCCTCCACCCAGACGTACCATTCATCAAGTTGGCGTGGGTCCCCTCGAGGCAAGCAAGCATCATACAGGTCGTAGTTTAGGCCATCTTTGAAATGGCTAAGGAGGATGTCTTCCAGCCAGTTCAGCTTGTTGGCAATGGCCTGGAATTCTTGTGTATATTTGGCTACCGGGCATCTGCCCTGCCTCACCATTTTGATTCTCTTGCAGGCCTTGTGATCAGTCAGGGGGTCCTCAAAGCTCCTTCTCAGAGACGACATGAAGCAATTGAAGTCGTTGAACTCTGGGGCATTGGAATCATGCAGGTTCACCATTCAGTCTGCGGCTACCCCATCCAGAGCAGATTGCACGATATGGATACGGTCTTTGTTGCTGGGGATGTCCCGTCCGTATTCTTCCATGTAGCTAAGGACTTGGGTTAGGAAGAACCCCAAGCATGGCAGCTCCCCCCTGAATTTCGTGTCCAGCAGGAGGAATCTTTGGATGGATCAGTGCCTTCACCCCCAATGGTATTGTCTCCCATCTTGATTGTCATCTGCGGGTCGGCAGGGAGTGGGGGCTGCCGAGCTGACATCCCCGGGACTACAAGTTCTGATTCCCCCTCAGTGTCTCTCCAGCTGCAGCTCCAGGTGCGGGTGCGGCCGCGGGGTTCAGGTTTCTCTTCCCCTAGGGAGCCGAGGGTTCTTTTCATCAGGTCAATAGCTTTCTCTAGGATCCAGTTCGAGTGCTATGTGCAACTTCCTTCCTCTTCGCTAATGTGCAGGGATTTCTCCATCTCTTGCTCCCATTCTTGTTGGTGGCCTCCCCATCTCAGGGTCACCTTTCTCAATCTCTTTTCCCACTCGTCTTTCTTACCAACGCCCATCGACCACCGAGGTTTGTGGTCACGCATCTCCACCACTTCTTCTCCTGAATATGACATCTAGGATCCCGACAGCTGGCAGGATCCTGGTCGGAGGTAAGCCTTCCCTTCCATGGGTTTTCTTCCTTCCCTGCCTCATCATCCAACATTGTATTTTTTACAAAGTCCCCCAGTAAGGGTCTTCCTTCCAGGTTGACTATTACTGCAGTTCCTGTCTAATATAAGAACCTACTTCAATCCCACATCTTAAGAAAACAGAACTCTTGGAAACAATTTCTTCCTACAAGAACTTTTATTAAGAGTAGTTGATAGCAGGCATAATAGACAGTATCTGAGGGATTCTTTACAGATTGATACTTTAAAGTGTCCTTAAGCAAACCCCACCCCACAGTTTATCCAGACGGTTCAGACTGGCCAGTCCTCAGGTGTTAAGTCCATCGTGGGAAAGGGAAGATAACATTGGTCCAACTCTGTTTGTAGCAAGATGTTCCACAACACTTCACACCTCCTTTTGAGACCGGAGAAATAAGCCAGGTTCTGGATGTTTGTAATTCTCTCCCCGCACTTTTCTTAGCTGCCAGGTTAGGGAGAAGAAAGTTCAGAGAGATGCATAGTGCAGGAGGCAATTTGTTACATTGTAATGGGCAGCAGACACAGAGCAATAAACAAAAGGTTACATTGTAGCAAATAGAGGAAGTGAAAGCCATAAGCCCCCTCCCCCTTGGTAGTATGGCAGAGTCCAGGGGAAAGTGAAATTTGGTTTTAGATCAAAGGAGATAGATATAAATGGATTCTGACATCCTTCCCCCCTTAAAAATAAGAGAGATACACCTGTAGAGAAACAAAACAGGTATAGATGTTAGTCTGGTTTGTTGGAATATTCTGTATGAAACTTCTTTAGGAGTTTTGGTGCTCTGATGTGACGTGTATGGACCCACTCGTTTTGTGAGGAGGGAAGGTGTTTCCATGCTACTAGTTATTGAGTTGCCCCGCAATACTTCCTAGAATCTAGGATTTCTTTTATCTCAAAGTGTTGTTCTCCTTCAACCATAATTGGAGGTGGTGGGGGGTGGAATTTTTGGCTGTAAGGGTGACTGTTCTCTTTTTAGCAAGATGCAGTGAAAAATTGGGTGTATTTGCCAGAGGTTTTTGGGTAGTTCTAATTCTATTGTTACTGGGTTTATGATTCTTTTAATTGGAAAAGGTCCTATATATTTTGGGCCAGGTTTTTTTTACAGGGCTGTAGAGATTTTAGGTATTTCGTAAACAAATATGCCATTTTTCCTACAATGAATGGTATGGGTTTGACTCTCTTTTTATCTGCTTGTGCTTTGTATGCTTGCCTAGCTTCGTCTAAGGCTTTCTTAACTACTGGCCAGGTGTTTTGTAATTGTACTATCCATTCTTTCAGCGATGGGATTGCTGGTTCGTTTGGGATTAGTTCTGGCATAGGGTTGAAACTTTGACTGGTGGCTATTTTAAAGGGAGTGTAGCCTGTGCTGGAGTGGACTGCATTATTGTAAGCAACTTCTGCAAAAGGGAGTAGGTCTGTCCAATTCATTTGCTGGAAATTAATAAAGCATCTTAAGTATTGCTTAAGTACTGAGTTACAACATTCAGTTTGTCCATTACATTGAGGATGATGACTGGATGACAGTCCCTGAGTGGTTCCTAAGAGGGATAAAAATTCCTTCCAAAATTCTGACGTAAATTGCACTCCCCTATCAGATATGATGCGTTGGGGCAGATGTGCTGCACAAATAGTTTTGCTAAGGTTTTTGCAGTGGGAATCTTTTGGCAAGGGATAAAGTGCACTTGTTTGGAAAACAAGTCCGTAACCACCCAGATGGCAGTGTTTCCATTGCTTTCTGGTAATTCCACTATAAAATCTATGGATATTTCTTTCCAGGGGGCTGAGGGATTCGCCACTGGTTGTAACAGTCCGGGCGATTTCCCTTGCAACCTTTTAGTAGTTGCACACGTTGGGCAGCTGGACACGTAACTTTCTATGTACTTTTTCATGGACGGCCACCAAAATTGCTTTTTAATTAAATGTAATGTTTTTACAAATCCAAAATGCCCTGGTGATTTTGTATCATGGCATAGCTGCATGAAAGTGACCTTCTGGGTAGTTAATATATATAACTTTTTCCCCAGCCATGGCAGTCCATCCTTGATTGTGCACACGTGTCTATTTTTCTGGAACCATTCATCTGTTTCCAAAGGTTTCCAGAATTTGATTCTGGTTTGGCTACCCAGGTGCAGCTTTAATTTAGCTTGGGCTCTGGTGGTTACTGGCGCTGCCAATTGTGTTTCAGGTTTATAATCGGTGGCTCGCTTGCTGTTATATTGGAGCATGCGAGACAGTGAATCTGCCAGGAAGTTCCCCCCCCGGCAAGTGCTTGAGCGTAAAGCAGAATTGGTGAAAATGCTGGGATCAGCGGGCTTGCTTGGGAGTGAGCTTTCTGGGTGTTTTTAATGCTTCCAGATTTTTGTGGTCTGTCCAGACCTGAAAGGGAATTTTATTCCCTTCAAGGAAATGGTGCTATGTAAGTAACAACCAATGCACCCCGTATGCCTCTCTTTCCCACACGGCCCAGTGCTGTTCCATTTCGGTGAGTTTCTTGGACGTATACGTGGACGGTTGCAATACCCCTTCATCGTTTTCTTGTAACAGTACAGCCCCCACTGCCATATTGCTTGTGTCTGCCTGAATTATAAAAGGTTTATCCGTGTCTGGGTGCCTCAGTACAGGTTTGGCAGAAAAAAGTCTCTTTAACCTCTCGAACGCCGCTTGGGATTCCATTGTCCATTTTAGTGGCTGGCTAGGTTTCACTGAGGATTCTCCCTTCGGTTTTAGTAAGTTTGTGAGGGGCAGGGCTATTTGGGTGAATGAGGGGATGAATTGGCGGTAAAAGTTTGCAAAACTCAGGAAACTTTGCAACTGCTTCTTTGTGCGAGGTGGTGCCCATTCTAGTATTGCTCTGACCTTTTTGGGCTCCATTTCAATGCCCTGTGGGGATATGCGATAACACAGGTAGTCTATTCTTTCCTGGTGAAATTTGCATTTCAATAATTTGGCATATAGGTGGGCAGCTCGCAGTTTCTTTAAAACCGCTCTGACTAGGTTGACATGTTCCTCTTTGGATTCGGTGAAGATAAGGATGTCATCTAAATAAACCAGGACCCCCTTAAATAGGTGCTCCCTTAATACCTCATTGATTAATTGCATAAATACTGCGGGGGGGCCTTGTAGTCCAAATGGCAAAATGGCAAAATTTGAATTGGTAGCACCCCATTGGGCAATTAAATGCAGTTTTCCATTCATCCCCTTCCTTAATCCTAACACAATAATATGCTTCCCTTAGGTCTAGTTTAGTGAAAAGTCTTCCTTTCGAGAGGTGGGATAACATGTCCTTCATGAGGGATAGGGGGTATAGGTTACTTTCACTGATTTCATTCAGGGTGCGGTAATCCACGCACAAGCGCAAAGTGCCGTCCTTCTCTCTAAAGAGGACCTTAGGCTTGGCAGTTTTGATAAACCCCCTTTCTAGGTTTTTATTTATGAATCTTTCCATTTCCTCCTTCTCCTTAGGGCTCATAGAGTATAGTTGGGCTTCAGGAGTTTTGCCGTGTGCTTGAATTCTATGGCACAGTCCGTGGGTCGGTGAGGGAGAAGCTCATCCACCCGCTCCTCACTGAAAACTTCAGCAAGGTCTCGGTATTCCTCTGGTATTTCAGATAGCCCCTTTTCCTCTCCCACCAATGCTTTCTCCATTCCTGGGTTTGGTAGGGCTTTTTGGGGTTTTAAGTTCACACGATCCTCCTTTGGGAAATTGAGTTCTGCTGTCCTCCAATTTACCCAGGGGTTCCATTTCTTTAACCATTCCAGCCCTAGGATCACTGGGCATTCCATGCCTGGGGTCACTACAAACGTTATGTCTTTCTCATGGCTCCCCAGGGAAAGGTGGATTGGTAAAGTGGCTAGGGTAGCTGGCACCCCCCCTGCTATGGACCCATCTAACTGGCCAAATGAGATTGGTTGTTTCAGTCTCCTCACCAGAATGCCCAAGTTCCCCACTAGCATCGGGCTAATGAGGCCACGGGTGCAGCCAGAGTCTATTAAGGCTTTCACTTTGACAGCTTCGGGCATGGAGGGAGCTAATATAGTCACTGTCTTGAGGATGGGTGCGATGGGTCCATTTACCAGGGGTTCGCCCTCTGAGCTGTCGTCCAAGGTGTCCACTGCCCCTGCGGTGTAGACTAGAGTTCCCTCACCATGCTTGGCAGGGGTTGGGGACAGCCTCTGTCGCCCTCATGGCAGGTTCTTTCAGCTTGGCTGGGAACTTCGCTGATTTCCTGGCCAGTGATCGGTCTGGGTTGCACTGAGGGGCTTTCAAGTGGCATTCTACAGCGCAATTCCCCTCTCTCCCACATTTGAAACAGCCCACTGACTTCTTGGTCATAGCCGGTGGTTTCACTGGCTCATGCGTAGGCTCAGGAGGTGGGTGGCCCATGGTTTTCCTCGGCGGTGCCTCTTCTGTAAGTTGATCTCTGATTCCTCCACCCAGACGTACCATTCATCAAGTTGGCGTGGGTCCCCTCGAGGCAAGCAAGCATCATACAGGTCGTAGTTTAGGCCATCTTTGAAATGGCTAAGGAGGATGTCTTCCAGCCAGTTCAGCTTGTTGGCAATGGCCTGGAATTCTTGTGTATATTTGGCTACCGGGCATCTGCCCTGCCTCACCATTTTGATTCTCTTGCAGGCCTTGTGATCAGTCAGGGGGTCCTCAAAGCTCCTTCTCAGAGACGACATGAAGCAATTGAAGTCGTTGAACTCTGGGGCATTGGAATCATGCAGGTTCACCATTCAGTCTGCGGCTACCCCATCCAGAGCAGATTGCACGATATGGATACGGTCTTTGTTGCTGGGGATGTCCCGTCCGTATTCTTCCATGTAGCTAAGGACTTGGGTTAGGAAGAACCCCAAGCATGGCAGCTCCCCCCTGAATTTCGTGTCCAGCAGGAGGAATCTTTGGATGGATCAGTGCCTTCACCCCCAATGGTATTGTCTCCCATCTTGATTGTCATCTGCGGGTCGGCAGGGAGTGGGGGCTGCCGAGCTGACATCCCCGGGACTACAAGTTCTGATTCCCCCTCAGTGTCTCTCCAGCTGCAGCTCCAGGTGCGGGTGCGGCCGCGGGGTTCAGGTTTCTCTTCCCCTAGGGAGCCGAGGGTTCTTTTCATCAGGTCAATAGCTTTCTCTAGGATCCAGTTCGAGTGCTATGTGCAACTTCCTTCCTCTTCGCTAATGTGCAGGGATTTCTCCATCTCTTGCTCCCATTCTTGTTGGTGGCCTCCCCATCTCAGGGTCACCTTTCTCAATCTCTTTTCCCACTCGTCTTTCTTACCAACGCCCATCGACCACCGAGGTTTGTGGTCACGCATCTCCACCACTTCTTCTCCTGAATATGACATCTAGGATCCCGACAGCTGGCAGGATCCTGGTCGGAGGTAAGCCTTCCCTTCCATGGGTTTTCTTCCTTCCCTGCCTCATCATCCAACATTGTATTTTTTACAAAGTCCCCCAGTAAGGGTCTTCCTTCCAGGTTGACTATTACTGCAGTTCCTGTCTAATATAAGAACCTACTTCAATCCCACATCTTAAGAAAACAGAACTCTTGGAAACAATTTCTTCCTACAAGAACTTTTATTAAGAGTAGTTGATAGCAGGCATAATAGACAGTATCTGAGGGATTCTTTACAGATTGATACTTTAAAGTGTCCTTAAGCAAACCCCACCCCACAGTTTATCCAGACGGTTCAGACTGGCCAGTCCTCAGGTGTTAAGTCCATCGTGGGAAAGGGAAGATAACATTGGTCCAACTCTGTTTGTAGCAAGATGTTCCACAACACTTCACACCTCCTTTTGAGACCGGAGAAATAAGCCAGGTTCTGGATGTTTGTAATTCTCTCCCCCCCTCCTTTTCCTAGCTGCCAGGTTAGGGAGAAGAAAGTTCAGAGAGATGCATAGTGCAGGAGGCAATTTGTTACATTGTAATGGGCAGCAGACCCAGAGGCAATAAACAAAAGGTTACATTGTAGCAAATAGAGGAAGTGAAAGCCATAATCCCACCAGCATATCCCCCCTCCCCCTTGGTAGTATGGCAGAGTCCAGGGGAAAGTGAGATTTGGTTTGATGACAAGTGTAGTATCTTTTACTCTAAAGGCCCTTGTGAGATCTGAAATGGCAAAATCATGAACTTTCCAGTAAATATCCACCTAGAAGCAAAAGAAAGGAACCCCATCTGACCACTGTGGCCTAATTGCATCAATTCTCAAACCTAGGTCTGTGATCAGTTCAATTTTGTCTATAACAATGAAAATATCTTCTATCATCTCTATTAGCATATTACACTAAAAGAGTCACTTTTTTCTTTCTGAAAAGTTTTCCCTCTTCTAAACAGAAATATTTTAGGTGAGGAGATTGGGGTTAGAGATATCACCTGGAATATTATATCAGAGAGGGTGGATCTTTCCCCTGTTCTGTTTTTTAAATGATACCTCATTTCCACAATTATTTACTGTACAACCTCCATTATTTTTAATATTACTTGTCATATTTAAAAGATTTACCTGTAGTAAGCTGACGTGTTTTAATTCTAGTATCCTTCCATTCTATAAGTGTGTCTGAAGAAAAAAATAACACATGAAAAGGTATCTTAACCCTTTGATCTAATTTCATCATTCAGAAAGAGAATAACTCTGTTCTTGTACATCAGAAATATAAATACAAGCACCTTACCACCACTTGATTCCATCAGAGCAGCAACACTAGGATGTCTAGCACTGAAGAAAAAAGAGTAATCTGCTTTTTCTGTAAAGGAAATAAATACAATTCTAGAATAAGTCCATAGGA
This sequence comes from Bothrops alternatus, assembly GCA_034064705.1. Classification (NCBI taxonomy): domain Eukaryota; kingdom Metazoa; phylum Chordata; class Lepidosauria; order Squamata; family Viperidae; genus Bothrops; species Bothrops alternatus. The sequence goes on from JARGCV010000091.1 coordinate 589,767, forward strand.
AACCAATTCTGGATCCATAATTCCTGAAAATCAAGTGTTAAACTATAATCAATCAATAGCGTATAAAAAGAACTAGTGAAACAACTGAAGCAAAAAAGATGGTAAAATCAGGATGATTCATTTAAAGACCACATCACTTAACAATGGAAGTTCCCATCCTGATTGTATTCATAAGTCAAGGACTACCTTGACTTAATTTTGAAAAACAAAACTACTAAAATCTGTACCCTGAAATAGTACCTGGCATCAGCCCTGCAACAGCTTCCAGAAAAATTCTCTTTTTTTTGCAGAAAGTGATTAAAGTTGGGGCCAGTCAAGATCAGATAGGTGTTCTCTAATCATTTTCTTTCTTGTTTTAATTTTTATTTCTAATTTGTCTTTTACAGTAAGTTCTTTGGTAGGTTGGGCTATAATTTCTTTTTGCATGAAGACTGATGCAAAGAATGAGTTAAGCAGCAATTTTTTCTTTTACTGCCTGTAATTTTCTTGCCATCTTCCCTTGTAAATAAACCTACTATTTCCTTGACTTTTTTCTTGTTATTTATATGTTGAAAGAAATTTTTTTAATTATCTTTGACTTTTGTTGCAAGTCTTTGTTCATGCCGAGCCTTTGTTTTCCTGACTTCAACTTTGCAGATCTGGGCTATCTGCTGATACTCTGCAGATATGTGTCCCTCTTTTCATTTTTTGTACTTGTCCTTTTTGTCTTTCAGTTTATCAGAGATCTGATATGCAGATATATTTGTGCAATCATGCTGGTTTCTTCTTGGATTTCTTGTTTTTCTTTTTCAGTAGTATTGTACTGGACTGGACTTTTGTGATCATATTTTTCAGAGCTTTCCACGCTTCTTGAGTTGTTTTCCCCTTTAGGATTTTCATCCATGGAATTTTTATTAGGCTCTCTCTTGAGTTGTTAAAATCAGCCTTTTTAAAATTTAAGACACTGGCTGGATTATGTTCTATTGCTTGTCTTTGCATTATATTGAATTACAATATGATGTGGTCACTCTTGCCCAAAGTTCTGGCAACTTCAACTCTATCATTTTTTTTTCTATTAGTAAGAATTAGGTCTAGTATAGCTTTTTTCTAGTTCCCTCCTCTACCTTTTGGATGACAAATTGTCAGCTAGGTTGGTTAGGAATCTGTTTGATCTCCCATTTGCTGCAGAGTTTGTGTCCCAGTTGATATCAGGCTAGTTAAAGTCTCCCATTACTACTGTGGTATATTTCCTACATAGATTTGTTAGTTGTTTAGCAAAAAGTCCATCTATTTCTTCTGCTTGGTTCAGTGGCCTGTAGTTTAAGCCTATAGCAATGTCATTCTTTTTTTCCTTTCATGTTGATCCATATGAATTCTAGAAGGTTTTCATCCTTGGTTTTGTGTATTTCGGTAGAGATGTAATGATCTTTTATATATAATGCAACTTCACCTCTTCTTTTGTTGGGTCTTTTGCATAGTTTTTATCCTTCCATCAGTACATTCCAGTCATGAGTTTCATCCTATCATATTTCAGTAATGGCAACTATATCATATTTACCTTCATGTACTAGTATTTCAAGTTCACCCTGTTCCCTAAACTTTGAGCATTCATGTACAGGCATTAGAGTCCTTTATGGCAGTGCTTTTCAACCTTTTCATAGATTATACTACTTTTAGGACATGACAATATTCGAGTACCATCAGTGCTTAGCAAGATGTCAAAAACTTGATGACCAAAAAAAAAGGAAAAAAGTACCAGTTTTCATTTCTTCAGTGGTAGTTCCTTTGCGGAATCACTTTCCTTTTGCACTGATGAACGTATGACGAATTTATCCATATTTATTAATATGCACCACTACCTTGGTGGTCATGTGGCTGGTCGGCCCTTCCTCCTTTCTTCCTCTCCTGTCTCTTTCACAGCCTACTCCTTCATTGATCCCTCTGCTTCTCTCACAGAAGCGTCTCCTCTTCTCTCTTTCTCCTCATTGCTTCCCTCACAGAAGCCTCTCCTCTTCTCCTCTCTTTTTCTGCTCACTACTTCTCTCACACAAGCCTCTCCTCTTCTCCTCCCTCTTTCTCCATCCCCTTCTCTTTCCCCATTGTCTTTTTTTCTCTCCCTCTCCCACCAAAACCTCCTTCTTTTATATCCTCTCCACTCTCAAGGAGAGCTCCAGCATCGGTCACTACTTCAGTCTCACTCCCCCATGCAGTCACCCACTCCCTAGCTGGCCATTGCACACAACGCTGATCAGCTGGAACTGCACACCCCAATCCTGGGGCCTTTGCAGCTCTGACTGACTCTCTCCCACCAAGGCCCATCTGCTGCTCCCGGTGATAGCCGAGGCTGCATGTGCTGATCCTGGGCCCTCAGCAGAGCCTTGGCAAGACTGCAGCTCCAGCTGAATCTCTGCCCCCAAACTGCGTGTGGCTGCCAGCCACCCCCAAGGCTGCCAGAAGCACTGATTAGCTGAAGCTGTATGCGCCAATCCTGGGCTCTCAGCAGAGCCCCAGCAACACTGCAGCTCCAGCTGACTCTCCTCCAGGCCTCATTGGAGCTGCCCCCACCTCAGCTCATCCCCCTAATACACTTGTGTAAGTCACGTACCACATGCCAAGTGCCAAAGTACCACCAGTGATATGCATACCACTGGTTGAAAAGCCCTGCTTTATAGGTCTTGGGTATGTTTCTTATATCTCCTAATTTGTATCTGGGCTTTCCATGCTTTCCATCACTTCACTGTATTTTTTCTTTTTTTGTTCTCCTTTCTCTTTACTTCTTACTTCCTTATGTGATTGGTTATCTAGTGGTTTTTGCCTGGAATCAGGTTCTAAACAAAGTTTAGGGAATCAGTCATGAAGATTCCACCTCCTTTCCCCATCAATTATTTATTTTATTTTTTATTTATTTATTTCTTAAATTTCTATACCGCCCCTCTCCCGTAGGACTCGGGGCAGTTTACAGCCCAATTAAAACAGATAATAATAATAAATATTTAAAAATAAATTAAATTAATACATGGCTGTTACTAAAACCTGTTAAAATCCCAATTCTAAAACCTGAACAACCCTGTTTAAAAAATTTACATAGAGATTTACATAAAACCCAAGGAGGTCTAGGCCAGGCCGGCTTGATTGAAGAGATGAGTCTTCAATTCTCTTCTGAAGGTGCGGAGATCATGACACGTCCGGAGTTCTGGGGGGAGCTCGTTCCACATTGTCAGTGCCCCCACAGAAAAGGCTCTCCCCCTGGGCGCCACCAGCCGACACTGCTTAGCCGATGGCACCCTGAGGAGGCCCTCTCTGTGGGAGCGAACTGGTCGATGGGAGGTATTTACTGGCAGAAGGCGGTCTTGTAAATAACTGGGTCCTATGCCATGGAGTGCTTTAAAGGTGGTAACCAATACCTTGAAGTGTACCCGGAAAGCCACCGGCAACCAGTGCAGCTCGTGCAGGATGGGGGCCATTCGTACCCGCCAGGGTGCCCCCACTACCACCCGTGCGGCCGCATTCTGCGCCAGTTGAAGCCTCCGCGTGCACTTCAAGGGGAGCCCCATGTAGAGAGCATTACAATAGTCCAGTCTGGAAGTGACGAAGGCATGGGTGACCGTGCGTAGCACGTCCCTATCTAGGAAGGGGCGCAACTGGCGTACCAGACGAATCTGGTAAAACATCCTCCCGGCCACGGCCGTCAGATGGTCCTCAAGGGACAGCCGTGAATCTAGGAGGACTCCCAGGTTGCGAGCCCTTCCTATGGGGGCCACTGACTTGCCCCCAATAGACAGCAATGGAATCAGCTGATTATACCGGGACGACGGTAACCACAGCCACTCGGTCTTGGAGGGGTTGAGCTTGAGACCGTTCTTCCCCATCCAGATCCGTACGGCCTCCAGGCACAGAGTCAGCACATCAAGAGCTTCATTTGGGTGGTTCAGGGTGGAAATGTACAGCTGAGTATCATCAGCGTACTGATGGAATTCCACCCCAAAACCTCGGATGATCTCACCCAGCGGCTTCACATAAATGTTGAAAAACAAGGGCGAGAGGACCGACCCCTGAGGTACCCCACAGTCAAGGGGCCTCGGGGTCGACCTCTGACCCCGTCAACACAAACTGCATCCGGCCAGAGAGGAAGGAGGAGAACCACCGAAGCACGGTGCCCCCCATACCTAACCCCTCCAACCGGCGCAGCATGATATCATGGTCGATGGTATCAAAAGCAGCTGAGAGGTCCAATAGCACCAGGACAGAGGAGCAACCCCTGTCCCGGGCCCGCCAGAGATCATCCACCAATGCGACCAAAGCTGTTTCGGTGCTGTAACCTGGCCTGAAGCCCGACTGGAGCGGGTCCAGATACGATGATTTCTCCAGGTGCTGAGGGAACTGTCGAGCAACCACACTCTCAACAGCCTTCACAACAAAGCGAAGGTTGGAGACAGGACGATAGTTAAACAGCCAGGTCTAGGGCGGGCTTCTTGAGGAGGGGCCACACCACCGCCTCTTTCAGGGAGGCGGGGAAGACACCCTCACTCAGCGAAGCGTTGATAATCGCCTGGAGCCAGCCTCGCGTCACCAGTTCTATTATAAACAGAGGCATAGAATCAAGATCACGCGAAGTATTAGTACTGCTTTATAAAACCCTAGTGAGACCACTCCTGGAATACTGTAGCCAGTTTTGGTCACCATGCTACAAAAAAGATGCTGAGATCTTGGAAAAAGTTCAGAGAAGAGCAACTAAGATGATCCAAGGCCTGGAGACTAAAACATATGAAGAACAGCTGCAGGACTTCGGTTTGGCTAGTCTAAAGAAAAGAAAAAATAGGGGTGACATGATAGCAGTATTCCAGTATTTGAGAGGCTGCCACAAAGAAAAGGGCAGGACAAGAAACAATGGTTGGAAACTGACCAAAGAGAGAAGCAACCTGGAATTAAGGAAAAACTTCCTAACAGTCAGGACAGTTAATCAGTGGAATAGCTTGCCTTCAAAAATCGTGGGCACTCCATCACTGCCGTTCCAGTTCTATTCTGTTCTATTCTGTTCTATTCTGTTCTATTCTATTCTATTCTGTTCTGTTCTATTCTATTCTATTCTATTCTATTCTATTCTATTCTATTCTATTCTATTCTATTCTATTCTATTCTATTCTATTCTATTCTATTCTATTCCATTCCACTCCACTCCACTCCACTCCACTCCACTCCACTCCACTCCACTCCACTCCACTCCACTCCACTCCACTCCACTCCACTCCACTCCACTCCACACTCCACTCCACTCCACTCCACTCCACTCCACTCCACTCCACTCCACTCCACTCCACTCCACTCCACTCCATTCCATTCCATTCCATTCTATTCTATTCTATTCTATTCTATTCTATTCTATTCTATTCTATTCTATTCTATTCTATTCTATTCTATTCTATTCTAATTTTAGTTTAAAGTTCTTCTGATAAGATGAGCCAGTCATTTTCCAACTATATTCTTTCCAATTCTTGTGAGGTACAGTCCATCCCTTGCCAGGAGTCCTTCATGTAAGTAAAGCACACCATGGTCTAGGGAGCTGAAATTCTGTTGATGACACCAGTTTTTAAGCCAGTAGTTCGTTTCTAAAATTCTTTGCTCCTTTATTGGATGTTGGCCTTTTGTTGGAAGTACAGATGAAAACACCACTTGTGTGCCTAATTCTCTAACTTTTTTCCCTAGCTGTTTGTAATATCTTGTTATTGTTTTTAGATTCATTGTTGTGTCATTGGTCCCCATGTGTAGAAGAAAAGGGTAGTAATCTATGGGGCTGATTATTTTAGTAAGTTTCTCAATTACATATTTGAGTTTTACTCCAGGAAGACAACATACCCTAGATTCACTGTTCAGTCTGCAGACTATAGTTTCTGTTCTCCAAAGAACTGAATTTCCTGTCACCAATATTCCCCCTTTTTTCCTAGGGAAGTCTGGGATATTATTCTTCCTGTCACAGGAATGCTGGGTTGTGTCTCCTTTTTAGAAACTATTGATGACTGCTCTTTTATAGGTGTCTGCATATTTTCTTCCAGGGGGAGACTATAAAAGTAATTGTTCAGTTCCGGAGAGGCTTCACTAGAGTAGGCTAGGGTAGATACGGTAGTAGGGGCTTTATTCTTGGTTGCTGTTTTCTTCTAAAAGTGACCTGTTTCCATCAGTCTTTCTCTTTAGGTTCATAAATAGGATCATTTTTTCAGAAGCTGCTTGTTCCCTATTGTGTTCAATTTGGGTGTATCAGTTTTCTTTTTTTGTTCATATATGGGATCATTTTTTAGAAGCTGTTTACTGTCTATGGTGTTTAATTTTGGTGTAGTCTTCTTGTTTAGATTGGGGAGTCTCACTTTGTTCATTGAGTTTCAGAGTGGCTAGAGTTGCTTCTAGACCCTTTACTTTTTATTCTAGTAATTCATATGATTTACATTTGATACATATATAGTTTAGGTCTTCTGTGGGCATAAGCTCAACATATGACATATTTTGCAAGTCACTATAATGTCAGTCTCTATTGTATGCCCGTGATTTTTTTGTTTGCTAAAAAATATTTTCCCTGTTGCAAAGTATGGGTTTACAGTAGTTTATAAAAGTTCTTGACCCTTTGGACTCAGCCTGAATGCATGATTAAGGCCACAGTATAGTGTTCTTTCGAAGAATAATTTTATTTTTACCTCTCTTTTGGAAAAGTCCTTTCTTATGTGATAATGAAAATGCACCTTTCTTCTCTTGATTCTCGGCACCTGCCAAATAGATAGAGATTGAAGACTACTTGGTTTGAGATCTCACACATAACAGCAAGGTTTCAAAGATATTCCTAATTTATCACCCCTTATGGACTTTTTGCTGAAACAAGAAAAACATGAACTTGTACTTTATGAATTTGATGATAAGAAAGTGTAGACTATGGAAAGAAGGAAATCATGTTGTAATTTTAGAGGACATAAAATATAAATATACTTGTAATGCTACTGAAGATGTTATGCAGCCTAATAACGAATATTTGGAAACCAACTCACAAACTCCAAGAACAAACCTTCACCCCCATCCTACACCCGAATTACAGATATTCGCCACTATTACAAATATACTTGTAACTGCTGTTAATAAGCTTGGAAGCCACTTCTTTATAATCTTTCATTTCCTTTTCCTTTCTCTATTTCTTTCTTTGCACTTTTTCATTTATTAATTCCTTTCCTTTCCTTACTTTTTCCTTTTAAAATTTGTATTATCTTTATTCATTTAAAATTTTCTTTAATAAAAATTATATACAGAGAGATAATTTAGTATCATGTATGGAGAGCAGGCCTTAGAGCACAGCTCTGATGACTGAGTTGTATTCCCAATACATGGGCATAGATACACACACAAAAATGAAAAATAGTTCTACAGTTAAACGCTGTAAAATATTCACATTTTGAAAAGGCAAGGCAGAGTGTAAGATATTTCTTAGACTAGACTCTGCCCACTGCCTGGACTGGGTTCTCCATTGTAAATAAACAATGATGCCTATTCAAATAGGCAAAAATATTAACTACTCTATAAAACACATTTCAATACGTCATTATACATATAATAACTGCAGCATGCATCGCATATGTGCAATGCTGGAAAAGGGAAAACATACTAACAAATGCAATGATTATACGCAAGATATTAGATTGTGCTGAGATGAACAAACTTACCTTAGAAATAAAGGACAAAGAAGTTACAGAATTTTATGAGATATGGGACATGTATTACAACTGGTTAGAATTGAGGAATAAAAAAGTATGAGAAGTAATGTAAATAAATGTAAATAAATGTAAGAGATAAAGGACATAGTATTGTTAAGTAAAAATAAAAAATGTACTTTGTATTCTGTTGTTTGTAAAGAGAAAAGGGAAAAATAAAAAATAAAAAACTAAAAACTAAAACACACCGAGTAGAGAGGACAGAACCAGACTACTTTGAACTGTCTCTTTTTAGCTTTGTAGTTCTGCAAATCTCCTTCCGAATTCATTTGTTATTTACTTCTCTCGACATCTTCCTGTGTATTCTTGTCTTGATATTTGAGCTTTCTACAAAAATGACTATACTTTTGTATGGTCCTCTGATAACCTACTTTGGTAGTTTTCAAGGAAATTATTTAGACTGAGAATTGAGGTTGCTGTACAAGGACCATCAAATTAATACCTACCTTCCTGGTGGGATGCTTCCAATTTTTTTAGGGTTTCAGAAACAAGGATCATAGCAGCCTCATTCAATACATCCTCTTTTATATTCTTAATTTTATATTCCTGTGAATAGAATTTTTGAAGCATGCCATCCACTGCATACCGGTGATAAGGAATGAAATCACCTTCCCCACAACACTTGCATCGGTGAGCTAACCACTTCAGGTAACTGGCACATTTGAAATGCAAGGCTTTTTTCTGATTTTTAAGCCACAATTCATAGGCTGCTTCTTGCAACAGTGGTGTGCAAAACTCCATGGTTTTGCAATGCATCACAGCTTCTTCTAGCTTGAGTCTATTGGAAATAACTGATCCAAGATCTGAAAAATAAGGTAGTCTTAGTATCTGCACCATCAAAGAATGAAGACATCTTGCATAAATCTACTGCTGTGTAGCAATAGTTAATGTTCTATTTCTGATTAAATTTAAGAACATGACTACAGCAGCTAATTTTCTCATGACAGTTATTCCCATTATGCTAGTGAACACAGTCTGATCATGGTGAATGCCTACTAAGATTTACTTGTCAAGGATTTATATGAAGACAAACATCATAAAATATTACTTGATTTTACTTGACTACTGGGTGCTCCCTTTGTTCTTATAAAAAGCGAAGTTAAGAACTAATTTGTTTAAGATTTCAGCATCAATTTAACATGAAACTGATGTATAGAAGAATGCAAGACTGTTGTTCAATGATTTCCATGTCTTTTGAGTAAACTGATGTTTCAGAGGTTTCTAATTTTCCAATAACCAGTTTACCTGATTCTTGTCTAAGTGATTTCAATTCATTATTGCTGATGCTAAACTCTTTGGATAACATGTGCTGGGTTACATTCACTTCTTTTCTTTCACTACAACACTTAAAGATACGAGATTCCACTAGTGCTGCCAGAGTCTGGTACATTTTCTTTTTTGTCCATTCCGGGAGGATATAAAGTAGCATCTCTGTAGTGAATGTCACACCAATGACAGCTGCACATTTCACCACCATTTGCTCTGAAGGATTCATATTGTCCAGTGCAGCCAGAGCAATGCCTAACCACAAAGAAAGTCAAATTATGAAAAAAAGTGCTACAGTTTCTGAACTGGTCACAGTTTACATTTTATCTCTAAATCTGCAGAAGCAGCATTTAGGTATAGTGAGTTTACATTGCAGAGATTAAAAGACAATTGCAGATACACTAAGAGAGAGAATTTTATTAAAAATATAGGATGCTACCCTTTGTTACAAGGAAATTCCCAGAAAATTCCCAGAAAAGGGTTAATCTAACAGTGTCTGTCTGTCTGTCTGTCTGTCTGTCTGTCTGTCTGTCTGTCTGTCTGTCTGTCTGTCTATCTATCTGTCTATCTATCATTTATTTATCCATCATCCATCCATCCATCCATCCATCCATCCATCCATCCATCCATCCATCCATCCATCCATCCATCCATAGAAGACATTACTATGTGATGAAAGAACTGCCCCTTTTTACATGTGTTAATTCATATGACCATAAAAGGGTGAATGTCATAATGCCATCTTGACATTTGCACTTTTAATAGTTTTTACACCCCTTCCTCCCAAAATACCCATATTCCAAAACACATCCTTCTCTGTGATAACCTCTCAAGTATTAGAATACTTCTGTCATAATCACTCCTAGCCCTTCTCTTTGTTAGACTTGACTAAACTAGTTCCCTCAATTGTTCATCAGATGGTTTAGCCCAGTGTTTCTCAACCTTGACCATTTTAAGGCATGTGGACTTCAACTCCCAGAATTCCACATGCCTTAAAATGGTCAAGGTTGAGAAACACTGGTTTAGCCAGTGGTGGGATTCAAATATGTGAACAACCGGTTCTCTGTGTGGATGCCACTTCTGGAAGTCCATTCTGGGCCTGGGCAACAAAAAATTAGTTATTGGTTTTGCCAAACTGGTGCAAACTGGCTGAATCCCACCACTGGGTTTAGCCTTCAGACCCTTATCATTTTTGTTGCTCTTCTCTGTACTCTTTCTAGGGTCTCAACATCTTTTTGTATCATGGTGACCCGAATTGGATATGGTATTTCATCAGTGCAGTATAAAGCGATACTATCACTTCACATGATCTTGAAACTATCACTCTTGTTGATTCAACCTAGAGCTGCTTTTTTGGCAACTGCAGAACATAGCTTTGCTTGATTTTCTCTTTTTCCAATAATCTCTCTGCCAACCTTGAATTGATATAATTCTTATTAGTTTAAAAGATAACAATTAAATATAAAGATTTTTCTAAAATTTCTACAAATAATAAGCACATCAATATCATGCTTCTTTTCTATCTGGTCATCTTGGTTGCCTCGTCATAAATCCTGTTTACAATTCTTATTTAAATTAGTTTTCCCTACAATGTTCAAAACATTCTTACTGGTTAAGATTTTCTCAAGATTAATTACATTTAAGTATTTAAATCTATTTTCCTCATACAGGCCATCTCAACACTTTTACATTTCTCATATCTTAAAAAGTAAAAAAAAAGACAAAAAAAAACCAAAACAAAAAAGGAGAAAAAAAATAAGAAAATAATATACTACTTGAAATACATATTCCTATTAAACTAATATATATTTATTTCCAAAAATTTTCTGTTTTTTTACCCATAATTAAACATATGTTTAATCTTTAGATGTTACATTTAATAAATCCAATCATCTAATCTTTTAACTCTATGCAAAACATTCTTTTTAAATTATCCTTTGGAATTTTCTTAAAGTCAATTACATTTAAACATCTAAAACATTTCCTTTATATTGACCATCCCAAACATTTTTATATTTCTCATATCAAAAAACAAAGTAAAAAAAGAGAAAAGAAAGAATACTATATTACTGGGGGGGGTGTCATCCCTCTTAAGCTAAAATCTTTCTATTTCTTCAACCATATTCAAACAAGTGTTTAATTTTTAAACATTCCCTCTGATACATCCCATTATCTAATTCCTCAATTCTCACTTTAGCCCTCTTCTTTTGCCAAACATCTTTCCCAATCAATATATTCCGCTGAATCAAAGAGTCTTTCCATAATCCTGCAAATGATTGTAGGATATAAGAGGCAAATCAAGCATAATCCTGCAAATGATTGTAGATATAAGAGGCAAATCAAGCAACATGTCTTTGTAAAATTTTTTTGCCCTTTCATATTCATTGAAGATTCTATCTTTTCTTTCTCTCTTAGTTTCTTTCATCATCCCTTGTCTCCTTATTTCTTGTGGTACTCTCAACAGCTCTGCAATCCATTTTGTCAAATCCTCAGATTAATTTTGTGGTGTTAGAGTTTTCCATGTCCAATGTTTCTTGTAAGTCCTTCTCCACTTGAGTCAAGTCATATTTCCCTATATTATTAGGTTCTATCTTTAAATCTCTTTCCTCCGATTTGCATTCAGTTATCTGATTTATCTGCTCCCTCTCCATTATTATTCTCTGAGAGTTTTTTTTGGCCATGAAGTCAAATTGGAGATGGATTCATGTATACTTTCAAAATTATTTTTAATTTCCTCATGGTTTAAGATCATTGTTGTTTGAATTAGTTGCATTATCTCATACATCTGCTCCTGGAAAGTATTTGTTTTTTCTTTTTTCTTTTTTGGTATAGACTTTATTAGTTTTTATGGGGTTAGGAATAAGGTGGGGTTGGGGTTGGGATTTAGGTTACGGTTAGGATTAAGATTAGGGTTGGGGTTGGGTTTTTTCCAAGTAACATTCTCAATATTTAGCAAACAGCATAATGTCTGGGTTCAAACAATAATAAAAATAGTTAATTATCATAAACAATATGTTAATAAATCACTCAATAGCCTTCTCGCTAATATATATTCAAAATTACATATCACATTCCTTTCTCTCTAATTTGTCTTTCTGGCCATTGGTAGAAATTATCCCATGTTCTAAAGTACACTGAATCTTCTTTCTCTTTTATCTTTAAAGTCAATCTATCCATGTCTGCACACTCTAGAATTTTCTTAATCAGTACTTCTTCAGCTGGTAGGTTTTCATTTTTCCAAAGTTGGGCAAATACAATTCTTGCTGCTGTTAGTACATGTAGCATTAAATATCTGCAATCTTTCTCATAATTAGCTCCTATTATTCCTAACAAAAATAATTCTGGTTTAAAGTCTATTTGTTTTTTAGTCATTTTCTCCAACCATAAATGTATTTTAACCCAAAATCTTTTTGCTTTAGGGCATGTCCACCAGATATGATAATAAGTACCTGGTCTTTGTTTGCATTTCCAACAGTTATTTGAAGTATTTTTAAACATTTTTGCTAATCTCACTGGTGTCATATGCCATCTGTAAAACATTTTATATAAGTTTTCTTTATATGCCATTGCTTTAGTTAGTTTAATATTTCTTTCCCATAACTTTTGCCAATCTTCTAATTTTATATTATATCCAAAGTTCTTTGCCCATGTTATCAGTTTCTTTACTTGTTCTTCCTCCATCTTTAAGTTTAACAGAAATCTATAGAATTTCTTAATCAACTTTTCATCTGTTTTTAACAGTATCTGATCAAATTCTGTCTGTTCTTTATAAAATCCCATTATTTTAACATCTTTTTCATATCTCGTTTGGATGTGCAGATATGGCCACCATGCTAGATCAATACCTTGTTCTTGTCTGTCTTTCAATTTTCCTTCATTGTCCAAAATATTTTTATAAGTCACAACTTTATCATAGTTAATTAAATTTAGGCAAGCAAAAGCTTCCATTGTTGAAAGCCATATCTTAATATAAATTTTTTCATTTATTTTTTCCCATTCTGAAAGAAGTACATTCCTTATAAAATGGTTTTGAAAGTATCTATATATTTTATTCTTCCCATACCACAGAAAGGCATGCCAATCAATTTGTATGTCATGCCCCTCTAGGCACAATAGTCTTTTATCTCTAAGCATTATCCATTCTTTAAGCCATGTTAGAATACATGCTTGGTAGTATAACCTCCAGTCTGGCAGTCCAAATCCTCCACTTTCTTTCGTTTCTTGTAGCATTTTCACTTTAATTCTAGCTTTTTTTCCTTGCCAGATAAATTTCAATATTATTGTATTCAGTTCATCAAAAAAGGCTTTCCCCATCCTTGCAAGAATCGTTTGAAATAAAAAGAGTATTTTTGGTAAGATATTCATTTTCACTGTTGCTATTCTCCCCAACACTGAAAGTTGGAAGTTTTTCCACTTTTCCAAATCCAAATTTTATTTGTTTTAGCAGTCTTACATAGTTATCTTCTTTTATTGTTACACATCTTGCTGTTAGATAAATTCCCAAATATTTAACTTTTTTTAACTACTTGAAGATTTTTTTTGTTAGTTGATTTTTTTTGTTTTTCTGTTAGATTCTTTGTTAGCACTTTAGTATTTTCTCTGTTTATTGTCAACCCTGCCACTTCTCCAAATTTTTCTATTTTCTCCAGAAGTTTGGTGCTTGTTTCCAATGGATCTTCCAATATGAAAACCAAATCATCTGCAAATGCTTGTAGTTTATATTTTTCATCTTTTATCTCCAGTCCTTTAATTTCTATATCTTGTCTAATGTTTCTATTCAGTACTTCCAATGTTAGTATAAATAGTAATGGAGATAGAGGGCATCCCTGTCTTGTGCCCTTTTTAATATTGAAGTTTTCTGTAAGATCTCCATCTACAATTATTTTGGCTGTTTGTTTACAATAAATTGTTTTGATTACATATATAAAGTTTTTTCCAAAGTCCATTTCTACAAATTGCTGAAGCATAAATTGCCAGTTTACATTGTCAAACGCTTTCTGTGCATCAAAGCCATCTGTTTCCCTGAATGAATTTCATAGTAGTCTAACACATCAAGAATCATTCTTAAATTATTTTTTATCTGTTTTTAGGTTGAAAATCATTTTGGTCTCTATGTATAAATTCGATCAAAAATTTCTTTAGTCTTTCTGCCATTATTGAGAGGAAGATTTTGTAATCTACATTTAATAGTAATATTGGTCTAAAAATTTTATTTGCATTAAATCAGAGTCTTCTTTAGGTATTAAAGTAATATTGGCCTCAGTCCATGTATTTGGTATTTTAGCCTCCAGGAGAATTTCATTACACAGTTCTTTCAAGACCAGACTTAATACATCTTGTAGTGATTTATAAAACTCTGCCGGTTCTTCCATCTGGGTCAGGAGTCTTATCCTTTTTTGCCTTTTTATAGCCTCTATAATCTCCATCATTGATATTTTTCCATTTAATATGTTTCAAAATTCTCTGGAATTTTTGGTAAGTCTACTTTTTTTAAGTACTGCTGTATTTTTTCTTTTGGAATTTCCTCTGCCTTATAAAGTATCTCATAGTAATCATTAATAATTTTTTTAATTGTATCATTTTGAAACTATAATTCACCTTTTGGATCTTGCAGTTTGTTTATCATTTTTTCCCCTCTTTTTCTTTTTTCAGTCTATATGCTAACCATCTCCCCAGCTTGTTGGCATTTTCAAAGAAGTCCTGTTTGGCCCTTTTAATCTGTTGAGCCATTATTTCCATCTCAGCTAAATTTAATTTATGTTTTGTTATCTCCATTTGTTTCTTAAGTATTTTCTTTTGTGGATCTATTTGTAATTCTGATTCTAACTTTCTGAATTCTTCCTTCAACTTTAACTGTTGTTTCTTTTCTTTATTCTTTTTAGTGATATAAGTTATGGCCAACCCTCTGCTTTAGCCGTATCCCACACATATTGAAGCGATGTTTCTTCTTTCTTGTTTATTTTGAAGAAAAAATCCATTACCTTTGTCACTAAATGTAAAAATTCTTTTTCTTTCAATATAGATTTATTCAAGGACCATCTTAGTTTTTTCTTAGTTCCTCTCCAAGTCATCTTTATTGGGTTATGATCTGCCCACACATTAATTTCTATCTCAATTTCTTGTATCATCGTATTAAGTTCCAAAGATGTCCATATCATATCAATTCTACACCATGATTTATGTCTATTTGAGTAAAATGTATATTGTAGTTTCTTTGGATTTTTTTTCTCTCCATATACCTTGGATACAGAGTTCTTCTGTCATTTTAAAAAATGCTTGATATATATTCCCTCCTTTTCTCCCTTGTTTGGTGCTTTTGTAGTCCAAAGTTCCATCTGTTATTGCATTAAAGTCTCCCATTATACGAAGATTTTGATAGTTTAAATCTAATATTTTATATAGTTTTTGGTAAAATTGTTCTTGTTTATCATTTGGTGCATATATTGCTACTATCAGTATCTGGTTTTGATCCATCATTATTTCCACCATTAATATTCTCCCCTCTTCATGTGCGTAGATTTGTTTGGGTTTCATCGTTTCTTTAATGTATAAAGCTATTCATCTTTTCTTTTGAAGCGCTAACGCAAAGTGAAGTTTACCAATTTTTCCTTGTTCTAACAACTTATAATGTTGTCTCTTAATGTGTGTTTCTTGAAGACAAATTATATCCATTTTTAATTTTTGTAATCATGTAACGATTTTTCTCCTTTTTGAAGGAGAATTTAGTCCATTTATATTCATTGACAAAATCCCACTCTCCTCCATCTCTTTCTGTTATATAGGTCTTAATCTTCTAGCTGATCTTATCTGTCTCTGATCTCTTGGTCTTGCTCCTTCTTCTGTATATGTGTTTTTAATTTCTTCCTCCTCTCTTGGTTTGACTGCTCCTTCTACTGCCATTTCTTTCTGTTTCTTTGTTTCTCTCTTTGTACCGGATTCAGGGTCACCTCTTTCCAAAAATGCTCTATGGTTGTCGAAGAATTCCATTGCTTCAAGTGCTGAGTCCAGTCTATGTCTTTTCGTATCCCAGTATATTAAAATCCCTTCTGGAATCAGCCATCTAAAATTAACTCCTTTTTCAATTAATTTCCTAGTTAAAAACAGGTATTCTCTTCGGGATTCTCTTATTCTCCTAGGGATTTGTTTGAGGACTACAATTTCTTTTTCTTTATATTTCAAAGGTTCATCTCTTACTCTTCTCAAAATCTTATAGATCTTTTAAGAAATCTGACATGTACTTCCCTGGGGACTTTATTTTTTCTAGCATAGTTTGAGTTGACGCGATAGATCTGGTCTAATTCTCCTTCCATTTGCGGTTTCCCAGTTCCTAATGCGTCTGCCAATAATTTGAATATCAAGCCTAGGAGATCTTCTTCCTTATCTTCCATTATATTTTGAAATCTTAAAAAGCATGAGGCTCTTTCCATCTCGATCCCAGCTATCAAGTCTTCTAGTTCTTCATTTATTTGGATCAACTTCTGATTTTCATCTTTTAAAACTTCTAGTTTCTGGTCAACCTCAGTTGATTTATCTTCTATTTTTTGAATTCTCTGTTGATTATCTGTGATCATCTGTTTAAAATTTCCAAATTGAGAATCTATATTGTTAATTTTTTTATTCATTTTATCAAAATAACTTTTCAACTCCTCATAGTTTCTCGATGTGACCGCCATTTGAGTAGTGATTGCCTCTTGAGTGTCCTTTTGGAAGGTATTAGTATTTTCTTGTTGAAGCATTTGTATCAATTGATCTCTGATAGACTGGACTTGCAGAAGCTGAAGAGGGAGTAGAAGATCTTTTTTTCCCCAATTTTGGATAAGTTAGGAGCGCTCATCTTTATCTTTAAATCATATGTTGTAATCCACCAAGTAAGTCAAAATTTATAATCCAATAGGCTCCTAACAAATAGGAGAGGTAAACCAATAAAAATAGTAAATAGTAAAAAAGAGCAAAAGGGAAAAAAGAAAAAATAGGAGAAAAAATATCCAAATTTGTGATCCAAAGTATTCTGTTTGAAGGGATTTCTTGTTATTCACTCTTTCAAAAGAGCTTGTAAAGATTCCAGGTCAAGCTGTATTTGTAATCCAGGGAAGTCTGATGATTTCGAATACAGTTTTTATTTATAATTGTAATCCGTCCTGTAAGATAGGACAATCCAAAAAGAGTCTTTCTTTTCTAGCCACAATCTTCAGGACTTTAAAATCCAAGGACACCAAAATGTTTAAACTATAAGCAATGTCGGGGCATACAGCCAAGTTTTACTGCAACTCAACTCAATAAGATAAAGACAAAAGAAAAAAAAAGCAAAAACTGCTGTAGTTCTCAGTTTTGCCACTAGATGTCATTAGATGTCCATTCCCACCATACTTTGAAAAAGTTTAAAAAGTTAAAAACCTGATGGTTTCTAAACAAGAAATAATTAAAAAAAAGATTTATAAAACCAAAACTTTTCCAGGTTATCCTTCTTTTATGCCTCAGTCATCTTCACAGTATTGTTATAAGTCAGTTTTAATTTCTCCAAAGCTTAAATCACCACTTATAGTTCAGGAGGGAGAGGTAAGGAAAAAAATTCCCCCTCCCTGGAGCTTAGGGATTTGAATGCTGTTGAATGCTGTTTCCCAGAATCGGTATTTCCACTTGTAGAGAGATAAGGAAAGTAGTCTCACCCAGATCAGCTGTTTTGCCTTCCACTTTAAAATTTGTTGTCTCCGACGATCAGCTGCTTCTGGCAGACCGCATGGGTGCAGTCAGCCTTTGTTCCTGTCTGTCCTGAGGGCTTTTTTGGATCAAGCATGCCAGCTACTGCTGGCCCATGATCTGCAAAATTTCACCCTTTGGCAAGTCACCTCTACGGGGCAACTTTTGGTCCTTTTGGACTCCCCAGCTGGTAGAAATCGGGCTTGGAGAAGGGAGATTCATTCCCCAGTGCCCATCTTGCAGCAACGTCACCGGAAACTCCAGTATTTTTTTTCTTGATACATTCTTTCTGCAGATCTCTGATTTCCCATAATAGCCAAAAATCAGTGTTTTCCTTTCTGTACAAACAGTTTTAGAGTCACAGTTAAGTTAATATTTATAATCCAGAAAGATCAGATTTTTTTCTTTAAGTTTATAGTTCTCGTTTTGTATGTAGCCCAGAGTGTTTTCCTTTTTTTGTCACAGTTGTTCTCTATTATTAAAACTCTGAAGGTCATAAGAACAGATTAGCTTTTCTTGGGCTTTCGTCTTGTATAAGAGCAACTGTTTTTGTAATTTTCATTCACCACTAGATGTCAGCACCAGTTCATTTTTTTCAGTTTTCAAAATAAAGAGTTATCTTCTATTTTCATAGTTTAAAATAAAGACCTTAAGAGATTTTAGACAAATAACAAACTTATCCAGATTTAGGTCTTATATTCATTTCATTTCAATATATTTCTCCCCCATAAAATGTTTAATTTGCCGCTTCTGTCTGCAGAAGGGTGGAGCAAAGGTCCCCCTCCTCACTTTCGGAGGTTTTTTTTTCTTCTTGGGGTTTTTCCCCAGGAAATTAGTTAATATGTAGAATAGAGAAAATCAATGTTCTTACCCAGATCCAACCACATTTACAATCAGCTTAAAATAGTGCTTAGGGGCTTTGGTTGCTTGTAGCTTGGGCTAGACTCTGAAGTTAGGCTAGCCTTTCTCCTGATGGTTTCTGGAAGGCTTTTGCTGAACCGATTGGGTCGACCACCATCTCTCCATGGTTCACGGGACATCCTTCTTTTTTTGCCACCTCTTCGGGGCGATGCCTGGCCCATTTAGGGTTTCCTAACAGGCAGAAAATCAGCCATAGGGTGCAGAGCCCCGTAATCCCTTGGCTGTTGCACTACTACACAAAACCAGAAGCCTATTCTGTAACTGTTTTTCTTCCCTAAGTATAAGACCTTACTTTTCTCATCACCAAATTGCACTTTGTTGGCTAGGACTCTCCCATCCTCTTTAACATCTATATGAAACCCCTGATGAAGAAATCTGCAGCTTGGGATTCAGTATCATCATTATGCTGATGATGCCCAATTATATCTATATTTCTTTTATTGCAGTTCAGAAATGCAATAAATAAATAAATATCTTTTGTCCTTAAGCCAGCCAAGTAAGAGTGTCGAGATCCTGTCCCAGTGCCAAGAAGCCATGCAGATCTGGATGAGGAGGATAATTGACTATGGATGAGGAGGATGAGTGGCTGTGGCTATTAAGATCCCTCCAACCCAGGGATTTTTTACATATATTCATGGACTATGTAGCACTTCTCCTTCTTGAAGAAGTGACAGCTGTAGCCAAGGGGGGCTGTGTACAGCTCCCTCTGATGTATCAGCTGTGTTCTTCCTGGATTGGGAAGCCCTTCAGTCATGACTTGATTACTGCAATGCTTTGGGGTGAGATTAAAGGTGATGTTTAGCAAGTAATCCTAACTCTATATGCCATAGAGACAGATTTTGAGGGATTATCTATTTCCCATGGTTTATGCCTGCTTGGTATATGCTGATAGAGTTGGCACACTCCATGTGCCTTTACACCGTGCCATCTATAAACATTAAGAAAGCAGGCCTTTTCTGTCATGGCATCTGTCATCTGGAATGAGATTTGCCCTGGAATCTTCAATTGGTTGTAAGGCCTTGAACACCTGATTGTTCTCCCAGGCCTTGGATAAAGATGGATGAAACCCCTTGGATGAAATTTTGTCTCTGTTTTTGTATAGGATCATCAGAGTTCATCTGTTTTGTTCTGTATTGTGATTTTTTAATTATATTGTGAGTTATGCAGTCAGTTTGGAATTAGGGAGCACTTACAATGAAATAACTAAAATAAGATTTCAAAAGTTGGAAACTCGCCATGGCCTTTGGTAAAATAGTGCTATCTGAAGTTTTGTGTACAGAATGTCTTAGGTTTTGGAACACCTTATATATGCTCTTAAAGCAGCTGCTTTGTCACTGCCTAACAGACACTTGCCTAATTCCATACCTTTTAATGTTGGAGGGAGACTGATGGTGGTAAGTTTCACATTTTGCCTGACTGTGCAAATATATAATTCAGTCTCTTCATCTAACATTTTGGATGCATGAGTCTTGAGAACAGTAGTGGCTTGTAGAGGAGAATCATAAATGTTTTAGCATTAGCATTAATATTATTTTCTTCCACAAAAGCATTCAGATGGCTATTATTTTAAAAAGTTGCAATAGCTAAAATTACTATTTTAGTATTATTATTTAACATTATATATTTAAACAGCTGGCAGTTATAGCAGGAGCTAGATTCCTATTTGCTACTGAGAAATATATGCAAGATTATAGCCAGCTTGAAGAACTACATTACTATATGCCCCTTACCAAAATTCAAACCAAACCAAAACTGTAAAATGTTTGGCAATTTTGAATATGTTTTCCTAATATTCAAGCTTCACATGGAATTAGTGCAAAGTTCAATATGCTCCAGTTTATATCAATGAAACAAACTGAATGTTTATCATACATTATATAAGCAGGGGTGTACCAAAAGTGCTTTTCAAAATACAGCTGGACTTTCTTGCTTTTTCCTTGAAGTCGTTTTGCTTCTCATCCAAAAAGCTTCTTCAGAAGAACCAAAGAAGCTTCTTGGATGAGAAGTGAAACATCTTCAAGGAAAAAACAAAAAAGTCCAGTTGCATTTTGAAAAGCACCTTTGGTACACCCCTGCTTGTATAGTGTATGATAAACATTCAGTTTGTTCAGTTCAGTTGCATTTTGAAAAACATCTTTGGGGCAACCATGACCTGGATGACTCAGAATCTCCATAGACAAGCAAGGGTATAACAGTTCCTTACTTTATTTAATCACATAATTATAAAATTACATAATAATAGAGCTTGGAGGTCTTCCAATCCTCTGCTCAAACAGGAGACCCCATACCATTCTGGAGAAATGGCCTATCGCTTCTTAAAAACCTTCAGTGATGGAGCATCAGAACTTATGGAGGCAAGCCACTGATTAATTGTTCTCGCTGATAGGAAATTTCTCCTTAAATCTAGGTTGGATCTCTCTTTGATAAGCTTTCATCTGTTACTACTTGTGCTGCCTGTAGGTGCTTTGGAGAATAGTTGACCCCCCATTTCTGTGTGAGAATCTCTCAAATACTGGAAGACTGCTATCATGTCACTTCTAGTCCTTCTCTTCATTAGACTAGAATAGCTAGTCCTGCAACCATTGATTGTAGGATTTAGCTGCCAATCCCCTTATGATCTTTGTTGCTCTTCTCTGCACTCTTTCTAGAGTCTTTGTACACTGTGTATTCCACATTTTATTATCTTACCAAGAAGCAGGTTGTAGTCTACTTTGTAAAATGCCTTATTGAGATCCAATATACTATGGCCACAGCATTTCACTGGTCCACTAATTTAATCACTTTGTCAAAGAATACAATAAGGTTAGTCTGGCATGATCTATTTTTTGACAAACCCATGTTTGCTTCTAGTAATATCTTTGCTTATTTCTATGTGTTTGCAGCTCCTTGCATGATTACCTTTTCCAGGTTTGTCCCAGGTATTGATGTCAGGCTGTAGTTTCCTGGACCCATATATGAAGCAAATTGTTATGCCTTCACAGCCTCAATGATTTCAACAAAGCTAATCCATGTTACTTTGCAGAAACTGAAGTTTATTTAGTATCATATTGCTATGTGAATCTTGGATAGGATTAACCAACCAAGAGCCCATACTATGCATTTCCCAGAACATCTAAAACCACACTACAGAAAGTTGAATGTGGATTTCTGATTTATAGAAGCATAATGCAGTGGCATGGTTAAATAGGTTTATTAAGCCTATAGCATCTATTTCTATTACAGAAACCCTTCCATCCTGGAAAACTAAAAAACAGACTAAACTAAAAAATATCTTTACTACACCTATGATGTGACTGCATGTATGTTGTAATTGCTCGAGAAAGAAGGATCTGAATTATGAACCTCACTGATAATATTTCTAATTAGAACATCAGGAAGCAAGACACAATGATATGCCATCTGATATCTTGATGACTATTAGTATTCATCTGTGTAGCAGAAGAGTGATAGTTATGATTTATTGCATGACTAGCTGCTCTCTTGCTGAATATTGCAGGTCTGTGACACTAGTGCCATCAGACATTCTGATGCACCCGGAATAGTCCCACATCATTCATAAACTGAGAATTGCCATGAAACTATACGATATTGATAGCCAATGATCAGTAGCTTACTAAAAAGGCTATCCCATTCATCTTCTTTCTCTTCATCCTCCTCCAGTACATGGAACTGAAGCACATTGTTTAAGTGGAGGTTTCGGAGAAGTTCTTCACAGTAAAATGGGTTTCCATGACTCCTTTGTATTAAAAATCTGTAAGTAATGTGGAGAGGGAGGGAGAGAGAAAGAGAAAGAGAAAGAGAAAGGGGGAGGAGGTGTGCAGGCAAATAGAGGGAGAAGAATGATCATAGATAAATGTCAGGTTTAAGGCATAGTGTAATGCATTGTGCTGAATTACAATGGTGTTTCCAACTTCCATTTCAGCAGCAGGCAAGTTGTAAACATAATAAATTCCAGTCTTCCCCAGGCTTCTGAAACTTTAGTAGTTGTGCACCAGGCTAGAACTGGTTGTAATATTGCAACTACATGTTCACTGCTAGGGATCCCAGAGATGAAAACAGGCACTGTAGAGATTGCTGTCATTAGTTGGCAGAGCATAGGATTTCTTAAAGAAACAGCAATGGCATGGTTTACAAATCTCTTTAAATTCCAAGATGAAAGAAGCCGCATTAGTTTTTGTATTATATGTAACCCCAAAATAGTTGTGCTTTACTGGCATGGCCTGAGCTACTCTTTCTGAAGTATTTTATAGATGGTCTGGTTAAATATTTAGTATTATAAAATGTTATAAATAAAGTATGATAGGCAGCTTACAGATACTGATTCCTGAAGAAAAGAATCACATTGTTATCAGAACTGCTGCTATGCCTGTGGCGGTTGATACATAATCTGCCAAGTATCCTAACAATGGAACAATTCCTCAACTGATACAAATACTCAATTGAGGAAACTCACATTCTTACTTCTGTACAAACAAACACTTACCAAAATTCTCACTTTCCTAAGAATAAAAGCTACTAAATAGATCACCCAAAAGCAAGCCACCCAAAAGCAACTTACCCAAAGAGGAACAAACAGCACTACTTAACCTGAAAGAAGACATCAGCATAATAATCCTACCAGCAGACAAGGGGCAACACCATGGTGGTTATGAACACATCTGACTACCAAACCAAATTAACCAACCTACTCCAAGACTCCACATACAAACCCCTAAACACAGATCCCACCACCTACTTGGAAAAAACCACTAGATCCAAAATAAAAGCCTCCCCCATTAGCAAAGAGATCCAGCAAAGAATCATTCCCAGAGAGAAATCATCCAGATGCCCTAAGCTCTATGGTCTCCCCAAGATACACAAAGAAGGAACCCCACTTAGACCCATAGTCAGCTCCATAGGCTCACCTCTACAAAACCTAGCCAAATTTCTCGCCAAACAACTACAGCCCTATGCAGAATCCATCACCTCACACGTAAAAAACTCATTCCAGTTCATAGAGATCATAAAGAAACAAAACTTACAGCCCAGTGACCTACTCATGAGCTTCGATGTCATATCCCTCTTCACCTAAGTGCCAATCAAAGAAGCCTTGACAGCTATCCAAAACAAATATAACCCCCCTCCAAATACATCCTAGATCTGACCGACCACTGCCTATCCAACACATACTTCATCTATAACAGATAAAAATACAAACAAATAGAAGGAGCACCCATGGGATCACCCCTCTCACCTGTCATTGCAAACTTCTACATGGAACACTTTGAAACCCAAGCTCTAGAAAAATCTGATCACAAACCCAAACTCTGGCTCAGATACGTAGATGACACCTTCGTAATCTGGCCACATGGGAAAGAAAAACTGGACAACTTCCTCACACACCTCAACAGTCTACACCCCAAAATACAGTTCACCATGGAAACAGAAGCTAATAACCAACTTCCCTTCCTGGATGTCTTAGTCTACAAAGAAATCCAATGGCTCCCTAGGACACACCATCTACCAGAAGAAAACACACACAAACCGCTATCTGCATGCACCTCACACCACCACCCAGCACAGATCAACTCTGTAGCCAAGACACTCATCTCCAGAATAAAATGCTTAGCTGATGAACAACACCTAAAAACTGAACTACATGCCCTCACTAATGTACTAACATCCAACGGATTCCAAAGAAATAAGATTATCAACCTAATCCAAAAAGAAACCCCCACCAAAATCCAAGACAGAGAACAAGAAAATGGCAAAGCCCTCCTCCCATACGTAAAAGGCACCACAGACAGAATCAGCAAGATCTTCCACAAACACAAAATCAAAACAGCATTCTGCACAAACAGAAAAATATCCACCATCCTAAGAAACCCCAAAGACAAAATTGAGTTAGAAAATCAAGGAGTATATGAAATCCCATGCACCGCTTGCCCCACCACATACATCGGACAAACCAACAGAAGAATAAGTGCATGCATTGAAGAACACAAGAACTCAGTAAAAAAAGAGGAACCAACTTCTTCCCTGGTCCAACACCTTAAAGCCACAGGACATGAAATTGACTTTAAAAAGACCAGAACTATTGCCAAAACTGAACACTTTAATAACAGAATAATCAGAGAGGCCATTGAGATAGAAAAACGCCCACACAGCATGAATAAATGAGATGATACCTCCCACCTACCAGCCATTGGAAACCCACCCTTATTGACAAACGAGTCCCTAACACAAAGAATGACACCAGACCCACACTCACAAAAACCACACAGGATGTCACCACCACACATCCACGCAAAAAGCAAACCCAAACCCACACCGATGATGAGGCATGACCACAAACCAGAAGCCAGACCACAGCTGCATCATTAGCCACTTTAAACCCCTCCAATCCATACATGAAGCAAACTGACACCCACCATGAAGATGAGGCATGACCATGAATGTGAAGCCAAACAACAGCAATGCAGCTCACCTTCTCAAATCCCCCTGCAACTCAGACTAACCTGAGCACAACAAAGCCCCCACCCAAACAGAATACTTCCCCATCCAATCAGAGCACAGCCAACCCCCCATCCAATTAGAGCACTGCCAAGCCCCTAACCAATCAGAACACACCTACACCCAGTCAGAACACAGCCAAGCTCCCACCCAATCAGTTCATACCCCCACTGGCAGTTAAAAGGAAGAAACAGCTATGATCACACATTGCTCCTAGAAGCACGAAGCCGAAAACACCAGCCTGAAGATGATGAATGGGACTTCGTCGAAACATCACCAAGACACTTCCAATTTTAGGCGGGAGAAAACCCGAATAACCAAAGACCTACATCTATCTATCTATCTATCTATCTATCTATCTATCTATCTATCTATCTATCTATCTATCTATCTATCTATCTATCTATCTATCTATCTATCTATCTATCTATCTATCTATCTATCTATCTATCTATCTATCTATCTATCTATCTATCTATCTATCTATCTATCTATCTATCTATCTATCTATCTATCTATCTATCCTATCTATCTATCTATCTATCTATCTATCTATCTATCTATCTATCTATCTATCTATCTATCTATCTATCTATCTCAGGATAAGCTTTCCCCAAGTGAGCATATAACTGATAACCTGCTGTCAGAAAGATTATATTATTTGGCCGAAGGAGAGAAGAACAGAGAAATTTGTCAGTTGAGCAAGAAAGTCTCTTCAACTTAGAAGAAGTCAGGTAATTTTGCTTGAAATAAAAGTTTCAGACTTGTTGCTTTAAATGATAACACTTTGCATTTCCTGTCTTTGCCTTCAACTTAATAGGAACAGAGAATTTTTTACTTACGTTTCAAGCTCCCTAGTGATACTGACCACTCCAAGGTCTTGGCAGGCTTTCTGAATAATTACTGAAGGACTTAATTCCCTTAGCTGAATAAAAGTTGTCCTTGGGTTATTCAGGATTTGGGCTGCACTGGAACAAAGTATTCGTCCCGTGTGATTGATAGGAGACAAAGCCATAACAACAAAGATCGGAACACTCTTAAGTAAGTTATCCAGGAAATCCCAAGAGGCTTTATCAATAAACTGAGCTTCATCAATTGCAAAAATGAGGACTTCCTTTTCTGCTGCCTAAAACAACAATAACACATATTGTGCACAGTAAGATGGTGCTATATCCAGAATCATTGTCATCACAGCTTCTAGAATTCTTACTTACTGCTATTAAATGCTTCCACTAATGCTAAATTATACTCTAAGAATTTGCCATTCTTTAATCTTAGAAGTCTATGACTAATGTTGTTTCCACGCCTTAACTAAAATTGGTGATATTGCCAGAGGTTAATAGAAAGAACTGGATCAGTGTTTTCCTGGATCTGATCTACAATATGGATTCACTTGCACCCAGTGAAGTACATAAAATCAGTACAGGTTGTTGTGAAAAGGATAAACTCACTATGTTTATCAGACTCCTAGCTTAACACTCATTCAGCAAATGTTCGAGTTATGATGGCACTGAAAAAATGGACATGTTTGGTCCTCAGTTTTACAACTGTTGCCAAGCCCCTAAGGTCACATGATTAAAATTTGGGCCTGCCTGCATTTACAACTACCCCACACATACTGCTGCCACCAGCTGACTTTTCTTCCTGTCCTTCTTTATATGACCATTGTGTTTGTTGCAGCACTGTGGCTTCTTGTGGCAATGCTGGAGTGGCTAGAGCGTTGTGCTGTAGTGGAATGCCATATTGCAGCAGTAGGATGCTATGCCATGCTGCAGCACTTCTCACATATTGGGGCTGGGGCTTCATGCTGCAATGCTGGGGTAGCATGGCACATGGTATCAGTAGAAGTGGCTTCAGGTCACAATGCACTAATGGGGCCTCACACCATGACAATGAAATTTCTCATCATGGCACTGGGCCAAGTGACCATACCACAGCATAGTATTGGAGCTTTACACCATGTTGAGGTGACAAGGTGGCTTGCCTGGCATGGAACTTGAGGTGTCACTCCTCGATGGCAGTAAGGAGTGATGGTAGGCTGAAAGAGATAAAGGCCTGAAGCTTCTAGTTCAGCTCCAGCACAACCACCACTGCCAAAGAAGGCCACTGTGCAGAATGGCCAAAGGGGCAGAGATGAGGGTAGTTAAAGAGGAGGCAGTCCCTTCACTTGGAAAAAACAAGGCTCAAGACTGGGAGTAATCAAGCTAGGAATGGCTTGGATCAGGGCAGGTCTTTGCCTAACAACTACATGGGATTCACTTAACAATGGCAATAAAGACTGCCAAAACTGTCAGTGCTAAGGAGGCAGTCACATAATCTCTTGCTTAAGGATGCACCACTTAGCAATGGTGTTGCTGGTCTCAATTGTGATAATTAAGCAAGGACTGCATATAGAAGATAATCACACCTTTATCC
This sequence comes from Bothrops alternatus, assembly GCA_034064705.1. Lineage (NCBI taxonomy): Eukaryota > Metazoa > Chordata > Lepidosauria > Squamata > Viperidae > Bothrops > Bothrops alternatus. Next base: position 617,279 of record JARGCV010000091.1, read on the forward strand.
TTTATAGACCATGTTTTGCACAAGGAAAACCTTTACTTACATTAATCAGAATTTTTAAAAGCATTGTTTCAATCTCCTTATTCTTTCTGTCATTGTCCATTTGCGAAACCACTTCTGATGTAGGAAACTGACCAGAAAAAGAAATAAATCTCATAATTATTTGATTAACAATATTTCTGCCAATAATACTTTCTTATAATAATTAGGTAACCCTGAAATCGTTTAAACATATTTATCACATTTATTCATAAAATGAATGTTCAATTTGTAAATTGTTCTATAATTAGACATTCTGAGCAAATACTAAATCTGTGAAGCTTTAGCAAATGATCTCTACCTTTATATTGCCTTTCTCTGGCACTGTATCTACACCTGCTTTTCATTGCAAAGCATTCATAAAAGAAAAGATCTTCCATTCTTCCATCTTTACCTTAACATGAAAAAGGTTGTTGAAAAGGCATAGATATTGTTCTTCTATAACTCCACGCAGCTTGCTCAGAAGGATGTACTGCCTTGCATCATAGGTTTTACAGACATCCAGCCCCAGGAACATTGCCATCAGTGTCCGGACAGCAAAAAAGTTGTGCCATGCATTTATCTTTGTCAGCTCCATTGCCACAACCCTGCTCAATTATACGGACAAATGAAAATCTTGACTTGAACGTAATCAATCAAAAGCAGATTATTGTTTCAATTTGTGCAACTAAAACAAAGAAATCATACCAGTATTGAATTTTGGTTCATTAACTGCAGCGATTATATTGAAGAAGTTTTTCCTACATCATTAAGTAAGAAAGTGTCTCCAGACATCTAGGAATATGAGGAAGAGCTTCCAGCTCATGCCTCTCATCTGAATATCAAGGACTGCCCTTACCTTCATTGTTTGATTGAACATTTGTGGGGCCAATGAAACATTTCCTTAGCTCTCTGCAATAATTTTGATTCATGCAAGATATTAATAAAGGACCCAGATTAGTATAACAATTCCTTCCAATTAGTTATCTGCCTGTTATCCTATTTAAAGTTTACCTTAAGGCTTTACTAGGGTGGCACGATGGCTCTGTGGTTAAGACACTGGGCTTGTCAGTTGGAAAGCCAACAGCCTGGGTTTGAGACCCAAGTACCATGCGATGGGGATGAGCACCTGTCTTCACCTAGTTCTTGCCCACCTAAGAGTTTGAAAGCATGTAAAATGCAAGTAGATAAATAGGTACCACTTTGATGGGCAGGTAACATTGCTCCCTGACATCATGCTGGGTACATGACTGTGAAAATGTCTTGAGTGCTGGCTCACAGCCTCGAAATGGAGATGAGTGCTGCCCCCTATAGTCATCTTGACAAGCAGAGTAAAATTCCTTTCCTCCTTTAAGGCCTTACTAATAATAATATATGTGTAGCCAATATATCTTTGTGTATGTGTGATTTTACTTCTACCTTGGGTGAAAAAATGTGGACCTGCTTCACACATGAGCAAAGTTATAATACACTATATTTAATCTGAGCTAAATATGCTGGATAAACTCAGCTAATTATGAGTTTATTCAAAGAATAATGACTAAGCATACCATCAGTTAATAAATGTATCATTCAAATCAAAAGCTATATATACAGAATATGCTAACTCAAATTTAGTGTTACCAAAATTAAAGCCTTCAGGAATATGAATACAAAGGAATTAATACTTTTTAATAATGAAATACAAGACATATAAAGGAAAGGAGATTACAAATGTTCAAGTTAGCTTTGAAAAGATTGAGGAACAAGAGACATTATTGGTGAAATATATTGTATGATAAAGTCAAAGAATATTCAGAAGCAGTTAATATCTGTTTCATTGAAGGGCCTTTGACTGTATTGACTATGTCAAGGTGTGGAAGGTGCTTAGGAAAATGGGAACATTATAGAACAGGTCATTGTCCTCATGTGAATCTTAGACAGAACAGGAAGCCACAGTACAGACAGAAATATGGCAGAACTGACTGGTTCCTGTTCAGCAAAGGAGTGAGCTGAGATTAGATCAGACATGTTAAACTTGCGACATCACATGATGTCACGCAACGTATTGGAGCTTTTTCACCATTGCTAGCAATGGGGTGGGCGCGGCTCCGGTATGATGAAACTGGCCCATGGGCTGGCAGTTTGACACCCCTGGATTAGATAGTATTCTTATTTATTCAGCATATATCATGTGACTGCTTAGCAACAACAATCCTGACAGTTCCAGTTGCAGTCATTAATCAAATCCCAGCCAGTTTTACAGAGGGACAGATCTCAGTCCAAGTCATTCCTGCCTCAGTCTCTCCCAGCCTTGAACCTTGATAAGGTAAAAGACTGCCTCCCCTTCAACTTCCCCCTCCCCACTTCTGCCCAGTTGGCTATCCTGCACCCTGAACACCCTGATAGCCTCTGCCGGCCCTTCTGCCCTTCACTTTGTGTGATCAGCAGCAGCAGGAGGAAGAAGATAGCAAAGGTCAGCTGTGGGCCAGTGGAGCATAGGGTGGCAGGGCCAGCGCAATGCAGGGCAGCAAGGCCACAGAGATGATGAAGTGCAAGTATGCCAAAAGGGGGAGATATGTGTGGTGGTGGGGGGATTTGAGGCATCCCTGTCATTGTAATTGTGAGTGGACTGCCAAATGCCCAAATTTTGATCACGTCATCATCAGGGCACTGCAATGGCCAGAATTTTGAGGACCAGATATAACTACCATTTGTTCAAAGCCACCATAACTTTGAATGACTGCCAAATGAATGGTCCTTAAATAAGGACTGCCTGTATATATATTATGGAAGCCAAGATTGGAAGAAGATTATGTGAATTTAAAACTGGGGGAAGAAGTATCAATAACCTACATTATACTGATGACACTACTCACAGCAATATGAAAAATAAATAATTTCCAATGGTGGGAAACATGGGACTAAAATTAAATATAAAGAAAACCAAATTAATAACAGGTACAGAAATCCCTCTTTGAATTCCTAATGAAGATGCAGAAATGAAAGATAGTTTTACCTTTATTGAAAGACTATGAATTCTAAAGGATCCAGAAGTCAAATATGCTACAGATACTAACACTGGTAGGGTAGCAATGAAAGATTTAGAAAAGATACTCAGATGTCATGTTGTGTCAATATCTAGAAAGGCTGGAAATGGTTTTTCTTGTTATACTCTATGGAAACAAAAGCTGGACTTTAAAAAAGAACGATTTAAAAAATAATGCTTTTCTAAAGCTGTGAGGAAGAGGAAGAAACCCATAAATAAACAATTTATCACAGAAATACCATCAACCACTAATGACCTCCTTTCAGGCCCATAGAGTCTTAGAACCACTGACACTTGTCACTGTTCAAGGCTACACACACAAAACAATATACTTGTAATGTTCAGAACTGAGCCAGGACCAGGGAAAAATGAAAAGATTGGAGAGAAGAAAGTGAATTTCTGAAAATATGTAACCAACAGATTTAAAAAGCACCAACTTTTGTCCAGGAGCCTGTCCTAAATAGACAATTTCAGTTATTAGTTGGCTTTTTCCATATCCCATGAGACCTTCATATATTATAACATGGCTCAATTTAGATTCTTTAAAATTTTCCAGTAAGTTTTGAAAGATGTCAGTCTCCTTCTTGCGACCTGGAAGAAAATAATAAAGGAAAACAAAGAACAAAAGAATTATGTTGTATAGGCATTCACAAAATGAATTAGCTTTTGAATGAGAAATTATATCAAATAATATACCACTGGCTAAAGGGTTGGTGTCGCCAAGAAAACTTTGGTTTCCTGGACCATTGACTACATTTCCTATGTGGACTCTTGGCAAGGGATGGGCTGCACCTCACTAAAACAGAGGAAAATGTACTTGGAAGAAGACTGGCCCAATTCATCAGGAGGGCTTTAAACTAAAATTGAGGGGGAGGGGTGACCAATCTTTAGAATCTCTAGAACACAAAATCAGTCATAAATCCCAAGGAAACAAATCAAATAATGAGGTAGGGAGTGATGAGAAAAAAGAAAAACTTCAAAAACAATCAGGAGATGCAGAAAACATATCCAAAGATAGGCATAATGATCTTAAAGGCTCATATACAATGCTCAAAGCTTGGGGAACAAACAGGGTGAACCAGAAGCAATAGTACATGAGGGCAGATATGACATAGTTGGTATTACAGAAACCTTATGGGACAAAATCCATGACTGGAATGTACTGATTGATGGATACAAATTGTTTAACAGAAATAGATCTACAAAAAGAGGAAGGAGAGTTGCACTATATGTAAGAGAACACTACATATCTACAGAAATGCACATGATCCAAGATAAAATCTGTTCAGAATGTATATGGGTCAATCTAAAAGGAAAAAAAGTGACATTGCCATAGGTGTATATTACAGGCCACCCAACCAATCAGAAGAAATAGATGAACTCTTTGCCAATCATTTAAGAAACATATGTAGGAAACATATGTACTACTACTACAGTAGTAAGGGGAGATTTCAACTATCCAGATATCAACCTGGAGACAAACTGCAGCAAGTGGGAGATCAAACAGATTCTTAAACAACCTAGCCGACAACTTTATCATCCAAAAGATAGAGGAAGGAACTAAAAGTAAAGCTATACTGAACCTAATCCTTATTAATAGAGAGTGATAGAGGGAGTTGAAGTTACCAGAACCTTGGGTGAAAGTGACCACGTCATGCTGAAATTCAATATAATGCAAACACAAACAAAGAAAATAATCCAACCAGTCTTAAATTTCAAAAGAGCTGATTTTAACAAACTCAGAGAGAACCTAGGAAAGATTCCATGTACGAAAATCCTAAAGAGAAAAACAACGCAAGAAGCATGGGAAACTTTGAAAAATATGATCATAAAAGCCCAGTCCAGCACAATACCACTGAAAAAAAACCCAAGAAATTCAAGAAGAAACCAGCATGGCTGCACAAAGATCTCTCTGACAAACTGAAAGACAAAAAGGACAAGTACAAAAAATGGAAAGAGGTACACATAACTAAGGCTGATTATCAGAAGACAGCCAGAACATGCAAAGATGAAGTCAGGAAAGCAAAGGCTTAGAATGAACAAAGACTTGCAACAGAAATCAAGGACAAAAAAAAAGTTTCTTTCAACATCTTAATAACAAGAAAAAAGTCAAGGAAACTGTAGGTCCACTAAAGAGAGAAGATGGCAAGGAAGTAACAGGCAGTAGGGAGAAAGCAGAACTGCTTAACTCATTCTTTGCACCAGTCTTCACACAAAAAGAAATTATAGCACAACATACCAAAAAAAATAATGTGAAAGAAAAACTGGAAACAAAAATTAAAATAAGCAAGAAAATGGTAAGAGAACACTTATCCGACCTTGACAAATATAAATCACCGGGATCTGACAGATTACATCCCAGAGTTCTGAAGGAGCTGGCAGATGTTATCTCAGAACCATTACACCACATCTTTCAAACATCCTGGAGCACTGGGGAAGTACCTGATGATTGGAAAAGGGCTGATGTGGTTCTCATCTTTAAGAAAGGGGGAAAAAATAGACCCAGGATCCTGGAAAAGATAATCAAAAAATAGATCTGCGAACAACTAAAAGCAAACAAAGTCATAACCAGTAGCCAGCATGGGTTTGTCAAAAACAGATCATGCCAAACCAATTTTATTTCATTCGTTGGTAAAGTGACTAAACTAGTAGACCAGCAAAACAATGTGGACATAGTGTACTTAGACTTCAGTAAGGCATAGTGTACTTAGACTTCAGTATGGTCTACTTGACAAAGTAGATCATAACCTGCTGCTTAGTAAGCTAGAAAAAGGGATAGACAACACCACCATCAGATGGATCTGTAGCTGGCTGACAAACCATACTCAGTGAGTAGTGCTCAATGGTACTACATCCACATGGAGAGAAATAAGCAGTGGTGTACCACAATATTCCATCTTAGACCCAGTACTCTTCAATATCTTCATGAATGACTTAGATGAGTGAATAGGAGAACTCATCAAATTTTCAGATGACACTAAATTGGCAGGAATAGCCAACACCCAAGAAGACAAGCTCAGGATCCAAAAAGATCTTGACAAACTTGAACAATGGGCCCTATCCAACAAAATCAGTTTTAATGTGGAGAAAAGCAAAGTTTTACATTTAGGCAGGAAAAAATCAAAGGTTTAAGTACAGATTAGGAGCAACTGTGAGAAGGACCTTGGAATTCTAGTGGGTGATCACTTGACAATGAGCCAGCAGTGTGTAGCAGCAGCCAAAAAAGCTAATACAATCTTGGGTTATATAAACAGAAGCATAGAATTAAGATCATGTGAAGTATTAGTACCACTTTATAAAACCCTAGTAAGATCACACCTGGAATACTGCAACCAGTTTTGGTCACCATACCACAAAAAAGATGTTGAGACCTTGGAAAAAGTTCAGAAAAGAGCAACTAAAATGATCAAAGGTCTGGAAACTAAAACATATGAAGAACGGCTGCAGAATTTGGAATTGGCTAGTCTAAAGAAAAGAAGAAACATGGGTGACATGATAGCAGTGTTCCAGTATTTGGGGGGCTGCCACAAAGAAAAGGGCATCAAACTATTCTCCAAAGCAGCAGAGGGAAAAGACAAGAAACAATGGTTGTAAACTGACCAAAGAGAGAAGCAATCTGGAATTAAGGAGAAACTTCCTAACAGTGAGGGAAGTAACCAGTGGAACAGCTTGCCTTCCGAAATCATGGGCACTCCATCACTGGAGATTTTTAAGAAGAGACTAGACAGTCATTTATGTGAAATGGTATATGTTCTCCTGCTCAAGCAGGGGGCTGGACCAGAAGACCTCCAAGGTCCCTTCCAGCTCTATTGTATTCTATTGCATGGTTGTAATATTCATCACAGGTACTAAGCAGAAGAAATGTACATCTCTCTGTATTTATCTCTCTGTGTACATATGCATGCAAAACAATCACAACTCATATTTAGATAATATTGTGACATCTTCTGAGATTCTTTAGAGAAACCTTTCAGCAATTTCCTTCCAGACATGTTCTTCTTCCATAGACAATAAATCCTGCCTACGTCAAAGAGAAAAATCAGCAGTGTTTGAAGGTTGGGCAGCGGAGAAAAAAATGGTCCCCTGTTTTGGATGTCTTCTAGTTCAATTCTCTGCCCAATGCAGGAGATCTTATTCCATCCCAAACAAATGATTGTCCAATATTTTCTTGAAAACCTCCAGTGATAGTGATCCCACAACTCCAGGAGGCAAGTTGTTCCACTGATTAATTGTTCTCATTGTCAGGAAATTTCTCCTTCTTGGTTGGATCTCTCTTTAATGAGCTTCCATCCATTACTTCATGTCTTGCCCTCAAGTGCTTTACAGAAAAATCTGACGCCCCTCTTCTGTGTCACAGCCTCTCAAGTACTGGAAGACATCACTCAAATTCTTCTCTTCATAAAGCTAGACATACCTACTTCCCTGAACAATTTTAGCCTCTATACCCCTAATCATCTTAGTTGTTCTTCTCTGCTCTCTTTTTAAGGTCTCGACATCTTGTTTTGTGTTGTGGTAACCAGAACTGGATGCAGTATTCCAAGTGTGGCCTCACTAATGCGGTATAAAGTAGTAGTATCACTTCTTGTGATCTTGATGTTCTAGTGGTGGTGATGGTCCCAGTGGTTATTGACACACAAATGCCATACCAAAAAAAAAATCTTCAACAGCACTTAGGAAATTTGCACATTGACAACATTTCCATCTGTCAATTAAAATAGGCCACGCTGCTTGGATCCACATATATGCTTCTACCATGTATGCCTGAAAATAAGACTCGGTCTTTTTTTTTTTTTTGCCTCCAAAAGAGGCACCACATCTTATTTTGGGGGGGTGTCTATTTACATTCACATGCAGGGCATCCCCAGCCTGTGTTTTGCCATCAGAGACCTTTCCAGAAGGCCTCTGATGGCGAAATGCAGGCCGGGGGGGCACCACAGAAAAAGTGGGCCAGCAAGGTAAGGCAGGTGTCAATTCATGGGAGGCCTGGCTGAAACAGTAAGTGGGTGCAGGGCACGTGGGGCAGCTCCACTCCCTCCCACCTTAGCTTGATTTTTAGGTGTGCACCTCACCCCAAAACTAGGGCTTATATTAGGCCCACCCCCCAAAATCAAGCTAGGGGTAGGTCTTACTTTCAGAGAAACATAGTATAATAAATTTCAACATCTTAGGTTATTGGGAAGAAGTTGATGCATATGAAGGCCAACACCAGCTAAAAGAACTGACATCTGTGATTTCACATTGTTGTATATATAAATAAGAAGAGAAAGACTATAAACAATAATTTATATTAATAAAATGAATAAAATAATAAATAATACCATAAAATAATAAATAATACCATAAAATAAATAAAATAATAAAAAATGAAGTAGCTAAATTGTTCTGGGACTTTAAAATTCAAACAGACAGGCACCTGCTGCATAACACCCCAGATAACTGTCAATAAGAGAGACAACAAAAAAGTCTGGCAGTACCTGGAGATAGCAGAATAGAAGAGAAAGAACTGGAGAAGATAACAAAATATAAAGACCTGCAAATAGAACAACTGTGGCAAAAAAGAAAGCAAAGGGAGTACCAATAGTAATAGGTCCCTTGGCTGCAATCAATCAAGCAGAATAGAGCTGGAAGGGACCTTGGAGATCTTCTAGTCTAACCCCCTGCTCAAGCAAGAGACCCTATTATTTCTGATTCCAGTCTCTTCTTAAAAACCTCCAGTGATCCACAACTTCTGAAGGCAAGCTGTGAATTTCTTGGCAATTCTTCTTAAAATGTCACACTTTTGCCCACTATCCGTGAATGCAACAGCTCTGATTTCTAAGTAGACATCTATAGAATTATACAGTAATCAGTATCTGAAGATATGCATAGAAATACAATTGAATCTTCAGCACAAACATTCAGTGCTATGCAGAGCTATGCAGATTAAATTGAATAGAAACAGACATCTCATAAACCAATAGCAAGTTTATTCCAGCATCCCAATAATTAATTGTTATGATACTATAAATCAGTTCACGTACCTAGTAAAGGATAAAGTTCAGATCTCTCCTTGGTTAAATATGCTTTGTAAATCATTCTAGTTTTAAAAATGAGCATGGGGAGAAAGGGAGAGAGAGAAGAAAATGAAATTTATGCTCACATTTCTCAAATTGCCTTGGAAGAATTACTAATAGTATATTACTTCTAAGAAAATAATTTGTCTTTTTAGGGAGAGAGCCTCCTTTGCTTAAATAATTTAATGTTCAAGAATTACTATATTACAGACCAAGTGCAACTTCCAAATTGGGCAGCCTCAACAAGGAGTGTTTAACACAGAAATGACTATGAGCAAACATTCCAAATCCAGGAAACATTATAATTGCTGCATAAGATGGATCTGTTCAGAAGTCCTCGTAATTACAGCCACACCTGCTTTTCAAGCAGGAGCCATGAGTCAAATGGGCACCCAAATTATCAATCAGCCCTGTATAATCCTGTTCAGAACCAAGGATGAAATATCTTTGAAATCAAAGCCATTCCATCTCCCTGAGATTAAATTTAAGACTATTCTTCTCCATCCAGATTCTGATAGCTTCCAGGCACTGAGAGAACGCCAGTCACACCCAGGAGCCTAGATTTAAGATATATAGTTATCATCTTCCTACCGATGATATCTCATTCTATGCCAATACTTGATCTTCCCCAGCTTCTTGTAATAATTAAATCAGGAATAGAGAAGTGTTAATCCCTGTGGTGCCCACAATGGAGATTCCTAGGTCTTCATCCCCTAGTACCATTAACTAGAACCACCCACTTAAGGAAGGGAAATCCCTGCAGAATTCTGCCCTCCACTCTCAGTCTTTGCAGATGGTCCAGAAGGATACGATGATCAATACCAATAACAATTGAGCAATTAATCATTTTTCCTATTCCATTCCTGCCATAGGAATGTTCCACACGTGTTTTGTTCGTACTTCAGCCTGAACTCAGGCTGAAAAAGTACAGATAATCTATTTTGTCCTGAATTCTCTGCAAGTGCAACCCTCTTAATACTCTTAATATTCCTGTCTCTGAAATGGGAAGGCTGGAAACAGCCTAGTAATTATTTAAAACTGCCAGGTTGAGCAATAGCTTCTTGAGGAAGGGACACACCATCATCTTTTTCAAGATGAACCACACCCTTTTCTAAGGAAGCATCCTATCACACGGTCCTTGCCATCTCCAATGATCTACATACTTACAGCTGAAAATGTATGTATTATTTGCCTCTTAATGTGTAATATCATTCTAAACTATTTTTTTGTTTAACATACAGTATATCCAATTATCCAACTGGACATGAGCAAAGTTTTGTTCTGCCTGAGAGAAGAAACAGTGAAAACACAATGCCTTTGAAGTACAGTAACTTGTAGTCCCAGAACTGCTGGGACTACAAGTTACTGTAGTCCATAAAAAAGGATACTTTATCCATAAAAAAGGATAAATATTCTTCATGTAGACATAACAAGAGGATGTGAGAAATCATCCTTCAGCAGTAGAGGTCTTTGCAAAACAAACAGCCTACTTTGCTGAAAAGGGATGTTTCCTGAATCTATTCTGCAGAGCAAACTCTTTTTCTTGTGCAGCTATCCAAAAGACAAAATTGTACTTACGCTTTCTCTGTAATACCAAGAAATTGATAGACTGTCCCAGGGTTCACAACACCTTTCATCTCAACTAATGGGAGCTCTTCAAAAAAGTAATGGGGCAGTTTAGATTTGGAATAAGTGAGGGCATCACAGCTTACTAATCCTGGATAAAACATCATCATCCTTGCAGCAAGGTTAACTTTCCGTCCAATCACTAACATGGAAAGAAAAAGAGAGAAGCTAGAAATTACATGTACATTTCTCCTCAACCAGTATTGCAAACAAGATGACGTCTAGGACTGAATCACCTAAAACCGTGGTGGCAAACCTATGGCATGCATGCCACAGGTGGCACGCAGAACCCTCTCTGTGGGCACTTGGGCCATTGCCCCAGTCCTAGGCCTTCAGTCCCATCCATGAGCAACCTGCATCAATATCCGTGCAGGGTAAGGTTGCTGTGCCCGCCCCTGCCTCCCCAAGTGTTTTTTTTTTACTAACCTGTCTTTCAGCTGCATTCCGTTTCTCCATTCGCTTCTCAGCCTTTGCCATGTGTTTGTGGGACTATCAGTAATAAAAAAAAAAGTTCCATCAGACTTTCTAACTTCTTGCGAGATCTCAAGAAGTTAGAAAGTCTGATGGAACTTTTTTTTTTACCCATCGTCCCACAAAGCAAAGGCTGAGAAGCAAACGGAGAAACGGAATGCAGCTGAAAGGCAGGTTAGTAAAAAAAAAGCTTGGGGGAGGCGAAGGCATCTGGGTGGGGGTGAGCATGGTAACCTTACCCTGCATGGTGGTGGGAGGGTGGTGTGCGTGCCCTTCCCATGCCAAGCCAGCCCCTGCAGCCCCAGGGCAACCATGCTGGGCAGTGGTGGGCAGGGTGTTGAGGTGGGGACCAGCAGGCTGACCAAAGCAGCAGGTTGAGCACCAGAGATTCGGGGAGGGAAAATGCTGAAATGGGTAGTCGGGCCTTTGGCAAGAGCAACGTGTCTGAACGGAAAGCGGCCTCGGAACAAGTGGGGCAGGTAAGGAAAGAAATCCTCACTCCTGCCAGAAATTTCCTTTCTTTCCTTACCTGACTTCCAGCCCTGTGCCGTTTCTCCTTCGCAATCTGCTGCCGCCACAGCATGCAAATAAATAAAGGAAGGGGTTTTTGGAGAAAAAAAAGATCAATCAATCAATTCCAACTTCTCGTGAAAGACCACAAAGTTGGAATTGATTGAGTGACCTTTTTTCTCCAAAAAAACCACTTCCTTTGTTTCCTTGCATGCGGCGTTGGTGGCAGATTGCGAGCAACGGCTCTTGCGAATGGCCCGATCACCCACTTCAGCAACCTCCCTCCCCGAGCCTCCGGCGCTCCACCTGCTGCTTTGGTGGTTCTGTAGGCAGAGCTGTGATGTTCTCGCCTACAGAGCTACCAAAACTGTAGCTGAATGGGCAGGTGAGGGGGAAACCTGCCCCACTTGTTCCACGGCCGCTTTCGGCCAAGCCGCATTGCAGCAGCATTGGATGCAATATGCAAGGCGGCAAACAGCTGCATCATGCCGAAACTGGTTGTTTGCCACCTCCTGCCCAATGCCACTGCTATGAGGCTGCAGAACAAGCCGGGCGGCGGTAAGAAACCAGTATACCGGTTCCTTACCTCCACCCGGCTTGTTCCATGGCCTCATAGCAGCGGCATTGGGTGCGATGCACGAGGTGGCAAATGGCTGTGGCTGGAGGCAAACAGCCATGTTGCACCAAAACCGGCCGTTTACCGTCTCCTGCCCAATGCTGCTGCCATGAGGCTGCTGAACAAGCCAGGCGGTGGTAAGGAACTGGTATACCAGTTCCTTACCTCTGCCCAGCTGGTTCTGCAGCCTCATGGCAGCGGCATTGGGTGCAACGCGCGAGGTGGCAAATGGCCACAGCCAGAGGGAAACAGCCACATCATGCCAAAACTGGCCGTTTGCCGTCTCCTGCCCACTGCCACTGCCATGAAGCATACTTCTGGCTCTTGGGAATTGTGCTGGCATCCTTCATGCCGGGCATCCTTTGCGGTGAGTTTCTGGAGAGATTTGCGACTGGGGTGGGTGCGACACGCAAGGCAGCAAGTGGCCACGGCCGGAGGCAAACAGCCATGTTGCGCTGAAACTGGCCTTTTGCCGCCTCCTGCCCAGTATACCGGTTCCTTACCTTCACCTGGCTTGTTCCGCCATGCCCACTCAATTGACCACACCCACCCAATTGACCACACCCACCCAATGGGCCACGCCTACCAGGCACCCGAATGGGTTTTGGGTTGCAGTTTGGGCACTCGGACTCTAAAAGGTTTGCCATCACTGACCTAAAACAACTGACTAAAGTAACTTTATTATAGAACAGTACTTTTGCTAAAACAGAAGATGGAACAGAACTTCCTTCACCATTTAGAAAAACCAACAGAAATGTCAGATTCGCTGTTACAGACCCTTGAAAAATGAAACTCCAATTGTCTATGTGATATTTCTCCCTCCCCAAAAGTCTCCCAAACTTGGTATTAAAAAAGAAAACCTGTAGATTGATTTAGCTTTCATAAGATACCACTAGGGCTGTGATGGCGAACCTATGGCACGTGTGTCACAGGTGGCATGCAGAACCCACTCTGTGGGCATGCACGTTGTCGCCCCAGCCTTAAGTCCCATCCATGATCAACCTGCATTAAAATCTCCCTGGGCAAGTGGCTATTTCAGCTGTGTTTTATAAAATCTTTTTGCTTTAGGCCTCCGCTGCTGTGTGCAAAAAAAAAAGTTCAATCAATCAATTTCAAGTTCTTGCGGGGGAAAAGAAGATCTCTCAGAGTTGAAATTGATTGACTGAACTTTATTTTTAGTCCCACACAGCAGCGGAGGAAGTGACATGTCAGAGCTGGAAAGAAGGTACCGCCTAGGGGTGGGGGGAGTGGCGAGAGCAGGGCGCTCCATGAGAGGGGTGGGGCAGGGCCTGTGCATGGGGCAGAGAAGCAACGCGGCAGCGCTAACATGGTGGTAGACCAGTTGCTTCCCTCCCCCTGCCAGACACCTGCCGAAGCCATGCAGGGTAAGGTTGCTGGGCCTGCTCCTGCCCAGATGCCCTCACCTCCGCCAAGTGTTTTTTTTACTAATCTGCCTTTCAGCTCCATTGCATTTCTCCGTTGGCTTCTCAGCCTTCGCTGCGTATTTGTGGGACTATCAGTAAAAAAAAAGGTCCATCAGAGATCTCGTGAGAAGTTAGAAAGTCTGATGGACCTTTTTTTTTTTTACCGATAGTTCCACAAACATGCGGCGAAGGCTGAGAAGCGAACAGAAAAACGGAAGGTTAGTAAAAAAAATGGAGAAAGGCAGGTTAGTAAAAAAAATGCTTGGGGGAGGCGAGGGCATCTCAGCGGAGTGGGTATAGCAATCTTACCCTGCATGGTGGCAGAAGGGTGGGGCACGTGCCCTTCCCATGCCAGGCCAGCCCCTGCAGCCCTGGGGCAGCCGTGCTAAGCGGCGGTGGGCAAGGCATTGAGGTGGGGGCTGGCAGGCCAACCAAAGCAGCAGGTGGATCACTGGAGCCTCGGGAAGAGAGGGTGCTAAAGTGTGCAAGGAAACAAAGGAAGTTTTTTTGGGAAAAAGGTCAATCAATCAATTCCAACTTCGTGATCTTTCATGAGAAGTTGGAATTGATTGCTTCACCTCCCCCCCAATAATTCCTTTGTCCTTGCAAGTGACGGCAGTGGATCGTGAAGGAGAAACGGCATGGGGAAAGGAAAGAAAGGCAATTTCTGGGGGGGGGAGCAAGAATTTCTTTCCTTACCAGCCCCACTTGTTCTGAGGCTGCTTTCTGCTCAACCGTGTTGCTCTTGCCAATGGCCCAACCGCCCACTTCTGCACCCTCCCTCCCTGAGCCTCCGGCAATCCACCTGCTGCTTTGGTGGCTCTGTAAGCAGAACTGCAAAGTTCTCTTCTCTATCAGAGAAGAGAATTTTTCAGCTCTGCCTACAGAGCCACCAAAGATGTAGCTGAATGGGCAGGTGAGGGGGGAACCTGCCCGACTTGTTCCACGGCAGCTTTTGGCTGAGCCACATTGCAGCGGCATTGGGAGCATTACGTGAGGCAGCAAACAGCCGTATCATGCCAAAACCAGCCATTTGCCTCCTCCTGCACAATGCCACTGCCATGAGGCCATGGAACAAGCTGGGCCATGGTAAGAAACCAATATACTGGTTCCTTACCTCTGCCCGGTTTGTTCTGCAGCCTCATGGTAGCGGCATTGGGTGCAATGCATAAGGCAGCTAATGGCTGCGGCCAGCAGCAAACAACCACATTGCACCAAAACAGGTCATTTGCCATCTCCTGCGCAATGCCACTGCGATGAGGCTGCAAAACAAGCCGGGTGGAGATAAGGAACCAGTATGCTGGATCCCCCCCTCCCCTACTGTGCCTGCTGCTGGAGAGCTGGCCCGGTATTCGCAGCGGGCTGCAGAGTCTCAGAGTGCGCTGGTCGAGGGGCCAGCAGGCTGTGGCTGCTGACAAACACAGTGCACTCGCTATGTGCAGGGGCTGATGGTGTCAGGTAGCAGCCGCCCCAGTCCCTGTCTTGCCTTGCCTTGCCCTGTGGCAATGGCACCCCTGCCCTGCTCCCTGTCTGGTCTCACCTCACCCCACAGGACGAGCCTCCTGCCCATCATCCCACCCGCCAGAGACCACTTGGATCTCCCCCAACCCTGCCCAGCCCCCACAGGTGTCCCTCCCCATGAGCAACTTTGAGGTGGCCATGCCCACCCTGGCCACACCCACCCAGTCTGCCGTGACCACTGCAGTCATGCCCATCCAGTGGTCACACCCACCCACTGGGCCCCAGCCACCCAGCACCCAAAGATAAATAAGTGGGGTTTGGGTTGCAGTTTGGACACTCGGTCTCTGAAAGGTTCGCCATCACTGCAGTAGGGTAATAAATTCCCAACATGGCACAGCAAAAGAGTCTTTATAGGGAGAAGTCTTTGCAGGACCCAATGAATAGACAAAGGCAAAAGAATCCAAAAATGCTGTCTGACACCTGATTCTATTTGATATTAATGACAGAATCTTTCTTCCAAAACCAAAACCATCATTATTAGTAAGTTGGGAAGGCATCATTCTGAGCCCCAATGGTTCTTCAAATTTTGATAGGCACAAGACTAACCTTCTGGGCAACAGCATCCTAGTTATAGAATTTTTTATCCACAGAGATCTAAATAACCCCTGCTACTTTGAGGTGTTTTATAATAACAACAATTATTTCTGGAGTTGGTTATAAGATGGCTCACTGTATAAATGTTTAAACAACAAAATAACAGAGTTAGAGGGGACCTTGGAGGTCTTCTAGTCCAACTCCCTGCTGAAGCAGGAGACCCTATACCATTCCAGACAAGTGGCTGTCCAGACTCTTCTTAAAAGCCTGCAGGGATGGAGCAGCCACAACTTCTGGAGGCAAGCCATTCCACTGGTTAATTGTTCTCACTGTTAGGAAGTTTCTCCTTAATTCCAGTTGCTTCTCTCCTTGATTAGTTTCCATCCATTGTTTCTTATCTTGCCTTCTGGTGCTTTGAAAAATAGGTTGATCTATTTAATAAATAGGTCAATAATGTATTTCTTTCTAATAAAATAAACATTTTATTACTATCTATTTCCAGTACTTTATTTGATTGATAACATTTAGACTCATTAAAACTGCACCTGTATATTCATGCCTCACACGATGACCAACGACTCCACAAAAAACTGGCCCAGCAGTGACCCCAATAGAAACAATCCTACAACACAAAATGGAACAAAAGCAACTGAATTTGCAAAGAGGGCAAAAACTTCTCTTGAAAATGATAGGCTGCACTGGATCTCTAAACTTCTTTAGATTTCCTGGAGCAATGACTTATCTGCAATTATCCATCCAATTTGGAATCTGCAAAGAATTCTGCTTAAAATCCCAGTGTCTTCATTTTGTATCATCCCCATCACTGTTCCTCACTTTCTTGTTCCACTCCTCTCATCCATGCATACAGTACATCCACTACCCATTGAGCATGCTCACCTGTTCTTGAGCTACTTTACAATTTTCTCAGTGTGTGATTTTTATCTAAGATTTTCTGTAATTTTACAAACCTTGGGTTACCTCAGTAAAGATTTCTATAATCTTCCTTTGTGCCAGGTGATGCAGTTTTTGTTACATAAGCAAGGGACTTATGGTCTGCATTCTGGACCCAGAAGAATAAAAAGTAGGAGAGATGTATCTGTTTTCTCATGAAGAAAATCTAATAGATGTTTCTTAAAAATAAATGGGTAAGATGTAACCGTAACACCTTATTTTTCTGACAGTTCTTCTCTGTCAGAGAAACCATTTTTCTCCTTCATACTCTACCCTTAATAGGAAGGAGGTTGTATGCTTGGAAAAATGATAATAGCAGTATATAAATTGTCTATTTATTTTCCTAAAATGGGAGATTTTAGTTTTAAATGAAAAGTTGCCTTGTTTTTGGTTCATATAGACCAGGGGTGTCAAACTGTCACGAGGAAACCGCGCCCACCCCATTGCCGGCAATGGGGAAAAAGTTCCGATATGTCGTGCAACTTCACGTGACGTTGCGAGTTTGACATGTCTGATATAGACCATAACCACAACATGAACAAATCTCAACAACTTTTTTCTATCATGTCTTTATGATATTTCTTCATCCTCAACTCATACCTAATGCAGTCAATAGCTACAGTAAATAGTCCTAGCATAGCTCTTCTAGGGTTAGATGTTTTTCACTCTTTTCAAAAAGCAAATAGCCATAGCAATTTGGATATGAGTTAAGTTTGACACATTTCACTAATTGATGCAGCAAGAGGAGCCCTAATGAGTACCTGTGGCAGGATAGGGGTTCCCAATGGGAGCAGCAAATTCTACAATGATATAATTTGCTGTTGTCTCAAGGAATGGTGGATAGGACTTTATCTCAGACATAAGGAAGGCCCCTATATAGGATTAAAACACTTTTAGCAAAATGTAGTGTATCTATAAAGATAGTATCAAAGCCTTCAAAACTTGGACCTAATCTCAATTGAAGGATAAAGCTGTACAATTTTAAAATCCTCCTGTCACTTGGGGCATTTTCACACAACTTCTGGCTCAGCCCCTCAAACTGTTTGAAGCAGCCAGTTGCTTCACCACCAGCATTCTTCCTCCATGGTATTTTCAACATAGCACTTTGTTGCAGGAAGGAGGGAGAAAATATCCAGAATGGGAGGGAACATGAGGCAACTGTCTATTCCACAACTCTAAAGAATACATTCACAGTGCTTTTCTGGAGTAGGAATTAAACCTGTACTGCAATTAACTGATTCAATTTCTCAAGTGAGGCCCCAAATAGATGTAGGACACAGAACGGATCATAGAATGAAAGAGTGCTTATGTGTAGAAGGGGCTTTAGATTGCTGATTGTCCCTGAAACTTAAACCCAAGCCTTAGCTGATACATCTCTTCATGATTCTACAAATACAGAATTAGAACTTGGATGCAGACATGGCACTCCTTGATATAGAAAGCTGGGGCTTGAGCACTACATGGGATCAGATGTATATTGATGACATCCCACTCTCATTTACTTACTTTACTTTCATAAGTGCTGTGGAACAGAAACCATGAATTTTATGGGCACTATCAAGAGCATTTGTGCTTTCATCAGCTTGTTTATCTCCAGGAAGACCAAAGATGCAAAGAAAAGTGCAGCCCTTTTTGAGAAGAAGAAAACAGTATATCAGAGAAGACAGTTTCAAAGAAAAGGTGAATGTAATTCATAAAACATATTTACTTATTTAGTGTTGCATGCTGTTTCTCAGATCAAGGCACACTATCCTATAGTAGTCTAGGTAAAATGATAATATAGCATTGTAAATTAATTGTTAATTAAATTAATTGTCATCAATTAATGATAACTGCTTGAAAATCCCACAATTTCAGATTCAAGAGCAGATAGAATTGCAGAAATATATGGTAAAAAGAAGAGTAGAGGTATCTGCTTTTATATTAACAATCAATGGTGTAAAGAAATTTTGTGATGTGGACTTAGAGACTCTATTAATCACTTGCATATTCTATTATCCCCCCCCCCCAAGAGTTTTCTTCATTCATCCTAGTTTGGGTCTGCATACCACTCCAAGCTTGCATAAACAAGGCATTGCAAACCTTAACTGATCAAATCCTATGGACCGAACAGAGATATCCAGACTACCTCCTCATTCTATTAGATTTTAACAGTGCTAACCTAAGCCAGGAGCTGCAAAGATACATTCAGCATGTCAACTCTCTCATCGGAGGCAAGAATATTTTAGACCACTGCTACTCAACATTAAAGGGTGCCTATCTACAAACTCCTCATATCCTGGACATGATTAACTTCTCCCCTCAGGATGCTGCTATAGAGCATTGCATGCCAAAACAGCCAGACATATAGTCCCCCCCCCCGTGCCATCATTCTGCTAAACACTTAATTCCCACAGCACTGTCTCATTTCTCATATTTTCTCATCTTCTCATCTTTCCTACTATCTTCTCCTATTGATATGTTATGATTTATCAATTATTGTTTGTAACTTATGACTAATGATTGTAACAATGATTTATGATATATGACCTATTTCTTGCTGTGAACTTAGGCACCGAAGACAAATTCCTTGTGTGTCCGATCGCACTTGGCCAATAAAGAATTCTATTCTATTCTATTCTATTCTATTCTATTCTATTCTATTCTATTCTATTCTATTCTATTCTATTCTATTCTATTCTATCCTATCCTATCCTATCCTATTCTATTCTACTATTTTATTCTATTCTATTCTATATACATGTATTGAAAAACATCATAAAAGAAACAATTGAACAGTAGAAACAATAAAAATCAAGAATAGCAGCTAATGAAATGAAGCATTACTATGTTCACATGCTTTCCATATTATCAGTAGTTTTATTGAAAAGTCATTCTTTTGCTCTGTCAACAGAGCAAAATATATAACCTGTTGAAACAATATCTCTATAGGAGACTCACTTTGTCAAACATAAAGACTTTATTAATGTTACCACTAAGGGGTAATATTGTTCCAGCGATCATAGCATTGGCATCTTGGATAGCCTTACACACATGGTTCGTATTGGCATTTTCTTCAAACTGCATATTCACAAAAACAATGGTAACAGGACGTAGCTCTGACAAATACTCTAGTGGCTGGTTATCATCTATCTAGAAAATAGTAAAATAGGCACTTGAGAAGAAAACTATATTCAAGTATCTTACTCTGAGCTGAAAGTTAGTTATTTTCATAATATAGTTCTTTTAAAAATTGGGTTTTCTCAAAGTGAACATTTTATCACCAGTTTCATAAATTTTTCTTACAACTATTTTCTATACTAACTAGTTAATGAAAAAAAATAAGGTTTTAATTTTAAAGACCAAGGGAAAATATTTTTATTATAAAGAGCAAAAAAAATCATATAAGTACCATTCTTTGATTTATCTATACTTTCATGTGATTCCTAGCTTTAGGTTTTAGATTAGAATACCATTAGTCTTTAATGATACCCAAAACTTTAACTGTACCAAATTTCTTGTGATTTTGCAGCAACAGCTATTTTGGAGATTAATATTAAACATCCTATTAATTAATTAGAGCACCTCCAGTTGGGAACCCCTGTACCGTATGCACATAATGTTAAAGGTTTACAATCTTGTGGTGCTGTATTACTGGCACATCAAGGCAACATGGAGCCTGTGGGCCATGAGTTGGACATGCCTGGGTAAGATAATGATTGATTTAGTTTAAGGAATGTATTTCAAATCAAATTTGGAAGTAAACAATTTATTGAGTTCACAGAGATTAATTAAAGCAAAATATAAGACAATTAACTATATTGCAAAGAAAAATGTTAACTAAAATAACTTTTTAAAACTGTATCAATCAACTAAGAGACCCACATTTTGTACCTACCCCTTTTTCTATAGCCTTGCAGGCATGAAAACATATTTGTACCTTTTTAAACCTTGAAGTTGTCCAATTGGTTCCCAATAAGTGGCCCTGCTGTTTATTATTACTATATGCCCAAATTTTAATAATCTTTTGGTATTTAATTCCCTGGAGGTCAAAGCAAGCAATTTTTCCTTTAGTATTGCATACCTGATACCTTGTTTGTGTTCACACATTCCTGTAATATTATTACACTCAAGGAAAGAGTGATACACAAGAGTCTTAGTTATTTGATTTCCCATTTTGGTTCTTATCATATGTGGTTCACAGTTGTTCTTCCTCACTTGCACACACATGCCCATCAGCAATCCATTCAAGTACCACCAGGTCCTCAAACTATGACTATATCACACTCCTCTACACAATCACCATGAATAGGGGCACAATCACAACAATGGATACAACAACAGCAGTTACACCAACACCTGCAATCACAGAACTAGCACATCAGGTAGTTGTTCAGTATTCTGGATAGGTAGTTCAATTATTACCAATGGTGGGATTCAGCTGGTTCGTACCACTTCAGCAGAACCGGTAGCTAATTTTTTTTGTTGCCCAGGCCCAGAATGGACTTCTGGAAGCAGCATTCACCCAAAGAACTGGTTGTTCACATATTTGAATCCCACCACTGATTATTACATAACTGTAATAGAATAGAGATGGAAAGTGGAACACCAGGTGATTCTTCTTTTAATGCTTCTGCACTATGAGACAATTGGGTGGAGAGGAACTGTTATGTCTAATATAAGCACACAGTAATTTTTAAGGCCATTCAGCATGTTTATGAATTCCATGAGAAACCTCCTATTTCCCTGAACCAGATTCTATTGTAATAAAAGCCTTTTTTGGCATTCTGGGGAAAAACAAACTCAGCTTCAGCACTTCCAGAATATTGATGAAGAAGGTTTGCAAGGAAATCATAAACACGAAATCCTTATCTCCCATCCCCATGTTCTTTTTAAGAATATCCAGGGGCAATGATCAACTTCTCATGATGAGGAAACATTCAATTTTCCAAACAATTAACATTGCTGCTCGGTACCCCCACCACCACATCCCCCTAACCCTAACCTTCCCCCCTCACTTACCATCTAACTACCTACTCTCCTCCCTCCTTCTCTATCTCCCTCCTTCTACTCCACCCAACTATCCCTTCTCTTCCCCCTTCTTATCAACTTTCTACTTGCATCAGCCTTCACTCCTCCTTCCTCTTTCCATCAGATGTGGTGCCCAGAGGCCACCCGAACAACCCCTTAATAACAATAATTACACATTCTTGCATCAACCCTAATTGCAGTTGAGAAAACATAGTATATAAAAGGGTGAGTTCTGACTGAAGAGAGTTAAATAACTCGAAATAGCTATCTCAGAAATCCCTTATTTCTTTGTTAACAATTTTAAAAACATATATATATTTGTGCTTGCAGATGGCTCTGGGTTGAGCTGAAACAAGCAAAGGAAAGAATGATTTCTTCCTCCCATATTTGGGTTTACAGGGTGCAATCTAAAAAATAACCACTTGACACACATATTCACTCCCTGAATATTAACAAAGCGGGAGAGAGCCTGTGGCTTGAGACTAAAGCTTCTGCCTAGCATGCAGACTGCCCAGGTTCGAATCCCAGAAAGGGTGAGTTCTGACTGAAGAGAGTTAAATAACTCGAAATAGCTATCTCAGAAATCCCTTATTTCTTTGTTAACAATTTTAAAAACATATATATATTTGTGCTTGCAGATGGCTCTGGGTTGAGCTGAAACAAGCAAAGGAAAGAATGATTTCTTCCTCCCATATTTGGGTTTACAGGGTGCAATCTAAAAAATAACCACTTGACACACACACACACACATATATATATATATATATATATATATATATATATATATATATATATATATATATATATATATATATATATATATATATATATATATATATATATATATATATATATATATATATATATATATATATATATATATATATATATATATATATATATATATATATATATATATATATATATATATATATATATATATATATATATATATATATATATATATTCAATTTAGTATATCTTCCATTAAACATCCTCTCATACATCTTACTCATAAATTCAGCCCATAATCTTAGATTGGCCTTAATTCCTTACACTTAATTTTAAATTTCACTTCTTCAATCGACTTCTGGGCTTTCTCATATGTCAAATAAACCTAAATAACAAATACAATCTATTTAATCCATTTCTAACTTAGAGTCCTTCAACCTTATCAAATCCCATAATGCTTATTTATCCCATCAATCAGTCAATCTAATGTCAAACCTAGATCATTTCAAAGCAAGTACATTCTTCTTCAATTTAATTATATCTTCCATTAATCATCTTCTTTTACGTCTTACTCATAATCTTAATATTATATCTTCCGTTAGTCATCTTCTCTTATATCTTACTCATAATCTTAGTCCTTGAGTCAGTCCATAGTTTTAAATTACCCATAATTCCTTATGTAAAATTTTAAGTTTCACTCCTTCAATCGTACTCTAGGTTTTTTCTTTTGCCAGGTAGATCTCCATAACGAGGCCTCCCTTCCAAGTAGTAAGTCTCTCTTTTTTACTTGCAATATCATTTGAGTCCATATAAACCATCTTAACCTTTGCATTAGTCCTCTATTTCTCTTAACCATAGACTTTCGTTGAAGTAACATTTCAGATCTCTGTCTTTGCTTTTCCTGGTCCTCGGTACCATAGATAAATTGCTTCTTAAACTGGATCACTTTCTCTTTTTTCTCAATTAAATCTTCTTCTTGCTGCTTGTCTGAGAGGAATAACCATCCCCTCCTGTCTTGGAACAAATCCTCTTCCTCCACTCCGTAAATGAACTGTTTATCAAGCAAGAACCATTCCCAATTATTCTCTTTATTCTCAATACTGTCTTCTTCTTGTTTGGATTGTTGTATAAAATGTTCAACAGACGGTTGAAAATCAATTTCATTTGGAAAAAAGAGTTTTAATATTTCTGCATTAGTCTCTTTCAATATTGCAATCGTTTCTTTTTTAAATTTATCAATGCGGTCCAAAATAGGTTTGACATTAAAACGTAAATTCCAATCCATTTTAAATTTTAAAACAGTCACTCTGGCCTCTAGCTTCGCTTACGAGAACAAAGAGGGGGGAAAAATGGAGAATTCACTTTCACTTTCAAACACTTTCCTTTAGCGGTGAAAGTAGTAAAAGTAGTGAAAGCTATACGCCATTTTAAATGCATTATGTTGAATGTAGCAGTTAGAAATATATAGCCAGAAAAACAATAAAAAATACTTGCAATCCAATAAGAACTCCTGTATTCACTCAGTCTGCAAACAGTCTCTCTTGTGTTCTATTTTTAAAAGCAGAAGCGGTCGCGGCGTCTTTTTCTGTCCGATGACAGAAGCGTCTCTGGGCAGGAGCGTCTTCAGGAGCTATGGGGAGCTCACACTCTTTATCCCTGAAAACCTCAGGGATTTCAGAGGAGCTCAACCCTTGTTGCTCCCAATGCTCTACACCTCTTCTTCGCCCGAAGAGGGGATTTTTCACCACAAAAAACAGCTGGTGTTCGCTGTTTTTTGCGGCTTTACATACCCAGAGAACGGAGCCTCACCGAGGAGACTCTAGCGTTGAGTTATTATTAGTAGATGTATTGAAATAAGTACATATGTTATGTTTATGGATGATTCTGAAATATGTATTTATGTTCTGATTATGTTTATTGTTTACTTTAATATTATGATCTGATTTGAGTATTTTTCTTTTGTTAAAAATTAAAAAAACAATAAAAAAATTAAAAAAAAAAGGAAACATTCAATTTATTTTTTTTCAAAACTCATGGAGAATAATAATAGCATTCCTATAGCAGCATTTCCTCCATGGAAAGTGTTACATAAATTATACTCATATGAAACCTGTTATGTATTGTATATATATAAAGTTGTGTTAATCCCTGCTAAAGTGAAACTAACGTAACTCCAACTGCTTGTGAAGCTAAAACGAAACTAAACTTTAGATGACTCTGACTATTAACTCCAACTGTTTTGGAGAGAAACTTTGAACATTCATATTTGGGTGGGTTTTTCAAGTATTGTGATTGGTTAAAGTCCTGTGGGCTCAGAGTATAAATTACAGGCAATTGCCTGCAGTTCTCCAGTTCTAGTTTGAGTCAATAAATAACATAACTATGCTGGTCTGCTCCATGCCTACTGAAACCCGCTACACAATAAAAAGTGGGATGCTGCAGAGGAGAGAGCTGCTGCTAACCAAGAGACTGAAATCACTGGATGATAGGCTGGGTAAAGAGCCCTGGAGGCCTAGTTATCACCCCCCACCTACCAGTAAGCCACACTGGAGGCATCCTGAAATTACTGGGTGTCAGACCAGGTAAAGAGCCCTGGTGGGACCATGCTCCCCACTCTGCCTGCCAGTAAGACACACTATGCTGGTCTGCTCCTTGCCTACTGAAACCCGCTACACAATAAAAAGTGGGATGCTGCAGAGGAGAGAGCTGCTGCTAACCAAGAGACTGAAATCACTGGATGATAGGCTGGGTAAAGAGCCCTGGAGGCCTAGTTATCACCCCCCACCTACCAGTAAGCCACACTGGAGGCATGCTGAAATTACTGGGTGTCAGACCAGGTAAAGAGCCCTGGTGGGACCACGCTCCCCACTCTGCCTGCCAGTAAGACACACTGGAGGTACAGATGTACCTGAGGGATCTGTCCCCAGGATCCCAAAGTGCAGCACAGCTCCAACCACAGCAGTACAGGCATTAACCAGCACCACAGGGGCCTCCCCAAATGGCTAAATTAGGAAGGCTCAATGAGTTCAATATAACTCATCCAGAACAGTGGAGCTCATACGTCTCCTGAGTAGACAACTATCTCCAGGCTAACCAGATCACAGACGATGGCCTGAAGGTGGCAACCTTACTATGTTTCTGTGGACAAGCCACATTTGATATCGCTGAAAACCTGATAGCACCGGCAAGTATAAAAACTGTGGCCTATGCAGACCTCAAGAAAAAATTAAGGGAAGATTTTGAGCCAAAACTCTCAGTAATGGCCTGGCGCTATGCATTCAAGCAATGTGAGCAGAGATCCGGGGAATCTGCAGCAGAGTTTGTGGCAGCTGTTTGCCAAGCTTTGCGCCAATGCGAGTTCCCTGACCTGGAAAACCATCTCAGAGACAGCTGGTTTGCGACCTGCATAATAGAGAATTACAGCAGTGCCTATTCACCATGGAGAAACTGAATTTCCAAGATGCATTGAAGGAAGTCATGGCGGAAGAGGCTGCCGGAGGGGCAATGAAGACTCTCTGGCCACCTAAAACACATACCAGCTCCACAGTGATCCACCAAGGGACCACAGAAGGATTGGGGGAGGTCAGTGAGAGTGAAGAAATCGATCATTTGTGGAGAGAGCCACCCAGACGGCCATGCTCCACAGAGCAAGCAACTTCCCCACAGAGCTGCACAAGCTGCGAGGGAACAGCATGAAAGAACAGAGTGCAGATTCTGCACAGCAGTATGCCGTGCCTGTGGAAAGCAAGGGCACCTTGCCAGAGTTTGCAGAGGTCATCAGTGGGAAACGAAACCTGCAACACAACAGCACAAGGGGAAATGGCCCCCAGGACAGAACAGAGTTGAATACTGCTCAGGAAGGCATAGCATCCAATGCACAGGGACCCAACATTCCATCAAAGAAAAGATGAGACTCCAACTAAGACTGCAAGGGGTCCCATGCTCCATGGAGCTAGATACTGGATCATCCCTGTCCATTAGCTCCTCCAGGACGTTTTAAACAAATTTTATTGTTTTTTTTTATTCTTAGAACAAAGTACTTAAGACACACCATGGTGCTGGGGTAATCAAACATGCAGAAATAAAACCATATATGAATAACTCAAATCAATACATTAAATATTCCCTATTTCCCTCAATTAACCTAATACATTTAAAATGATCCATTTCTAATTTAAATTTCTAAAAATCCTAAACCTGTGAGTTTACAATTAGCATAATCAAATTTGACTTTAAAGAAACAAATTATCAATTCAGGTATCCCTTCCAAATATATTCTAGATCTCAATCTCTTACATCCTTAATTTTATCACAAATCTCATTTATTTCTTCTTCCACTACACAATATATCTCCTAATTAAAGTAAAATATTAATCTATCCTATACATATATAATCCATCCATCAATCAATCTCTTTAAGATAACAAAATAGCAAAATAATATCAGACCTTAAATCATTTCAGCCCATTGGGCCAAATTCAAATTTCATCCAGTTAATTATCATACCTAATAACGTCCATATTATCAGACAAGAACATCATTTTACTAATTTAACATACTCAATTAGTTATTAAATCAATCCAGATCTAAAATGCCTCTTCAGTTTTCTTCATTCCATTACATAATAGTTTTCATACAAATAAACCTATTATTCAAAAGAATACATTCTTAATCTATTTAAAATATATATTCTAATAATCACCCATTTTTCTCTTACTTCTAACTCTAAATCTTAATCCTTAAATCAATCCATAATTCTACAGTGCCTTTGATCCATCACATATAATTTTGAATTTAACTTTTCAGTCTTATTCTGGCCTTTTTTTGTGTCAGGCAGGTTTCCATAACAAAGCTTCCCTTTCAGCCAATAAGTCTCTCATTATTGCTTGTAGTATCATTTGAAACACTAAGAAGCATCCCGTCCTCTGCATTGGGCGTCTATTTCTTTTATCCTTAAAGCTTCGTTGCTTTAAAGGCTCAAATCTCAGTCTTTGATTTTTCTGATCCTCAAAGGTATAGATGACATGCTTGTAGGGTAAAATAAATTCCTCTTTAGTCTCAATTAAATCCTCTTCTAGTATGTTTTGGTTTATCGAATGGTCAGATGTTGTCTGAAAGTCAGTTTGAAGGTTTGGAATATGGCTTCTGACTCTTAATTCTGTAGAAATCCCTTTTATTGTAGCACATATTTCTTCAGTAGCCTCGTAGATCTTTTCCAACATAAGTTTATAGTTCAATTGTGAATAAGGTTTCTCCATTTTAATAATAATTGAAGAGTCTCTTTTTTCTTTTAGTGGAGGCTATATACAATAAAAGTAAAGCAGTATCCACCCCCACAGTTCCCACAGCTGCATCTGCTTATCTTTTCTCTTCAAAAGTAATTTGAAGGCCAAGTCTATCTCATCTCCAAACAGTAACCAGCAGTTGCAATATTAACTTTTTGCCAGTAGATGTCCTCAATAGGTTAAAAAATCTTTTCCAGACACCATTTCCCCCCCTTTTTCTATCTTTTAGAGAAAAAGATGGAAAAAGAAACAATCTTCCAGTATAATGTGAGCTGACTGTGCTTGTATGTTGTATGAATGTGATTAATTTTACTGTTATAATTTTATTGTATTGTCTGTAAGCCGCCCTGGGTCCTAGGAGAAGGGCGGCATATACGTTTGAGAAATAAATAAATAAATAAACAAATAAATAAATAAATAAATAAATAAATAAATAAATAATATGATAGTAGAGCTCTTTTTAAAAAGGTTTTTTCTGTACCCCAAAGTAGATAAGAATAAAGTGTAATCTTTAACATTTTTTATTTTAACCTTTTTGTTTAGTGCCTTTCTTCCCACACATACCAAAGCTGCTTTTTCAAGATGGGGAAATGATTCCAACAGAGCTTTTACAGGCAAAAAAAAGAACAAAGTACAGTGAAGAGAGGAGGAGAAGGGGTCTCACCCAGATCATCCCTGGTGGGTCTATTCACACTTAGATGTTGCTGTGACTTTCGGCTGGTGCAACAGGGTAATCAGCCATCTTACAGGACGGTCTTTTGTTCCGTCGGCCCTCAGGAAATAGCTGGAGCCACGAGAGAAGCTGCCACCCTCCTGCAGTCTCCAGCAAGCCTCCTCCTCGGTGGTCACCCCTCCAGGGCGACTTTTGACCCACAAGGGGTCCACTGGTGAAGAAAAACCCAGCCTTTGTGGAGACAAGTCTCCAGACACGACCAGCATCACCGCGAACCAGAACCAGAAGTCTCCTCCAGGACTTTTGATCACATTTGCAAACGTAGCTGATGGCAGTTCCCACTCAAATCATCGAGCTTAGTGCTAACGGACTTTCAGAATTGCCGTGTTCCCGTAAGGAGGGAAGCTACCATTAGAGTACAATTCAGAGAGTTCAAGGGTCCCCTCAGCATAGTGGTCATAGAGGGACCATGTACCAGCCTCATAGGACTGGACTGGTTCGAGGCCCTGGGCATCAGGGTGACGGGCATCCATCAAACACAAATGGCTGATCTAGCAGCAGTATGCCAACAATATGCTGACATATTCAGCACAGAGTTGGGACAATACAAAGGGCACCCATTTCACTCAACCTCGATCCAGCAGTAACTCCAATCCGATTAAAACCGCGCAGGGTTCCCTTTGCATTGAAGCCTAAAATTGATGTGGAACTAGACAAGCTGGTACAGCAGGGAGTGCTCCAACCGGTGGACTGTAGCCAGTGGGAGACTCCAATAGTGACCCCAGTTAAGCCTAATGGGGATGTCCGCATCTGTGCAGACTACAAGTGCACCATAAACAAAGCACTACAGCAGCATGCTTACCCTGTACCAGTAGTGAGCTACATCCTTGCTTCACTCCAGGGAGGCTGAATCTTCGCTAAGTTAGACCTCGCCCAGGCTTACCAGGAGCTACCGGTAGATGATGCTATCGCAGAAGCACAAACAATTGTCACACATAGAGGTGCATTCCGAGTGCATCACTTGCAGTTTGGGGTAAGCGTAGCACCAGGGTTGTTCCAAAGTATTATAGAACGAATACTGAAGAACATTCCCGGTGTCTGCCTGTATTTTGATGACGTCTTGATCGCGGGGGAATCAGCAGCAGTCCTGGTGGAATGTCTCCATGCAGTACTCCAATGTTTCCACGAGGCAGGCCTAAATCTCAAGAAGGAAAAGTGCCAGATCGGCGTGGAATCCACAGAATTCCTAGGTTTCCACATCGATGCTGCTGGAATCCACCCCTCTGACACAAAGCTAAAGGCAATTCAGCAAGCCCCCACACCAAAATCCAAGGGGGAGCTACAAGCATTCCTGGGCCTGCTCAATTTTTACCACTCCTTCTTACCACATAAGGCTGCCCTGTCAGAACTGCTACACTGCCTACTGGACAAAAAAACACCCTGGGCATGGTCGCGCATCCAAGACAAAGCGTTCAAGGTGGTAAAATCATTGTTATCCTCGGACTCCGTCCTACCTCATTTCAACGGAAACCTACCAGTAACACTAGCCTGTGACACTTCACCATAGAGCATTGGGACAGTACTAAGCCACAGGATGCTAGATGGTAGAGAGGCCCCCATCGCATACTATTCTAGAACATTATCATCGGCTGAAAGAAACAATGCCCAGATAGACAAGGAAGCTCTTGCCATAGTGGCTGGCATTAAGAAGTTCCACAACTTCTTATATGGACGAACCTTCACCATCTTTACAGACCACAAACCTCTGCTTGGTCTCTTCACAACAGACAAACAGACACCGCAGATCCTGTCAGTGCAAATGCTACGATGGTCCATTTTCATGGCTGCATACTCATACCGGCTAGTCCACAAGCCAGGTAAGGAAATGGCCACACCGATGCTCTCAGCTGACTGCCTCTACCGCAGACTGATCGGACCCAGACCCAGCTTGTTGTATCCTGGCGATCCAGGATCTGCCTGAAGCACCCCTACATGCAGGGATGTTGTAGCTGAAACCACCATGGACAAAATGCTTAACCGCGTTCTCAACTGGGTGTTAAGGGCATGGCTAGAGATCCGGCCAGGTCCTGAGTTCCATCACTACGCTTCTCGGAAAAACGAACTGCTGCCCCACAAGGGATGTGTGCTGTGAGGCAACAGGGTCATCATTCCACCCAGTCTTTACTCCAGGGTGCTGGATTCCTTACATGAGGGGCACCCAGGAATTGTTTGAATGAAGGATCTAGCCAGGAGCTACTTATGGTGGCCAGGCCTGGACAAGGACATTGAGAATCAAGTAAGGAGTTGCCAGGCCTGCCAAGAAACCTGACCGGAGATGCCACAAGCACCAGTGCACCTCTGGGAGACCATGCACGCCCCATGGTCTCGCGTGGACATTGACTTTGCAGGCCCCTTCCAAGGGCAGGTGTTCTTAATTGTAATAGACAGTTATTCCAAGCGGTTGGAAGTGGCACCAGTCTCATCGATGACAACAATCAGGGTCATCAAAGAGTTGCGCCGGCTGTTCACCACACATGGTCTGCCATGTAATCATATCCGACAATGGGGCATAATTCACAGCAGGAGAGTTTCAATCTTTCCTCAACACCAACATGATTCAGCATGTAACATCCACTCCATTCCACCCTGTGACCAATGGTCAGGCCGAACGAATGGTCAGGACCACAAAGGAGGCGCTCAAGTGGATGACAACTGGGGACTGGAATCACTGCCTGGCAAACTTCCTCCTGTGTCAACACACAACTCCCAGTACAGCAACAGGTCGCAGTCCAGCAGAGCTAAGGTGGGGCTGTCGGCTCACCACGAAGCTCAACTGAGTTCACCCAGACAGAGTAGCGGCAGAGACGGCTCAACCAAAGCCCCCCTGGAACTTACAGCTGGGTGAATTGGTCTGGGCCAGGAACTATGGAAGTGGGGCACCTTGGGTGGCAGTTAGGGTAACTAAGATAATGGGGCCGTTGTCATACGAGGTTTTTCTGGAAAATGATCATATGGTCAGACACCACATTGATCAGTTATGGCGTCGGCAGGCTGGGCCAGTCCCGGGTAGGGATCCCGAGGTTTTATCAAACACACAAGAGAACTGTTTTTCTCCAAGTTTGCCTATATCACCCATGGCTGCCTCCAGGGAAATGGAGGTACGAAGGGCCGTAGAGCCGCCACCACTCACAAGTGACCTAAATGGCCATCACAACTCTGTTCAACTGGAGATGGATAATACTCCACTTGAACAGGACTCTCCAATAACATTGCAGCAGTCCACCAGGATCCGTGGGTCCCCAATCTATCTCAAAGACTATGAATATTGAACAGACTGAGGATGATAACTATCCTAGGGGAAAGGGGTGTTATGTATTGAATATATATAAAGTTGTGTTAATCCCTGCTAAAGTGAAACTAACTTAACTCCAACTGCTTGTGAAGCTAAAATGAAATTAACCTTTAGATGAACCTGACTGTTAACTCCAACCGTTTTGGAGGGAAACTTTGAACATTCATATTTGGGCGGGTTTTTCAAGTATTGTGATTGGTTAAGGCCCTGTGGGCTCAGAATATAAATTATAGGCAATTGCTTGCAGTTCTCCAGTTCTAGTTTGAGTCAATAAATAACGTTGTACCTATGCTGGTCTGCTCCTTGCCTACTGAAACCCACTACAGAATAAAACCGATGGTAACTAAGCATTTGCTGAAGTACCTTCTTCAGGACATTCTTCATCACATATTTTCGCAAGCGTTTTTCAAGTTCTTCATCTTGACCCAACACAGAGGCTATTCTCAAAATCTCTGGCAAGGGAAGGTGAGAAAAAAATGGAGACTATGAGACACTTGATGAAACATAATATTGTATATTTATGTGTTGAATTTTTTTTTAATAATTTTTTATTTTTCCAAACTCTCCCCCATACATATACCGTGATATTTATCAGATGTTAACATACATTCTTTTTACATTCATATATAAGATACTTTTAATAAAATGAAATAAATACATACACATGACTATTGGTGTTGCTCGCCCATTTCCCCTTTCACTGTATCCACACTCCTTCTTCTCTACCTTCTTTCTCCCTTTCTTCTCTTCCTCTTCTTCCTCTCCTCTTCTCTTTCCTTCACCACTCTCCTCCCCTTTCTCCCCACTTCTCCTCTTCTCCTCCAACCTTCCTACTTCCTTCTCCCCTCCTTTACTCTTTTCTCTCTCCTCTCCTTTCTTCCCTCTCATCTCTCTTCAGATACAATTCAGGGGTAATGTCCTCTCTCCAAATTTCCCTATCTGTATTATATACAATAAGATTAATTTTCTCTTACATTAATACTTCTATTTATCTAACCTTCTCAGTATATACTTCTATAAATATTTATACAACCTCCAGTTATTCAATACTGTATCGCCTGGGTCTCCCTCCTTATCTGCTCCTTCTTCTTCCATCTAAATTGATGTTAACTATCTTTTAACTGTATTCTCTTTTCAGCCAATCATAAAAAGTTCCCCAGATTTCATAGTAGTCTGACTCTGTCTTATCTTTAATTGTCATTGTTAGTCTATTCATTTCTTCACATTCCAGTATTTTCCCAATCACCTCTCCCTCTGGGAGGGCTTTCAGTGCTTTCCAATTTTGTGCAAACACAATCCTGGCTGCCGCAATTATATGAATAATTAAATATGTTTTCTCTTTATTGTATTTCCCTGGTAGAATACCCAACAGGAATATTTCTGGTCTTTGTTCTATACGTTGTTGTATCATCTTTTCTATCCATGTTCTAACTATATTCCAATAAGTTTTAGCTTCTACACACATCCACCATATATGGTAGAAGGAACCTGGTATCTGATGAGATTTCCAACATTTCATAGACCTGTCCTTAAACATTTTGGCTAATCTTTCTGGAGACATGTGCCATCTGTAAAACATTTTGTACATATTTTCTTTATACACAGTCGCCATTGTCAATTTATAGTTTCTTTCCCATAGTTGCTGCCATCTATCTAATTCAATTGTGTATCCAAAATTCCTTGTCCATTTTATCATTGTCTCTTTCACTTGTTCCTCCTCTAACTCCATATGTAGTAGATAACTGTACATTTTTTAATCCATTTTTCTTCCGTTCCTGTGAGTATTTCATCTAACTCTGTTGTCCCCAAATTAACACCATCTATTTTAACATCCTTTTCATATCTAGATTGTATTTGCATTCTCATGTACCAATCCATCTTTATTCCTTGTTCCTCTAATTGTTGTTTGGTTTTCAACTCCCCCATATCAGTTACTAAGTCTTTATATCTTATAATGTTTCCCATGTTAAACATATTGGGGTGTATTAGTGCCTCCATAGTTGAGAGCCAATTTGGAATCTTCAAATAATGCTTTCTCTTTACTTTCTCCCATACCACAAATAAAGAATTCCTTATATGGTGTCTCTGGAAATAGCTATGTATTCTGTTTTGTCCATACCATATGAAAGCATGCCATCCCAACTATAAATCATGTCCCTCTAATGTCAATAATCTTGTATTCCTCAGTAAGATCCATTCTCTCATCCATGATAATGCTGCAGCCTGATAGTACAATTCCCAATTAGGTATACCAAATTCAATCTTGAATCTTGTAAGATTTTTAGATTAATCCTTGCCTTTTTTCCCTGCCAAATATATTTCAAGATTATTTTATTAAGCCCCTCAAAATATTTCTTATCTAATCTTATTGGTATTGTTGAAAACAAAAACAATAATCATGGTAATATATTCATTTTGATTATCGCAATCCTTCCCATTAATGATAGTTGTACATTTTTCCATTTGTCCAAATCTACTTCAATTTGTCTTTTCAATTTATGATAATTATCCTCTTTAATTGTTGTGCATCTTGCTGTCAGGTGGATCCCTAAATATTTTACCTTCTTTACAATCTGTATATCTAATTTTCCCACCAGTTCTTTTTTTTGTTTTTCAGTAATATTTTTCACTATCATTTTGGTTTTATCTTTATTAATTTTCAACCCAGCTACCTCACCATATTTTTCTATTTGTTCTATTAATACAGGTCCTGTCTCTAATGGTTCCTCCAAAATAAATACTAAATCGTCTGCGAATGCTTGTAGCTTATATTCTTCCCTCTTAATTTTCATCCCTTTTATGTCATTATTCTGTCTTATACGTCTATTTAATACTTCTAATGTCAGAACAAACAACAGTAGAGATAGAGGACAGCCCTGTCTTATTCCCTTCATAATGTTGATCTTCTCAGTCATATCTCCATTTATCATTATTTTGGCTGATTGCTTATTAGAAATTGTTCTGATTACATTTATAAATTTCTCCCCACAATCCATAGTCTGTAACTGGCTTATCATGAATTGTCAGTTCACATTGTCGAATGACTTCTGTGCGTCCAGGAACACCAATGCCATCTGTTTCTCGGGGTGTGTTTCATAATATTCTAGTGTGTTCAATATAATTCGCATATTGTCTCTAATCTGTTTTTTGGGTAAGAAGCCATTTTGATCCGATTGTATAAATTCATTTAAAAACTTTTAAAGTCTTTCTGCCATTATTGATGCAAATATTTTGTAGTCCACATTCAGTAGGGAAATCGGCTTGTAGTTCTTTATTTTCTGTGTTTCCGTTTCTTCCTTTGGTATGAGAGTAATAAGAGCTTCGGACCACGAATCTGGTATCTTAGCTTCAAAAAGAAGTTCATTATAAAGTTCCAACATTACATTACCTAGTACTTCCTGCAATGTCTTATATAGCTCTGCTGGTAGTCCATCCGGTCCTGGTGTTTTACCATTTTTTTTGTCTGTTGATTGCTTTTATTAATTCCATCATTGTTATTTCCCCTTCTAATAGCTTTTTAAATTTCTCCGGCATTTTAGGTATCTCTGTTTCTTCCAAAAAATGTTTTATCCTATCATCTGAAACTGTTTGTTGCTTGTATAAATTCTCATAATATTCCCAGATTATTTTTTTTCTTTTCTTCATTTCGATGTTGTAAAATCCCCTCAGCATCTTCCAATTGTTTAATTCATCTCTTCTCTTTCTCCTTTTTAATTTTATATGTCAACCATCTCCCTGGTTTGTTTGCATGCTCAAAAAAGGTTTGCTTAGCTGCCTTTATTTTCATTGCCACTTCTTCATTATCTAGTAAGCGCATTTTATGTTTGTTCAGTTCCATTTAATTTTTAATCTTTTTGTTTTGTGAATCTTTCTGTAATTCTTTCTCAAGTGACTTATATTCTTTCTCCAGTTTTCCCTTATTTTGTCTTTTCTGTTTGTTCTTTTGCCCCAAATAAGTTACAGCAAGTCCTCTCATGTATGCTTTCGCCGTATCCCAAACATTTTGAAGTGAAGTATCTTCTTTTTTGTTTTCCCTAAAGAAGAAAAGTACTTCTTTTTTCATATATTGCTGAAAATCCTTTTCATTCAATATGGTTTGGTTTAATGTCCATCTTGTTCTCTTTTTTTGTCCTTTCCATATGATTGTAACTGGGTTGTGATCCGCCCATGTGCTTGTTTCTATGGCTATATTTTGTATATTTGCAAATAAATCTGTTGACATCCATGTCATATCAATTCTCGACCAGGACAGGTGTCTGTTAGAATAGAACGTATATTGCTTCTTTTCTGGATATTTCTCTCTCCAAGCATCAAGTATATTTAATTCATTCACCATATTATAGAAGGATTTAGGAAGTGTTCTTCTTAGAGTCTTTTTTTTTGTATTATAATCCAGCTCAGGCTTTACAATAGCAATAAAATCTCCAATCATACATATGCTTTCATATTGCAGTTCTATTATTTTCTTATGTAATTTTAGATAAAAATTCTCTTGATTTTCATTTGGAGCCTAAATTGCTACCAATAATGATTTTTTACAGTTCATAATTACTTCCACCATTAAGATTCGAGATAAAAAAATTGGTTTTTATAAAATTTAGAAATATAAATATTGAAATAAGTATTATATTGTCTTAATAGTTTGTTAAGATATATGATAGATTTTACATATAAGGTATGTATTTTAAATATTAGATCATATGTGGAATTTGACAAAGGAATCGTGTTTAATTAAAATTTGGAAAAAAGATAAATATTAAATGTTAAATTAAAATATTAAGGGAAAATCAATTACCAGGTTACTGATTTGCTAAAAGTTGGAATGTTTATAGATAACTAAGATTTGAATTTAAGATATTGTCATGAGTTGAGATACAGGTTAAATAAAACTTAGAAGTATAAATACTAATAATTAAATTTGTATATTAGCTTGTGGTAAAAATGCTGATGGTCTATTTAATTATTTTTCTCTTTTTCTGGAAAGGAAGAAAGGAAAGAAGTAGAAAAAAGGAAAAGAAAATTATTAGCCGTAAATATGAGATAGGAGACTGAGAAACTGGGATCATTTAAAATCTGGAAATGATAAAGATTAAACGTTAAATTTAAATATTAATGCAAAATTAAAGTTGAAAAAAACTTATTAGGTTATTGTCTAAAAGATGGAATGTCAAATT
Source organism: Bothrops alternatus (assembly GCA_034064705.1). Classification (NCBI taxonomy): domain Eukaryota; kingdom Metazoa; phylum Chordata; class Lepidosauria; order Squamata; family Viperidae; genus Bothrops; species Bothrops alternatus. The sequence continues at coordinate 654,254 of JARGCV010000091.1, forward strand.
AATTAAGATATGTATAGACTGAGGATTATTAATGAATATTAGAAAGGTATTTTTTGTTTGATTGATAGAATAAGAACTGTATTGATCTGAATATGATAGTAGATCTTATGGGGGAAAGAGAGGGAATTTTGTTGTTGAAATACTTTGAGATTTGTACTGATGATATTTAAATGTAATGGAATCACGATGCTCAACCGCCATGCTACTTTTCAAATATGTAAATGCAATATTGGAAAATTAATAAAAAACTTGGACATAAAAAAAAAGATTCGTCCTTCTTCGTTTGAATATATCAATTTAGTTTGCATTGCTTTCTGAATATATAATGCCACACCTCTTTTACTCTAGTCCGCAAGTGAGGTGTATAATTCTTCAAATTTTGGATATTCTAATAAATTTTTATGTTGTTTCCTAATATGAACTTCTTGTAAACAAATTATGTCCATTTTTAGTTTCCCCAGTTTATTTAGTGTACTTTTACTTTTTATGGTCGAGTTTAATCCATTTATATTTATCGAGATTATTTTTATCTCTTCTTCCATGATTATTTATTTAAGGTTTTAGCTGATCTCGTCATTCTCATCTCTCTTTGCTCTTTTGCCTCTTTTGCCCTTACTCCTTCTACCAACGCCCTTTCCTCCTGTTCTTTGCTATACTCATCCCATTATTTCTCTATCTGATCTCCTTGATGTCTAATTCTTCATTCCCTTCTCAGCCTTTCTTCTTCTTGCTGTCCAAAGTAGTGATCATAAAAAAGCTCTGCTTTCTCTAATGTGTCTAGTCTGCATCTCTGTTCTTGCCAGTTTATCATTACTCCTTCTGGTATTAACCATCTAAAATTTATCCCTTTTTCAATTAAGACATTTTTTGTCAAAAAATGATACTCCTTTCTCAAGTCTCTCACTCTTCTTGGAATCTGCTTTAATATCACTATCTCTCTTCCTTTATATTTTATTGTGACATTTCTCAGTTTCTGTAATATATCTGCCCTTAATGCATTTTTAGTAAACCTTATATGGATCTCTCTAGGAAGCTTATTTCTCATTGCATATCTAGTATGTATTCTAAATATCTCATCTATATCATTAATTATCTTTTCCTTGCTTTCCTCCAGTGCTTCTGCTAATATTTCGGCCATCACGTCTGCTAAATTCTCTCCCTTTTCTTCTTCAACATTTTGGAAGCTTAAGTAATAATCAGCTCTATCCATCTCTAAAGAGATAATCATTTTTTCCTGGTTCATATCTGTTAATATCAGTCAATTGTCCATCTCCTCTACTCTCTTATCCATTAATTCAATTTTCCCTTCCACTTGTTGCAATCTTTGTTCACTTTCCCCCATCAATTCTTTGACCTTTTTAATTCCTCTTCTAATTTACCTAACCCTTCCTTGAAGTCTGTATGTAATGCCTGTATCATATTTTTCAGTTCCATATTAAATTTATCTTGTTGTATTGTAGAGTCCAGTGTTTTCTGCACCACCAGACTCTGTAGTGTTGAGGGGGCTGTTGTTAGCTGTGTTGTGATCTTCTTCATCTTATCCAATGATTTATAATCCAAATGTCAGTGTGCTATTATAATCCCAATATGTTCCAAGAAGAGGAGGAAAGAAACAAAAATAGGAGAAAAATCCCACCTCAAAAGTCCAAGGGCAGGAAAAAGTACAATTTACACTTCTTTATTTCAGGCTCTTCATGCCTTAATCCGAAAAAAAGGAGGAGATCGAAACTAAAACCTCCATAAGGCAGTCCACTGTTCTCCAAAACAAGAAAAAGTTTCTGTGTTAAATGCAATTAATGTCTCACTTCTTATCAGTGAGCCCAGCAGATCTTGTTCAAGGTCACTTAGTCTTCTGCTTTAGAAGAAGGAAGCTGAAGAAAAAGAAGCAATCCACTTAAAGGAAAAAGCAAACAATTTAGACCTCCAACAGTTATTTACTCTCAAATCAGTCCTATTAGTCCAATTGTTTTCAGTAGGCTTTTTAAATTCCACAGTCTTTACATTGATTTATTGATTTATTGCCTTCCGCTTTTTTCACCACTGAAATTCCAGAGGAGGAACAGGAGGAGCGTAAGGGTCCGCTCCCTCCCCTTTTCTCCACAGCTTCAAATTCTTCTTATTCCACCCCTCAGCATTTCCAGCATTTAAGAGAGAAAGTTTTCCTTCTTTTAACAATCTCTTGATCAGCTCACCCAGGTGATCCTCCAATTTTCTTTCTGATTCTTGGAAGCAAACGCCCGGCTTGTGACAGCTCGCAATGGCTGTCTGATAGCTGTTGATCTGGGAAGCTTCTGTTCGGCTCTCCAGGAGATTGCGATCCCTCCTGTGCTGCCAAACTATCCTTCCCTTCTTCACTGTCCCTACAGGACAACTCTGGTCTGTCTAGGACTAGGCAGACCTCCCCAAACAGCTGGAAAGCGCCGATTCTTAGGGAGCCCCCAAGGAATACGTTGTGCTGCCGAGACGTTCAGTCCTCCTCTCTCCACACTGTATGCTTTTCTGCTAATGTTCAGAGGGGCAGGGACGTGATTCTGGCATCATGTATGAATGTGTGTGTTTGTGAGTGTGTTAATGCAACTATATGTGTATGTGTTTGGGTGTGAGTAAGTTGTAGTAGTGCTATCATTTTCTGACTATTTCTGAATCAAAAAGAGTTGTGAATTCTCTCATACCTTCAATTTAATACAGAAATCTTGAATATAGCAACCATAGCATGGTCCACTTTTCACTGCCCCTTCTATGTATTCAAAACACAGGTAAAAGAAGTTCCTGGCTATTTCTATAGTTGGTTAGTTGTAGTTGGGAAATGGAGGCAGGTTCTACTGCCAAATGCAACTCTCATGCTGTTATATTTTATTTATAGGTAAAGCAAGATAAAATCTCTGATAAATTTTAGAATGAAACTTTCCTACATCATTGTAAGACTGGAGATGCTATTTCAATTAGGTTAGAAAATCAAATGCAATGGGATAATAGCAATAAATGAGCTGAGAAATAACTCCAAATCTCAATATTCGTGAGGAACTCACCAAAACTGTCACATATGTGATTCTGATTCAGGTATTCTGCACATCTGTCAAAGAATTCATCAGTATTAAAGCCAGGGACATTTCGGATGTATTTAACCTGGAGATATATAAAATTGTAGTATTCAACAATGTTTTGTCTGCTATCCATAGCCACTGTCGATCATTTTTTAACACGAGATACCAAGAATATGGTGTTATGCAAATTATAGTAGCAATTTTATCAGCCTCTTAAACACAGGGATGATTTTTATTTGTTTGGTGAAATGTAGTCAAGATTCCCAGGAGGGTGGGAGTGCATTTCAGATGACTAAGAGAGAGTGAAGTTTAGATGGTTTGGTTGGGAGGAAGAGGTCATGTCAGCTACTCCCTACAAGTTCTCAGAATATATCTTTAAGGATTCAAATGCTTGAGTTTTGTAAGGTTTTGTCTGTAGGTAAGAACAGTAAAGGAAAGTCCCTTCCACCGGCAGTGAGGAAAAAGGGGGTGGAAATGTAACGCCTGGGATTGTCACTGGAAGGATGGTGGGGTGGGGTGGGGCTGCTGGGGACCCCTTAAAACCTTGAACCATAGGGCTTGGGCCCCAGGTCCTGTCTAGAACGCCTGCAACCATTTTCTCTTAATAAAGGATGCCTGTTGGAAGAAATATTCCAAGAGTTCTGTCTTCTTAAGATGCAAAGTGGGGTGGGTCCTTACATTAGACAGGACCTACATAATTAGTCCACCTGGAAGGGAGAACCTAGCCAGGGGACTTTGCAAAAATTACCATGTCAGACGGCAGAGCAAGGAAGGGAGGAAACTGCCCCAACTGAAACTCTGCCAGATGTCGAGATCTGAGAGGTCAGATTCCTCAGGAGAAGAGTGGTAGAGACACGGGACCACAAACCTCGGTGGTCAATGGGCGTTGGAAAGAAAGGCAAATGGAAAAGAAATCAAGAAAGGTGACCCTGAGACGGGGGGCCAACCAAACAGAATGGAAGCAGGAGATGGAAAAATCCCTGCACCCAAGTGAAGAGGAAGGGAGCTGGGCACCGTACTCGGGCTGGATCCTAGAGAAAGCTATTGACCTGATGAAGAGAACTCTCAGCTCCCTAGGAGAGGAGAATTCTGAGCCCTACGGCCGCCCCAGCTCCTAGAGCTGCAAAGGGAGAGACACCGAGGGGAAAGTGGAACCTGCATCCCCGGGGACATCTGCTGATCCAGTAGTCCCCACTCCCTGCTGACCCACAGATGGCAATCTGGGTGGAAGACACTACCATCAAAAATGAAGGCACCGGTCCATTCAAAGTCTCCCGCCGCTGGACATGAAATTCAAGGGGGAGCCAACACGCTTGGGGTTTTTCCTAAACAAAGTCCTCAGCTACAGGGAGGAATACGGGCAGGACATCCCCAGCGATAAAGCTCCTATCCGGATCATGCAATCTGCCCTGGACGGGCCGGCCATAGATTGGGTGGTGAATTTGCATGACTCCAATGCCCCAGAGCTCAACATCTTCAACTGTTTCATGTCCTCTCTGAGCAGGCGATTTGAGGACCCCCTGGCTGATCACAAAGCCCGCAAAAGGGTAAAAATGATGAGGCAAGGCAAATGCCCGGTAGCTGAATATACGCAAGAATTCCGGGCCATTGCCAGCAAACTGAACTGGCCGGAAGACATCCTCCTTAGCCATTTCAAAGACGGACTAAATTATGACCTATATGATGCTTGTCTGCCCCGAGGAGACCAAAACCAACTTGAGGAATGGTACGTCTTGGCAGAGGAAGCAGAGATCGACATATTGAAGAGGCACCGCCAAGGAAAACAATGGAGTCGCTCACCGCCTGAGTTGACATGCAAACCAGTGAAACCATCAACAAGTGGGGTGTTTCAAGTGTGGGAGAGAAGGGCATCAGGCTGTAGAATGCTGCTCAAAAGCCCCCCAGCACAACCCAGACAGATCACCAGCCAGCAAATCCAGAAAGTCTCCAGCTAAGCCAAAAGAACCTGCCATGAGAATGATGGAGGCTGTGGCATCCTCCACCTCTGCTCATCAGGGGGAAAGAACTCCAGCCTACACCGCAGGGCCGGTGGATGCCTCAGATGACAGCTTGGAGGGCGAACCCCTGGTAAGTGGACGCATCGCACCCATCCTCAAGACAGTGACTATATTAATTCCCCCCATGCCTGAAGCCGTGAAGGTGAAAGCCTTAATAGACTCTGGCTGCACCCGGTGCCTCATTAGCCCGACGCTAGTGAGGAATCTGGGCATTCCATCGAGGAGACTGGAACAACCAATCTCATTTGGCCAGTTAGATGGGTCCATAGCGCGGGGGGGTGTGCCAGCTACCCTAGCCACTTTACCAATACACCTCTCCCTGGGCAAACATGAGGAAGACATAACATTTGTGGTGACCCCAGGCATGGAATGCCCAATGATCCTAGGGATGGAATGGTTAAAAAAATGGAACCCTTGGGTGAATTGGAGGACGGCAGAAATCAAATTCCTGAAGGGGGACCCTATGGACTTAAAATCCCAAGGGGGGCTACCAGAATCAAGAACAGAAAAAGCATCCATGGGGGAGGAAAAGGGACTACCAGAAATACCAGAGGAATACAGAGACCTTGCTGAAGTTTTCAGTGAGGAGAAGGTGGATGAGCTCCCCCCCCACCGACCCACAGACTTTGCCATTGAATTCAAGCCTGGGGCAAAACTCCCAAAGCCCAGATTATACTCCATGAGCCCAAAAGAGAAAAAGGAAATGGAGAGATTCATAAAGAAAAACCTAGAAAGGGGATTCATTGAGCCAGCCAAGCCTAAAGTGGCTGCCCCGGTCCTCTTTAGAGAGAAGAAGGATGGCTCTTTATGCTTACGTGTGGATTATAGGGCCCTGAATACAATCAGTGAAAGCAACCTATACCCTCTGCCCCTCATGAAGGACATGTTCTCACACCTCTCGAAAGGGAAAAAAAATTTCTAAACTAGACCTAAGGGAAGCTTACTATCGCGTGAGAATTAAGGAAGGGGATGAATGGAAGACCACATTTAACTGCCCCATGGGATGCTACCAATTCAAAGTCTTGCCATTTGGATTTCAAGGGGCCCCCGCAGTATTTATACAATTAATCAATGACGTTTTAAGGGAGCACCTATTTAAGGGGGTCCTGGTTTACTTAGACGACATTCTTATCTTCACCAAATCAAAAGAGGAACATGTCAACCTAGTCAGAGTGATCTTAAAAAAACTTCGAGCCGCCCACCGATATGCCAAACTCTCGAAATTCGAATTCCACCAGGAAAGGATAGACTACCTAGGTTATCGCAGATCCCCACAGGGCATTGAAATGGACCCTGAGAAGGTCAGAGCAGTATTAGAATGGGCACCACTCTGCACAAGAAAGCAACTGCAAAGATTCCTGGGCTTCGCAAACTTTTACCGCCAATTCATCCCCTTATTTGTCCAGATAGCCCTGCCCCTCACGAACTTACTAAAAATGAAGGGAGCATCCTCAGTAAAACCTAGCCAGCCACTAACATGGACAATGGAGTGCCAAGCAGCATTTGAGAGATTAAAGAGACTTTGTTCTGCCAAACCAGTATTGAGGCACCCAAACATGGATAAGCCCTTCGTAATACAGGCAGATGCAAGTGATGTGGCAGTGGGGGCTGTACTATTACAAGAAAATGACGAAGGGGTATTGCAACCCTGTGCGTATACATCCAAGAAACTAACAGAAACGGAACAGCGCTCGCCCGTATGGGAGAAAGAGGCATACGGGATACGTTGGTCATTATTCATGTGGTGCCAGTTCCTTGAAGGCAATAAAATCCCCTTCCAGGTGTGGACTGACCACAAAAATTTGGAAGCCTTGAAAACACTCAGGAAGCTCAACCCCAAGCAAGCTGGCTGGTCCCAGCATTTTCACCAGTTCCAATTTACGCTCAAGCATTTGCCGGGAGGAAAGAACTTCTCGCATGCCCCAATATAACAGCATGCGAGCCACCGACTCTAAACCGATGATGGTAGAATCACAATTGGCAGCACCAGTAACCACCAGAGCCCAAGCTAAATTAAATCCACAGCTGGGCAGCCAAACCGGAATTGAATTCCAGAAAAGTTTGGAAACAGATGAATGGTTCCAGAAAAATAAAAGTGTGTGCACAATGAGAGACGGGCTGCCTTGGGTGGGGGAAAGGTTATATATACCAACAACCCAAAGAGTCACATTCATGTAGCTTTGCCACGATACCAAATCAGCAGGGCATTTTGGATTTGTAAAAACATTACACTTAATTAAATGGCAATTTTGGTGGCCATCCATAAAAAAGGGACATAGAAAGTTACGTGGCCATTGCCCAAAGGGTACAACTGCAAAGAGGTTGCAAGGGAAATCGCCTGGACTGTTACAAACAGTGGCAAATCCCTCCGCCCCCTGGAGGGAAATAGCCATGGATTTTATAGTGGAATTACCATAAAGCAATGGGAATACTGTTGTCTGGATGGTCACGGACTTGTTTTCCAAACAGGTGCACTTTATCCCTTGCCAAAAGATTCCCACCGCAAAAGCCTTGGTGAAACTTTTTGTCCAGCACATTTACAGATTGCATGGGGCACCCCAACGCATCATTTCCAATAGGGGAGTGCAATTTACATCTGCATTTTGGAAGGAATTTTTATTCCTCTTTGGGACCACTCAGGGACTGACATCTAGCCATCATCCACAAGGGGATGGACAAACGGAATGGTGTCACTCAGTACTTGAGCAATATTTAAGATGTTTTATTAATTTTCAGCAAACAAATTGGATGGACCTAATCCCTTTCGCAGAAGTTGCCTACAATAATGCATTCCACTCCAGCACAGGTTACACTCCTTTTCAAATAGCCACCAGTCAAAGTTTCAACCCCATGCCAGAATTAACCCCAAACGAACCGGCGATCCCATCACTGAAAGAATGGATGGAACAATTGCAAAACACCTGGCCAATAGTTAGAAAAGCATTAGATGAAGCTAGGGAAGCATACAAAGCACAAGCCGATAAAAAAAGAGTTGAGCCTACACCATTCATTATAGGAGAAATGGTATATTTATCTACAAAATCCCTAAAATCCCTACAACCCTGTAAAAAACGTGGACCAAAATATATAGGGCCTTTTCCAATTAAAGGAATCATAAACTCAGTAACAGTAGAATTAGAATTACCCAAAAATGTCAGGCAAATACACCCAATATTTCATTGCAGCTTGCTGAAAAGAGAGCATCAGTCATTGTTACGGCCAAAAATCCCCCCACCACCACCTCTAATCATGGTGGAGGGTGAACAACACTTTGAAATAAAGGAAATCCTAGACTCTAGGAGATATCATGGAGCAACTCAGTACCTAGTTGCATGGAAATACCTCCCTGCCTCACAAAACGAGTGGGTCCATAAATATCATGTCAGAGCCCCGAAGCTATTAAAGAAGTTTTACACAGAGTATCCTAACAAGCCTGACTAACTTATATACCTGTCTTGTTTTCTTTCAGGTGGATCTATCTTATTTTTAAGGGGGCAGGATATAAGAATCCAATTATATTTCATCTCTAGTTATCAACTATGGAAAACCCCATTTCTGCCCTCTCTGGATTCTGTCATACGATGAAGGGGAAGGGGGGTGAACAAAGGGGTTTTATGGCCCTCACTTCCTTCAGCACAACTTCAAAGGGACTGGATGTGGATGTCACCAAAAGGACTAAATCATAACAATGGGGCTTTTATCTGCTCCTCTCTGAAGTCTCCCTTCCACCGGCAGTGAGGAAAAAGGGGGTGGAAATGTAACACCTGAGATTGTCGCTGGAAAGATGGTGGGGTAGGGTGGGCTGCTGGGGACCCCTTAAAACCTTGAACCATAGGGCCTGGGCCCCAGGTCCTGTCTAGAACGCCTGCAACCATTTTCTCTTAATAAAGGATGCCTGTTGGAAGAAATATTCCAAGAGTTCTGTCTTCTTAAGATGCAAAGTGGGCTGGGTCCTTACACAAATTCATTTGGATAAACATAAACATTATGTTCCATAAGCTGTTTTATTGACTTTTGTGGTTCTGTAATAATTAATATTACAGCATCTACATAACACTTAAGCTTATATTCTGCTCAATGGATTTTGAGACCTGTTACCACCTTCAATTTTTTTCCGACAGTATTTCTAACATGATGATAAAAGACAAAGCAAAGAGTAGAAATCCGTGTCTTGTTCCTTTACTGATCTGAAAATTTGCAGAGTTTGCTCAATTGGCCATAATCTTTTATTTTTGCCATTGGCATATACTTTTATTTATTTATTTATTATTTTATTTATTATTCGGGATTGTATGCCGCTCCTCTCCGGAGACTCGGAGCGGCTAACAACATGTATATAAACATCAATTTTAATACAAGTCCAAAACAAAATCTCTAAAAACAAACTAACACCCACTCATGTTCACCATTCAATCCACAATCATCCCCAGGCTTGCCGGCAGAAATAAGTTTTACGGTTTTTACGGAAGGCCAGGAGCGTGGGAGAAACGCGGACTTCAGGAGGCAGTTGGTTCCAGAGGGTGGGCGCCACAACAGAGAAAGCCCTCCCCCTAGGGCCCGCCAGCTGACATTGTTTGGCTGACGGGACTCGGAGGAGGCCAACCCTCTGTGCTCTCACCGGTCATAGGGAAGTATGTGGCAGAAGACGGTCCCACAAGTATCCTGGTCCCATGCCATAAAGGGCTTTATAGGTAATAACCAACACTTTGAATTGTGCTCAGAGACCAATAGGCAGCCAATGCAGCATGCGTAGAGTTGACAAAATGTGGGCACGACGGGGGAGGCCCACAACTGCTCGCGCAGCTGCATTCTGCACTAGTTGTAGTCTCCGAACACTCTTCAAGGGTAGCCCCATGTAGAGAGCGTTGCAATAGTCGATCTTCGAGGTGACAAGGGCATGTGTGACTGTGAGGAGAGACTCCCGATCCAAGTAAGGGCGCAACTGGTGCACCAGGCGAACCTGGGCAAATGCCCCCCTCGCCACAGCCGACAAGTGATGATCCAATGTCAGCTGTGGATCGAGGAAGACTCCCAAGTTGCGGACCTTCTCTGAGGGGACTATAGATTCACCCCCCAGAGTAATGGAAGGACAGATTGAAATGTCCTTGGGAGGCATCACCCACAGCCACTCTGTCTTGTCAGGGTTGAACCTTAATCTGTTAGCGCCCATCCAGACCCTCACAGCCTCCAGACAACGGCACATCACCTCAACTGCTTCACTGATATGGCCAGGAGTGGAAATGTACAGCTGAGTATCATCAGCGTACTAATGGTATCTCACTCCGTGCCGGTGGATGATCTCTCCCAGCGGCTTCATGTAGATGTTAAAAAGTAGGGGGGAGAGAACCGACCCCTGAGGCACCCCACATGGGAGCAACCTAGAGGTGGACCTCTGACCCCCCACAAACACCGACTGCGACCGACCGGAGAGATAGGAGGAGAACCACCGCAACATGGTGCCCCCCACTCCCAAACCCCCCAGCCGGCAGAGAAGGATACCATGGTCGATGGTATCAAATGCCGCTGAGAGGTCAAGAAGCACCAGGAAAGAGGACTGGTCTCTATCCCGGGCCCGCCAGAGATCATCCATCAGAGCAACCAAAGCAGTTTCGGTGGAGTAGCCGGGCCTGAACCCAGACTGCAGAGGGCCCAGATAATCGGCTTCCTCCAGAGACCGCTGGAGCTGGAGTGCCACCACCTTCTCAACAACTTTCCCCACAAAGGGGAGGTTGGAGACCGGACGGTAGTTGGTCAAAATAGCTGGATCCAGGGAAGGCTTCTTGAAGAAGTGCCTCCTTTAAAGGAGCCAGGAAGGACCCCTCCCTCAAAGAAATGTTGACAATCTCCTGGATCCAGGTATCCAGGATCCAGGAGGGACACGGGTCCAACAAACAGGTGGCGGAACTCACAGCTCCAATGGCCCTGTCCACTTCATCAGGCGTAACAGCCTCAAACTTGTCCCAGATGATCTGACAAGAAAATGCCCCTGTCCCCTCGACTGAATCATTATCAGTCAACTCTGCTACACAATTGGAGTCTAGGTCGGCCCGAATCTGAGCAACTTTGTCTGCGAAACAGTTGTTAAAGTCCTTGGCACTATCCTGCAAGGGAGGCCCCGGACCCCTCAGGTTAAGGAGGGACCGGGTCACCCTAAACAGGGCGGCCGGGTGAGATTCCGCAGATGCGATCAAAGCAGAAAGATACGAAGATCTTGCCACCTTAATCGCCTTCAGATAGGCTCTAATGAATGAGCTCAGTCTGGTTCGATCAGATCCGGACTTACTTCATCTCCATCGCTTCTCTAGACGTCTCTTATGGCGCTTCATCCCCCTGAGCTCCTCGGTAAACCTCCTGGGGCCAGCACCACGGAGAGGTCGCAAAGGCGCAATCCGGTCAATAGCCCCCTTCCATGCCGCTACCAGGGACTCAGCCGAGTTGTGAATGAGAGAGCTCGGTAATTCCCCAAGCGCCGTCTGGAAACTGACTGGATCCATCAGGCGTCTGGGGCGGAACCACCTAATCGGTTCCGCCTCCCTGCGGGGAAGGATTGGGGCTGTAAAATTCAGTCGAAGCAGGAAATGATCGGTCCATGACAAAGGCAGAATATCTAAGCCCCTTAAAACCAGATCATTACCCAACTGTTCCAAAAGAAAAATCATATCCGGGGCGTGTCCACCCTCATGTGTTGGACCCGATACTACTTGGGTCAGGTCCATGGTTGTCATGGTGGCCATGAACTCCTGTGCCAACCCCGAGGATTCGCCAAGCGACGGCAGATTAAAGTACCCCAAGACCATAAGCCTGGGGAACTCCACTGCCAGCCCAGCAACCTCCTCGAGAAGCACAGGCAGGGCTGATGTCATGCAGCTGGGAGGCAGGTACGCAAGCAATAAACCCACCTGAACCCCTAGGTCCAACGTCATAAAGATGGACTTGCAACCCGGAATTTCGGAAACAGTGAGCCTGCGTAGACTGAGGTTCTCCAGGGCCAAAACAGCCATTCCTCCCCCCCTTCCCTGGGGTCGCGGCTGGTGCCATACCTGATAACCTGGTGGGCATATATCCGAGAGGGGAACTCCCCCCTCAGAGCCCAACCAGGTCTCAGTCACACACGCCAAGTCGGTCTCCTCGTCCATGAGAAGGTCATGAATGAGGGGAGCCTTATTATTAACCGACCTGGCATTAAGTAGCAACAGCCTGAGCCCAGGGCCTGAGCTACACCCATCACCAGAATCATGGGGTGAGCTAGATTTTTCAGAAGGGCCAGAACAAGGAACTGCTACGAGACAGGAGGACCGAGTTCCCCGAGTGCGGCCTACCCTCCTGCTCCCGCCATATCTGCCTCTTCCCTGAATGACCGGTATACTCCAACCCTCTGTGACTCCCGAGTCTGCATCCCCCCAGTCCCCGGCCTCCCTTAAGCCCGGCAGGCCTGTCCATTCATCAAATCCACAACCACCCATCCATTCAACCCGATTCATTCCACAGGCATTTTCCCCCCCCATTAATTTATAAGTTAAGATAAAAACTAAACAGTATTAAAAATAACAATATTAAAACATTAATAATAATATTAAAAACATTAATAATTCCAATTTACATAAAATTAAAACATATCCCTCCTAAACCAGTCCGGGCTCCCTCAAAGAAGTCCTATGTATGCAATTATACATGTTATAGCTGGAGCCGTAGTTCATATAAACCTGGTTTAATATAAACCAGAAAAACCAGCTATTGAAACAAAAATAAAAGCAAAAACAATGGAAGTCCAGAAGAGGTATGGATAAAAAAGCTGGAATAAAAGCTAGAACAACTGGGATAGCTAATCCAGCAGGTTTACTAAAACCCAAACTAAAGCCCGTAGTAGAAGAAGTAATGGAAACAGGCATACCAGATGTTTTAACCTAAGCTTGAAATTATTTTCTCAGATTCAATTTAGTTCTGCCAATATGAATTGCCATTGCAAATTATCAAAAGCTTTTTTAGCATCTAAGGAGATTGGTGTAGATTTCTTATTTCTATTTATATGTTCGGTTCCATTGATTTTGAACATAATGTTGTCTTTTATATTTTTCTTTCAGATTAATCCAGTTTGGTCAGCATGTATAAGCAAATAAATACACTACTTCAATCTATCAGCTAATAAATATTTACATTCAACAAGGAAATTGATCTATATGATTATGGCTCCTATTTCTACTTTCAGATTTGCAAGATTCTGTTACTATAACCTCATAATAAAGATAGTGTTGGTACCCATGGTTTGTACTTCTTGCCTTGTTTACTTCAGTTTTGCAAATCTCTAAGTATTTCTCGCCTCTTTAAACTTTTACTTTCCAGGAAACTAGGGAGGATCCCCTTCTGAGACTTTTCCCATATCCTTTCCATTTCTGCTGCTTGAGATTCTTTTACATCAGTGGTTCTCAACCTTTCCAATGCCGCGACCCCTTAATACAGTTCCTCATGTTGTGGTGACCCCCAACCATAAAATTATTTTCATTGCTACTTCATAACCGTAATTTTGCTACTGTTTTGAATCGTAATGTAAATATCTGATATGCAGGGTGTATTTTCATTGTTACAAATTGAACATAATTAAAGCATAGTGATTAAATACAAAAACAATATAGCAATGCTCACTGGAGAAGCTTACTCTTCCTTGCTCAAAAATGTTGGGAGGGAGGAAAGGAAGGAAGGAAGATTGAAGGGGAAAGGAAGGAGATGGAGAAGAAAGGAGATTGAAGGGAGAAGGAAGGAGAGAGAGATTGAAGGGGAAGGGATGGAGATGGATGGAAGGAAGGAAGGAAGGAAGATTGAAGGGGAAAGGAAGGAGATGGAGAAGGAAGGAGATTGAAGGGGAAAGGAAGGAAGGAAGGAAGGAAGGAAGGAAGAAAGAAAGGAAGGAAGGAAGGAGAGAGATTGAAGGGGAAGGGATGGAGATGGAAGGAAGGAAGGAAGATTGAAGGGGAAAGGAAGGAGATGGAGAAGGAAGGAGATTGAAGGAGGAAGGAAAGAAGGAAGGAAGGAAAAAAGGAAGGAAGGAGAGGGAGATTGAAGGTGAAGGGATGGAGTTGGAGATGGAAGGAAGGAAGATTGAAGGGGAAAGGAAGGAGATGGAGAAGGAAGGAAATTCAAGGAGGAAGGAAAGAAGGAAGGAAGGAAGGAAGGAAGGAAGGAAGGAAGGAAGGAGAGGGAGATTGAAGGTGAAGGGATGGAGTTGGAGATGGAAGGAAGGAAGGAAGGAAGATTGAAGGGGAAAGGAAGGAGATGGAGAAGGAAGGAGATTGAAGGGAGAAGAAAGGAAGGAAGGAGAGAGAGATTGAAGGGGAAGGGATGGAGATGGAGATGGAAGGAAGGAAGGAAGGAAGGAAGGAAGATTGAAGGGGAAAGGAAGGAGATGGAGAAGGAAGGAGATTGAAGGGGAAAGGAAGGAAGGAAGGAAGGAGAGATTGAAGGGGAAGGGAAGGAGATGGATGGAAGGAAGGAAGGAAGGAAGGAAGGAAGGAAGGAAGGAAGGAAGGAAGGAAGGAAGGAAGGAAGGAAGAGAGGATTGATTTTTGGAGAGTCATGTTTTTCCAAATGGTGATTCCCACTGTTCCACAGTGCTTTTTAGGGCTGCTGGGTATGGTAGTCTGGAGCCTCCCATCCTCATCACAGCACCTCTTGCCCTCTCCCAGACGCCCCCAGGACCTGCCCGCCCCTCCAACCTCCTGAGCGCCATCGCAGCGGCGAAATCGTGGGAGCCCCTTTCCACGCTGTGCAGCCCTTCACCGCCAAAGCCTTTCCCGATTCGTCAGACGCGAGAGGGGCACGGCCGGAGCGCCAGCTCCTGCTCGGAAGGTGCTGCTTCTCCCCTCCCAGCCCGTCCGGCTGGCCTCCGACGCACATGCAGGCATCGCCCTCTTCCCCGCCGCCGGGCCGCTTCCGAGGCCTGGAGCCCAACAAGCCAGGAAGGAGCCGCTCCTGCCCACCAGCCCCAGGGCCACGCCGGGTGTCAGAGAGCCAAGGTGGCCTCCGATGGTGAGGGAGGTGGGCCGGGCAGCGCGGGGGGAATCTCCGGCATGGCGTGGAGGCAGCAGCCCAGACCTGGCTCGGCTCGGACCAGCCGCCCATGCAGCTGAGTTGGCCCGGGGCGGCGTCCGGGGCGTGTTTCAAGCCCCTGGGCTTGCCATGAGCTGAGAGACAGGGAGGACACAGCCAGTAGCCGGCCGACATCCACATGGCCCCCAGGAGCACAGCCTGACTCCCGACAGTCATCTGGGAGTTGGGTCAGAGTCCAGACATCAGTGGGGAACCGGCGGGGCTGCTACATACAGCCCGGCTCCCGACAGCCAGCTGAGAGTCGGCCCCATGCACGCAAGCTGCCCTCCCAGTGCCCGCCACTGCCCTGCTAGCCTTACCTTGGGCATCACCTATTCGGTGCGGTGGCAGGCAGGCCCAGGCACTCCTGGGCAGCCATGGCAAGCAGCAGTGACGGTGCAGGCTGACCACCGGCTGGGCCACCAGCTGGCCCAGCCCAAGGGAGGTAAGCCACCCGCCGGGTCCCACATGCGCCAGCTACCCTCCCAGTGCCCTCTGCTGCCCCGCTAGCCTTACCTTGGCCACCACCTGTTCGGGGCAGCGGCAGGCAAGCAGCAGTGACAGTGCAGGCCTACCACCGGCTGGGCCACCAGCTGGCCCAGCCCAAGGGAGGTAAGCCACCCACTGGGCCTCACGCGCACCAGTAACCCTCCCTGCACCCGCCGGTCTCCCACCTCCCACCCCTGGCCCTCTTTTACTTACATTTTTAGTAGCTGCTCAGCAGGGACGGGTGGAAACTTCAAGAAAGCTCGCCTTAGCTGCAGACAACTTGCAGCAACGTTTGGCGACTGGGACTTTTGGCGGGCTCAGCAGGGCAGAGACAGCCTGGACAATTCCTATTGGCTTTTGAAAGCCAATAGAATTAGACTCTATTCAAGAGAGTCTATTCTATTGGCTTTCAAAAGCCAATAGAATAAGAGGGAGTAGCACAGCTAAGGAAAAGGGGATAAAATGGTGGACTGCGTTGTTTGGCGACCCCCGTGAAATGGTCGTTCGACCCCAAAAGGGGTCACGACCCACAGGTTGAGAACCGCGGCTTTACATGATGGTTGTTGAGGCCATGACTCTTCTTCTCTCTGTCTCCCAAAGTTATTCCCATATACCATTACAACATACCCCTTCTTTTCTTTACTGGCTCCCAGAGGTCAGAGGGTTGACTCCCTCTGGGTACCTAAAGCGCTTGTGTTCTTTGAACACGCAACTACTTGCCACTATAGTTTTGATGAATGGTGTTCATTGAAGAAAGGTGTCAACGCTGCTAACATTGGATGTTCTTGCTTTGACATTATATGAAGAGGCTGCCACTCTCTGTATAAGCTGTGTTGTATTTTTAGAGTTAATTTAGATGATGCTGGGAGGGGAGGAGAAAGAATGTGTGTGGGGATTAGTTAAGATAAGAAACCACTGGCTACAGAAAGGAAGGGAAACTTTGCCCTTCAAACTAATTGGAGAACATAATTTATGATTGCAAATAAGAGGAGGGAAATATGCTGGAATATTATGTGCTCAGGGGAGGGGAATTCAGATCTTGGCATCCACCATGCTGTGCCGACACTATGTTACATGATTAAAAACTTTTTAGGATAAACAATGCCTGGAAGTTCTTTGAAGTGTTTCGTTAATCGGAACTATGACATAAGGTCAATTTTTAAAAAAGAAAGGTCATAAGAAAAGAATTCCAGGTCTGTTTCAGGAGCAAAGCTTATTTGTAATGTCATTATTTAAGCCTTTGCATTTTTCTCTCAGCTGCCCTACAGCATGTAAAAGACAATTCAGTGCCTCTTTTAGGTAGGAGCCCAATTTCCATCTGTTGCTTGTTCTTGTAATGGCTAGAAGTGATACCAGATGGTATTAATATAACGGTGGAAGAATAAAATCATAGAGAGTGTGTCAAGATACATATCACTGGTTATTTTTTGTATATATGGATAAATGAAAAGGGAATGTTAGTGATGATATTAGAAATGGATTGGGGACATAAATGTACTTTTTATTCAGATGATGGTCTATTGTTGCATGGGAGCTCAAATGATTTGCAGTGAAATCACTGCAAATGTATGATAAAGCAAGGTTTCTGAAAACTGATATATTAAAGTGCATAGCAGTTTGTTTGACAGGTAGTATAGTGGATGATTCCAAATGCCATATAAATTTAAAAATGAGCAAATTGATTAATTTATGTATGTTAAAATTACTAAATATAAAAAATGAATAGAGTAAGTTTAATATGTGAAAATGCTGGCAAAAAAGTAGTGGGCATTTCTCTGTTGTGAGGAATGGATGTTTGCCAAAAACATAATACAAGTACATAATAAAAAAATAATACAGACATTATTTGTATACAAATATCTAACCTTTTATCTGAAAACTATCCTGTCACTTTTAATGTTTAAAATCAACCACATTCCTTTATAAACAAAACAATCTTACAGGAAGCAAATTATAGGTACCAACCTTGACAGCTCGTTCATTTTTAATTTTTTCTACCTCAATTAAGTTCCGGTCACAGAGCTCCCAGCAGTTGGGGGACAGGATAATTTCACTTGCTTTGGCTAAGTTTTGGGCCAACCGGACTTCTTCCACTGCTCGACCAGTTACCACAAAATGTTGTCGTCTATTATCACCAATGACAACTTTTGAGATGTGACCTGCAGAGAGTCCTGAGAAAAGATTCAACTTCTTTATCAGAGATCCTAATTATAGAATACTGAAATAAAATGGGGATGGGAAAGTTGAAAATGAAATAATTCCACAATCTATAAATATCTAGAAAATTATTGCTTTTATTTATACTTTAATTATTAATGAAATCTTATCTCTGCTGATAAAGGATAATGGGTTTTTGGACTAATCTTTGTGTCATTTTTTAAAAATTATAGTTCCATTTTTTTAACCTTCAATCCTAAATGTTTATGAAAGGAAATATTAATTTAACAGAAGTTACTTATTGGTTATAGCCATCTTTGCAGCTTTCCTTTTGTCTCTGTTTCTCTCCGCACAGGATGAAATTAACATATACATCATTTTATAGCTTTTTAAAATGAAAAATAGGCTTCAAGTTTGTTCTAGACTAAGGGGGTGGTACCTATCTTCACTCGTAGCTCAAGTCCCACTTCAGTATCACGAACACCATATTCTTGTTGGATGCTGAAACTACACTTCAGTGCTAGAGTAATAATCTCATTTAAATGGCAACGCTCTACCTTCCAGAGCGCCAACAGAGCATCACCTGGAAATAAGAGAATAAATCATGGAGCTTGTTGTATTTTCAAGAATGTATTTCCAGTAGTTTTACAGAATTATAAAAAGTAGCCTACTTGTATGACTGTTTATTCCTGCAATAACATAATAATCTTCTATACCCTATTGTGGTGTGCATTCTTGGTTACTAATAGTTATAAATTCCCTCCCCTCATAACATAACTAGTTAGGAAATGGTTATTCCTCCTCAGGGCTCATGTACTGAGCTATGATTAAGTGGCATGTGGGGCTCTTTTAACAAGAGAGCATGCTAATTATACTAATGCTTTGTTGTTCGTTATTGTAATTTCAAACTTTCTGTTTTTATAAAAACATTTCTTGTATTAACTTTTATGATTGTGTTTTTATCTTTCAATGTATTATTTAAATTAGGAAATTTAAATAAATTTAAATTTATTTAAGTTCATTTATATCAGTCTTTTCAAAGTTGGCAATTTTAAGGTGTGTCAACTTGCTAGCTGGGGAATTCTGAGAGTTGAAATCCACATCTTAAAGTTGCCAAGTTTACTGCATATCAATATCCAAAGTCATTATTTAATAAAATAATTGTCATTGCTTGAAGCACTTATATATTTTACTATTTTTTTTTAAAAGTGATATCTTTAGCTGGGAATCCAAGATAATTCTGGACTCAGAAATTCAGTGGAAAGATGCAGAGACCTTTGCAAATTATGAAGATGATGCTTACAACAATTTCATAAACATATTTTTTTAAAATATTGACTTTCATGAAAATAGGATATCCTCTTATACAATTCAGGCTATTTCTTCACTTGTAATTTATACTATCTTCTGAAGTATCGCTCCGTTATTGCTAAAGCCATATAAATCCTGTCTACCTTACTATTACTATATATCAGTACAACATTGATTGCATGATACCAGAAATCATAGTGAAGAAACAGCCTAAAATAAATTCAATTATAGTGGGCTGATATTACAAATAATTTAATTTATCTAAGAATTTGTATGCTTGAGCTTTAGATAGATGGAGGCATACTAAATCAAACACAATCCAACCTGTTGAGAAAAATCTTATTGTATTGATTCAAGAAGGCCATTATCCAATATGGCAGCAACCTACACTCCTATTTCTGATAATCAACTTGATGTAATTACCATTTACCAACATGTCAAAAATACTACAGGTAGTACTTAGATAAAGAAAAGTAGGAAAAGAATTTCTGTCACTATATGGTGGGGTTGTAAAGCATGACATCATGTGACCGTAGCAATGGCAACCCTGGCAGCGCTTAGCAAACGCAATCCCAGCATTTGCCACTGCTGTTTTTAAACAAGAATTGTGGTTCATTAAGAAAATAACTCCTTATCATATCCTGCCATATTCCAATAAAGTGGAGAAGCCACAAGGAAATTGTAAATCCCCAGACAGCTTGCAAGCAGCCTAGCAAGCAGATAAGTGGTTGTTGCCAGGTATGGGATGGTGCGCAAGGGATTGGTGTGGCACAGTATGAGTGTGATCAGACTTGGGATAGATGTTGCACGATGTAGGAGAGTGTGCAAATGGTCAGCATGGCCAAATAATGGCAGAGTGTGGGATGGCAGCTTCAGAGAAGGGGTGAGATAAGCACATCCAATTTTGGGGTAAACATTCAGATGGGAAAAGGCTGCTCTTACACAGCAACACATGGCTCTCTATTCATATAAAGCTTGGTTTTTTCAAATTATGCAATTTTGCCTGGAAATTCTTTTTAATTTAGCTAAGAAATAAAAAGGAAACATTAACTGCTTTTTTAAAACATGCACACATTGAGATATTTTTTTAAAAAAACACAGTATTTAACATCCAAAACTTATTCTAAACAAAAGAAGAAACAGGGTGACATGATAGCAGTACTTGAGAAGCTGCCACAAAAAGAGGGGGTCAAATTATTCTTCAAAGCACCAGAAGGAAGGACAAGAAACAATGGTTGGGAACTGACCAAAGAGAGAAGCAACTTGGAATTAAGGAGAAACTTCCTAAAAGTGAGGACAATTAACCAATGGAACAGCTTGCCTTCAGAAATCATGGGTGCTCTATCACTGAAGATTTTTAAGAAGAGACTAGACAGTCACTTGTCTGAAATGGCATAGGTTTTCCTATTTGAGCAGGGACTGGACTAGAAGACCACAAAGGTCCCTTCCAGCTCTGTTCTGTTCTATTCTGTTCTGTTCTGTTCTGTTCTGTTGTTCTATTCTATTCTATTCTATTCTATTCTATTCTATTCTATTCTATTCTATTCTATTCTATTCTATTCTATTCTATTCTATTCTATTCTATTTGTCAGTAAATTTTATCCAATTCCAACACAAATATGTATAGGAATGTTTTATTACATGTGATAGACATGTAAAAACAACCTCAAAATTGGAAAGATGTGGACTTCCGGTTCCAGTTGCGGCATCGCTAGTCGTGTGGGGAGATTACTCTCCCCGCCAACTAGTTTTCCCTCCGTCGGCGGACCCTTATGCGGGTTCAAAGTCACCCTGGAGGGCGCGACTTTCCTACGAGGAGGCAGCATTCCAGCAGCGGAGGAGCGGCGGCTCCTCCAGCTGTCTGGATGGAACTCCGAGGGCCGACGGAGAAGAAGATCAACCAATAAAATGGCCGATCGCTCTGCCGCAAGAAACTGCAAGTCCAAAGAACATCTAAGCTTCAGACCCACCGTGGTGAATCCGGGTGAGATCTTTCCTTTTTTTTTCCTCTCTTTGTTTTTTTTTGTTTGCTTTTTGCCTGCAAGAGCTGTGTGGGAAAGATTTCCCTAGCTTGGAAAGGCAGCTTTTACTCATTGGGGAAGAAAGGGGAACAAAGTAAAGTTTTAGAAATTACGTTGCTTTTTTCATATAAGTACTTTGGGGTATCGGGAAAACTTTTTTCACGAACTTTATTATTAGCCTATGTTGTTGTTGTTGTTGTTTTTGAGTAAAGAAAGAAGAATGAAAAGTGAAATGACTTTGGGGAAAAAATGGATTTATTTATTTTTTTTAGCTTTCTGAGGACATCTACTGGTTAAAAAGTAATATTGCAATTGGAGAGGAGATGATCTTTTTATATGAAAGTTAACTGGATGTTTGAATTTTTTTCTGAAATGGAGCTGTACTCACATTTAAATTGCAAACTTATTCTGGAGAAAATTTATGAGACTAAAGAGGAAATATGTGCTACAATGAAAGAGCTTACTACAGAACTAAGAATCAGAATCTCTTCTTCAAACTTTAAAACTGACTTTCAGATTGCACCTGATTCTTCTATTAAACAGACTCTACAAAAAGAGGACCTAACCAAGAATAAAGAGAAATTGACTCTGCTTTATATGCAACTCAGTTATGGCGTTGAGAATCAGGAAAAGCAAAGACCGGGACTTGGAACTCTAAAGCAATGAGACTTTATGCAAAAAAAAATCAGAAGGCCAATTCAGAGGTCAAGATGGTTCTTACTGATTCAAAAGATATTACAAGCAGCAAAGAGAGACTTATCTGTTGGAAAGGAAGCTTTGCTATGGAAACCTACTTGGCATTTGAAAAAAACTAGAATAAGATTTTAAAAAAATGAAAGTTAAAGTTTTGAGTAATGGACTAAAGGCAATCTAGAACTATGGACTGACTTAAGGACCAAGATTATAAGTTAGATGTAAGAAAAATGGGATTAATTGGAAGGTATAAAATTTATCTACATGGAAATTATTGATGATTTACTTGTTTGATGATTAATGAATTGAAATATCTTAAAGTTTGATGTTATCTTGTTAGTTTACTGATGGTTTATATAGCTTTAGGACAGATTAATACTTTAAAAAAGAGATATAAGAGAAAAAAGGAGTGACTAATGAAATACATATTAAATCCTTTAAGAATGTATTTGTTCTTTTTTTTCTTTTCTTTTCTTTTCTTTTCTTTTGTTTAGGATAATAGGGTTATTTGTAAGAAAATTATTATGTAATCTTGAACTAACCTAATAAGATGATTTCTGCTTGATAAGGTTGATGTCATTGGTTATGATAATTTAATTGGATATGAACTGAATTATGTTTAATGGATTGAAAAAATTTAAGATTTGATTTTATTTGCTAGCTATAAGAGAGTGATTAGTTGATAGATAAGATATATATAGTATAGATTAATGTTTTAGTTTAATTAAGGGATATTAGTGGAAGAAGAGTTAAATAAAATTTACAATAAAAACTAAGGTACCAGAATATATTTGGAAGGAATACCCGAACTGATAGAGTTTGTATTTAAAGCTAATTTGATTATGGTTGTATACATTTTTTAAAGTGTTAGAAACAGGTATAGGTTGACTAAATTTAAACTAGACTGAATTATTTTAAATAAACTATGTTAGTGAAGGGGAAAGAGAGGGAATACTAGAGGTACTGATTGAAGTATGTATAAATGTTTTGCTTTTGGATGATTGTTTACCCTAACACCATGGTGTGCTTTGAGCATTTTGTTGTAAAAATTAAAAAAAACCAATAAAATTTTTGTAAAAAAAAAATATTGGAAAGACGTGGTACAATGCAGAGAAAAAAATGGAATTTAAATTTGAAACAAAACTGCGGCTTTCCTTATTAGCAATAATATCACAAAAAAACCAAGAAATATTAACATTTAATAATAAATATTTTTACAGCAACAAGAATAAATTTTGTTTAGTATTGGAAGAAAGATACAATTCTGATTAGGAACTTAAACTTGGAGAAAATGTAGCAATGGCAAAACTAGCGGTATACAGTACATGCACAATAGAATTTTAACTAAATGTAAGAATATTTCCCATACATAAAATATATCATGCACCACAGTAAATGTAACTAGCTACAGTTTGGCTTTTAGGGAGGCCTAATCCTTATAGAAATTGCAAATTAGCAGATGTGTAAAAAAAAGGGAAGTCAGAAACTTAAAAGCTCTTTTTTCATTTTTTCTTTCTACTTTTTAGACTTTTACATTTGTTAAACATCTATTTTTTCCTTCCATTAACATATGTAAACATACATAAACATGTATACCAAGAGATATTACCTAATAATAATATAACATACATTTCGAAATCAAATAATTTAGCCTAAGTTCAAATCCTTTATTATACTGTATAACCAATACTTTGATGTACAAAGCTATACTAAACTTTGAATGAAAAAAACCCAAATAATCCTAATGCTCATAACACCAATATTCTAAACTATAATTAATAACAATAGAATGTCCACCTTTTTTCCTCTTTTTTATATTTTTATATCCTATACTCTGGATATCTAAACAGTACAATGTTAACAAAATTAAGTATATTATATAAATATCATTGTATTGAAATAAGATGTAAACTAACACAATAAAACAAAAAATGATTTTGATGTGTAAAAATAAAATCACTCCTTTTATTTTTCACAAATCATACCTGCAAATTTCAAGACATCACCTCCAAACACCAGTACTTCTATACATGAAAGAAAAAGGAAGAAATTTACAAATGATCTTTCACTATATTCCATGAGAAAGTTGCTTTTAGAGAAAATGCCCTGATTTACTTTAATCATTGTTCTTTTTTCCCTACAAACAGAACAGCTATTGACTTGCCACACCCTCTGCTGCACTTTATATCCCCATTATGATTATCCTCAAGTGGGCATGAAACTAGCAATGTGGGCAGAAACATTTGAAATGCAGCATATATTATGACACTTATGCCAAGTGCCATTTTATGATTCAATTTATAATTTAACTTTTAATTATTGGTAGGTTATTTTATTGCTAAAATGAAAGTTACCTCAGAACCACAATATTTTTTAAAAAATCTCTTTGAAACCCCAAAGGTCCCTTTCTGCTCATGGGTGGTGTTTATAGCTTCCATTTCTTTTTTAAATGGAGTTTATTCAATTGAACTCAGAGGGACTTCTTTCTAAATGGAAACAATTGCAGAGCTTGACAGAGTGTGCATAGGACTAGCAGCATGGAACAGCAGAGGAAAAGTTGCAGCTTGAGGGGCTTTCCTGTAAAATTGGGAGTCCCCTTCTTGGCCAATGCTGTCCAAAAGCCTGGGGTGATGGGTGGAAGTGTTGCTGATCCCAGCCTCCTTTCCCATCAAAAGTAGGTGAGGATGCTTGGAACAAGCTAACAATTGCCCCAGAAAGAGTACTTGGATGGGAGACCACCAGGCAATTCAAGAATTGTGCGCCTGACAGGGAAGTAAGGTAGGCCTGCCTGTGAGAGTGGTTGTGTCTCCAGTCTTAATCCACCATATTCCCTTCACTGGACACTTTTCACAAGCACCCCCAAACAGCATATTTGGATGGAAACCACCAAATGATCCCAGAATGCTATCTGGACATTAATCAAGGTTGAAATAATTTGTATGGAATTGTTCCATACAAATGGTATTTTATTGTAATTAAGGTGACCAACTTTTTTACAATGAAAGGGAGGACACAAATAAATTGAAGAAAAAAATATTGTAAATAAAAGAAACATTCATTGCAACAATAATACAGACAACTTGCATGTGCAAAGTTTGCCAGTCAGGTGTTTTGGCGCGCTCAGCAGCAATTCCTATTGGCTTTCAAAAGCCAATAGCGGGAGTAGCACAGCTCATGCAAAAGTTGAAAAAAAACCATCAAAAAAAAGGTGCCAGAACGCCGTTCTGAGCGTTCTATGAGGGGG
Organism: Bothrops alternatus; assembly: GCA_034064705.1. Lineage (NCBI taxonomy): Eukaryota > Metazoa > Chordata > Lepidosauria > Squamata > Viperidae > Bothrops > Bothrops alternatus. Next base: position 679,311 of record JARGCV010000091.1, read on the forward strand.
GAAAAAAGCCCTGCAGATTAGTCTTCAAATATCGAAAAGGAGGACATGTAGGAGGACACTTTTCGAGGGAGGACAGAACCTACAAAAGGAGGACTGTCCTCCCTAAAGAAGGACAGTTGGTCACCTTATTGTAATTTAAAGGAGAGTACACTTCTTTAAAAAACAATAAACAGGGCCCGGCCTTTCCCCCTCCACCATCACCATTTCCAGGCAGTCTCAAGATTGACACTGCCAGGTGGTCTTCCCCCACTGCTCTAAAGCTTTCTCCTCTCCCGCCCAGAGGGAGGCAGCAACTGGACTGCCTTTGGGCCAGTGCAATTTTTTATGGGTAAGCAGGAAAGGGAGGTGAATTCCAAGCCCTCTTCTTATATAATATTAAAGGAATTGGAAGAGGCTCCCCCCTCCTTCCCTTCCTGCCTCCCCTGACCATGTAACCTAGAAGCATCTGCCTGCCTCCACTCCCCCCTCCCCCTGGCTCTGCTGCAAAGCCCCCCCCCCCGCATCTCACCCAAACAACAGCCTCCCTTTAGCTCAGGGGTTCTCAACCTTGGCAACTTTAAGCTTTGCTGGCTGAGGAATTCTGGGAGTTGAAGTCCACAAGTCTTAAAGTTGCCAAGGTTGAAACCTCTGCTTTAGCTTAACCTTGAAAGCAATGGTGCAGAGAGCGATGGTGAGGACAGGGCGGGGATCCTTTATGGGGGGGATCTTCCCTTTGAATCCCTGAGGCACAACAGGAAAGGAAAGGAGAGAGATTTGATCCATGCTCAGAGGAGTTCTTGTCTCACTCTGTGGCCATAGAGAGTTCCCAGGATTTAATTTCTGCAATTTTAATTTGAAGGGATAGAAGTGGTCCAAGACATAGGGGCTGTGTTCACACAATCACCTAACTGAATTGTGAGTTCACACAATCACTTAACTGATTTGTGAGCAGCGCAGAGGCCTGGCCTTCTCAGGTGCTGCGATTTTTGGCTTGCTTGCTCCCTTCTCTTCGGGATGCGCTGCAAACTGGTTTCCTGAGGGCAGAGATCCAATTTTGGCCGGAGGTTGTGAAGGTTACAGAATACAACTCCGTAGCTGGGTGTGCTTGGCACCACTTTCCCAATGGTGCTGGGGCATGGAGAGGGATCAGCCCACTATTAAGGGCCCTGCAGCAGCCTCAAGGCCAGGAAGGGGGGGCTTTCCAGCAACACCCATCAGCCCATTTCTTCTGCAAATGACTGGTAAAGCCAAGCAGGAGAGGGAGCCGGTGTGGACAGCTCTTTGGAAGAGGCATGGCTCTTCACGTAGTCCCCTCCCCTGACATCAGGCACATGTGAGAGAGAAGCAGCGAAGTCAGGAGCTGAACAGGGCACAAGGCTTCTCTGCTGCCTGATTGGCTGGTGGCTACTTGTCCTATGGAGTGAAACGCCTGGGTCAAATTGTGCCTCGAGGAATGGGCTGGGGCACCATTAGCGATGGAGAATTGTGGCAGTGGGGCAATGGAGGAAGAAAGCTAGCTAAGATTTGATGGTGGTGGTTGGCTGGCAGTGAAGGGTCGGAACCTAAATGTCCTAGACCATTTCTAAATGATTAGAATTTATTCAGATGATTCTGTCATTTTCAATAATTTGGCTATTACCAGTGCAGAAAAATATAATATCATAAGCATCCTTTGCACACATAATCAATTGGAGATGTTTTCTTTCTAGCCTACTTATTTTCAATCTTCCTTATCAGAAAACATTCAATGTATCAATAGGAAGTGCAACCAAATGCACTTCAAACCAATGCACCCTAAAACAAGCATTGTACACACAATTCAGAGGTTGCTTTCATATTTTTTGCAAGCCAAATCTTTGCAGGTGGGAAGAGACACAAGGGTTGCAGCATATCAGGAATGTCATGTCGTGGTACTATTGTAGATGTCAATTCTAAGTATGTAAAAAAAATACCCTGCAAATGTGGGGAAGTGGTGCAACCTTTTTTGGGGGTGGTGGTGTATTTTTATATATACTATGGCTTCTGTACCACACGTTTGTGCAGAGTATGGCCAGATGAAGCTTTGGCTTCTCAAAAGTTCTCAGGTCTATAATCTTTGTTAGCCCAATACCTTAACTGGGTATTTTATTTTATAGTCAAATTCAAGTGGCTTATATCTTTTAAAAGTGCTTTGCCAAGGCTAGCCAGATAATGAGGCCATAATAGATGAGCTAGTACTATCTCATGTAAACATTTAATAACCCACCCAGAGTCACTTCAAAGCTAGATGGGCAACAAACAAACTTAAAGATAATAATAAATACAAACTATTAGGCAAGAAATCTAAACAAATAGAAGGATAAATAATTGCAGTAGAATATTACACAAGTTTTCAGAAACTGATGTAGGATTAGGCCTGCCCAATTAGGCCTGCTTTACATTAGTTGGAATAGTCTGGGGGATATTCCAACTAATCCTGCTTTTGATAAGGATTTCCAAATACTACAGGATGTGAGATTTTATTCTCTATTTACATTTCTTTGTGGAATGTTGCTATGTCTTTTTTCATTGCCTTCATTGATATTCCCAGTCTATATTATACTTTGTAATTTCTTTGCAGCGCTTTGCTTAATTAATCCTTAACTATGTATTTTTACTTCATTAGTGTATTCATAGTGAATCTCCTGCCCTGTTTTAATGTGGCAAAATACACAGTTGGCCTAATAAATATTCAGTGGCATTACTAATTGGACACATTCCTTGACAAGACACTGCAATATGATTGGTGAGAGAATTTGGCATCTCTGAAGCTGAAGCTCTATAACAAAAAAATAATATCTGTGGATCTGTTTTATACCCATTTTCTCTGTGCACAGCTTTATTTTCTTTTCTAGAAAGTAAATACCTGTTTTCAAATCAAAGTAGTTTGGAAATACCCTGTTTATGACAGGTATTCTTCAAAGTTCTAAGCTCACCTTCAACAATGTCACCCACGTAGTAATTAAGGGTCTGTGTTAATTCATCAGCACCACGATCCAAGCTGGTGTTCATGCTAAACTTTTCTGTCAGAGCTGTGAAACCTTGAAAATCATAAGCAACTGCTGTCAGTATAACATTTTGGGACTGTGGATTAGAGATAAAAGAAGGACAGGCAGGAGTTGACTCAAAAGAAAGTCTTGGCTTGGAGAAGAGAAACAAGCAGCTATAAATTTCAGCTGACAAAGGAAAATCTCCATAGAATCTGTCCTTGACAGCAGTTGACATGTAGAGCCTTATTTCCTGCACTGTGCATTTATATATCCCAAAGTAAGTCCTTTTTTGCACAGGAAAAGAAAAATAATAGTTAAATAGATGCACATTGAAAAATCAGTAATTCTCTTGAGGTTTATTATGTGTTTATGTGGATATTTTAAACCTAATTTTCAGGATGAGCAGCAAAGATTTTGCACTATTTTTTCTCATTTAGTACCTTAAGTTTCCATTTTAAAAAAAGTATCTCTGAAATTTGTCCCCTTCCCTCAGTGGCACACTGATTTCCTTTGCTTACCTGAAATATCCATAAAGAGCAGAACACCATCAAAGCTTTCAATGAAAGGCATTTCCTGAGCAAAATCTCCATATACAATGATATCAGGGACATGAGCAGCTAGTTTACCAAGGGTTGAAATCTCAATTTGATTATTCTTATTAGTCATTATTATTTCTGATTTGGAACATAACTTGCAAGCTTATTCACTGCTATATAGGCATTAAATCTTCTGTTGTGATGCGCCAATACTGTGAAGACTTATGTATACTTAGATAACACCTCCATTGTTAGGTTCTGTGTCACAATGAACTGATAGCAATTTCTCCTCCAATTACAGTAGATGGATTATACTTTTCCTAACAACTGTTGCTAGGCTAAAGCATATCCTTCTCAACAGTGAATTCTCTTAGTTACAGATTGTTGTCACTTAATCAGCAGTGTGCAGCAGTGAGCCAGCAGTATGCAGCAGCAGCCCGAAAATATAGTCCTTGATTGTATAAACAGAGATATAGAATCAAAATCACATGAAGTAAGGCCACACCTGGAATACTGCAGCCAGTTTTGGTCACCACATTAAAAAAAAAGATGTTGAGACTTTGGAAAAAGTGTAGAGAAGAGCAACTAAGATGATTAAAGGCCTGGAGACTAAAACTTATGAAGAATGGTTGCAGGATTTGGTTGCTAGTCTAGAGAAAAGGAAGAACGGCTACGAGATCGGCTAGTTTGTGGTTTGAGGAGCTGAGAACTGCAGCAAAAGATTTTTGCAAAAGAAGCCATTTCTTTCCAAGATGTGCTAAGGGAGATTACGGCCAAAGAAGCAGCGGGAGGAGCTAAGGCTTTGCGGCTTTCCAAGAACCCTACATGTTCGGGCTCAGTCCATCAAGAAGTTGCTAGAGAGGTATCTGAACTGGATTCCAAAAATGAGGTTGATCGTTTGCAGAGAGAAGGCCCCAAGAGCAAGCTGACAAGGGATCTGACAAGGCAGTTCCATTCCCTCTGTGTTTCGGATGTGGAGGCCGCCACAAGTGCTCCAACTGCAGTTTTCTCTCTGCTACTTGCTGGGTATGTGGCTGGCAAGGCCACATAGCCACCGTCTGTTTGGGTCACAAGAAAGACCGTTCATCGGAAGAATTGCCTCGGAAAGGTATCAGGGTCCCCAGCCAGAATAGGGTGGGTTTTTGCACGTCCTGAAGGAGCATATTGAGAACAGGGGCCCACCGGCCATTGAAGAAGAAGCTGCATATTAATGTCAAATTGCAGGGGGTCCCCTTAGCGATGGAGCTGGACACAGGTTCAGCTCTGTCAATCATTTCCCAGAACTTAAAAAACAGAAAGAGAAGAAAATAATACATAACTTAGTAGATGGAAAAGATTTTCTACAATTCAAAAATGAAGAAATAAAAAAGATAATTAAGAAATACTATAAAGAATTGTATGATAAAGAGGAGATTTCAAGAGAGAGAACTGCTCAATACCTAGAAGAAAGTAAACTTCCAAAAATTCCAGAGGCATTTAAAACTATGTTAGAAGAAAGAATTACAATGATGGAGATATCAGAGGCTATAAAAACAACAAAAAAATGGGAAAACACTGGGCCCAGATGGGCTTCTGGCAGAGCTCTATAAAATTGTACAAGTCATATTAAGTGAACTGCTGAAAGATGTTTTTAATGGACTTTTGTTAGAGGCTAAGCTTCCAAATACATGGATAGAAGCAAATATTACTTTAATACCAAAGAAGACTCAGATTTGACGTATATTAAGAATTATAGACCGATTTCATTACTTAATGTGGATTATAAAAATTTTACTTCAATAATGGCAGAGAGACTGAAAAAATATTTAGTTGAATTCATACATCCAGATCAAAACAGCTTTTTACCAAAGAGACAAATCAAAAACAACTTAAGAGTGATAATGGACATATTAGAATACTATGAACTACATCCAGGGAAACAATTAGCATTAATATTTTTAGATGCCCAAAAGGCATTTGACAACATTTCCTGGCAATTTATGATTCAGCAACTACAAATAATGGACTTTGGAAAGAACTTTACAAATATGATAAAAACAATATATAGCAATCAGACAACAAAAGTGATTGTGAATGGAGACTGTACTGAGAGCTTTGAGATAAGAAAAGGCACGAGGCAAGGATGTCCACTGTAATATATTGAGTTAAAGTCTGAGAATTGAGATGCTGAGAAGTGAAAAAATGGTAAGCAGGCCACTTGGTCAACAAGCCAGACTTTCTGTCTGCAGACTACTTATTATGCATTTAAGCTGGAGAATACTGTGTTCCTATTGGCTGCCGCCTTTAGGCTGAGTTTATAAGTATGGATGGAGCATTTGTTGTTAGTTTCTGTTTTGACCTTAAATAAAGAGAATTGTGTTTCACCTACTGCCTCTTCAATGCCACATCGAACAGAAAACATAACACTGGCGTCGAAGGTGGGATCGTGCTGCCCCACCATGAAGAGCTGAGGCACTACAGGGATTAGGCCTAGCAGATGCTTGGTTAGAACAGTGTCCCCCGCCCTCACTCTATCCTACCAGTATGGAAACGTTGGAGGAGAGTGCTTCCTGGAAGTCCCACGGAAGTCTGTGCAGCACGAGGCCTTGAGAGGCCCACGAAAAACTCACCATGGCTAAGATTGGAAAACTCTCTGAGTTTGACATAGCTCATCCAGAAAGGTGGGGCTCCTACGTCGTGAGAGTTGAAAACTACCTGCGGGTTAACCAAGTTTGAGACAACAGTTTGAAGGTCGCGATGCTGCTATGTGTGTGCGGTCAGGCAACATTCAACACGCTGAGAACCTGGTTGCACCAGCTCCGCTCGAGTCCATTGCATACTCAGAACTTAAGAAGATGCTCAAAGAACACTTTGAGCCCAAGCTATCGGTTATTGCCTGGCAGCATGCCTTCAAACAACAAGACCAACCTCCCAGCCAACTTCATAACCACTTTTCATCAAGCGGCTTGACTTTGTGAATTCAAAGACCTCGAAGAAAGACTGAGGGACCGTTTAGTTTGTGTTTAAGGAGTCAGGAGCTTCAACAGAAGATATTTGCGAAAGAGACTATCTCATTCCAAGATGCATTGCGGGAGTTCACGGCCGAAGAAGCAGCTAGCGGAGCTGTCAAGGCCCTATGGCTCTCCAAGAGCCCTCCTTGCTCAGAGGCCATCAACCAAGAGAACGCCAAGAGAGTCAAAGACTCCAAATCGGACCACGAAGTCGATCGGTTACAGCAACCACATGAAAGAAGGCCCCAATGACCAATTGGCAAGACAGTTCCCTTTTCTCAATGTGTTCCACACAGCAACATGCCGGGCATGTGGCAAGCAAGGCCACATCGCCGCTGTTTGTAGGGGTTGCAGGAGAGAACACTCATCAGAAGAGTTGCCTTGGAAAGGTATCGGGGTTCCCGGACAAAACAGGGTGGGCTATTGCACTAGTAGAAGGAGCGTGTTTAGGACAGGTGTCCATCACCCATTCAAGGAGAAGTTGCATCTCAAAGTCAAGTTGCAAGGGGTTCGTTGTGACATGGAGCTGGACATGGGGTCAGCTTTATCAATAATTTCCCAAAGAACTCTCCAGCAAATTTGTAGTCATAGCGGCAAGCGAGTTAAGCTCAGGCCGTCGAACCTCATTCTAACCAATTTCCAAAACTCCCATGTAACAGTCAAGGAGGAGGCAACATTCGGGGTGCAGTTCAGGAATTTTGAGGGTCCACTGGAAGTCTTAGTAGTTGAGGGCAACCACACTAGCCTCATCGGACTCAATTGGTTTGATGCATTGGGAATTCAAGTGACCGGATGTCAAGGCTGCTAATATTGAATATTCTTGCTTTGACAAAATATGCAGAACTGTCTGGTACTTTTAGAGTTAATTTAGAGGAGAATGATGGAGGAGGGAAAAGCCCGCAAAAGGGAATGGAAGAGAACTTTTGCCCTTCAAACTAATTGGAGAATGACCCGATGGTGAGTCGACAAATCCCGCCTTTTTCACTGGCCGCCAAACTTATAATCCCTAAGTCTGGGGCACAAATGGACTTAAACGTGCTAATTGATTCTGGATGCACCCGCTGCATTATTAGTCTACTGTTTGCCATGAAAATGGGCATACGGGCAAAACAGCTTTAATTTTTTTCAATCTTTTTTATTAATTTTTTTTCATCAATATATGTTGATTTTTCCAACCAACAAGTTGTCTGGAATTTGCTAAACTAATACATGTTCAATCCCTAATCCTTCATTCTTTTCTCTAACCAAGAATAAAATAAATTCCAAATTTGATAGTAGTCTGTATCTTTGTCTTTCAACCTCATAGTTAATCTGTCCATCTCTGCACATTCCAAAATCTTCCTGATTATTTCTTCCTCTGATGGCAATCCTTCATTCTTCCAATATTGTGTGAAAATTATTCTTGCTGCTGTGGTAATATGTAGGGTTAAATATAATTTCTGCTTATTAGTCTTTTCAGACATAATGCCTAGTAAAAAAAAGTTCAGGTTTAAAATCCACTTGTTCATCCAATATTTTTTCTAACCACATATGTATATTTTTCCAATAAGCCTTTGCCTTCCCGCATGTCCACCAAATATGATAATACGTGCCTATATTATGTTTACATTTCCAACATCTATCTGACATATTTTTAAACATTTTTGCTAATCTTGCTGGTGGAAGGTGCCATCTATAAAACATTTTATACAGATTTTCTTTGTATGAAGTTGACATTGTTAATTTATAGTTTTTCTCCCATAACATTTGCCATTTTTCTAATTCTATGTTATAGCCAAAAAAATTTTCCCATCTTATCATTGTTTCTTTCACTTGTTCACTTTCCATATCTAGAATTAACAAAAAATTATACATTTTCTTAATTAATTTCTCATCTGAGGTTAACAAAATCTTATCAAACACAGTTTGATCCTTATAAAACCCATACATTTTTAGATCTTTTTCATATCTACTTTGTATCTGTAAATGTGCCCACCAGGACAAGTTAATTCACTGATTTTCCAGTTCTTGTTTAGATTTTAATTTCCCATCAATATCTAGAATATTTTTATATGTCCATATTTTTTCAAAGTCTACCAAGTTCGGATGTATAAATGCCTCCATCACTGAATTTTTGAATATATTTTAGCTTTAATTTTTTCCCATACTGTTGACAAGTCATTTCTTATAAAATGATTTTGAAAGTACTTATGGACTTTGTTTTTCCCGTACCATAAGAAAGCGTGCCAGCCCAATTGTAAATCATATCCCTCTAGATACAATAACCTTTTATTTCTAAGTGTTATCCACTCTTTCACCCATGTTAACACAGATGCTTGATAATACAAGGTCCATTCCGGCGACCCAAAACCTCCATTTTCCTTAGCATCTTGTAATGTTTTCATCTTAATTCTAGCTTTTTTCCCCTGCCAAATAAAATTCAAAATTAATGAATTTAAATCTTGAAAGAATTTTCTCTCGGGTTTTATCAGAATCGTTTGAAATAGAAATAAAATCTTTGGCAACACATTCATTTTTACTGTAGCAATTCTTCCTAATATTGACAGCTGCAGATTTTTCCATCTTTCTAAGTCTAGTTTTATTTGCTTTAATAATTTTATGTAATTGTCTTCTTTTATTGACGAACACTTAGCTGAAAGATAGATACCTAGATATTTAACTTTTTTCACTATTTGTACCTCTGTTTTTTCTACCGTAGTATTTGCCTTTTTTGTTTATCTGTAAGGTTCTTTACTATTACTTTAGTTTTATCTTTATTTATTTTTAGTCCTGCCACTTCTCCATATTCTTCTATCTTTCCCCATAGTTTAGGAATCATCTCTAAAGGTTCTTCCAAAATAAATACTAAATCATCGGCAAATGCTTGTAGTTTATATGTTTCATCTTTTACTTTCAATTCTTTAATTTCTGTATCTTGCCTTATCCTTCTATTTAATACTTCCAAAGTAAAGATAAATAATAATGGAGATAGTGGACATCCTTGTCTCGTGCCTTTTCTTATCTCAAAGCTCTCAGTATAATCTCCATTCACTATCACTTTTGCTGTCTGATTACTATATATTGTTTTTATCATATTTGTAAAGTTCTTTCCAAAATCCATTATTTGTAATTGTTGAACCATAAATTGCCAAGAAACATTATCAAATGCTTTTGGGGCGTCCAAAAACACTAATGCTAATTGTTTCCCTGGGTATAATTCATAATATTCTAATACGTCCATTATCACCCTTAAATTATTTTTGATTTGTCTCTTCGGTAAAAAGCTGTTTTGATCTGGATGTATAAACTCAACTAAGTATCTTTTCAGTCTCTCTGCCATTATTGAAGTAAAAATTTTATAATCCACATTGAGTAATGAAATCGGTCTATAATTCTTAATATACATCAAATCTGAGTCTTCTTTTGGTATCAAAGTAATATTTGCTTCTATCCATGTATTTGGAAGTTTAGCCTCTAACAGTAATCCATTGCAAACCTTTTTCAGCGGTTCGCTTAATATGTCTTGTAGCTTTTTATAGAGTTCCGCCGGTAGCCCATCTGGACCTGGTGTTTTCCCGTTCTTTTGTTGTTTTATAGCCTCTAATATCTCCATCATTGTTATTCTTTCTTTTAACATAATTTTGAATGTCTCTGGAATCTTTAGCAGTTTACTTTCTTCTAAATATTGAGCAATTCTCTCTTTTACAGCCTCCTATTTGCCATACAATTTCATATAATAGTTCTTAATTATCTTTTTTATTTCTTCCTTTTTAAATTGTAAACAACCTTTCCCATCTACTAAGTTATGTATTATTTTCTTCTCTTTCTGCTTTTTAAGCTTATAGGCTAGCCATCTTCCTGGCTTGTTGGCATTTTCGAAAAAAATTTGTTTTGCTCTTTTTATTTGTTCAGCCAATTTTTCTGAGTCCAACAGATTCAGCTTATGTTTTATTATTTCCATTTCTCTTTTCCAAGTCTTTTCCTGTGGGTTTTGTTGTAATTCTATTTCTAACTTTCTAAATTCTTCTTTTAATAATAAATATTGCTGTCTTCTCTGTTTGTTTTTCTTTGCCATATACATTATAGCTATGCCTCTAAAATATGCTTTAGCTGTATCCCATATGTTTTGTAGTGATGTGTCTTCTTCTTTGTTTTCTTTAAAAAAAATTCCATTTCTCTTTTGGCCAAGTCTATGAATTCTTTATCTTTTAGTATAGATTGATTTAAAATCCATCTTGGTTTTTTTTGTATTCCTTTCCATGTCACTTTTAAAGGGTTATGATCTGCCCATGTGCCTATTTTTATCTCAATTTCCTGCATATCCATCTTTAATTCAGAAGTCATCCAAATCATGTCAATTCTTGACCAAGATTTATGGCTATTTGAGTAAAAAGTGTACTGTCGATTTTGAGGGTTGATTTCTCTCCAGACATCTTGAATTCCAATTTCTTCTGCCATGTCAAAAAATGCCTTGGGTAGTCTTCTTCTTCCAAGTTTTCCTGTTTTACTACTTTTATAATCCATTATTCCATCTACTATCGCATTAAATCTCCTATTAAACAAATATTTTGATATTCCGTTTCTATTAATTTCCTGTGTAATCTTTGATAAAATTGCGAAACAGCTTTCCAAACCTGTGAGGTTTGAGCAAGCCGATGGCTCCCTGATTGGAGGGACTTTAGTCATGCAATTACCCAAGCCCTTACGCCTAGAAATAGGTAAGCACTGAGAGTTTATTCGCTTCCTAGTGGCTCCAAAAATGACTGAGACTGTGATCCTAGGGCTAGCCTGGTTGGACAAATGGAAGCCGTTTATCTGGTGGGAGAAAGGAATGAGAACTGTGAGATTACCTATAGGGCCTAAACCTTCCGCTGATTCAACCGATGTTGCGGGACACGTTAGGCCACCCAATGAGCAAGCACACATGGCTGCCTCACCGCTGCCAGGCGCACCACTCATCCCCAATGAATACCAGGACCTGGTGGAGGCATTTAGTGAAAAAGAACGTGATGCTCTGCCCCCTAACAGACCCAATGACAGCTATATCGAACTGGTGCCAGGAGCCAAACTCCCACGCCCAAGAATGTATGCTATGTCCCCCCTCGAAATGGAGGAGATGCAGCAATATGTGAACAAGAACCTAGCAAGGGGATTCATCGAATGGGCCAAATCTACCGTGGGAGCCCTTGTGTTGTTCAAAGAGAAAAAAGATGGGTCTCTTTCTGTGTAGATTATAAAGGTCTCAACACTGTGAGTGTGGAAAATAAATACCCCCTCCCCCTCCGAAAGGACTTATTAACCCATTTGGCTAAGGGGAGTGTCTTCACTAAATTAGACCTGAGAGAGGCACATTACCAGGTGAGAATAAAAGAGGGAGATGAGTGGAAAACTGCCTTCAACTGTCCTATGGGAAGCTATCAGTTCAAAGTCTTGCCATTTGGACTACAGGGGCCCCCAGCTGTATTCATGCAGATGATTAATGAGGTCCTACATGATCACTTGTACAAAGGGGTTTTGGTGTATCTTGTTGACATCCTGATATACAGCACGAATATGACTGATCACATAAAGCTAGTGAGAGAAGTGTGAAAGAAACTATTGAATGCCAAGCTTTATGCCAAATTGTCGAGATGTGAATTTCACCAGACCCGATTAGACTATCTTGGCTACAAAATTTCCAACGAGGGTATTGAAATGGATCCAGCCAAGGTGAAAGCTATAATCAAATGACAGCCCCCAAAGACTCACAAACAGCTCCTGAGCTTTCTGGGTTTTGCCAACTTTTATCATCAATTCATCCCCTCTTTTGATGAGATTGCCCTACCCCTTACAGAACTACTCAAAACAGGCAAAGGAGGAGGGAAGCCACGACTGGGCCAACCATTATCATGGACAATGGGCTGTCAAACAGCTTTTGAGAATTTAAAGAGACTATTTGCTGCTGAACTGGTCTTAAAGCACCCCTGCCCAGGGGAGCCCTTTGTGATTCAAGCCGATGCCAGCGATGTGGCAGTTGGAGTTGTGTTACTGCAAAAGAACAAAAGTGGGGTCCTGCAACCCTGTGCCTACACCTCTAAGAAATTTACTGAAAGCGAGCGGAGATGGGCAATCTGGGAAAAAGAGGCCTTTGTGATTAGGTGGGCGCTATTAAACTGGTGACACTATCTTGAAGGAAGCAAGGTGCCATTTGAAGTATGGACAGATCACAAAAATCTAGAAGCACTGAAAACTCCCCGCAAATTGTCCCCAAAGCAAGTGCAGTGGGCACAGTACTTTAACTGCTTCAACTTCACTCTAAAGTACATACCAGGAGGAAAGAACTTCCTAGCTGATGCGCTATTCTGGTTACCCCAATACAAAAGCGAACAGGAGGAGGTTAACAAGGCAATTATCTCCAACCCACAAACTGCCACTCAACTCACACCTCACAAGGTCCCCAATCCTGATGACCCTGGTGTAAAGAATATAAAGAATATAAAATGAGAGCTCGTCACCGATCAATGGTTCAAAGATAATCAAACCTCCCTAACGTGCAGGGATGGCTTGGCTTACAAAGGGGGGAAACTATATTTGGCAGAAGTCCTCTGTCTTAATGCTCTCAAACACAGCCATGATGGAAAACAGGCTGGACGCTTTGGATATTTGAAAACCCTACACCTTACCCACTGGCAATTTTGATGGCCGGGGCTGAAAAGGGA